>OY997264.1:647661090-648861090 GCA_963921465.1 Triticum timopheevii | reverse complement strand
CCACATTTCTTCAACTCTTAGGATTTCTGCGTCCTATACAATTCAAATTTGTTGGACCTGTCTCGACTAAAAAAATGAATTGATGTAACTGCTAATCTTGATGCATTAGCGTTTACATGAACGCTAACTTCAGTTAAACAGTACAAAAAAATAGAGCAAACCCCACAATAGAATTCAGAAAACCACTGTTGAAGCAATACTTTTGAAAATTATCTGCGCCGAGGACGAGCCCACCATGTTGTCCCTAAGTTGCCGTGCTATTGTTTCTTGCTCATTTTTGGTCCTTGGAAACAAGCCTCCTACCGGATTAGGCAGTGGACCCATTGCCTCGCAATCCTTGCATGGTTCTTCGTCTTCTTTCAAAATAACAGTTTTCAAGTTTGGCGCTCGATCCATCACCTCGCGTACAAATAACATATGTAGCTCCATGAGGGGACTAAAGTTGGTGACGTGGAGCTCTCTCAGTTGCCACTTATTACAGTTTGTGAACCCAGGCATCTTCCATGAAGGTTGCACTCTTTCAATGCCAACGTGCTCCCAATGCAGTACCAGACATGGATGTTCAAACACCTGTATCCAACAACCAAGACCTAATAATTACACAAAGCATACATAGCAGGATTCCCAGGAGATCCTATTCAGAACTCTGTCATGCATATCAATAACCAGGAACGAAATGCATAAACCTATTCAACTAACAATCGAGAAAAGAATTAAGTAAAATTAGTACCTCAATGTCAAATATCTCAACAGTTGGAGCAGCTTCAAGGAGATTTATTGTCCATAACAGGTCAAACTCAACATATATGCCATGAATAGACAGCTTCCTTAGCTTGTTGAATGCAGCGCGGAGTTGCTTGCTTTCCGGCTGTATCCAAAGCTGGTGAACAGACAAATAGGGAGAAAAAATGAACAAAACATTTCCCATCAATAATAAATAAAGGCAAATATCTTGATCAAAGATATGAAACAGCTTTCCCAACACTATGGCAGTTCCATTGGCTAGAATCACATCCGACCACATACCTACACACCCAGGCTGGCACAGACATTTCCAAGACCAGCATATTCAGATTGGAGAACTACTGGCTTGAACTTGAAGGCTTTCAAGATATTGTCATACAATGTTGGAATTCTCATATTATAGGCAACAATTCTGCACAGCTCATTACTGCCAAGTTTAAAAGCCTTAGAAATGGGCTTTTAAAATGGAGCAGAAATCTATCACAATTGAACTAGATCATTGAGGCATGCAACTATGTACTGGCTCTGACTATTATTGAGAAAAACTTTAGAGGAATTCTTCAAAATCATCTTCTGAAACTACCGGAAGCTAAAAGGATCTATTGGAGATCTAGAGCCAAGATCAGATTGGCCAAATTAGGTGATGAGAATATCAGGTTCTTGCACACTTTGCTACCCAAAACTATAGAAGAAACTACATCAGCTCTATTACTTCAGAAGATGGCATACTTGCACTGAACATGCCCATAAAGCTTCTGTCATATGGAATTCCTACAAGAACAGACTTGGCACCGCCACCAACCACCACATGCTATTTAATCTCAGTGTTCTATCACTCCATATGATATTCACCGTCTGGATGAACCTTTCTCCAACGAAGAGATTGAACAAGTTGTCAAAGATATCACTACTGATATGTGCCCAGTGCCAGATGAATTCAATGGATTATTCCTAAAGAAAAACTGGCACATTATCAAGGAAGATTTTCGCAGCATGATCCATGACTTTTATTCTGGTGTCAATAACATACACAACATCAACACTGCTTACTCTCACACCCATAAAGCAGAGTGCTGAAAATATGAATGATTTTAGGCCCATATCTCTGGCCAGCATGCCTCTGAAATTTATCACAACAAATTTGGCTAGCAGATTCCAAAAGGAAATTATCCCCGTACTCCACTAAAACCAATATGGTGTCATTAAAGGGAAGACTATCCAGGACTACTTGGGATGGGTCTTTGAATGCCTCCATATTTGTCACAAATCTAGGACGCCCATTATTATTCTCAAACTAGATTTTGAGAAAGCATTTGACAATACTGAATATGATTGTATAATTGATATGTTGAAAGCAAAAGGTTTTGGACCAAAATGGATTCAGTGGATCAAAAATATTCTACACTCTTGTCACTACTTCAGTTCTACTCAATTGAGTCTCTGCAAAAACCATACATCGCAAGAGAGAAGTTAGACAAGGTGATCCTTTGTCCCCATTATTATTTCATTATTTGTTCTTGCGGCTGATTTACTGCAATCCATTATCAATGATGCCTGGCACCAATGTTTTTAAGGCGGTAAGGCAAGGCAAGGTGTCTGAACTTTTAAGCGCTTAAAGCGTAAGGTGAGGCGAGGCGACGCTTTAGACACATACATATATAATGTATGGCAGCCAATTAGGGGTTTTACATAAATGTATGGTGATATGGCAGCAATTGTTTCCCACCTTGGGAGCTCTGCTACTCTGCCTGACAACTCCAATTTGGTCAGAGGCACCGCCCTGCACGCCTAGACGGACACTTTGGCTGCCCTAATGCCTAAGGCGGATGCCTTATGCAGATCTGCAAAAGGCAAGCTCGACGCTTTGCCGTCGGGGGGCGCCCGACGCCAAAGCGTCGCCTAAGCGATGCCTTATATACATTGCTTGGCACAAAGGAGAAATAAATCTGCTCATTGTGATCTTGGCCAAGACTATCCCACTATTCAATATGCTGATGATACAGTTATGATCATGCATGCGGACCATTCCCATTTAATCAAACTAAAAGGTATCTTTGAGAAAGTAAGCACATCTACTAGGCTTGTTGTTAACTACATCAAATCTACAGTGGTTCCAATCAATGTTGACATCACATCCATTGAACAGCTTGCATTGATATTTGGCTGCAAGATTGAGAGCCTTACCACTTACCTTGGTTTGCCACTGGGGACCACTAGACCTTCAGTTCAAGATTCAAAGCCAATGATTACTAATACTAAGATTGATAGAAGACTTGCTGGAGTATCCAATTTCCTGAAATATTCTGGAAGGCTTACATTAACTCTGCAGTTTCCTCCGTGACTATTTATGCCATCGAATGGATCTGGAAAGCTTGTTGCTTCCCTAAGCATACTTTTTTGATTTTTCTGCTGGCTGCTAATCAAAGACAGAGTCAATACTAGAGATGCTCATGATAAACATTTCCACAATGATACCAACACTTGTGCGCTTTGTGATGATTGTCCTCTTGAGGATCTGCTACACCTATTTTTTGCCTGTCCATTCAGGCAAGGATTTTGGTAGGGTATTGGTATTGAATAGGAAACTGACATTAACCTCTTTGAGATGATTAGTGAAGCCAAACAGAGATATACTCATATGATCACTTTATGGAAGTTTTCATCATTGGCTGCTGAAGCATATGACTTCAAAGGAATGGCAAGACCTTTGATAATCAACACTCATCCATTACACCCTGCTTGAGCTCCTTCAAAGTATCATTTGCTCTTTTAATGCATAGACCTCAAGGAAGGAATGTAATCATGGCTTAATGTTGATAGCTTGTAAACTGTTTATCATGCTATTTTTCTGTTTTTTGTTTCCCGTATGTACATAGTCTCATCCTTTTTGGAATAAAAGGCGCGGTCAGGGCCTTCCCTACTGTTTTTCTCTCTCAAAAAAGAAGACATGAAACAGGAAAAAAAACAGCGTGTACAGTCCTAATTAACCCCGTAACTTCAAAATTCGTACTTATTAAATTAGAACTGCATTGCACAATATATACTGAAATAGAATGAAATTACCTTTTCTCCTTGGAAGTTTAAGGTCAGGGTATCGATTTCTGTGGTACCATCTAGAAGCTGGCTTAAACTAAACCCCGGGTGATCAAGGTATGCACCACATAGGAGAAATAACTCCTTAAGAGATGGGACAGAACCAAAATGCAAGGGGGCCTCACAGTGCATCCAGGCCTGCCAAATGAGCCGCTCTAGTTTGGGAAGGCAGAGCACCTCGAGCCTCTTCAAGTAGGAATAGCGGACTTCAAGAACCCTGAGAGACGAATTCGGCGCATCTATCTGCCAAACCGAGCAGTCCCCGGCGTCACAGTGGTCCAGACTAAGGTGCTGTAGCTGCTTGCAGCAGTCAAATAGGATGTTATGTATATCCCCCTCAGCAAAGCGCAGGTTGTAAAGCTGGAGTCTTGTGAGGCAAGGAAGCATATTAGGATAAGCGCTGAAGAACCCGTCCACATCCCGTGCTTTTTGTAGCATATCTGCACCTTTGCACTTGTAATCTTTGTCATCCGCAATGATGAGGTCCAGTCCTTTTACCATGCCGTTGTCAATGGCATCACAGACCAATTGGCCAATGTCATGTGAGTGGTTGCCAACCAGGTAGATCTCAAGGGACATTCTTGAGACTCTGCTGCTGTGTTTGATGCGCAAGAAACTCCTAGCAGCTCTTGTCAGCAATGCCATTGCTTGATCTATGTGTTGGGCTGGTATTTGAGAATAAAAATATAACTTCTGCTCAGCAGCAACAGGGTAATCTGGGCATGGCGCGGGCAGGAAATCCCTGACATGGAGGTTAAGCTCGGGGAGCAGCCAGGGCAGGCTCCTCCAGCGCGTCGACAGAGCGCTGGTCCTTGCCGCCGTCGCAAGGTCCACACTCCCCAAGATGGAGAGCAGGATGTCGTCAGTCAGGTCACCCAGCTTATCTTCGTGTTGTGGCTTCTGCGACAAAGACAAGATCATACATGAATACGTATTTGATTTGAATTGAAACCCCAAAAGAAGAGAAGCTAGCAAGAGCTTACGCAGCGGTGCACATTATTCTGCTCCATGGATGACAATAATAAGCTATGAACCGAGGACTCCATGAGGCAAAGCTGTCGTCTTTATTAAAAAAAGGGAGGTCCGAATAGAACACGAAGAGGACTCCGGGGGGAAGCTCTGATTACTCCGAGATGGAACCGTGCAAGCACTAGCCGTCGTGCCACCGCCATGATTCATGTATGTACAGAAAGTACAATCTCCATGGCAATACAGGGGCGGCGGATCTAGATGTATGTCCGACCTAGTGGGATTGATTGATTTAAGCCCAACAACAAAGAGTATTGAAGCTGCGGGGCATGAGACGAAACAACCTAGACGCCCGTACCTCAGAGGAAGGAAGTACGGAAGGAGACCCAATGGCCAAGCACTGGACGGGCAGCTGGATGTCCCGGCAGCCGAGGAAGAAGGGGAACGGCGATGGCGCGGCGATGATAGAGGTGGGATTGTATCGTCGGCGGCTGTGCGCGTCCCCGAGAGGTTGGATTGAGGCCAAGGTATGGCACGGCGACGGCGGCAACTGTAGGTAGATCCGCCGCGTCGCGTTCGGAGGAATGCCAGGAGCGAGAGCAGGGAAGAGGAAGGGGAAAGACGGAGGCGAAAAAAAGAGGTAAGGTACTGCACGGATAAAGAAAAAGGTGTCGATCGACCGATTGCTGTCCCCGATCGGTCGCGTTGCCATCGCATAGGCTAAACGGGCCAGGCACAACACGCGACACGCCTTGGGCCATGCCTAGGCTTGGAGGCTGGGCAAGCGGGCGACACGGCACGCCTGTTTATTTATTTTAATTTTTCAGATTTTTATATATATATGTCTGCAAATACAGTCCAATAGGCCTAAAAACAGCCCAACACTCTGAAAATATGCAGCCCAACGTGCTAAGCGTGCCCCGGGTAGGCCCATTCATTAGCTGGGTCATGCCTAGGGCTGAAAGACACATCACGTGAGCCGGCACGCCACGGCCCGACTAATAATCATGCCAGGCCCGATTAGGTGTGACGCCCGGATATTTAACCTACAGTGAACCTCTGCTAATGATGCCGCATCAGCTCGATTACTATTACTAATCTCGCCTTAGTTCGAAACCGGTTTGAATTTAAATTCAAAATCAAGCAAACAATAAAAGTTTTCAAATATAAAAACTAAAATGTCGGAGTGCGCCAAATAATGCATAAGTAATTATGGTGAAGAAACCACACTTTTATAAAATGTTTAAATGGTTATATGGGAATGAAACAACAGCATAACCACTTTAATAAATGCCTTTTGTTAATTATAAAATGTTAAAATATTTTATTTAGGGGTTTAAACTTTCATAACGGAGGTATAATTAGTAACACTGATTTTGGTACAACTTTTATGTTTCTTTAGGGACTAAAAATCAAATAGCAAAGAGAAAAATAAATAAAAGGAAAAGACTAAATGGGATTAAAACAAAACAAAAAAACAAAGTAAAAGCCCCCTCCCAGCTGGACCTCGGCCCAGCAGGCTACAGGGCCGCCAGCCCGGCCCAGCCGCGCGCGCTACTACTTCCCCCGGGCGCCAGATACCCTAGCCCCTCTCCCCCACTACCCCACGACCCCCACTCTCTCTCGCTCACTCCCCCACTCCCCACCCTGTTACTGGATCGGGGCAAACCGCCTCGACCCCATCGTCCCTGACGCCGCCGCCGTCTCGTCCTGCCACTTCTTTGCCGGCGCCACCCGCCGGACCCCCCCGTCCTCATCTCCTCTCCGTCACCCCCCTCGTCACCAGGCCGCACCAGCTAGTCGTCGCCGTGCACCATCGTCGCCGCCCGGATCGCCCGTCGCCTCGCGTCACTGACCTCCTCCCCAAGGGCCTCCCTCGAGCCTCGCCGCCCCCTGGTCTCTACTCGAAGCCCACCTTCCCTCTATTCCCTCTCTGTCCTGCGCCACCTCCCGCAAGTCCTCGTCGCCCGTCCCGGCAACCGATACCCACTGGGCGCACGCACAACCGCAGCCACACGCCGCCCGTGCTGTCGCGCCTCGCTAGCAGGTCCGGCCTACTGCTGCTCATATGTTGTCTGCCTCCCACACGCCCGCTCGCAGCTGGCCCCGTTGTCGCCGTCCTCGCCGCGCCTCTCCCGCTCCGCCGCGGCCCCATCCCCCGCGCGCTCGCCCACTTCCTTGGCTGCCACCGCTACTCGCCGCCGTAGCCGGCCCCCCTTGCTCTGCCTACCGTGGCTGTCGCCGCCAGCCGTCGCCCACGCTAGCCGCGCCCGTTCCGGCCCCGTTCCGGCCTCGCCTCGCACTCGGGTTGCGGGTTCGCCCGCAGCACTAGACCCCGATGCCCGCGTCCGCTAAGGCCTCCCCCAGGCCACTGTTAGGGGGCCCCCACCCCCTTGGAACTTAAAAAAAGAATAAAAATAAAAAAGAATATTAATTAAAAATATCAGTTAATTAATTAACTTAATTAATCATGTTGATTAATCTAATTAACCCTGTTAATTAACCTTAATTACCAGTTTAGCCAAATCTGTCAATGACGGGGGCCCCACCCCCTGTTGACCAGTCAAACATTGACTGGTCAACTAGGTCCCCCTGGCCCACATGTCAGCCCATGTGTACATTGCTGTGTACACAGGGCTGGGTACATTTAGCATTTAATATTTAATTTCGAATTAATAATAATTAAAAAATGATTTAAAACTTTAAAATTAATATAAAATAATCCGTAACTCGGATGGAAAAACTTTGTACATGAAAGTTGTTCAGAAGGACGAGACGAATCCGAATACGCAGCCTGTTCGTCAGCCACACATCCCTAGCATAGCGAACCTGCAACACTTCACCTCGAGTTCATCTGTCCGAAAACGTGAAACCCCGGGGATACTTTCCCGGATGTTTCCCCCCTTTTGCCGGTATCACCTACTACCGCATTAGGGCACATCTAACCCCCGCTCATTGTCTTGACATGCATCATCATGCATATGTTTGCATTATATTTATTGTTTCTTCCCCCTCTTCTCTCCGGTAGACTACGAGACCGACGCTGCTGCTGCCCAGTTCGACTACGGAGTTGACAACCCCTCCTTCTTGCCAGAGAAACCAGGCAAGCCCCCCCCCCCCCCTGATCGCCAGATATTGCCTATTCTTCTATCTACTGCTTGCATTAGAGTAGTGTAGCATGTTACTGTTCGATTAATCCTATTCTGTTGCATAGCCTGTCATTGTTGCTACAGTTGTTGATACCTTACCTGCAATCCTAAATGCTTAGTATAGGATGCTAGTTTATCATCAGTGGCCCTACATTCTTGTCAGTCTGCCTTGCTATACTATCAGGTCGTGATCACTCGGGAGGTGATCACGGGTATATACTATACTATACATACATACTATACAGTTGGTGACCAAAGTCAGGTCGGCTCGTTGAGTACCCGCGGTTGATTCACGGATTGGGGGCTGAAAGGACATACTTTCCCGACGGCCCTTTGAGTGGATCTTTGTGGCAGAGCGAGAAGGCGGGTTGAGACCACCTAGGCGAGAGGTGGGCCTGGCCCTGGTCGGCGTTCGTGGTTACTTGATAATAACACGCTTAACGAGATCTTGGTATTTGATCTGAGTCTGGCCACTGGCCTATACGTACTAACCAACTACGTAGGAACAGTTATGGGCACTCGACGTCGTGGTATCAGCCGAAGCCTTTCTTGACGTCAGCGACTGAGCGGCGCGCGATAGGTTGGACTGGAACGCCTGCCCTTGTATAAGGGAGGCTAGGTCTGCTCACCGGCCGCGTTCGCAACGTGCAGGTGTGCAATGGGTGATGGTCCCAGACCCCTGCGCGCATAGGATTTAGACCGGCGTACTGGCCTCTCTGTTGTACCTAGGTGGGGCTGCGACGTGTTGATCTTTCAAGGCCGGGCATGACCCAAGAAAGTGTGTCCGGCCAGAGGGATCGAGCGTGTTGGGAAATGTGGTGCACCCATGCAGGGAAGTTTATCTATTCGAATAGCCGTGTCCCTCGGTAAAAGGACGACCCAGAGTTATACCTTGACCTTATGACAACTAGAACCGGATACTTAATAAAACAAACCCAGACAAGTTCCAGAGACACCCCGGTGATTGCTTTCCCACAGGGCGACGAGGGGAGGATCGCCGGGTAGGATTATGCTATGTGATGCTACTTGGAGGACTTCAATCTACTCTCTTCTACATGCTGCAAGACGGAGGCTGCCAGAATTGTAGTCTTCGATAGGACTAGCTATCCCCCTCTTATTCTGGCATTCTACAGTTCAGTCCACCGATATTGCCTCTTTACACATATACCCATGCATATGTAGTGTAGATCCTTGCTTGCGAGTACTTTGGATGAGTACTCACGGTTGCTTTCCTCCCTCTTTCCCTTCTTTTTCCTCTTCTTCTCGGTTGCCGCAACCAGGCATTGGAGTCCAGGAGCCAGACGCCACCGTCGACGACGACTCCTACTACACTGGAGGTGCCTACTACTACGTGCAGGCTGCTGACGACGACCAGGAGTAGTTTAGGAGGATCCTAGGCAGGAGGCCTGCGCCTCTTTCGATCTGTATCCCAGTTTGTGCTAGCCATGTTATGGCAACTTGTTTAACTTATGTATGTACTCAGATATTGTTGCTTCCGTTGGCTCGTCTATGATCGAGCACTTGTATTCGAGCCCTCGAGGCCCCTGGATTGTATTATGATGCTTGTATGACTTATTTTATTTTTAGATTTGTGTTGTGATATCTTCCCGTGAGTCCTTGATTTTGATCGTACACGTTTGCGTGTATGATTAGTGTACGATTGAATCGGGGGCGTCACAAGTTGGTATCAGAGCCAACTGCCTGTAGGAATCCCCCTTTCCAACTCCTTGGCCGAAGTCGAGTCTAGTCACTACAAATTTTTTTACTAACATGGTTATGTGTCTTACGGGCCCACGTCGCCATTGGGTGGTATTAGGATCTTTTACTCCTCGACCTTTACTCTGGGACTCTGATATCTCCTCTATTCGGGTTAAATGATTTTACTAACACCGACTCTAGGTTCTCGTAACTACTTCCTCCTGGAGAGCCCTCGCTCCAGATGATTGCTTAGTGCACCAGAAGATTTCGAAGGTACTCTACGATGTTCTCCCGAGACACTTGTGCCCACCGCCCTTACAAACTCCCTACCACTGATATATCCTTATGGATAATTGTATACACCTTCCATTCTTACATTCAATCCCGTTGATCCTGTTATTACAAGATGCCCCGAACTGCTCTCCGTTGCTCCGAGAATCCTTTGAGCTTATTGCCTTGCAATTCTTATCACATGAATACACTCTACGGATAATTTCTCGCACTTACCAAGTATCCAATCATCTTTTAGTTGATCCATGTGTCTCACATAATTCTTCGGAAAACTTTTCGATCTTTCAAAAATCCTCTGCAGCCTGTTACTCTTGAAACTCTTGCCTACTTGCATTATGTGAATTCCATATGACTAGTAGTCCTTGTTAACATCCCTTGTCTTAGTCATTTTGATCCTATTGATTCAATGTGTGCGTACGCACGCAGTCACCAGGTTATCCTTTTCAAAATTATCTTTCCGGCTCAGGCGTCATTCCGCACATGAGTTAGTTCTTGGCAATTCAAACCTTTATTGATTGCCCAACTAAGTGTTTTCAACTTATCCATCCTTGATCAGATCGTCTACTTCTCATCACTACAAAAAAATACACTTCCGTCATGATACGTGTTTGTCACAGTAGGTCGCCTTTTCTGTCATGCATGTACATCCATGATGATTTTATGACAGAATCAAGATAGTCATACCTGTGTTGTCCTAGAAGTGTTCCATGACATTACCAAAATTATCATCACGGAAGTGTCCACTTCCATGACGATAAATTGTGCGTCACAGAAGTGCTTTCGTCAAGGGTGACCGACACGTGGCATCCACCGTAACGGAACGCCGTTAAGCTATCGGGTCGGGTTTTGGATCCGATAACCCGTTAACAGCCCCGACCAATGGGAAATTTCCACGTGTAAAATTCTTATTGGCCGGACGAAACACGTGTCAGCTCGTTAGTGGGTCAGATAGGCGCCTATGATATGTCGACACGTGCCACGGTCCACCACTAGCCCATTTAGCTTACAAAGCCGGCCCGTTTGACTTGGTCAAAAGTTAACGGGCTGGCCCATGAAAAGCCTGTTAACGGTCTCTTCGCAAATAGCCCATTTTACGGCCCGTTAACACACGACCCGTTATGCACTAAAGGAAATCGGCCCAACAACGTCATGTGGGCCGTCGAATATAACACCAGCCCATTTCACTTTCGGCCCATGTATGTCCCACGACGTCTTTCGGCCCATATGAGGCCTTCGTATCTTTTGGCCCTTTACAGGCCCACAGTGACTCTAGTGTTGGGGAACGTAGTAATTTCAAAAAAAAATCCTACGCACACGCAAGATCATGTGATGGCATAGCAACGAGAGGGGAGAGTGTCTCCACGTACCCTCGTAGACCGAAAGCGGAAGCGTTATGACAACGCGGTTGATGTAGTCGTACGTCTTCACGACCCGACCAATCCAAGCACCGAACGTACGGCACCTCCGTGTTCAGCACACATTCAGCTCGATGACGTTCCCTGGACTCCGATCCAGCAGGGTGTCGGGGATGAGTTCCGTCAGCACGACGGCATGGTGACGATGATGATGTTCTACCGGCGCAGGGCTTCGCCTAAACTCTACGACGATATGACCGAGGTGGAATATGGTGGAGGGGGCACCGCACACGGCTAAGGAACGATCCGTAGATCAACTTGTCTGTCTTAGGGGTGCCCCCTCCCCCATATATAAAGGGGGAGAGGAGGAGGCGGCCGGCCAAGGGGAGAGGCGCGCCCTAGGGGGGGCAATCCTACTCCAAGTAGGTTTGGCCCGCCCTTTCCTATTAGGAGTAGGAGAGGGAAGGAAGAGAGGGGAAGGAAGAAGGAAAGGGGGGCCCGGCCCCCTCCCAATTCGGATTGGGCTTGGGGGGGCGCCCCCTCCTTTGCTCCTTCTCCCTCCTTTCCACTAAGGCCCAATAAGGCCCATATATTTACCGGGGGGTTCCGGTAACCTCTCGGAACTCCGGTATAGTCCCAATCTCATCCGGAACCTTTTCGGTGTCCAAATATATCCGTCCAATATATCAATATTTATGCCTCGACCATTTCGAGACTCCTCGTCATGTTCGTGATCACATCCGGGACTCCGAACAAACTTCGGTACATCAAAACTTATAAACTCATAATAAAACTGTCATCGTAACGTTAAGCGTGCGGACCCTACGGGTTCGAGAACTATGTAGACATGACCTAGAACTATTCTCGGTCAATAACCAATAGTGGAACCTGGATGTTCATATCGGTTCCTACATATTCTACGAAGATCTTTATCGGTCAAACCGCATAACAACATACGTTGTTCCCTTTGTCATCGGTATGTTACTTGCCCGAGATTCGATCGTCGGTATCCAATACCTAGTTCAATCTCGTTACCGGCAAGTCTCTTTACTCGTTCCGTAATACATCATTTTATAACTAACTCATTAGTTACAATGCTTGCAAGGCTTTGGTGATGAGTATTACCGAGAGGGCCCAGAGATACCTCTCCGACAATCGGAGTGACAAAACCTAATCTCAAAATACGCCAACCCAACATGTACCTTTGGAGACACCTGTAGTACTCCTTTATAATCACCCAGTTACGTTGTGACGTTTGGTAGCACACAAAGTGTTCCTTCGGTAAACGGGACTTGCATAATCTCATAGTCATAGGAACATGTATAAGTCATGAAGAAAGCAATAGCAACATACTAAACGATCAAGCGCTAAGCTAACGGAATGGGTCTAGTCAATCACATCATTCTCCTAATGATGTGATCCCGTTAATCAAATAACAACTCTTTGTCTATGGTTAGGAAACATAACCATCTTTGATTAATGAGCTAGTCAAGTAGAGGCATACTAGTGACACTCTGTTTGTCTATGTATTCACACATGTATTATGTTTCTGGTTAATACAATTCTAGCATGAATAATAAACATTTATCATGAAATAAGGAAATAAATAATAACTTTATTATTGCCTCTAGGGCATATTTCCTTCATCTAGCCCATAATGAACAGTGATTTTCTTTGTACCCGTTAACGGCCCGTGATTTACATGGGCCGTTTCCAGCCCGTGTTAGCTTTCGGCCTATTGATGGCCCATACGTTCTTGGGCTCCTTTTCGGCCCTCGATTACTCCCGGCCCATTACTGGCCTGCTCCGCTAATGGGCCAAATTGGGCCCATGGCCAGAGTCGGCCCGTTACTGGCATGTTCCACAAATGTGCCTAATTCGGCTCATGGCAAGAGTCGGCCCATTACTGGCCTGTTACCCTAATGGGCCAAATTCGGCCCATGGCAAGAGTCGGCCCGTTTCTGGCCAGCCCGTCCTATATTCTGGCCCATTAATGACCCGTTATGCCTGTGACAGAATTAAGTTTTTGCAGCCCTACGACCTGTTAACGGCCCGTTACCGTGCTGGGCCGATACCAATTATGCCCGATTACGGCCCATGTAGACCCATTTATCCGACGGCCCGAGGCCCACCGATTACAGGCCCATTTATGGACGGCCCGAGGCCCACCGATTACAGGCCCATTTATCAACGGCCCTTAGGAGACCCATGGATCCTACGGCCCGTATATGGCCCATGGGTAGTTGCGGCCACTAGCAAACCAGGGAAAAAGAAGACTAGGAAATAAATAAGGCCGAAACTAACGCTAGGCTATTAAGGTGATTGCACAGATTACATCCACTCGGCATCAAAGATCGCCACCAGTACAAATATAGGGAACACCCTACACTATACAAAAATGGCTTGCTGTTTTATTCAGCCGGCGGCTGCACGTTAAGAATAAATTTTGTATCGCACCAAAACAAATTACAACTATATAACAAAAGGAAGGTTGGCATAAAACTTAACAGTCTAGTAGATAAATGCACCACCAGAAGTTCAGAAGCTCGGTTCATTTGACCTGACTGTTACATTTTCATGTTGTATTGTCCGATGGAGCACCATAACCCTCGCCTTCATTTCCCCTAGGCTCCTGAACAACATAGCAAATGTCTGATAGTCTGGTTTCAAAACCATGCATATCTTGACAACATTGAGCAATGTTTCTCCTTGTTTCACAAAGGGCCTCTATTAGGGAATGGACTTGTGTCTGGAGCGCAGATACAACATTGCTTTGAGCTTGCATATCTTGATCATGAGGCAGTTTGGACGATATTGCCTTAACAACCAACCCAGTATTACGCAGGAACGTGCTTTTGGCACTGTTAGTGGACAGGTACTGACCCACTGTAGCAAGAGCTGACATTGCGGTTATAGTTGCCTTGCCACCTTCAAAAGGTGGCGATTTCACCATTTTTTCCATAGCTCGCTGAAAAGTTGAGGTTTTACATTAGTAGTACCAAAACAGAAGATATTAAGGAGGCATCAAAACCAAACAAAATAGCTTTGGTCTATATACAGAACTTATTCTGGTGAACCCATGTAAAATATAGTTGTATTTTATTGCAAAGTACATAATAAAACCAGGTTCCAAACATATGACCATGTACCATCGCTAATGTATTGTCTATTTCTTCACATTGTATTGAGGGCTAAGGATAAAGAGACGAAGTTTATAATACGGTAAGCATAGTATGACATCATTCATATCACAAAACAACTGAGAACAGACAAACATGCAATTGTAACGTTGTGTGGGCAAGTCCAGCACGGAACTAGATTACGGGTCAAGATCAAAGGAACATCACTCCTCCCTTTTAAACCTGTAAGGTGCAATGATACGCTAAGACAATTGTGTATAAAATTGAAAAGAGTAATAGACATTGGATGCAAATCATGCAGTTCAAGGCACAAGTCAGAGTAAGTAGTAGTTAAAAGGCATGAGGATTAAGGACTTACAACAGCGTCTTTGACTGGTGTAGTCATGCCCTTCTTCTTGCTGGTGTGACAGTCCTTGAAGATTTCCACAGCATTTGGTTCAGGTACTTTTTGGTCCTTGCGGGCTTTCCTCTACATTTCGAACAAGTCAATATAGATCTGATAATATGGTACAGCGAAAAGAGTGAAACAGCAGCTAATTACAACAGCCTCGCAGTGTGCAATATAGCTACGAGATCCTGTCGTCTGTTGGAATTTCACTTTCGTACGGTTGGCCTTGTTCTTTGAACAGTTCACCTACAAGAAGATAGAATTGTGTGGCACATGCGTCAATAGGACTTCAACATGTGATCTGATCACATATATATAATGTACCTGATACTTCGGATCAGACTAGTGTTTAACAAGGCCCCTCCAGTCTTCATCCGATATATTTTCCACTGGAGATGTTTGGGAAAGTTCACTGTTAGCCTTGCCTTCAAAGTGAGTTTTCCTCAAGTTATACCGATACTATCGTAGAGCAGACTTGAAAACAGGGGTGCAAGCTTGTCTGGTTGCATCATATTGGCTATCCAACTTGAACCTCATCTGTTGAAAATTATAGGAGTCTCATTATCAGCAACCTAGAAAGTATGGGACAGAGCAAGACGATGTTACTAGTTTCCATACATAACCATACTTACAGATAAATGGTCGAGGAAGGTGTTGAACTAGGTTTCATCTTTGTCATTCCTGTACTGAATCCATGTTGGGAGGATACGTACATGACACCTAACGGCAACCGCTGCCTCTGATACTAACTTGGCTGACTCTGTAGCATCACGTGGCCTTTTTAAACCTACCTCAAAACGGATCTCCATTCTTCCTCCTCTAGATTTAGTTAACCTATCGAGCATTATCCTTGATGTTTGTTTCCTCTTGCGCCTAGGTGCTAGTCCAACAACGAACATAGGAAGTGTTAGTGTACATCAAACTGTGAGACTACATATAAAGAAGCATGCAACTGTAACTTGACTCCAGCAACTACCTTCTTGCTGTTGAAGCTCACAAGGTTCATCTGATATTGCCAACTCGTCTTGTGTCAAGAGTGCTTGGGAAGTAGTGTCAGGTGGCAAGGGAGCTTGGGAACGTGCTGCTAGTTCAGTTGACGCACGAGTATGTCGTGTAGCTGGTAGTACTGTGGTAGGTGTTGCAAGAACTAGGGCTGTCTCTGCTTGTTTGGTGGCAGCTATTTGTTTCTGTTCGGCTTTTTTTGCAGCTCATGTAGCATGGGATGCCGTGTTTGTAGAATTTTCCGCTGGACTTTCACCTTCTTTTGCACCATCAGTACCAGCAGAATCTGCAGGATTCATCCGCTTCTCATTCCCTACCATTCTGTGTTTCTTCCTCTTTCTCTGTGCCATGTTAAGTCAAGCCGACAAGAAAAACGAATAACAATTTAGTTCTTCAGAACAAATTGATGTGTGATGCAGACGAACTAAACTTTGATGTTAGGCAACCACATGATAGGAGGATGTAATATGTATGAAAAACAGGACGGAAGAGATAACCAGAACTATGATGTGTAAACTAAGAAGAAGACATTTCACCAAATTAGAAGCAATGCAATGGAAGGTAGACACCATATGAAAGATGCTACAAATATCGCTCTGCCAAGTTAACAGTGTCTCAGCATAAATGGCGTTTAAACAAATGTGAAGCAGTACAAGAAATAAATCATATGCAAGATGCAAACAACATCACACTACCATGTTAGAGGTCTCTCGTCATTAGTGACATTGCATATTCACAGCATTGCATATTCATAGCTTATGATGTGTAAACTAAGGAGAAGGCATTTCAACAAATTAGAAGCAATGAAAGCTAGACACCATATGAAAGATGCAACGAATATCACTCTACCAAGTTAAAACTGTCTCGTCATAAGTGCCATTTCAACAAATTAGTAGTACAAGCTAGAAAAGAATGTGAGATGTAACCTATATCACACTCCGAAGTCAAACGTGTCTTATGATAAGTGATTGTTGCAGGTTACACAACAGTAGTAATTTGATGTAAGAACATGGTGTGATAGACAGATATTGTATGTTCTAGAAACAGGAACAAGTGTCTTATTCAAGTATAATGTGTAAAATAAGCAGATGGAATTCAACAAAATTAGAAGCAATAGAAGCTAGACATCACACATAACATGCAACCACATATAACAGTGCCGAGTTAGAGGGAGCACCAGCGATGCTGCACTAGGGGGTGTGGAGGAGTAGAAATTGTCTATGCATGTGTTGTCTTGGAAATCATCTTGGGGGTGTGGAGGAGTAGAAACTGTAGAGGCCCTCCATTTGGAAGGAGCACCTTTATCCGCTGCCTTGCTAACTTCCTTCCGCTTTATTGATTTTGAATTGTCAAGTAAAACCGACAATAAAAAGCAATAAAATCTCTCTTCAGAACTCATTCACGCATGATACTGACAATCACTACTTTGATGTAAGGCAAACACATGATACCAGGATGGAATATGTACGAAAAACAGGACGACATGGCATGTTCACAACTATTTGCGTAAACTAAGCAGAAACCATTCCAGCAAATAAGAAGCAATGCAAGCTAGACACCACATGAAAGATGCAACCAATATGACTCTGCCAAGTTAAAAGCGTCCCATCATAAATGGAATTTCAACAAATTAGAAGCAGCACATGCTATAAATCATATGAAAGATGCAACTAATATCGCACTGCATATACTAAAGGTGTCTCGTCATATTGATTGATGCGGGATACAAAAAAAACAATAGTTTTATGTAAGGACATGCTTAATAGACAGATGTACTATGTACTAAACACAGGAAGGCATGTCACATTAACAAGTATAATGTCACATTTATAGGAGTATAAGCTAAGCAGACTAGCACATGCAGTTTAACCAGATTGGAAGAATTACAATCTAGACACCATATGCAACATGCAACCACATATCACGCTGCCAAGTTAGAGCAAGCACCTGCGATGCTAGTGTAGGGGAAATGTTGTAATCAACTACAGAGCTACATTCACTATCTTCATCTAGCATTTCTGTTTCTTGAGAATCATGTCGGGAGGCTGACGCTGCATTCTTTAAATGAGGAGTAGTCCCCTTGCCTGCCTGCCTCATCATAAGTGATTGATGAGGGATACACAAGAACATTAGTTTGATGTAAGAACATGGTTAATACACAGAGTTACTAGTATGTACCAAAAACAGAAAGGCATGTCATATTCAAAGGTATAATAGGTAAGCTAAGCAGATGCAATTTAACCAAATTGGAAGCAATACAAGCTATACATCCGGCTGGAGTGGTGAACATGATCATCTAGGACCTGAGAGCCTGGTGGGAGGCGGGCTGCTTCGCCACCATCGCGGCTTTTTAGTTGGCTTCCAGGTGATGCCTGTCTTTGCTGGGCTTGTCACTGGCTCGGCCAGTGCCCTGACTAGCTATTTGTCTTCTGGTGCTCACGGGATGGTGGTTCATGTAAAAAATATCTTTCCTTATCTTAATAAAGACCGACTTCGGCCTTTCGAATACAAGCTAGACACCATATGGAACATGCAACCACATATGACACCGCGAAGTTAAAGCAAGCACCTGGGATGGTGGTTCATTGCGAGCAAGGTCATCAACTCCAGAGCAACGTTTACCGTCTCCATCTGCTGACACTGCACCCTTTATAGCGCAGTAACGTGTCTTGCCTACCAGCATACGAAGCTGGAGCGACTTCTCTCTTTTCTTTGCTGCTTCTCTTTTGGCAGGAGAGTCTGAAATACCCTTGCATAAAAACACAATAGTGAGAGTATGGGTGAAGTGTGTGCAGAACTAGTGCACTGTAAAAGTAGCAGATAGCAGGTGGCTGAAAAATAAATGACAGGAGACATATGATAGCTCTACAACATTGCATGGCAAACAAAATTAGATTCTACTCCGTATGATTTTGTAATATATGAGCACAAGAAATGCAGGTACTCCTCCAGTACACCACCACATGTGGTCATATCTAAGATAATAGTCGACTAAAAATAAATAGGTCAGTCGATTTTTTTTAATGAACCGTCCGATCTATAAGGAACGGGCAGATGGCCTTCGTCTACCTCCCGGCAGTCATTGTTGACGATCTTTCTCGAACCGCCAGCGACCACCGGCCCAGACCCGTGCCTCCGCCGCCCCGCCCTCCCATCGACCTCACACCACCGTCGTGCTTGGCAGCGCCCCCAAGCCATCCCTTTAATCCCGGCCGACCTCCAGATCGAGCGCCAGTAGCTCTAGGCCGCACACGCCCCTAAGATAAACACCAAGGCGCTGCTTCCCCGGCGTAATAGTCGTACTAGCGCCTGTTACGCTGGGGAATGCTTCCGTTAATTGGGAATCAACTGGCCAAAAATTGAAATTCAGGGGGCGACGGACCTCTAGCTAAGGTGAAATAGTATATGAGGAGAAACCTTGTGCATCACGAGTTACTAGGAACATCTAGTATCAAGAAGAAGCGGTCAACTAGTGTCTTCTGTGGGATAAATACCGTGCAAGCAGAGACGTAAGATTTGCACGAATAAGGGAAGAGGAGTACCTTCTTCGGTTGCCGGTGTGGTCACCTCCACATGTCGCGCCGATTTTCTTCTTTTTACCGGGGAAACCGATGTTCTGGAGAGTGCAGGCTTGGACGAACCCATGGCCAAATTGTTGACTGTGTTGCCGTGGCCGTATGTCGGCGGAGGGGAAGCAGATCCGAGGCGGCAAAGGACGGCATAGCAGTAACAGCTCCGATGCGGTGGAGGGTGGCGAAGTTGGAGCGACAGCGGTGAGGCGCAGGACGGCGTGGTTGAACTGGCTCGGGTACGGACGGCTCGGCCTCGGCTTCAACTACTAGCCATGGAGGGCATTGCGGTTGAGGTTGCGGTGGACGACGACGTCGGGGTATCGGCTCCGGCGTGATGGAGGCGGCGGTTGATGGGTGGGATGGGATGGTGGAGGGAGGACGCCGGGGTTTCGCGGCTGGTGGAGCGGTAGTTTTGGCGCCCACGGAGTATGAATGGGGAATTAGATGGGTGGGGGGGGAACCATGTTTCAGTCTGGGACGCGCTTGTTTTTGGCTTTTTTGAACAGAAGATGGGACACACTTGTTTGAAATTTGGGGAAAGTACAAACTTTGCCCCCCTCTTCAATTTTGGACCTACTGCGGGTCGGGGGTAGGATGGTAATCCCAGGTGTCCCAAATAGTGGGCGGGAGCGACTTTGGTCACGCGCATGTGTGCTTAGGCAGCCATTGTGTATGAATGTTTTTCGGAGGCGGTTGCGTGGTGTCTAGATGAAGCTACAAACCTACCCCGGTTTAGACCTTTGGACGTCGGGCCGGTAGGTTTCATGGGTCGGAGTTATTAGAAAAGTAATTTCTTTGTACTACCAAACATTGGTCTCACGCGGTTTCGGGTGAGTAGAGGCTCTTTTGGTGCTTCGTTCGAAATTTTGAAACACAAGCATTCACGTTTAGAGTACTCTTGAACTATGAGGATTGACCTAAATAGACAACGTTATATTTGACCTTGTATGTTTGAAAACCTCATTAAAGTATCCGCTTCCTTTTGAAATTTTGACACTTGAAAATCCTATAACTTCGATTATTTTGGAATGGAGGAGCTAAATTTGAATCTATTTTGTACACGACTACATATGCTATTATGTACAAAACCAGAGCAAAGATTGGTACCCCCATAGTTTAGGTATGGTTTACAAACTCCATGATATCAAATTCAAATAATTGAATGGACTTCATGTTGAATTCGATTTTTTTTAAACCACCTTAGGTTGAATTCAAATGTATGCTAGTTCATAGGTAGCTATTTATAAATGTCCATTGTGTAACTTTCGTATGTATAATGTGCTTTACACACACAACATGAACTATACTCACTTTATATTCGATTGCTAAAGCGATGCATTATCTGGAGTTCAAAATACTAACTATGTGGATCAATTGTATCGAATAATAACATAGACATGCTCAAATTCGATAGAATATAGATGTCTGATGGATCAATGACCGCTCCTTACACGAATTGCAAATATCATGATCCCATCCTAATATTTGGATAAAATTTATATCTTTAATCAATGTGTAGAACAGTCTTTTACGTGTAGTTTCACTCTACATCAGTGGTCTCTCACACATGCTCACACACTCTCTCCCGAGGTGTCTTTCTCGCACACATGCTATAGATATAACCCTCCCTCCCTCTCGTAACCATTTACAACTGTTTTCACTAACCTTTATCACAAGCACTCTTCCTCTCGCAAACATACACACGCACAATCCTCATCGACCCTTTCTATATACATGGACCTGCCTACATGTCTCATGTACGCACATTATCTTTACGCCTGTCTCTCACGCATTATCTCACACCTCTCTTCCTAGTCGACGAGTATGATTCTAGCAGAGCATTCTGTAGGATGCCCCTTAAAGTTAGGTTGGATGAATAGTAATATCAGAGATAAAGGTGTTACCTTAGTCCGAGAACCTAGGGTTACAAATCCTAGCCGGCTTTGTCAGTGGACACAGAGTCCTTCACAATTCTGCTATCTTTGTCTTGTATGACTAGTCATCCATGGGTCTTCATAAATGTGTCATGGGCCGACCAATGTGGCGCAGGACAGAACCAAACGAAGGGCCTCACCTCGACCCACCGAACCTCACGCGGTGACACACCCTCTGCCCCCACGTCTTATTATCTTCTCACACCCACACATACCAACACAAACACCACACACACAGAAAATTTCTCCTGGTGCCTCTATTCCCTCCCCCCTTGCATATACACACTCAAGGGAATGGAATCTCTTGTCGTGACGTCATATTCGTCTCTCTCTCTAGACCACTCTCATTTCTCGTGCTATCTCTCCCACGCCCCCCTGTCGGCCCCTCTATCCATGCTTCTCTCGAATACGTAATACACACACATACCTCTCTAGGCCCCGCCAAATGCATCAACTACTCATTCACACATGTTACATCACGTACCCCATTGATCTAAAAAGCCCTGTCTTCACATTTATTTCGCATACAACATTCCTTTTGAATAAAGGTGGCCAAAAAATTATTTTAGAGTTTCTACATATATACAACATTACAAAGTTATATGGAGGAGTACGAACGCTAATTTGCATTGCATGGTGCCCACAATGATATTTATTCCGCACTACGAATTTGTATATTTTTATACTATATACAAAGTTAGTCATAATAAAGAGAAACGAAGAGCATCTCTCTCTCCATCGCAACCCCCCCCCCCCCCCCCCCCGTAAGCCCCTTTCACGTATGCACACAAAACTATCTCCAGGTCCTCTAAAAGTAAGCCCCAGAAAATTCACGCGTGTTTCATCTTTCTCTCGCGATATATGCAATGACGATCATTGTATTTGAAGCGGAAAGCACGATACATACATTGAACTTAATAATCCACTCATTACGGTCACTGTTTACGTTTAGTGGTTATTATACAGTCATGGGCTCACCGTACAACTTTGTATTTGCTCATGACATGACTACTTGACCAATTAAACGCTCCACGTGGCACCTCTAGTGTTGCATCACATTATCTCACTACCATCATGCCCACCTGTCGACTTGTATCTACTCTACATCTACACTATTATAAAATACATAAAATATAAAATACACTCTTATAAAAAACAGAGTTGGTGATGATGGTGTGCCTGCCATCCTGCAATATAGGCTGTCCGATTTATATCTGACGGATAGGAAAGAAACTTTGGCAATTTTGCAAAAAGGTACCCACACACCTCTTCACATTTGCAAATAAGGCCTTCCCTCGTTCATCATTTTCTCTCACAAGATAAACAAGTCATACAAATGCATCTTGATGTTACATGCAACGCACGGGCATCTTGCTAGTAAGAATGAAAACAAACGACAAAAAAAATATTTTGACGATGGTTCGAAGTCATGACCACGGGCACAGCGGACAAGGTGGCCTTGTATTGGTATGCTGAGCCGTCTGTTTTAACACACAAGAGCTGGTGTGGTGATTATACACACACGCATGCATGCACACGAACTCCATCCACGCAACACTCACACAAACACATGCACCCACGCACGCACGCAACACTCACACGTACACACGCAGCCACGCACGCACGCAACACTCACATGCACACACACACATATGCATGCACACACCAGTACACCACACGACCAACACACACTCTCACTCTCAAGTGCTCAACCTACACGTGCATGCGCACACATCAGGCCCTGACAGACACATACACAACCAGGTGATTCCCGCGCACGGGTTGGAGCCTTGTCGCGCCTACGTAAATTTGTGTTTATCTGACCTTTTCCCTATGTGAACTGACAGGTGGGACCCACAAGGAACATGGTCAATTTAACTAGTCAACATGGCGCCACGCAGACTATTTGGCCGGTCAACAGAGTGCAATCCGATGCTGAACTGTGAGCAAGTGACCGGATAATCACCGCAAAACGTATATAGTGACCGTAATCAGCTTATTCTGAAGTTCGGTGACCGTATTACGCTTTTCTCTCTGTAGGCCCTCCAAAACTACATATCTACACGTTCTCGCATGTTACATCTAACAACTATGCAATACAGCACTACTACTACACTCTAACACAATAAATCATATGTGTTTTTAGTTTTACTAGATATCATATTGTTACTTATAATTATTCAGTTTGCATACATTAAAATTTCCTTTGAAATGTATGGTCAGTATCATCTACCACGCGGGAAAAATCCCGCCCTTTCCTGTTTAATCGGGTTTGTATCGATGGATCGTGCGAAACAGCAAAACTATAGTACTATACAGTACAAGTGACAGTTCACTGGGGCCGTCGTGTCGTCTACTCCTCCGTCGTAAGAGTGGAGCGCTCGCTTTCATAAATCTTCTAGTCCCTTTCACCGACATGTGGGACATCAAGCTACCGGGTCCACGTGCCATACCGGAATACAGTGCAGAGAAGCCGGGGTGAAGCACCCCAGTCATGGCGCCGGCGTAGTAATGAGCAATGAGGCGTCAAATCACAAAGCTGCACCTTTCCCATAGTTAAGTTGGAGGGACGAAGTAATAATGCTAAAAAAAAGAAGTTGGAGGGACGAAGCAACCATCATTTCACTCGTTGCTGAATCCGCTTCTCCCTCATCTTCTTCAACTTAACCACGTGTTGCTTTTGCCGTTGTTCTGCCTCATGTGGGACGCGGATCAGCATGGTAAAGCACTGACACATGGGACCGCATGTTAGCAAACCGCCAGGACAACGTCCTCCGAAAATAATAAACCTCCCCCGCCATCCGCGCGGCAAAATCACCCCCCTTTTACTAATATTTGATTCTATAATTTTTTAGATCATTTTAATTGAGATTTGTATAGATAGCACACAGGAACAAAACCAAGTGGTACGGTTAAGGGCATCCACAATGTGTAGCCAAATGTGAAAATAGCTTTTGGCATCGTGGGAACCATTGTGGACGGTGTTGCCAAAGCCAAAAAGATGGAACCGAAGCTTCCTGATTGATTGATTGAAGGAATAGAAAAATGCAACGTCTCTCCTCTTTATCCATGCTTGGACGCATGTAGTACAGTATAGAGCACAGAGTCTACTCCCCTGTCCCTTCTATCACAAATCACAAAGCAGTGAGGCGTCAAATCACAAAGCACGGACGAAGCAACCATCATTTCACTCTGACTCCGCTTCTCCATCGTCTTCTTCGAGAAACCATCTCACCGCACTAGTACTCCTAGTAGTATAGTACTAGTAAAGGACTTCCTGGATGCAAATAAGGCGGTTGTCTCGGCTTGCAGGCGGCACTTGCGAACGACTTACCGTGGTCTCCCTCAATGGTGTTCTTCGTCGAACGCACTTCGCCAAACCACAAAAAAAGTCGACGTCACCACAATGGGCAAGGAATTCAAATATAGTTATTACCTCCATTTTTTTGTACACAAGGCCAGTATATCAAAATTACAATTTGCAAAGGGCCACTAACACTAATCGAGGCAAAATTGATGGGGTTAGCAACCAAGGACATTAATATCCCCTGCATGCATGCGGAAGTGAGAAGGTTCGTTTGCATGGCGCTGCATTAATCAAGCGATGAGGAGTGAGATGGTCAGTTCTTTGGTCTTTCGATAAAAAAATATGCATTAATTGACACATGAAACAAGGATTTGTATCAAAGGAAAACCCCGCCTTTATTTTTTAACACTAGTACTCCTAGTACGTACGTACTTATCCTATTTGGGTCTAGGCCTTGCATTGCCAAACTTTGCCACACATTTTTGCCCAGCTTGCCTAAAGTTTTCAAAATGAGAAGGAGGTACACTTGCGCACGGCTGTTGCGGTCGCACCGCACCCTCACACGGTCGCTCCTGCACGCCGCGGTCGCACCGCACCCTCACACTTCGCTCCTGCATGCCGCAAACCCAACCAAAGGAACGCACCCTCACTGACACGTGTTGTCGCATGTGAACAAACCAAACTCAGCCATCCTATCGCTGACATATAATTTTCGTTCATAGAGTATGTTTATCCAACCGGAGTATCCGTACGGCCCGTGCGGTGGTCTGTTGGGGAAGAAGAAGAGGTGAGGAAGAAGGAAAGAAGGGTTAGGAGACGTATGATATTCATCCAACCGCCTGAAATGGTAGACTCAGGCGACTTGCATAAAAATAGTATGTTTTTACACAGCAAAAGATCCATAATAATAAAAACAACAACATAAAGAAAAATATCACTGCTCGCGAAAAGAGACGGCCTCATCGTTTATGGCTGCCGGCGCGAACCAGCCGTCGCTGCCGACGTGTTTCTCCGCACCGTGGTTGTCCTCGGCCTCCAGCTACGCGTTCAAGCGGAGCGTGCGGGCACTCTGCACGGACGAGAGCACAACCCGGTTCAAGTCAAGGACGTCCGGTTTCGCCTGCAGGAGGGCCTCGATGGCAGCGGCATCCGCGCACTCCGCGTCGAGTCGAGCCTCCGCCGCCCGGTTCAAGTCCAGGACTTCTGGTTCCGCCTGCAGGAGGGCGTCGATGAGAGCGGCATCCGCGCGCTCCACGTCGAGTCGAGCCTCTGCCGCCCAGTTCAAGTCCAGGACTTCCGGTTCCGCCCGCAAGAGGGCGTCGATGAGAGTGGCATCCGCGCCCTCTGCGTCGAGTCGATCCTCTGCCGCCCGGTTCATGTCTAGGACGTCTGGTTCCTCCTGCAGGAGGGCCTCGATGGAAGCGGCATCCGCGCGCTCCGCCTCAAGTTGAGCCTCCGCTACCCGGTTCACATCCACAACATCCGGTTCCACCTGTAGGAGAGCCTCGATGGCAGCGGCATGCGCGCGCTTCGCGTCGAGTTGAGCCTCTGCCTCCTGGTCCTCCTTTAGTATCACCATGTTGAACCGCTGGTCCGCCTGCACCATGGGGGACTCGGACGCCGGCACGAAGTCGACGTCCACCGTCTCATACCCATCGGGGGCCTTCTGCGCCGTGACCTCCGCAGTGAACATTCGATCGGCTTCCTCCTCCTCGTAGCTTGGCTCCAGAGAACTCGAGGATTGGCCCGCCGCAAAGTGAGCTTGGGAACGGAGCTCTGTGGCGCCGACCGCCGCCGCGATTTCTGCGCGGTGCTCCGGCGTCAGCATCTTGTAGTAAGTGATCTTGCGGCGCACCATGGCTTTCCGGCGAACTAGGGGACGCTTGATGCGGGCTAGGGGATCGAAAGGTGGGGGAATGGGCTGGAGATTTGGTGTGGTTTTAGGGCAGTGGCTGGCGTAGGCCGAGCAGCGAAGGTTCTGGTGTGAATAGTGGTTCCGGTGACGACCGGTCAATCGGTTTTGACTGTACATCGCTCTTGTCACGTTCGCGTTGCAGCCCGGCACGCTGGACCCTCCATGTCGCTCACCGAATGGAACGTGCTTCGTCTTGCGTTTTCGCTCGCTTGTGGGATCGCAGTTGAGAGCAAACCGACGTCCCTCCCCCTCCCCCGCCCGCGTCATTTATTATACCACTACTCCCTCTGTTTTATGCGGAGTAAAGAAAAACAGAGGGAGTATACTATGGATGAGGATCCCCTGACATGGCCGAACCCATTGAGTAACTGACATGCGGGGCCTAGCAAGCATGGGGTCCGCCAGTAAGTGACCGAAATGGAGGGTAAGGCAGGGATACCTACGTCAGAGGATCCACTTCCACTATACTACTTTGACCAAATGTTAGAGTAATAATATATGACATGCAACTTACACAAATGTTAGAGTAATAATATATGACATGCAACTTACACAAAGCATATAGGGTCTAATGCGTTTTTCAAGGCTAACTTTGACCAAATGTTAGAGTAATAATATATGACATGCAACTTACACAAAGCATATGGTCAATTTCGTATGTGAAAGGAGTTTCCAATGATATAATTTTCACATTATACATCTCATGTACTCCCTCCGTCTAGGTGTGTAAGTCATCTTACGAAAACCAAATAATACCAAAACACGTAGGCGCGGTGCATTAACTTCTACCTCGTTTCTTGTTTCTTGACATGTGGACCAATAAGAGATGAGGGTGTGCATGCTTTTAATGACCTGAGACTATCAAACATGACATGCAGTGGTTAGTTCATTGCATGCAATACTATTAATTAGCAAATAAACATTAATGTCTCTCGTTTTCTCCTCCTCCTTGGTCACGGTGCACAGCCTAAGATGACTTACTCACCTATGTGAAAGGAGTACTATTAATCTTGTCAATAGTCAAACTGGAAACCATCTCGAGTACAAATCTATGAGTACGTACGAATCTAACAATATTGATTGGGCATTGTTGAATGTTGATACCTCTTTTATCATAGTAGAGATACTTTGACTACACATAAAACTTATATGTAAGGTAGAAAGGATAGGAGGGAGTATATTGTACGTTCAAAAACGAAACGGACATTGAATACCCTTTATATATGATTTGCGGATACTAAGATCACCGGTTCAAAATTTTGAATCCGCCTTAGGTATCACGTGCCCCCACTCGTTCCCTCTCGATTTCATCTCGGGGTCCGGAGATCTATTGAAAGAGGACTAGGGTGGGTACATGCGAATGATACGCGGCGGAATGTTCAAATGAGGCATGCGGGGGGATGGACTCGACTGGAGGGCGGCATGATCGGTGGAGAAGAGGGTTGGAGAGGAATGAGAAATAAGCAAACGCCACATGATTACACTTGAACGACTCAAATAAACAATAAGTTGTCTCGCTTGGCCTACATAGTGAAAGGCCTAATGCGCAATGTGGATCACTGATGCTCGAATATGGCCGGGAAAACAGGGAAACCGACATGTGGGGCACACCCATCGGGACGACGTAGCGCAGACTAGCCCAATGGAGGAGCTGGCCCACGACCTCCTCGCCACCGACAACCGTTCATGTGGGTCTTTGGGGCCAACAACGGGGCGCAGCTCCAGCACCACCTCTGGACACGGCGACCGCGGTGAGCGACACACTCATATCATCGATAGACACGGTCGGTTTCAGTGTGCCGAGGGTGGCGTTTGTGCTGTGGCATGACCAATGATATATTTGGTTTGTGCCCAAGGTTGCCCCATCAAAGCATTGGATAGCCAAAATTTTGGTTGAGGTATTGGTTGCCCATGATTTGGCCGACATTGGCAAGAAAAATGAACTAGAGTTGGCTAGAGTTCATTGGCATGCCAAAGAAATGGCAACCATCCAAACAAAGACCAATCTTTGGGTCGTGACCAAAATTTTGGTAAGGTGCACTTTGGCCACAATCCAAACACACCCCAACACCCGGCTCGTCGAGGATGCACGGGGCGCCGCGACGCGTCCGCTAAGTGGTGTAGCATGACTAACTGCATCCTCTGGACCTCAGACCATGCCGGGTCGTCTTGCTTTTTCAATGACATGCGGGGATCACATTTGAGCAAAGGGCATCTCCAACATTGCCACGACCGCAGCTGACTACCCTGGCACACCAAAGCCCTTGTCCCTCGCGCCGTCGTGCGGTGCATTCCCAGCCGGCGCCAGCTGCCCGCATTCATGCTATCCGTTTGTATGTCGTCGTTAAGAGGCTCGGTGCCCGAGGAACCAACTCCGGCGACTTAGTGACGCACCCGGACGCTTGGCCTCACCGGAATGCCCTACTTAAAGCGGCAACGCCTAGCTAACCTCCACACCATAGCGCATCGTCCTCCTACCTGGCACCACATCCGCCATGACTGCAAGTGCGAACGCTCTGCGGGAGAGCTTGTCTTCGGGGATGAAGCTCGAGGTCGCGGCCCTCGCTCAAGTCGCCTCTCGCGACGCAATAGCAGTGTAGCCGGACGCGGACGTGACCGCACAAGCGGTGGCCACGCTGGCGGCCGATGACGGGAGCACCGTCAGCCATGCATCCTACTTGGCCCCGTCCAACGTCCGGCACCGCCGAGGTCGGGGACTCCTCCGAGGATGAGTAGGGCATGGGAGGCGGCAGGGCATGGTGTGCCAACTGGCCGGTCCGTATCCCGTGTTCTACTCTTCCTCGCCGGAGACCGCACCTTCACTTCGCGGGTCTTGAACCCCGCCCCCGTACATAGAGATCGTAGATGGAGGACGTCGGTCTCCGCCGTTGAATAGGTTTAGGGTCGGGTTTCTTTTATTTTTCTGTCTTATAAAAGTTCGAAATGTAATAAAAATCTGCCGTGTTTGCATTAATCTCGGCCGGTGTATATGAACTTTCACAATACGCTCCCACAGTATGCTCTCGTAGACTGCCGTCCTCTAGCCGAGAACTGTAGGAGTACTAGTGCACAGAAGATCCAGATCTTGTGGGAGAAAAGGATGAACGAGGGAAAGCCTTATCTGCAAATGTGGAGAGGAGTGCGGGTAAATTGTCATAGTTCCCTTCCTATCCGTTAGATATAGATCGGACAGCCTATATTGCAGGATGACCGGCACACCATCATCACCAACTCTGCTTTTTATTGAACCGAGAAAAATCTAAAAACCCAACTAAGCCAACCTCCCAGCATATCGCGCGGGAAAAGTCCCGGCCGTGCCGTTTTAGTCGGGATTACCAGATTACCGGATTACTAGTAGTAGTATCGATGGATCGCGCGAAGAAACATTTTTTTTGAGGGGGCGAAGCACCTAGTTTAAAAGGAAAAAAGGCGGTACACTCACAACACTCCTGTCGCGGTCGCATTGCACCCCACACAAAAATTCCCCCCAAATTCGATTCAATCGCCCTTCAGCCAAATACTCCTCAAACCCCGCTCCCCCCGTCCCCCCTCCACTCCATTCGCTCCGCCAAAGCCGCCCTCCCCGCCGCGCCGATACGTCGGCGCCGCGGTTTGTCGAGGGGACGCACGGTGATCCTCTCGCTCCCACAGTACGCTCTCGTAGACTGCTGTCCTCTAGCCGCGCCGCCACCTCTGGGTACGTTCTTGTGGAGGCGCACGGCGGTCAGCGCCGCCACCGCTGGCGACGTTCATGTGGAGACGCACGGCGGTCAGCTTCTCCCACGGTACGCGCATTCTGGACTGAGGCCCCGTTCATGTCGGTGTAGAGCTGAATGTTAGCTGATAGACGCTGTTAATCTCACTGTTTGCCGAAGTAGTTTACTGTCAATATGCTCTGCTTAAGAAGCTTCCTTGCCCTGTTCTGCACTCAATCTGCTTAGCTGAGATGGCATGCCAAGGCCGATTAGTTGCTAAAATATCCTGCCATATATTTATTGTGACGTAGATTGCCATGGTCTAGTAGCCAATCTGTTAGGTGAAATAGCTCTACACCGTTTTATACTCAATCTTTGTTGCTGCGATGGCCTTCGATAGTTCGATGGCTGTGTGCTCGGGCTCATTGACTGCTGAAACATCCTGCCATAATTTAGCACTCAAATTTGTTTGCTGAATTAGCTTTACATATATTCCGTTACTTAGATCTGCTCGTCCAAATATCTTGCCATAGCTTTAGAGATCGACCTAGGTATTTTTTTCTGGACTTCATAAAAAAGCATATAGGTTTTTCCTGTAATATCTAGTAGAAGAACTAATTTGTATGTCTAACAGATGGACAGGACTTGGATAACTTCTGCTCAAAGATTCTCCGCTGCATATGTCGAGGGGGTTGAAAACTTCATGAACTTTATCAGAGCTGAGTACGCTGGTCCGAAATCAAATGTGCTCTGCCTGTGTAGCAGTTGTATGAATTCAGTTACAAGACCCCAGTAAACTGTGCAAAATCATCTACACTTGTATGGGATGTCCGTCACATATACTAGGTGGGTTCATCATGGTGAAGCTATGAACGTCAATGTTATTGACTATGTGGAAGCAGCAGAGCACCATCTTGATCTGCCTGATGCTCAGGTGGAAGAGGAGGAGGAGGTGGTGGTGGCGGAGCCAGTGAGTTTAACCAACATTGAAACAATGCTACGAAATGCTCGTGCATTCAGTGAACTTTCACCTGCAGAAGAAAAACAGTGGGCCCGCATGTTGGAACAATGCAACGTTGCTGTCACCCCAGGAAATAAGCTGTCCGTATTCTCAGCTATAGTCACCTTTCTTCAGGTGAAGACATCTGAGCGGATGACCAACAAATCATTCGATGCGATGTTGGATGCTTTTTGCAAATCTTTCCCAGATGCGTCTGAGCTGCCACACACCTACAGTAAAATGAAGAATTTCCTTCGTGCAGTTGGAATTGGATATGATATGATCCATGTTTGTAAGAATAATTGTGTTCTGTTCCAGTAGGATTATGCCAACTTAAGTGAATGCCCGAAATGCAAATCATCAAGATGGAAAGATGGCGATGCTGTGAAGAGGGTTCCTCATAATGTTCTGAGACATTTTCCAATTACACCAAGATTGCAGAGGTTGTTTCATGATGCTAAAACAAGAGAGGATGTACTATGGCATTCTAGGAACCAGGAGTACAAAGATCAGAATGTAATGAGCCATCCATCTCATGGTAGTGAGTGGGAAAGCTTCAATGATAAACACAAAGAGTTTGCTGCTGACCCGAGAAACATTAGACTTGGCTTAGCTTCAGATGGATTTAACCCATTTGGCCACCAGAGCGCCACATATAGCATGTGGCCAGTGCTTGTTATCCCTTACAACATGCCTCCAAATGTCTGCACCAAAGAATCAAACTACATGATGGCCTTGCTCATCCCAGGTCCAAAAAGTCCTGGAAAGGATTTTGATTTGTTCATGGAGCCTCTTGTGGAGGAACTTCAACAACTATGGAAGGGTGTTCTCACTCGAGACCTATATAGCATCCCACCAGCTGATTTCTTTCTGTGTGCTGTTGTAATTTGGTGCATCCATGATTATCCGGCTTTGGGCACTATGTTAGGGCGAACGACACATGGTTACAATGCATGTGTTCGCTGTGACAGGAATCCGCTCTCATATGCAATACTTAGCAAGATCTGTTACATTGGAAACTGCCGTTTCCTTGCCAAGGACAAGCTGCATCCTAGAAAATACCGAAGACATGTGTTCAATGCAAAGCATGGAAACCGTGATGCGCCAAAGAGGCTGACCGCCGATGAGTTGCAAGTGGAATTAGATAAGGTCAGGCATATTACACCAGGAAACCATCCTGGTAATGGTAGCGGGAAAAGGAAGCATGGCACGGTAGAAGAGAGATTATTGTTTACCCGTAGGTCCACTTTGTGGGACTTGGAGTATTGGAAAGATTTGGACTGCGGCATAATCTTGATGTGATGCACATCGAGAAAAATATATGTACAGCATTATTGGCACACTTCTTAACATTGAAGGCAAGACGAAAGATACCTTAAAATCTAGGATTGATTTGACACACCTGGGTATCAGAAAGGATTTGCAGGTGCAAGATGAAGGTAAACCACGGGATATGGCACCAGCTGTGTACGTCTTGGACAAGGTAAAAAGAAAAGAATTCTGCGAGGTCCTGTCACGTGTGAGATTCCCACATGGATTTGCTTCCAACCCTGAAAGGAGAGTCAGTGCAGATGGAAACAAGGTACAAGGGTTGAAAACTCATGACTGCCACGTCCTACTTCAAAGGGTTTTACCCGTTATCCTTAGAGGATTGGGCCGCCCTGACTTATACAGAGCAGTTGCAGAGTTGGGACAATTCTTCAGGGAACTCTGCAGTAGAAATATCAGGATAGATGCTTTGGAGCGTCTTAGAGACAAGATACCAACTATCCTATGCGACCTTGAGAAGATATATCCTCCAGCCTTCTTTGATGTGGTGGTGCATTTGGCTATTCATCTACCTGATGAGGCACTACTTAGAGGTCCAGTACAGTATGGCTGGATGTACCTTATTGAAAGGCGGCTAGGCACTTTCAAGGGCTATGTTAGGAACAGAGCTAGACCCGAGGGTTCCATTGCAGAGGCCTACATTGCTACAGAAGCGTTGACATTCTGCTCAAAATACATTGAAACAGCTGATCAGCTTAGCAAAGAGGTGGGTGAAGACAATCCCGAGCTCAATGTTTTTGATTATTCCGTTCGAGTTACACGAAAGAGTCGACAAGAGGACAAACCTAAAGATTTGGACAAAATGGTTTGGTATGTGTTGAATAACTGTCCTGAGATACTACCTTATATCAAGTAAGTGCAGTACTGCATCTTATACATCATAATCTACTAAACTTGCAGCACATTCTTATATATTTAGATGTTTGACGCGATCACTATGTTGTGCAGCATGTACAAAGAGGAGTTACTGCCGCAAAATCCAAGAAACATTGACAAACTGGTTATGGCAGGATTTGCGAAATGGTTCAAGAACCATGTAAGCGAAGTGCACTGTCAGTTTTTTTTAATATATTGAGTACATAAGATGATCAGCTTGTCTATTTTCTAACCATAGGTTAAGAAGATGCGGGAGGATGGGCAGGCAGTTGATGATGCCCTTTACTCACTAGCAATGGGTCCTGATACTCGGGTAAGACATTATGAATCTTGCACGAGACGAAGGCAGGAAGACACAAAACAGTGCCATCATGAGCACGAATACATATGATAAAGAGACAACTGAAATGTATGCTAACATAACAGACATCGTTCAGTTGCAGTATATCTCCAGTTTCAAGGATCATCAGTGTGTGGTTCTGTTGTGATATCGTTGGTATAACCTGTTTTCCAGGATCGCAAAACCCAGAGCTGATGATTATTTCAAATCCATCAATGTCAAGGTGGCGTACCAGACCAACGAGCCTTTTATTTTGGCAAATCAAGCAACACAGATATTTTTCTTGGAAGACACATTTGCACGTAGCGATGACTGGAGAGTATTGCAAAGGTTTGAGCAGAGGAATTCGTTTAATGAAGTTGCACAACAAGATGATGCTTACACTGCTCCTGATGTACAAGATAACACAAATGTTCCTAATATCTTTGAGAACCATCACATCAATGACGCCGGCAAAAAGATTGCCTGTCGTGCTGTAGACATACAAGAGTTGATCAAGAAGAAGCCAATGTTCGAGGACGTTGAGGACGAAGAAGAAGATGACACCATGGGGAATTACGATTCAGACTGATACACATGGCGAAGATGTTGAAGCTGCTGCTGCGGATGATGATTACATTGCTTTTATCATATTTGCCTGTCAGAAGACGTTTTTTTATCTACTATGTGAAATTGTGTTTGCTATGACAACTGAAACCTGATGAACATGTTGTTTAGTATTTTGCTGTGAGAACATCACTTCTAATGTATGCTGATTTGTGTTTGGTGATTGTATGACAACTAAAACATGATGACATTGTTGTTTAGTTGTACTCATATTTGGCTGTGAAACTTGAATTTGATGACATAGTTTGCTGTTGGACTGCAATTTGCTCGACGTCTTTGAATGAGAACAAAGCTAACCCGACAGGGCCTCTGCTATCTATTTATTTATATGAGAAAAAGGGGATACCCCCTGATTTCCGTTAATAGAAATTATTAGATGTTCACAACACTACGCCCAGCCTACTACACAGGTTTCATTCATTACTAGTTTCAGCAAAGTGCTCATGTCGTAGCCACTGAATACATCACGAGTGCTACATACACTGCAAATAAAGAGACAATCATCCTACAGAGCACATTGATTTTGCCCATTATCTTCACAAGCTCTTTCATCTCCTCATTGCTGTCAAGGCCGTCCAGCAGCTAATTCTTGGCCATGATCAGAGGAACCGCGTCTTTAACCTTCTGCTCTGCATCTTCCTCTTCTGCCGTTCCTTCAGTTACTTGTCCAACACCCCAACCTGCTGGTATCGGGATTCCTCGGCTAACCAAATAATCAGCTTAGTTGCATCCCTTCACATCAGCAACTTCCTAGAAATACAAATCACACGAATCTTCCCTTTTCTGCACGAATCAAATTGGAAGATCATCAACCAAACTATTAAAAAAATCAGCAACTGAAAGCAGCAGAACAACACTTAAACATATTATTACCCCATGATTTGGGCATTTGTAGAAGACTCGGCCAGGGTTGCGGATTGTGGTTGTGACGCGGCGGATGACTCTGCGTGATTTGCAGCAGTGGCACCACACCAACGGCAGTGGGTTGCGATGAGCAATCGGCTGTGGTGCGCGTGCCGACGGGGGTGTGATTAGACCCACAAGCGATGGTACGGGTGGCGACTTAGCGCATATCTGGTTGTTGCCTGCTGAAGAGCAGGTGGACGAGCAGCCAGCGGGCATGGTTGCTGCGGCCAGAGCTTCCTCCATTGGATATGTCAGTTTCATTACTTGCAGAGTAGCATAGCACCATATATAGTCATAGTCTAGGTTTGGATTCGAACCAGCTACAGGAGCACGTCTTTCTTTTTTCTAAAACTCGGCAACGTCTCTTTACTGGTACACTAGCTTGTTCTGTACGCCTTCCCAAGTCTTTGATTTTATTTCCCTTTTTTTTGTGAGGAAGGAAGGAGGACAAAATTGAGAGTTCCTCGGACTCGAACCCAAGACCTCTTGGTTGAAAACCAAGGGTGCTAGTCACTTATGTAGCGAACGTTCCCTATGAGGAGGACGGCAGACGAACGCATTTTCCTCGCAGTTTTCTTCCTATATATAAAAAAGTATGCTACTTGGTGTCCGCTTAGTCAAAAAACGATTGTGCCAAACTTGACCGTTCGATTGACATTCAACGTCTGTCGCGTTTCTTCAGTCTCTTCTTCCTCGAGCCGCCAAAGCCAAACCAGCGCCGGCGGGACCGCCTGCTCCCGCCTCCCACGGCTGGCTGTGATCTTCCCCAGCTCCTGTTCGTTCCCGTCTGAGGCCTCACCATCGTCCTCCGCGCTCGCCGCGGCGCCGCCCTTCGGTATTGTCAACATGGTCAACAACCGAGAGGAATAAGGAGATGACTGTACATGGTGAGGATGACAGTAGGGACCCAGCAGCGCGCACAGTAATTTTGTTTTTTCGGGACGGAGAAGGGTATCAACTGGGTTGTGCGGGACCCGTGGCCCGTCTAGCCCAGGCTTTTATTTCATATGTTTAGCACATGACCAGCCCAGTTTGTTTTTTTCCTTTCTGAAAAATGGCTAGCCAGCTATTTTGTTTTTTTGCAGAATAACCAACATAGGCCTACTTACTTTTCTACGCCTTGCTGGGCCGGAAATCTTTCAAGATGAGGAGGGATGCATTTTGCCCAGAAAATGGGCTATAAGTAATAAGAAATGGCTATAAGTAATAATAAATGGGCTATAAGTAATAATAAATGGGCTGTAAAATGAATAAAATACATCAAACATGCAGTTAGTTCCCAAATACTGTTTTCTTTCGGATTTTGATATTTCAAATTTCATTGTTTTTGTGCGGGTAAAGTTTCATTGAATTTAAATTAAGGTATATTTAGATTTAAAATTAATTTGAATCCGACTAGAAATTTCGGGCTGTATGCTGTTTGGGACAGATTTGGAGGCTGACTTGTGGGTCTACTAGGTTGACGTGTACTTTGGCTTTGTCAACTTAGTCCACAAACAATTCTAGCAGCAGTGACCGTTGGATGTTAATCCAACGGCCGTGCTACTTCTTCAAGATCTTCTTGCTCCAGCCGCCCAAACCAGCTCCGGTGGGACTGCCTGCTCCCGCCTCCCGTGGCCGGCTGTGCTGCCGCACAGGCCGCACCGCCCCACCCTACTTCATTGCTAGCCAGGCCATTCCTCTACTCACCCACACCTCCTGTTATTTTCCGGCGATGGCAGCTGGACCAGCGTGGGGAGCCATTGCCGAGTCTTCCCCGGCTCTGTGTTGTTCCCTTCCTAGGCCTCGCCGTCGTCCACCGCCATGGTGCTCTCGGTGCGGCCTGGTCAACATGGTCAACGAACGACATCCATCGGCCGTGGACTGTACGCGCAAAATAATGATTCCTCCACCTGACAGCTGGGACACACCGGGAAGGGCCTCTGTATTTTGCGAAAAAACATTCCCCCCGCTGACATGTCGGACCCACCAGCTATATCTTCGCACGTAAGGAAGTGCCTCCTTATTATGCACAAAAAAAATGAATACCCACCTTGCTAGATGGGACCCACCATAGTGGGAGGATGACTTGTGGGCCAACTAAGTTGATGGGGACGGAGGGCTTTGTCAACTTAGTCAATATGAACGATTCTAGCTCCAGTGACCGTACGATGTCCATCCAACGGCCATATGCTTCTTCAACCTCTGGTCTTCTTGCTCCAGCCGCCCAAAGCAGCGCCGGTCGTGCCGCGTGCTCCTGCCTCTCGTGTCCGGATGTGATGCCGCGGAGGCCTCACCGCCCCCTACCACTCCCACCGCTGGCCCAGGGTATCCCTCTACTTACCCACACCCTGTGTTATTCTGCGGCGACGGTAGCCTCACGCCGCAACCAAACCAGTGAACCCTCGTACTCCTCTCCGCGCGGGCTACCACTGCTGCGTCTTCCCCGCCTCCGCGTCGTCCCCTTCCTAGGCCTCGCCGTCGTCCAGACCACCGCCCTGGTGCTCTCGGCGCGGCATGGTCAACGTGGTCAACGACCGACTTCCATCGGAAGAGTACTGTACATGGAGAGGCTGATAGCTGGGTCCAGGCGGCTGCAAGGAAGTGCCTCCTTATTACTCGCAAAATAATTATTCCTCCACCTGACAGCAGGGACCCACCGGACGGGCCACCTTATTTTGCAAAAAAACATTTCCCCCCTGACTGCTGGGACCCACCGGACGGGCCAGCGTATTTCGTGAAAAAAACGTTCCCCGCGCTATCAGCTCGGACCCACCGGAAGTGCCTCCTTATTACGCACAAAAACATGAATAATCCCCTTGCTAGCTGGGACCCACCATGGTGGGAGGCTGACTTGTGGGCCTACTAAGTTGTCTGGGACGGGGGCCTTTGTCAACTTTAGTCAATATGAATGATTCTAGCTCCAGTGGCTGTACGATGTCCATCCAACGGCCGTAGTGCTTCTTCAACCTCTGGTCTTCTTGCTCCAGCCGCCCAAAGCAGCGCCGGTCGTGCTGCATGCTCCTGCCTCCCATGGCCGGCTGTGCTGCCGCAGAAGCCTCACCGCCCCCTACTATTCCCACCGCTAGCCAGGCCCTGCGGCGACGGTAGCCTCACACAACAGCCGAACCAGTGAACCCCCGTACTCCTCTCCGCGCGGGCTTCCACTGCCGCGTCTTCCCCGGCTCCCTGTAGTCCCCTTCCTAGGCCTCGCCATCGTCCACCGCCCTGGTGCTCTCGGCGCAGCGTGGTCAACATGGTCAAGGAACAACTTCCATCGGACGTGGATTGTACATGGAGAGGCTGACAGCTGGGTCCACGGCCGCAGCAAGGAAGTGCCTCCTTATTACGCGGAAAATAATGATTCCTCCACCTGACAGCTGGGACCCACCAGACGGGCCACTGTATTTCGCAAAAAAACATTTCCCCCTGACTGCTGGGACCTACCAGGTACATCTTCGCACGCAAGGAAGTGCATCCGGGCAAAAAAACAAAACGATTCGCCCCCCTGACCTCTGGGACCCACCAGTGACATCTTCGTACGCAAGGAAGTGCGTCTGGGCAAAAAAAATATTCGCCCCCCTGACTGCTGGGACCCACTAGCTACATCTTCGCACGCAAGGAAGTGCGTCCAGGCAAAAAAAAAACCAAAACGATTCGCCCCCCTGACTGCTGGGACCCACCAGCTACATCTTCGCACGCAAGGAAGTGCGTGACAGTCGGGACCCACCTGGTCGAAGCGTACGTAGCGTTGTCATTCTAGTCGCGAACATGTACGTACATACTGGTCGATGTAGAGGCGCGCACGTGTCGTAGATGTAGAGGCGCGCACGTGTCATAGTAGAGGCGCGCACGTAGCATGTACACGTACGTACATCGGCGAGGGTGCAAGAAAGAAAATATGGCCACGTACGTACATACGAGCAGGGTCTCAAACGCCTACTCGCGCATACGTACATGGCTGGGTCGGAACGGAGAAACAGCATCATCGTCATGTTCATGGGGAGCCAACCGGTTGGGTCGAACGGAATGCGTGGTCGTGTTCATCGAGAGGGCTTGGACGGAATAGGCAATGGAAACGAGGCCTGGCATACCGCAGAACGGAGGAAACGGACCTCCTACATTCGGAAAGGGGTCCTGTTGATTGGGAGGCGTGTGGCGTATTGCAAAACGGAGGAAACAGACGTCCTACGGTCGAAACGGGGGACCTGTTGATCGGGAGGGGTGTGGCGTAACGCAAAACGGAGGAAATGGACCTCCTACGGTCGAAACGGGGGTCCTGTTGATCGGGAGGGGTGTGGCGTACCGCAAAATGGACCAAATGGACCTCCTACGGTCGAAACAGGGGTCCTGTTCATTGGGAGGGGTGTGGCGTACTGCAAAATGGGACTCCACGAGATACTGTTCATCTCCACCGTTGACCTCCTCCAGCCTCCACGGGCTACCGTTGACCTCCTCCAGCCTCCATGGGCTCCTGTTCATCCAGCCTCCATCGCGCGCTACTCCACCGGCTACTGTTCAACCACCCCTCAATGGGCACCCCTCCACCGTCTACTGTTCATACAACCCTCCACACCACGGGGTCCTATTCAACCACCCCTCCACGGCCACCCCTCCACCATCTACTGTTCATCCAGCCCTCCACACCCTGGGTTCCTGTTCATCCAGAGGCAACGTCACCGCTCACTATTCATCCAAACCCCCCGCAACACTCACTGTTCATCCCAGAGGGAGCATCGGTCGGCTTCGGTTAGCATCAGTAGCGAAGGAATCACTCCATCGGGTTCAGTTAACAGTCATCGGTCGATCGCTCGGGTTTAGTAACGCGTAGCCTGCAGTTCAATCGCTCGGGTTCAGTTAGAGCCCAACGCCTCGCTCGGATTTAGTTAGAGCCAACGCCTCACACACACACGCGTACGTACGAGAGAAACGTGCATCGCTCGGCCCTGACCTCCCACCGTAACTGGCAACTCCCTGAAATTTTCGTCCCCCTCGCTTCTACCACGGTTTTTTCCGTCATTGACGGCCCAAAGAATGTCATGCAGTTGCGTCTCCGGCCCACCGAGGACGAAAAGCCCATTTTCTGTCATGATTTTTTGTCATAGAAGTAGGAGCACACCACATCTATGATTAAACCGGGTTTTGTCACAATTATCATCATAGAAGTGTCATATGTATGACAGAAAAAAAATTCATTCGGCCCAAAATATCACGGATGTGTCTTTTTTTGTAGTGCATCCTTTTTTTTGGAAACCATAATTTCTTTCTGTTTAAGCATCGGACTAATCAGATGATTCTTGAATCTGATGCCTCTGCATTCTTTGTTCCTCTGAGTGAGTATCGATACTCACATCAGCTCCATTGTGGATCGCCCGATCCATTGTTGGATTGTTATCCGACAGTGTCCTTCATATTCAATCACCTTGTGAGTCCTTCCCCTGATACATAATGCCTCTGGTAAATTGTATCCTCTGCTTGGCCAACCATGCTCTGCTTTCGAGTTTGTGTATTTACTTTTGAAACTTATGGTATATGTTACTAAGAATGCCCGATGGGTTGAACCTATGCCTTCCCCTAATCTATGAGAACCCGAAAGTTTTCACAAGTCATACTCTTCCGGTGTTCTACTAGATAAAATTCCAACACTACAGTTTTATCAAAGCGAGAGGTGAATGAAATGATATGCATTAAATAAGTGGGATTCGACCTTGAACTTTGTGTTCATGCCCATGAAAATGATGTAGACTGCCTCGGAAGCTTCTTGCAAAATGATTATCCAGCTATATGATTCTTTCCGTATTCTTGAATTGATTTCTTACAGTTGTGGTTCTGACCATGCTGTCCTGATCTAATATATCTGATGGGAATTCATTCCAGTGCCTCATCTTTTTTTGGCAAAGTTGAAGTATCTACTATCATAGGTCAATGACCCGGTTCTATTTCTATCATGTTCTACCTTGGAGTATCATCCTGGTATCTCGAAGATGTCCTGCCATTGCACCACATCTTACTGACTTTGTTGAAGTAATGTGTTTCCTTGTCGTAATCACTCTATGGGTTCTGGGTTGTTGTCAACCGAGGTCACCGACTAGGGAAATTATTCCGCACTACAAATCAAATACCCCTAGTATTTTTACAAGGAAATTCTGAACCCAATCTGGTCATTCCTAGACTATCGGCTACATCCTAGTCTTGCTATCTTTGACTGTGCTACCTCGTCCTTCTCTGGTGCACGAATTCTTCAGTGTGTGAGCACGACTTACGTTGAGCTTTCAACATCATGTTGCTTTTCTTGAAAGGTCCTACCTCTTGAGCATGCGTTGGTTTTTCCCTTGAAGAGGAAAGGGTGATGCAGCAAAGTAGCGTACGTATTTCCCTTAGTTTTTAAGAACCAAGGTATCAATCCAGTAGGAGACTCCTCCCAAGTCCCACGTGCCTACACAAACAAACAAGAACCTCGCAACCAACGCGATGAAGGGGTTGTCAATCCCTTCACGGCCACTTGCGAAAGTGAGATCTGATAGAGATATTATGATAAATAAATATTTTTGGTATTTTTATGATATAGATTGAAAAGTAAAGATTGCAAAATAAAGTAGTTTGGACACTTATATGATAGAGAATAGACCCCGGGGCCATAGGTTTCACTAGTGGCTTCTCTCAAGATAGCATAAGTATTACAGTGGGTGAACAAATTACTGTCGAGCAATTGATAGAAAAGTGCATAGTTATGAGAAAATCTAGCCATGATCATGTATATAGGCATCACGTCCACAACAAGTAGACCGACTCCTGCCTGCATCTACTACTATTACTCCACGCATCGACCGACTCCTGCCTGCATCTAGAGTATTAAGTTCATAAGAACAGAGTAACGCATTAAGCAAGATGACATGATGTAGAGGGATAAAATCAAGCAATATGATATAAACCCCATCTTTTTATCCTCGATGGCAACAATACAATATGTGCCTTGCTGCCCCTGCTGTCACTGGGAAAGGACACCGCAAGATTGAACCCAAAGCTAAGCACTTCTCCAATTGCAAGAAAGATCAATCTAGTAGGCCAAACCAAACTGATAATTTGAAGAGACTTGCAAAGATAACCAATCATACATAAAAGAATTCAAAGGAGATTCAAATATTTCTCATAGATAAACTTGATCATAAACCCACAATTCATCGGATCTCGACAAAACTCACCGCAAAAAGAGTTACATCGAATAGATCTCCAAGAAGAGGAAGGAGAACTTTGTATTGAGATTCAAAGAGAGAGAAGAAGACATCTAGCTAATAACTATGGACCCGAAGGTCTGTGGTAAACTACTCACAAGTCATCGGAGAGGCCTTGGTGATGATGTAGAGGCCCTCCATGGTCGATTCCCCCTCCGGTGGAGCGCTGATAAAGGCTCCAAGATGGGATCTCGCGGATACAGAAGGTTGCGGCGGTGGAAATTGTTTTTCGTGGTGCTCCTGGATGGTTTCAGGGTACATAGGTATATATAGGAGGAAGAAGTAGGTCGGTTGAGCCACGAGGGGCCCACGAGGGTGGGGGGCGCGCCGGGCACCCTCGTGGCCGCCTCGTTTGCTGCTTGACGTCTACTCCAAGTCTCCTGGATTGAGTTTGTTCCAAAAAGATCGCTCCCGAAGGTTTCATTCCGTTTGGACTCCGTTTGATATTCCTTTTCTGCGAAACACTGAAATAGGCAAAAAACATCAATTTTGGCTGGGCCTCCAGTTAGTAGGTTAGTCCCAAAAATGATATAAAAGTGTATAGTAAATCCCATAAACATCCAAAATAGGTAATATAATAGCATGGAACAATCAAAATTTATAGATACGTTGGAGATGTATCAAGCATCCCCAAGCTTAATTCCTACTCGTCGTCGAGTAGATAAATGTTAAAAACAGAATTTTTGATGTGGAATGCTACCTAGCATATTTCTCAATGTAATTTTCTTTATTGTGGCATGAATGTTCAGATCCAAATGATTCAAAACAAAAGTTCATATTGACATAAGAAATAGTAATACTTCAAGCATACGAACAAAGTAATCATGTCTTCTCAAAATAACATGGCTAAAGAAAGTTTATCCCTACAAAATCATCTAGTCAGGCTATGCTTCATTTTCATCACACAAAATACTCCCATCAAGAAGAACCCCGATTTCAACCAAGCAATTGGTTCATACTTTTTAACGCGCTTCAGCCTTTTTCAACTCTCAGGCAATACATGATCGTGAGCCATGGATATAACACTATGGGTGGAATAGAATAAAATGATGGAGGTTGTGTGGAGAAGACAGAAAAGGAGAAAGTCTCACATCGATGCGGCTAATCAACGGGCTATGGAGATGCCCAATTGATGTCAACATGAGGAGTAGGGATTGCCATGCAACAGATGCACTAGAGCTATAAATGTATGAAAGCTCAGCAAAAAAAACTAAGTGGGTGTGCTTCAACTTGCTTGCTCACGAAGACCTAGGGCATTTTGAGAAAGCCCATCATTGAAATATACAGGCCAAGTTCTATAAAAAATTCCCACTAGTAGATGAAAGTGACATCATAAGAGACTCTCTACATGAAGACCATGGTGTTACTTTGAGCACAAGTGTGGAAAAAGATAGTAGCATTGTCCCCCTTTTTTGGGCCTTTGTTTTTTTATTTGGCATTTCCCTTTTTTATTTGGCCTTTCCTTTTTTATTTGGCCTTTCTTTTTTTATTAGGGACAATGCTCTAAAAATGATGATCATCACACTTCTATTTACTTAGAACTCATGAATTACAACTCGATACTAGAACAAAATATGACTCTATATGAATGCCTCCGGCGGTGTACCGGGATATGTGATGACTCAAGAGTGAAATGTATAAAAAATTATGCATGGTGGATTTGCCACAAATACGATGTCAACTACATGATAATGCAAGGCAATATGACAATGACGATACATGTCATGATAAACGAAACGGTGGAAAGTTGCATGGCAATATATCTCGGAATGGCTATGGAAATGCCATAATAGGTAGGTATGGTGGCTGTTTTGAGGAAGATATAAAGAGGTTTATGTGTGATAGAGTGTATCATATCACGGGGTTTGGGTGCACCGGCAAAGTTTGCACGAACTCTCAAGGTGAGAAAGGGCAATGCACGGAACTGAAGAGGCTAGCAATGATGAAAGGGTAAGAGTGCGTATAATCCATGGACTCACATTAGTCATAAAGAACTCATATACTTATTGCAAAAGTTTTATTAGACCTCGAAGAAAAGTACTACTACACATGCTCCTAGGGGGGAAGTTGGTAGGAGTTAACCATCGCGCGCCCCTGACCTCCACACATAAGGAAGGCAATTAAAAGAGCACCCCATGTAATAAATTTGTTACACAACTTTTACCATATGTGCATGCTATGGGACTTGCCAACTTCAACACAAGTATTCCTCAAATTCATAATTACCCAACCAGCATGACTCTAATATTACCACCTTCATATCTCAAAACAATTATTAAGCATCAAGTTGATCATAGTATCCAATTCACTTCGTATGATAGTTTTTATTATACCCAACTTGGATGCCCACCATTCTAGGACCAATTTTATAACCATAGCAAATACCATGCTATTCTAAAATAATCTCAAAATAATATAAGTGAAGCATGAGAGATCAATAATTTCTACAAAATAAAACCACCACCGTGCTCTAAAAAGATATAAGCGAAGTGCTAGAGCAAAACTACATAGCTCAAAAGATATAAGTGAAGCACATAGAGTATTCTAATAAATTCCGAATCATGTGTGTCTCTCCCAAAAGGTATGTACAGCAAGGATGATTGTGTTAAACTAAAAATCAAAGACTCATATCATACAAGACGCTCCAAGTAAAACACATACCATGTGGTAAATAAAAATATAGCTCCAAGTAAAGTTACCGATAGACGAAGACGAAAGAGGGGATGCCTTCCGGGGCATCCACAAGCTTAGGCTTCTGGTTGTCCTTGAATATCTTGGGGTTCCATGGGCATACCCAAGCTTAGGCTCTTGCCACTCCTTATTCCATAGTCCATCAAATCTTTACCCAAAACTTGAAAACTTCACAACACAAAACTCAATAGGAAATCTCATGAGCTCCGTTAGTGCAAGAAAGAGAAACCACCACTTAAGGTACTATAATGAACTCATTATTTATTTATATTGGTGTTAAACCTAGTGTATTCCAACTTCCCTATGGTTCATACCCCCCGATACTAGCCATAGATTCATCAAAATAAGCAAACAACACACGAAAAACAGAATCTGTCAAAAACAGAACAATCTGTAGCAATCTGTAACTTTCGATTAGTTCTGGAACCCTAAAAATCCTACCAAAATAGGAAGTCCTAGGTATTTTGTCTATTGATCTACTTCAAAAAGAATAAACTCAAAAGCACGTTTCTGTGATGTATTAGATTTTTTTCTCGTGAGCGCAAAAGTTTCTGTTTTTCAGCAGAATCAAATTAACTTTCACCCAAGATGATCCTATAGGTTCTACTTGGCACAAACACTAATTAAAACATAAAACCACATCTAACCAGAGGCTATTTGCATTATTTATTACTAAACAGTAACAAAGAGCAAGGACAAAAATAAAATTGGTTTGCCTCCCAACAAGCGCTATCGTTTAACGCCCCTAGCTAGGCATAAAAGCGAGAATAGATCTAAGTATTGCCATCTTTGGCATTCAATTCATAAGTGGCTCGCATAATAGATTCATAAGGTAATTTAATTTTATTTCTAGGAATTTGTTCCATGCCTTTCCTTAACGGAAATTGGAATCTAATATTTCCTTCCTTCATATCAATAATTGCACCAATCGTTCTAAGGAAAGGCCTACCCAGAATAATAGGGCAAGAAAGATTGCAATCTATATCAAGAACGATAAAATCTACAGGCACATAATTCCTGTTTGCAGCAATAAGAACATAATTAATCCTTCCCATAGGTTTCTTAATTGTGGAATCCGCAAGGTGCAAGTTTAAAGAGCAATCATCAAATTCACGGAAACCAAGCATATCACATAAAGTTTTTGGAATCGGGGAAACACTAGCACCCAATTCACACAAAGCGTAGCATTCATGATCTTTTATTTTAATTTTTATTGTAGGTTCCCACTGATCATAAAGTTTTCTAGGGATAGAAACTTCTAATTCAAGTTTTTCTTCATAAGATTGCATCAAAGCATCAACGATATGTTTAGTAAAAGCTTTATTTTGGCTATAAGCATGAGGAGAATTCAACACGGATTGCAACAAGGAAATACAATCTATTAAAGAACAATTATCATAATTAAATTCCTTGAAATCCAAAGTAGTGGGTTCATTACTATGTAAAGTTTTAATCTCTCCAATCCCACTTTTACCAATTTTAGCATCAAGATCAACATCCTCCAAATTATTGGAACGCCTTTTAACTAAAGTTGATTCATCTCTAGTCCCATCATTATTAAGATTCATATTGCAAAACAGGGATTTAATAGGAGACACATCAATAACTTTTATATCTTCATCATTATTTTCACCTAACCCTTTTGGTTTGGCAGCCATCTTATTAACTAAGGTGGCTTGCTTACCAGAAAGATGGGCTATAGATTTTTCAAGACGAGCAATCTGAGAATTCAAACCATAAAATTCTTTAGACATATCATCAAGCTCTTTATTAATGTACTCCATAAAGCTTTTTTGTTCTTTAAGCTCGTTTCTAAAGAAATTATTATGCTCAAATTGTAAAGTCATAAAGCTTCTAATGTTTAATTCAATCTCCTCTAACCTTTTAAGCCGAAGATCAGCGTTCTTAGGCAAAGCCATAAGGGCAAACGGGCACATGAGAGGAAAGATAAAAAAGAGGCAAAGAGAAAAGAGAGGGCGAATAAAACGGCAAGGGTGAAGTGGGGGAGAGCAAAACGAGAGGCAAATGGCAAATAATGTAATGCGTGGGAGATGAGTTTGTGATGGGTACTTGGTATGTCTTGACTTGAGCAAAGATCTCCCTGGCAACGGCGCCAGAAATCCTTCTTGCTACCTCTTGAGCATGCGTTGGTTTTTCCCTTCAAGAGAAAAGGGTGATCCAACAAAGTAGCGTAAGTATTTTCCTTGGTTTTTGAGAACCAATGTATCAATCCAGTAGGAGACTCCTCCCAAGTCCCACGCGCCTACACAAATGAACAAGAACCTCACAACCAACGGGATAAAGGGTTGTCAATCCCTTCACGACCACTTGCAAAAGTGAGATCTGATAGAGATAATATGATAAGATAAATATTTTTGGTATTTTTATGATATAGATTGAAAACTAAAGATTGCAAAATAAAGTAGATTGGAAACTTATATGATAGAGAATAGACCTGTCGTGGGAAACGAACACCTATGGGGTAGGGCCCCTTTCGGTCCAGCAGGGAGCGGAGGCCGCACGAAGAGCGGATCGAGGCGAAGCACGCGAGCGATTTTACCCAGCTTCGGAGCTCTCCGGAGAGATAATACTCCTACTGCTGCTTTGTGGTTGTATTATGTTCTTGCTCGAGAGCGTGGGAGTGTTCTGGTTTCGAATGAGTCGAACCCCTTCTACGTTGCGCATGGGCCTCCTTTTATAGGCTCAAGGGGTCACCGACAGGTGGCAACGCATGCAGGGGTAAAAGTGTAAAAGGTGTGGTTGGTACAACTGCCTCTACAGTGGATCCTACCTAACTCTGACGGCAGGGGACAAAGGCATTAAATGCCCGTCCGCGTCGCCCAAACAGTGCAGAAAAGCGACCGTTAGGGGCGCCACCGTTCGCCACGATGGCCATCTCGTCATCTCCACCCGCCACTTCGCACCGCTTGGCTGCACAGCTTCTCGCCACGTGCGCCTGGAACGGTCCTGTGGCGACACATCGACGGATGCGCTGGAGCGTGGGCACAGAGCGGTGGCTTCGCCGCGGCAAGCGCCTTGCCGCGGTTGTTGTCTTGTCGCGCCCGGAAGCTTGTCGCTCGCCGGGTCTTGCCGGGACGCGCGGCACGTCGCGGCAAGTTCCTTGAAATGCCTTAGTTGGCCTTCCCGGCAAGCTCCTCTTGCGGGGGCCTTGTCCTTCCCGGCAAGCTCCTCTTGCCGGGGCCTTGTCTTCTCAGTTAAAACACTTTGTTATTGAATGGCTCCAATAGGAACTACGGAGGATCTTGGCGGGCACCCGGCAAGCCTTGCCGCGGGGCGCTGCGACTGCCCGTGCACAAGTTCGGGATACTAAGGTACCCCTACTTTAGTACACCGACAGGAGCCCCCGGGCCTGGGCCATACACGGTGCCGAGCGCTGTTGGGCCAGGCCCAAAACAGGGCACGGGCACGCGCGGCCTGGGTCCACACCGTATCTAACTCCGTATCCACCGCGCCCTCCCGCAACGACACGCGTCGAACACGGCGTCGTGGGAGAGATCGTGGGTGATTCTTTATTCGGAAAAAGCGTAAAGTTCGCCTCCTCCTCTTTATAAGCAGGGGAAACAGTGGCAGTTCCCCCACCTTCGCCACTTGCGGCTCCAATCTCAGAAATCTCTGCCGCTCCCCTCCGCTTCCCAAAGCCGAAAAAGAGAGCAGCGCTCCACCCCCCGTTGCCGCCGTCACCACCAACACCCTCGACCTCCCCCGCCGCCTCCGCCATGGCCCCGAAGACCGGGAAGAGTGTGAAGTCGGCCGAGGCGCTGTGGCTTGAGGCGCTGCGGAAGGAGCGGGCAACCTTCCCCCCTAAGCTCTCCGCGAAGGAGCTGAGGGAATGGTTCTATCTCTTTTGGTCGACGGAGACGCGAGCGCATCCGCGCACGCAGGTACTCTCCGCCGCCGCTTCTGCTTCGAAAAGGTGTCCAAAGGGATACCCCTTCTTCGCACTGTTCTTTTACTGCGGGCTCTGCCCGCCCTTCTCTGATTTCTTCTGTGACATCATGAACACCTACGGGTTCCATCTCCTTGATTTCACCCCCAACGCCGTTCTGACCATGGTGGTTTTCGCACACCTCTGCGAAAACTTTGTCGGAATCCACCCAAACGTAGCCCTTTTCCGCCACTACTTCATGCCCCGGGTCGAGAGAGGAGAGCCCTTAGCTGGCGGGATCGCCTGGATCTCGAGAGCCGGCATGAAGGAGGTCTATCTGGAGGGGGAGCTCCGCAGCAAATGGGAGGAGTGGAGGGCGGAATGGTGTTGGATTGTTGATGTGAACCCGCAACCGTTCACTGCCCTGCGCCAAACTCCAGCAGTGCGCGGCAATGATTGGAGCGCCTTGGCGGCGGACGATGCTAGACTGAAGATCGCCACCACCCGGATCTTGCGACTCAGGCTTGCCGGGCTCACTGTGGGCGCTGTTGGCGCGAACTTTCTTCGCCGTCGCATCGCCCCTCTGCAGGAGAGGGGGAGACCCGCCTGGCTGTTCGGGGTCCCGACGGATATCATGAGGCTGCGCCCGAGCCTCAACTTCAATTTTACTGTTTTGGAGTTGGATGGGACGCTCAAGGAGCTGTTCAAGCATGACCCCAATCATCCCGAGTGGTTTAGGCTGCCGCAGGGCGTCGTCCCGTTGTGCAACAACTCCTCGCTTGATCGCATCCGCGCAATGATGCCGGAGTGCAACTCGCATGGAATTATTCCAACTTGGCAGGAGCCCGCCAACGACGTAGTGCAGCAGTTCTTCGATAGCTTGGTGGAGGTGGCAGTCCGCGCCGACGAGCAGAGGAGCCTCACCCGCGACACCACCGACAACGAGATGCGGCGCATTGCCACCAGGGCGGAAGAGGCGGCAGCGGCCACCGCCGCAGGCGAGTTCGGGTTTATTGTGGAGGAGGCAGAGGCAGCCGAGGCGGCAAGCCTTGCCGAGCGGGAGGAGCTTGTCGGGGAGGTCGTCGGCGAGGGAGAGCCCGAAGCTGAATCGAGCGAGCCCGCCGCAGGTGCAAGCGGCCAGCCGTCTTCAAGCAGCTTGCCGCAAGCAGAGCTCCTAGTGTAGCCCCCAGCTCCACGAAGAAGGCGCCTCCGCAGGACCGGAGACATAGCAGGGTGGCAGACGGGCCAACAGCCGCCGCACCGCGGGACACGCTCCACCGCGACAAGCACCGTTGCCGCGGGAGCATCTCACGCCGCGCCGGCAACTGGAGCGGGGTCCTCTCGGGCTGCCGCTTCTGATCCTTCCGCAGCCCCCGCCAAGCGGCCAAGGGAGCCTACTCCTCCGCCTCGTCACGCCGAAAGAGTACTGGACTTCGACCTCTCCGCGCTCAGCTCCGACGAGGAGGAAGAAGAGGAGTAAGTTTCTCTGTTGTGTTTGTATTTCTTCAATTCTTGCTGTTTCTTGTCTTGTATCTGATCTGCTTTCTTCTGAACCTTGTTCCTTTTCAAGACTCTGGCCCAGAGAGCGGCGAAGAGAGCCAAGGTCCCCGTGGTTGTCATCGAGGACGATCCTGCTGTGATGACAGAGGGCACGTCCGAGACCACCTTGTCGGACCCGGCAATTACTCCTCGAAGCAGCCCCCAGCGCAGCCCCCAGCGTAAGTATATAGTCTTATTTCCCGCAGTTGGGTGCACATAGGTGTTCTTTCCTTGCTGATATCTTGATTGTTGGTTTGCTTGTGTAGGAGTAGAACAGGCCCACCAGGAACAACCAGAAGCCGCTCCTGAGGTGCTATCTGCTTCAACTACGCCGCCAAGGGAGGATTCCCCGGCAAGGGAGCGCTCTCCGGCAAGGGAGAGGTCCCCGGCAAGGAGTAGTTTTCCGGCAAGGGACGGGACCAGCGATCCCCCAGTGGTGGAGCCCATGACTACAGAGCCCAGCACAGGTAATCCTTCTTGTCGGAAAACTTCCCTTGGGTTCTTCTTATTCCGATCTGTCTTTTTAGATATTTGCTTAATTCTTTCTCCCTCTTCCTGCCTTCAGATCCTCCCTCCACGGAGCTGATGGAGACCGAGGCCACCAGCCAGGAGAACGTGCGCGGCAACACTGACGATGCCGCCGCCACCGAAGAAGAGGCCGCCAAGGCTGCCGGCGCAAGAGCTGGCGAGGGATCCGGCGATCGCACTGACGACCCTGGGGCCGCAGGAGCGCAAGGCGCTACGCTGACCGCCGATCCCTCCGCCACTGACGCAGCGCCCGGCTCTGAAGAGCCCCAGTCCGGCGCCTACTTGAAGGCCGGCGACGGTATCTTCATCAAGCTCCCCTGGGCTTCGAGCTCCAGGGCGCCGGTTGAAGGAGAGGTTTTTGACGGAGAAGTGCTTGCCTCCGCCGGGTTGACAATGGTCAACGCACCAAGCAGCAGCAGCGGCGAGCCTGAGGAGGAACAGCTGCTGTGGAGGCTGTTGTCGCTCTACCGCGCCCGACAAGCCAAACTGGAGTCTCGGGAAGCGCTTGTCGCGCAGGCGGGAGTTGACATTGAGAAGCATGCGGAGGAGCTTCAGAGTCCCAACCAAGAGGCCCTCTGGTCCATCACAGAGGAGAGGGCGCAGCTTGTCGAGGCGCGGAAGGCTTTCATCCTCGAGAAGGCAGAAGCCGAAGAGCAACAGCGGCTTGCCGCCGAGGAGCTGTCCGTGCGAGAAGGCGAGCTGACGCAGCGGAAGGTTAATCTGGACAGCTATGAGGAGGAGCTTGCCGCGCGCGAGGAGACACTTGGCGGGGCCCTCAAGGAAGTGAAGGATGCTACTGCAGCTGCCGAGGCCGCCAAGAAGGAGCTGGAGGGGAAGGTGACGCAGCTAGAAGCCACTCTCAAGGGGAAGAATGAAGAGCTTGCCGTGCTCCAGCGCGAGCGCGAGAAGGACGCGCTCGCCCATGGTGAGCTGCAGGGTCGTCTCCTCGAGAGGGGCAAAGAGCTGAGCGCCGCCAAAGATTCAAATGCTGATCTGGAGCTGAAGCTGGCCACGCTGACTGAGACGCTGGACGACGCCAAGAAGCGGGAGGAGGACTTGAAAGGGGAGATCAAGGCCAACGAGGCGCTGCTGACGAGGGCCGCTGAAACCCAGAACACCTTCAGGGATACCGTGGAGCTCTGGACGGAGGGCCTCATCAACATCGCCGCAGTCATCGACGTGGAGCTGGCGCAGCTGGAACTGGAGGGTTTCGGGTACTCCTCCGACGAGAACCTCCAGCCCAGCGCCAAGCTCACTCTGTTCTTCAAGGGCGTGGCGACGGCACTCCAGCAACTCCGGGAAAGGATCCCCAAGCAGCTGGCCGACGAGTCGCGCACGATTTGCGCCAGAGTTCTGGAGAAGGTGTTGGTGAAGATGGTCTTCCGCAACGCAGGCCTCAACCTCACCAACGTCCTCAAGAAGCTGCCGGCGGGTGCTGATCTTGAAGAGCTCAAGGCCCTTGTCGCACCGATTGTGGACAAGGTGAATGAAGTCAGGAGGGTTGATGGCGGTCGCGTAGATTAGGCCGCGTGTTTTCTCCTTTCCTTGCCGCTGCCATTTATGTTACGAGAACAATTCAGTCAGTGCTGCGACAAGTTACCTTTGTAATATAACTTTATCTTGGGCAATATTTGCTATGTTATTTCCTTTACTTGATTCCTTCCTTTGTATGTTTTTACCCTACGCTTTTAGGGAACTTGCCGGCGCAGGCACCCTTGCCGCGAGCGCTGAGTGCGGAACATCAGCAGCCTGCTGGCGGTGCTGCTTCCGGCAAGAAACCTTGTCGCAACTAGTCGCAGCACACTTAAGTTGTTGAGCAGACTCGAAACAAAGTAAGGGTGCAACTAGCTATGAGTTGGTTCCTCCGCGCACAGGTTTTCCAGACAAAGCACGGTCGTTCAAGGAAGATAACTTAAATTTTTTTTAAAACTGATTGTGCTCAAACTTTGGCAACTTAGCTTTTCTGTCATTTTCGTCCCGGCAAGGCGGTACTTTCTTGAACGACGCCTGGTCCACACCATTATCTTCTCCTCCCCCCTGGTGAACTTGTGGGCGAGGGAACCTTCCTTTTTCTTGAGAAAAAAGAAAGAAGAGAAAATAAAGATATGGAGCCTTAAGGCTCGTTATTGCTTACCGGGGGTAAGTGCTGCACAAAGTGTCAGGTAATACATGCAAAAAAGAAAAAAGCATGAAATTTGACAAGATGTGCGGAGCATATGATCTTTATTTATGCACGGGATCTGCGCCCGGCTTTGTGCAAAGGGTTACATGCAACAGTGGCAAGGCTTGTACAAAAGGTGGTTGCCGGAACAGGTTCCGGCAACGGCTCCTTATGGGTAAAACTTACGAAGATGCTCAATGTTCCAGGAGTTGCTCACCGGAAAGCCATCTTCGGTCTCAAGGCGGATAGCGCCAGGCCTAGTGACCCGCTTTACCCGAGAAGGGCCTTCCCACTTTGGCGTCAACTTGTTGGAATTCTTGGCGGATTGAACGCGCCGAAGAACAAGGTCGCCTTCCTCGAGACTTCTGGCATTGACTTTGCGGCTATGGTAGCGGCGCAAAGCTTGCTGGTATTGAGCAGCTCGTACAGCAGCCTGAAGACGATCTTCCTCAAGGAGCAGCGCGTCATCTTGTCGCAGCTGCTCTTGCTCAAGCTCATCATAAGCGAGCACTCGAGGCGATCCGTATACGAGTTCCGTTGGGAGAACTGCCTCTGCTCCATAGACTAGAGCGAAAGGTGTCGGGCCAGTGGCTCGATTTGGCGTCGTCCTGATCGACCAAAGAACCACCGGCAGCTCCTCGATCCAGTTCTTTCCGCACTTGCGCAGCCTGTCAAAAGTCCTGGTCTTGAGCCCGCGCAGCACTTCAGCGTTTGCCCTCTCCGCTTGACCGTTGCTTCTCAGGTGAGCAACAGAAGCGAAGCAGATCTTGGCGCCAAGATCTTGGACGTACTGCATGAAGGTGGGGCTCGTGAATTGTGTGCCATTGTCGGTGATGATCCTGTTAGGGACTCCAAAACGGCAAACAATCGACCTGAGGAACTTGACCGCTGACTGTGCTGTCACCTTCCTCACTGCTTCCACTTCTGGCCACTTTGTGAACTTGTCGATTGCAACGTACAAGTACTCAAGGCCCCCGACAGCTCGGGGAAAGGGGCCGAGGATGTCGAACCCCAGACCGAAAATGGCCAGGATAAAGGGATCGTCTGGAGAGCTTGAGCTAGCTGGTGTATCTGTTTGGAGTGGAACTGGCACGCTTCACACTTAGTTACTTGTGCAGTTGCATCCTGGAGAGCTGTCGGCCAAAAGAAACCTTGCCGGAATGCTTTGCCGGCAAGTGCTCTTGCGCTAATGTGATGACCACATATGCCTCCATGTATCTCCGCCAACAGCTTCTGTCCATCTTCCCGGGGAATGCACTTCAATTTCACTCCGTTGAATCTTCTTCTGTACAGTATGTCGTCGACAAACTGGTACATACTTGATTGCCGGGCTACTCTCTCCGCTTCTTCTTGCTCTTCGGGAAGTTCTCCTGTCTGAAGGAAACGGACAATCTGCTGTGCCCATGCTAGAGCTTGCGGCTCAACAACAAGGACTAAAGGCATAAATGCTGCTGCGGGAACATCTGCTTCCACGGCAAGAACCTGCGGCTCAGCCGGAGCTTGATGTTCCCTGGCAAGCTTGCCGGAGCAAAACTTGTCGGGAGCGTCTGCTTCAACAGAACAAACCCTAGGGCTTGTCGGAGCAGACTGCCCCTCAGTACCCTTGGTGTTGATCTTGGGGACCTTCTTTGCGGCGGCTTTGGGGAGCTCTGCCGGAAAGTAATCCCCAGAAATCAACTTTCTCTTCTTGTTCAGCCCAGTTGATGGTGTTACAGATGGTTGAGTCAGCTTGAGCACAAAGATCCCTGGTTCCACAGGTAACTTGAGTGCGGCGCACTTTGACAGGCCATCTGCAATGTCGTTTTGAGCTCTTGGAACATGTTCCATCTGCAGGCCGTCAAAGTGCTCTTCCAACTTTCTCACTTTATCGATGTAAGCTTCCATCAATGGACTCTGATAGTCTTTGTTTACTTGGCGGACGACAAGCTGCGAGTCACCCCTAACAATAAGCTTCTTGATCCCAAGGTCTGCCGCAATCCTGAGTCCGGCAAGCAAACCTTCATACTCTGCAGTATTGTTTGTCGCTTGCTCCTTGGGAAAGTGCATCTGGACCACGTACTTGAGGTGCTCTCCGGTGGGTGCGACAAGCAACACGCCCGCACCGGCGCCTTGCAGCGAGAAGGCACCATCAAAGTACATGATCCATTCTTTGTTTGCTTCCTTGACGGGGATGCTTGTCTCTGGAGTTTCTTCATCTGGTGTTGGCGTCCATTCTGCTATGAATTCTGCCAATGCTCGGCTCTGGATAGTTGAAGTACTCTCAAACTTGAGGCCAAAGCTTGACAGTTCCAGTGCCCACTCGACAATCCTGCCTGTTGCTTCTGGATTCTGCAATATCCTCTTCAACGGAAAGCGAGTGACAACTGTGATCTCATGTGCTTGAAAGTAATGGCGCAGCTTCCTCGAGGCCATGAGAAGGCCGAAAAGCAACTTCTGCACACTAGAGTACCTTGATCTAGCCCCCTGCAGAAGGGAACTGACAAAGTAAACTGGGCGCTGCACCATTTTCCTCTGCTTCTCTTCTTGTGGCTGCACAGATCCATCCTTGTCGGGACCAGAGCTTGTCGGGGAAGCCCCCTGCTTGTCGCTGGACGCGCTTGCCGTGGCCGCTGGCTCATCATCCACCTCCCTTTCCGCTACTAACGCAACACTAACCACTTGATTAGTTGCCACTAGATATAGCAGCGACTTCTCTTGCGGCTTAGGTGCGACAAGTATTGGAGTGGAGGACAGGTATCTCTTCAAGTCCTGCAGCGCAGCCTCCGCTTCCGGAGTCCATTTTATTGGACCTGCCTTTTTCAATATTTGAAAAATGGCAGGGCGCGCTCAGCAGACTTAGAGATAAACCTGCTGAGAGCAGCCACGCAGCCGACAAGCCTTCGTAAGTCCTTGACGCGCTTCGGTGCTTCAATCTGCTCAATGGCCTTGATCTTGTCGGGGTTGGCTTCAATTCTCCGCTGAGACACAAAGAACCCGAGAAGCTTGCCGGAGGGGACTCCAAACACGCATTTCTCGGGGTTGAGCTTGAGGTTGATCTTGCGCAGATTTGCAAAGGTCTCGTCCAGATCTTGGATCAGAGTTGCTCTGTCTTTGCTCTTGACCACTATGTCATCCATGTAAGCTTCTACATTTCTGTGCAACTGTGGCTCAAAAGCTTCGTGAACTACCCTTGCAAATGTTGAACCAGCATTCTTTATTCTGAAAGGCATCCATACAAAACAGTATGTGCCACATGGGGTAATGAATGCGGTTTTCTCCTCATCCTCTTCTGCCATGAAGATCTGATGATATCCTGAATATGCATCAAGAAATGAAAGCAAATCACATCCTGCTATGGAGTCGACAATATGGTGAATGCGCGGCAAGGGAAATGGATCTTTGGGACAGGCTTTATTAACATCAGTGAAGTCAATACAAAGCCTCCATTTTTCGTTCGCCTTGCGCACGACTACAGGATTGGCCAGCCACGTAGGATGGAGCACTCCTCTGACAAGGCCTGCTGCTTCCAACTTCTTGATCTCTTCTGCGATGAATTCTTGGCGCTCCACTGCTTGCTTTCTGACTTTCTGCTTGACGGGCCGCGCGTGAGGACAGACGACAAGGTGGTGCTCAATTACTTTCCTGGGAACACCGGGGATGTCAGACGGTTGCCATGCAAACACGTCAACATTCGCCCGCAGGAAAGCAACGAGCACGCTTTCCTATTTAGGATCAAGCGTGGCACTGATGGTAAAGGTACCACCAGTGCCGTCCTCCTTGGCGGACACCTTCGTGGTTTCTGGTGGAGCTGCCTTTGCCTTCTTACACTTGCCGGTGGAGCTCGATGGTGCGTCCTCGACGGTAGCGCAGCACTCCGAAGAGGTGCGCTTGCCGGAGTGGGCATCAGAGCTCTTGCCGGACTTGGTCTTCTTCTTCCCCCCGAGCTTCAGCGGCAAGTGGTTTGCGATCTGCTGCGGCTGCTGCTTCCCGGTAGATCTTGTCGGTGCAGATAAGGGCATCTTTCTTGTTGCCAGGGACAGAGATGACACTTATCGGACCTGGCATGTTGAGCACGTTGTACGCATAATGAGAGGCTGCCATGAATTTGGCGAGCGCTGGACGACCGAGTATCCCATTGTAGGGCAATGGGAAATCAGCAACGTCAAAAGTGACTTTCTCTGTTCTGAAGTTCAGCTCGCTGCCAAATGTCACTGGCAACGTGATCTTCCCCTTTGGCTTGCTCCTTCCCGGATTGATTCCTTGGAATGTGCCGGTCTCTTCGAGCTCGCTGTCGGGGATCTGGAGCTTCTTGAGTACCGCTGAGGAGATCAGGTTCAAGCCAGCCCCGCCGTCAACTAGCATTTTTGTGACCTTGAGGTTGCGGATAGTTGGTGAAACCAACATCGGCAAGCACCCGACCGCAGTTATGCGATCAGGGTGGTCCTCAATGTCAAAGATGATAGGCGTGCTGGACCACTTCAGAGGCTTGCGTGACTCAACTGGTGGTTCTGCTGCATTAACTTCCCGTACCCACTGTTTGAGCTGGCGGTGCGAAGTATGCAGAGAAGCACCGCCGTCAACGCATAGAACCTCTGTTGCTTTCTGAAACTCCTGCTCGTCGGCCTCGTCATCATCCATATCCTCATCTTCGTCTTCATCTTCATCCTTGTCGCGGCCGCGGGGAGGCCTGTCTTCTTGCGGCTGCTTGGCCTTGCCGCGGCGTCCTCCCCTGCCGGGACGCTTCTTGCCGGATCCGCCAGTACCTTCCTGGGCCTTCTCCTTGTCGCGTCGCTCATACTCAGCTTTCTGCTGCTCGACAAGCTGCTCAACCTTCTTGCAACTTTGGAGATCGTGGCCCTTGGTGCGGTGGATCTTGCAATATTGCTTGTCGGAGGTGCCCTGCTTGTCGGCGGCCGCCACAGGTTCTGCTTCCTTGGCGCCACCTCCATTGCCGGACTGCTCAACAGCTACCACATCTTTGCCCTTCCTTCTTCTGTTGTTCTGCCGCCGGTTTTTCTTTGCCGGGGCAGCATCCTCACTGTCAGACCCCCCTACTCCTGTGTTCTCTCCGGGGAGTTTCCTCCCTTCTTCAGCACGTGCACACTTGTCGGCCAGGGCGTAGAGCTCACTGACGTCTCTTATCTTGCACATCGCCATCTCCTCCCGCATCCTGCAGTTACGCACGTTCTGATGGAACGCGCTGATGACCGCAGCGGGGTGGACATCTGGAATGTTGCGCTGCACTTGGCTGAATCTCTGAATGTACTTGCGCAGGGGCTCTCCTTCCTTCTGGGCGAGCAGATGAAGATCACTCTCCTGGCCATGGGGATTGTGGCCGCCTGTGAAGGCGCCGACAAACTGATGGCACAGATCCGCCCATGAGGAGATGGAGTCGTCTGGCAAGTGCATGAGCCAGGATCTGACGTTGGGTTTGAGCACCAGTGGGAAGTAGTTGGCAAGGATCTTCTCGTCGCCCCCCCGGCAGCTTGCACTGCGATGGTGTAGATGCTGAGGAACTCCGACGGATGCAACCTGCCATCATACTTCTCTGACACATCTGGCTTAAAGTTCTTTGTGCTGGGCCACTGGACTTGCCGCAGCTCACGAGTGAACGCAGGGCAACCTACCGCTTACGGCAAGTCGCCTGGTTCCCCTGGCACATGCATGTCAACAATGGGCCCAGCACGCTGGTCTGACTGACGTCGCGCTTCTCTTCGACGCTCGATGTGAGTACGAGCGTCTTCTTGTTGTCGTTCTTGAAGAACTTGGCGTTGATCGCGATGAGCTCGTGGATCGGACGACGCCGTGGAGTCGGTGTCGAGGTTGACCCGGCGAGTCGGTGATCTCGGCCTTCGGGGCGGGGAGTGCACGGTGGTTGCACCCCCACCAGTCTTGTCGCCATCGGCTTGTGCCTGGGCATCTTGCCGCGGCTTCGATGTGCTCGGTTGCCGGGGAGTGTCGCCGTTGGCGAAGCCGATGAGGCTCTGAATGGTGGCCCTCCAACCGTCGATCTTGTCCGCCGTCGGAGGGTAATCCAGGAGCAGTTGGGCTCGAGCCAACGCTTCTTCTGGAGTCTTTGGTGGCAGTGGCGAACGATGCGAGGAGCGGGATATGCTCGGACTTCTAACTATGTTAGAAGGAGCAGGATCCCGTCCAGGCAACCATGTCTTGCTCGTGCCAGCAGGCTGGCGTGCGTGCTGGTCTTGAGCATCCCGAGATCCACCAGCTCGACCATGATCCAACGAGCGTATGGTACTGCGAGTACCATGACGCTGTCGGTCCCGCGCCTCCTGAGATGGGCACGGTGCGTGTACGGACGCCGAAGTTTGCGTGGCCTTGTCCTTGGACCTGGCGGCAGCTTGAGCTTCCTCGTCGGCGCCTGTTCGCCCGCCGGCGTCTACCCCACCACCCGTTTGCTCCGGTGGCGGTGGAATCGACGCGGACGGAGCAGCCACCTCCGAAGCCTTCTTCTTCGGTGGCATGTCGATGAAGATGATGAAGATCTGGCTCGCGTGAACGCCGGATCGGGTTCACACAACCTCGATGCCCCCTACCTGGCGCGCCAAAGATGTCGTGGGAAACGAACACCTATGGGGCAGGGCCCCTTTCGGTCCAGCAGGGAGCGGAGGCCGCACGAAGAGCGGATCGAGGCGAAGCACGCGAGCGATTTTACCCAGCTTCGGAGCTCTCCGGAGAGATAATACTCCTACTGCTGCTTTGTGGTTGTATTATGTTCTTGCTCGAGAGCGTGGGAGTGTTCTGGTTTCGAATGAGTCGAACCCCTTCTACGTTGCGCATGGGCCTCCTTTTATAGGCTCAAGGGGTCACCGACAGGTGGCAACGCATGCAGGGGTAAAAGTGTAAAAGGTGTGGTTGGTACAACTGCCTCTACAGTGGATCCTACCTAACTCTGACGGCAGGGGACAAAGGCATTAAATGCCCGTCCGTGTCGCCCAAACAGTGCAGAAAAGCGACCGTTAGGGGCGCCACCGTTCTCCACGATGGCCATCTCGTCATCTCCACTCGCCACCTCGCACCGCTTGGCTGCATAGCTTCTCGCCACGTGCGCCTGGAACGGCCCTGTGGCGACACGTCGACGGATGCGCTGGAGCGTGGGCACAGAGCGGTGGCTTCGCCGCGGCAAGCGCCTTGCCGCGGTCGTTGTCTTGTCGCGCCCGGAAGCTTGTCGCTCGCCGGGTCTTGCCGGGACGCGCGGCGCGTCGCGGCAAGTTCCTTGAAATGCCTTGGTTGGCCTTACCGGCAAGCTCCTCTTGCCGGGGCCTTGTCCTTCCCGGCAAGCTCCTCTTGCCGGGGCCTTGTCTTCTCAGTTAAAACACTTTGTTCTTGAATGGCTCCAGTAGGAACTACGGAGGATCTTGGCGGGCACCCGGCAAGCCTTGCCGCGGGGCGCTGCGACTGCCCGTGCACAAGTTCGGGATACTAAGGTACCCCTAATTTAGTACACCGACAAGACGCCGGGGCCATAGGTTTCACTAGTGGCTTCTCTCAAGATAGCATAAACTACGGTGGGTGAACAAATTACTGTCTAGCAATTGATAGAAAAGTGCATAGTTATGAGAATATCTAGGCATGATCATGTATATAGGCATCATGTCCGCAACAAGTAGACCGACTCCTGCCTGCATCTACTACTATTACTCCACACATCGACCAACTCCTGCCTGCATCTAGAGTATTAAGTTCATAAGAACAGAGTAATGCATTAAGCAAGATGACATGATGTTGATGGATAAACTCAGGCAATATGATATAAACCCCATCTTTTTATCCTCGATGGCAACAATACAATACGTGCCTTGCTGCCCCTGCTGTCACTGGGAAAGGACACCGCAAGATTGAACCCAAAGCTAAGCACTTCTCCCATTGCAAGAAAGATCAATCTAGTAGGCCAAACCAAACTGATAATTCGAAGAGACTTGCAAAGATAACCAATCATACATAAAAGAATTCAGAGGAGATTAAAATATTTCTCATAGATAAACTTGATCATAAACCCACAATTCATCGGATCTCGACAAACACACCGCAAAAAGAGTTACATCGAATAGATCTCCAATAAGAGGAAGGATAACTTTGTATTGAGATTCAAAGAGAGAGAAGAAGCCATCTAGCTAATAACTATGGACCCGAAGGTCTATGGTAAACTACTCACAAATCATCGGAGAGGCCTTGGTGATGATGTAGAGGCCCTCCATGGTCGATTCCCCTTACGGCGGTGCGCAGGTGAAGGCTCCAAGATGGGATCTCGCGGATACGGAAGGTTGCGGCGGTGGATATGTTTTTTTGTGGTGCTCCTGGATGGTCTCATGCTACGTGGGTATATATAGGAGGAAGAAGTAGGTCGGTTGAGCCACGAGGGGCCCACGAGGGTGGGGGGCACGCCCACCCCCCTAGGGCGTGCCGGGCACCCTCGTGGCCGCCTCGTTTGCTGCTTGGAGTCCACTCCAAGTCTCCTGGATTGCGTTTGTTCCAAAAAGATTGCTCCCAAAGGTTTCATTCCGTTTGGACTCCGTTTGATATTCCTTTTCTGCGAAACACTGAAATAGGAAAAAAAAACAGCAATTCGGGTTGGGCCTCCGGTTAGTAGGTTAGTCCCAAAAATTGTATAAAAGTGTAAATAGCCCATAAACATCCAAAACAGGTAATATAATAGCATGGAACAATCAAAAATTATAGATACATTGGAGACGTATTAAAAGGCAACTTTGGTTCCGAGCTTGCATCTTATATTGATCCTATAACTTGCCACTTCGTCATTCCCTTGCTTGTTGCCGTTGTTGTTTGATTGCATCCTCTCAAAACCTCCCGGCAAATGTGTCGGATCACCTTCAACACTTTGACTTCTTTCGAGATGTCAACTGTGTTTATGATGAGAAATACCCTCCTTGCCCTTGATGATTTTTATTATCATCGACAACACCGTTGACTTCCTTTCATTGCGAACTTGTCCACATTATGAATACAACTTGCTCTCCAGCTAGTGTTGTGTTCTGCCTTGAAGTATTACTGTCTTTTCTGTCGAGAATGTTGCGGGGATTGCTCCACCTCTTAGAAATTCTTGGTATGATGATACTTCTCACCATCACCATTCTTCCTTGGTCCCCGTGTTGTTTTTAACCAGGATACCAATATGCTAACGATGTTGTTTGAGTTCTGTACTTCTAGCAACCCTATTGCTTTGAAGTTAATGATCAAGAGTTTGTTCTTAGACTGTTGGTTATTGAATCGTCACTCTAACATTGATCTTGCTACCTAAGGTCATATTTCAGGCACACCTTTCAACTAATGATTGATGGTGTATGTTTTCCTTGAGCAAACAACATTATATCATTTTAATTGACAAGTGTCATCTTCTTGTTCACATTATTGTGGAAATCCATCCGTTTGGAATTCTCGATGAATTGTCGCTGAGCCCATCAGCCACCTCCTCATCCCCTCCTTGGTTTATTTAAATGATGAACTATTGTTTCGGGAACCCGCTCCCATAGTTCATTTCCCGAGAATCGTGCAATGTCATTTCGTCGATTTGTGTTGCCCCTTTTCTTCTCGGACACCCTGAGTCTGAGGTATCATGACACCAAACGGATCTGAATCTTGGTCAGATATGATGGTTGGGACAACATTCCAGGAGTTATAACATTGGTCTTTTATATGACCCAGTAAGATGATGTCATGCCTAGCACACCTGGCCGGAGGACCTTTTATATGACCCAGTTTCATTTTTATCAAGCTTAGCGATTCTTCCATGAGGAAATCGTATGAATTGTTTTATAAGTTACTCCTGATGGATCCTTGGTGTATCCAAAGTATGACCTTTGTTTGAAGACCATGTCAATGCTATCTCGAAGCATGTATATGGTACTCCACTTTTCTATAAGAGCGTTGATGTCTACTACACAACCTTCTTCTTGTAGAAGTTGTTGGTCCTCCAAGTGCAGAGGTTTGTAGGACAGTAGCAAATTTCCCTCAAGTGGATAACCTAAGGTTTATCAATCCGTGGGAGGCGTAGGATGAAGATGGTCTCTCTCAAACAACCCTGCAACCAAATAACAAAGAGTCTCTTGTGTCCCCAACACACCCAATACAATGGTAAATTGCATAGGTGCACTAGTTCAGCGAAGATATGGTGATACAAGTGCAATATGGATGGTAGATAAAGGTTTTGTAATCTGAAATTATAAAAACAGCAAGGTAACAAGTGGTAAAAGTGATCGTAAACGGTATTGCAATGGTAGGAAACAAGGCCTAAGGTTCATACTTTCACTAGTGCAAGTTCTCTCAACAATAATAACATAATTGGATCACATAACAATCCCTCAACATGCAACAAAGAGTCACTTCAAAGCAACTAATAGCGAAGAACAAACAAAGAGATTATGGTAGGGTACGAAACCACCTCAAAGTTATCCTTTTTGATCTATCTATTCAAGATTCCGTAGTAAAATAACATGAAGCTATTGTTTCCGTTCAATCTATCATATAGTTCATACTAGAATAACACCTTAAGACACAAATCAACCAAAACCCTAATGTCACCTAGATACTCCATTGTCACCTCAAGTATCCGTGGGCATGATTATACGATATGCATCACACAATCTCAGATTCATCTATTCAACCAACACAAAGTACTTCAAAGAGTGCCCCAAAGTTTCTATCAGAGAGTTAAGACGAAAGCGTGTGCCAACCCCTATGCATAGGTTCATGGGAGGAACAATAAGTTGATCACCAAAACATACATCAAGTGGATCACGTGGATATCCCATTGTCACCACAGATAAGGACGGACATACATCATGTGTTCTCAAATCCTTAAAGACTTAATCCGATAAGATAACTTCAAAGGGAAAACTCAATTCATCACAAGAGAGTAGAGGGGGGATAAACATCATAAGATCCAACTATAATAGCAAAGCTCGCGATACATCAAGATCGTGCCATAGAGAGAACACGAGAGAGAGAGAGAGAGAGAGAGAGAGAGATCAAACACATAGCTACTGGTACATACCCTCAGCCTCGAGGGTGAACTACTCCCTCCTCGTCATGGAGAGCGCCGAGATGATGAAGATGGCCACCGGTAATGGGTTCCCCCTCCGGCAGGGTGCCAGAACGGGCTCCCGAGAGATTTTTGGTGGCTACAGAGGCTTGCGGTGGCGGAACTCCCGATCTATCTTTGTCTTCGATGTTTTTAGGGTATATGGGAATATATAGGTGAAAGAAGTCGGTCAGGGGACGCTCGAGGGGCCCACGAGACAAGGGGCACGCCCAATAGGGGGGGGCACCCTCATGGCCACCTCGAAGCATTCTTGACTTCAACTCCAAGTTTCCTGGATCACATCCGTTCCAAAAATAACGCTCCCGAAGGTTTCATTCCGTTTGGACTCCGTTTGATATTCTTTTTCTTCAAAACACCGAAACAGGCAAGAAAACAGCAATATGCGCTGGGCCACCGGTTAATAGGTTAGTCCGAAAAATAATATAAAAGTGTATAATAAAGCCCGTAAACATCGAAAATAGATAATATAATAGCATGAATGCTTCATAAATTATAGATACGTTGGAGACGTATCAGCATCCCCAAGCTTAATTCCTGCTCGTCCTTGAGTAGGTAAATGATAAAAGAAAGAACTTATGAAGCGTGAATGCTAGCAGGTGCATAAGATTGATCAATGATAATTTCAATCACCTTTTCTAGCATGATTATATGTCATAACAGTAGTTCATCTCATAAAACTTCTCAAGATCAAGTAACAAGCTATTCACATGTTAAAGCATAGACCATAAACTTTCTTGAAAACTAGCAAACTTCATTCTTAGTCATCAAACAATTACAATTCATCTTATTATCAGGAAGGGTCTATGTCAGAGCTTTGATTTAGCAAACTCCACATACTAAACTATCATATAGTCTTCTACAATTGCTAACACTCATGCAATACTTATGGTTATGAAGTTTTAATCGAACACTGAGAAAGATAGGGGCTTATAGTGTTGCCTCCCAACGTATTCACCTTTGGGTGATGTCAACAATAATAGTTCATGCTAACTTACATCCAGTTGGATATATATATCAGGATCTTTCCAACACGAGGTGCTTGCCAAAGGAAAAAATGAAAAAGGGAAAGATAGGCCCTTCACAGAGGGAAGCAGGGATTTGCAGAGGTGCCAGAGCTCGATTTTGAAATAGAGGTAAATAATTTTGAGAGGTATGATCTCATTGTCAACATAAAAACCAAGAGTTCCCAATATCTTCCATACTACATACATTATAGGCGGTTCCCAAATAGAATGGTAAAGATTTTACTCCCCCTCCACCAACAATCACACTCCACAGCCATCCGAAACAACGGGGTACCGTCCATACCAACAACAGTCCTGGGGGAGTTTTGTTTGCAATTATTATTTATTTGATTTTGATCTTTTTGATCATGGGACTAGGCATCCCGGTTACCAGCCATTTTTCTCGTGAATGATGAGCGAAGTCCACTCATCTTGAGAATAACCCACCTAGCATGGAAGATACTGAAAGCTCCTATTCGCTACATGAGTGATTCGGGCTTACAAAACAGATTATTATTTGAAGGTTTAGAATTTGGCACATGCAAATTTACTTGGAACGGTAGGTAAATACCGCATATAGGTACTCCCTCCGTTCGGAATTACTTGTCGTAGAAATGGATGTATCTAGACGTATTTTAATTCTAGATACATCTATTTCCGAGAAAAGTAATTCTGAATGAAGGGAGTAGGTATGGTGGACACTCATGGCAAAAACTGGGTTTAAGGATATTTGGAAGCACAAGTAGTATCTCTACTTGGTGCAAGGAATTTTGGCTAGCATGAGGGGGAAAGGCAAGCTCAACATGTTTGAATGATCCATGACCATATACTTTAACTGAGATGTGAGAGAACATAACCCGTTATGTTGTCTTCCTTGTCCAACATCAACTCTTTAGCATGTCATACTTAATGAGTGCTCACAATTATAAAAGATGTCCAAGATAGTATATTTATATGTGAAATCTCTCTTCCTTCAATATTCTTTCATGAATTGTTCAAATGACCAATACAATGCTTGCTAACCTTCAATAAATTTACTACCACTACTTCTTAGATGTGAAGTCATTACTCCCCATGGGATAAGCAAATGAGAAATATATAATTTCAGGTTTATGACATTCAACTCATTCAACCATTTACTCATAGGATATAGGTGAAGCACATGAGTAAATGACAAACTACTCCAAAAAGATATACGTGAAGATCAATGAGTAGTTAAATAATTATGTAGCTATGTGAAGACTCTCTCTCATTTAAGAATTTCAGATCTTGGTATTTTATTCAAACAGCAAGCAAAATAAAATAAATGGCATTGCAAGGATAGCACGACTCATGTGAAGAAGCAAAAATTCAGCACAAAAATCCGCATCCGATTTTGACAGCCTACGACCTGTTCGCAATTTTTTAGAATCCTCAAATTCCAAAAGGAAAAAAAGATATGCTCAAATTTCAATTTTTTTAATTTTGGTTAAATCTAGTCAAACTACTTATTCAAGAAGTATTAATGTTGCTACATAATTATTCAAGAATATTAGTGTTACTAAATAATTATTTCAATTTTTTGAATTTTAGTCAAATCTGGTCAAACTATGGTCAAAATGTGGTCTAACTTATTCAAGAAATTTTAGTGTTACTAACTGTTTTTTAGAATAATAGTTCCAAAATCAAACGGTGAAATGTGTGACCTAATGCTCAAGCTAAACTGCTGGGGGTTAATAGGATTGATAGCTTACATTTGTCAGGAAAACAACAAGTGCAGGCTTGGAAAGTAGGGGGAATAGAACTCCGAAGTTAAGCGTGCTCAGGCTGGGGGAGGAGAGGATGGGTGACCGGCCGAGAAGTTAGATGATTTGGAATGAGTGATCCACACTTGAGCAGTTAAGAGGGGTGATTAGAGACTAAATCATCAAATAATTCAGAAAATTGAAAATCGAAAAAATCAAATATTTTTTACAAAATTTTCAAAAAAAATACCTTTAGTACCAGTTGGTAACACCAACCGGTACTAAAGGTCCCCCATACCACGGCGCGAGCTCACGCCACGTGGTGGGCCTTTAGTGGCGGTTCGTGCCGAACCGGTACTAATGGGGGGGGGGGGGCTTTAGTCTCCACTCTTTAGTGCCGGTTGCAGAACCGGCACTAAAGGCCCTTACAAACTGGTTTAAAGCTCCGGTTTCTACTAGTGCTAACTCCAAAAATTATAAGAAAAATACATTACTGTAGAAGATTTATCAGAGCTTAATATGCAGAAAGTTTCAACATTATATCATTCTCTGACTTTTCTAGGGAATTTTTGCAACAGCGGTAAACTTTCTGTTTTCAAACAGCAACATGTATACTAGCAAAATAAGCATGGAAAAAAGGCTATCCTCGACATTTTATTGAAAATATAGATGCAAGACATTATTCTAAATAATAGCAAGCAAATACTAATAAAAGAAAATGACCCTCCAAGCAAAACACATATCATGTGGTAAATAAAAATATAGCTCCAAGTAAAGTTACCGATGAACGATGACGAAAGAGGGGATGCCCCAAGCTTAGGCTCTTGGTTGTCCTTGAATATTACCTTGGGGTGCCTTGGTCATCCCCAAGCTTAGTCTCTCTCCACTCCTTATTCCATCGAATCTTTACCCAAAACTTGAAAACTTCACAACATGAAACTCAAAACAAAACTCGTAAGCTCCGTTAGTATAAGAAAATAAATCACCACTTAGGTACTATTATGAACTCATTCTAAATTCATATTGGTATAATATCTACTGTATTCCAACTTCTCTATGGTTCATACCCTCCGATACTACTCATAGATTCATCAAAATAAGCAAACAACACATAGAAAACAGAATCTATCAAAAACAGAACCGTTTTTAGTAATCTGTATCAAACGTATAATTATGGAACTCAAACAATTCTGAAATAAATTGGTGGACGTGAGGAATTTGTCTATTAATCATCTACAAAAAGAATCAACCTAAAAGCACTCTTCTGTAAGGTAATGTCCACTACTAGGGAAAAGCCTAGCACCAGTGCGGGTTTTGGCCCTCTCAGTAGCGCGGGTACCGGCGCTACTAATAAGGTGCTACAGCTAACGTATAGCAGTAGCGCCTGTTGACCCGCACTACTGCTACTGATGAATAGCTGTAGCGCTCTTTGTAAAAGGGCGCTACTGATATTATCTGCAACACTGTTTAGTAGGAAGCACTACTGGTAAGTCGGCGCTACTGCTAAATTTGCCCCCTCACTACTACTAGTTTTATTAGTTTTTTTTCCTGCATACTTGTTTTTTATTTGTTTTGTATTTGAATAGGCTTTATACAATAATCTTTAGCATATCATCCACATACAAATGTAATCATAGCATATACATACAATTAGTCTCATCAAATCATGTCATCATCATAATCATCATCCAACACAAAGTGGTCTCTCGTCATCAATCTCGAAAATAGCGATACGAAGTCTCGATTACTTGCAAATACATCCTCATCCATCTAAACAATGATATACGCGAGAATAGCTATCACTTTGAGTACATGAGTTCGTATCCCTCTCCCAAAACCGGTACACCTGGGCCTGACACTCCGGCCACTTGTCGTACATATACTCCTGGCGTAGCACTTCTTCGCCATCTATGATCTATGCACCTGCATCGTCACATGAGTCGATGATATGCAACATATATAGTTGAGCAACAGAAAGAGACAGACTTGGCAAAAATAGAAACAACATATCATAAGCATAAATAACAAAGTTCATCGTACCCAAAATGACCTAACTAGAGTGATTTTCGCTAGTCGAGGAGGAGGACAGTTTAATTACATCACAAATAAAGTTTCACCGTGCATAACTCAAAGTTTTGTCATAAAAGAAAGTATGGACTAAACGGACACATTGTCATATATCGACAATCACTCCATCATGTCGTGCCATCCATCCATGTCAGGGATATAGTCATCGAGCTTAGTGAAAGGCTTCATGTCGAGACGCTGAGAGGCTATCCATGTTCGGACGTCTTCCCGCGACATTTCTCCTTCTGCATGGAACATCCTTATTTTTCCGACGACCTCATTCATGATGATTTGGGCAAGTTCGCGCTGGATGTTATAGAACTCAGCTCGAAGTCGATGATCCTTGATATCTCCTATGTCCTTTGCCCATTGCAGAATATGGGCATCGCCAGATCTAGGTGCCATGTGAAGGTTCTGGTGATCCCGTCTGTACTCCAGCATGTGTTGTAGGACATAGAATCCATCATTACGAGAATCGTTCGGTTGCTGGATGTAGCAGAAGTCGGTCTTATGGCTGAAGGCGGCCCTACCGCCCCTTCTCTTCTTGTCCCTAACCTCTCCACCCCTTGCTTGGTAGTAAAACATAGCACTGTCGAGAACATCTTTGATGTGGGTGTAATCCTTTTTGTGAATGTTCTTCGACGAGTCCAAGTAAAGAGCATGGGAGAATCGAGGGTAGAGGATGATGAGGACGGCGCGCCCGCCGCTGCGCGAAATAAGTACACCTCAAATTAATTAGCCTCCACCGTGCAAATGAATTATTGAAATCGAAGGAAGGATAGCAGCGCGGATGACTTACACGGGATGATAAGGCACGAGAATTGCCTCCTTGTCCTTATTGGCGAGCATGAAACTGACGATGTAATCCCTCGCGTATTCACGATGCTGTGCACAGACTCCCAAGAAGCCCTCGTGCATGTAGTACGGGTCAGCGACACAAATAAAACGTATCTGCTCAACCCCAATGATGTAGTTCATGTGCAAGGCATAAAGGCGGATGTAAGTGCATCTAGTGCCCCTTAGTGATTTTGGTGTATTGAAGACTTATAGGTTAAGGGACTGATGCGTTTGTAAGTGTACATAGGTCTATAAGTCTATGAGGAGTTTGATATTTACAAAGAAAGTCGACCCCTAAAAATGAAGTTCTTCGACTGAAGACTTCGATATTCTGAAGACTTTCTGAAGACTTTGAAAGTGAAGAAATTGGTGTGACCTTGAAGACTTGGTATTCATCTGAGGAACATGAAGCGTGAAGACTTTTGTTTTCGTAGTTTCATTTTCTCTTTCTTGAGTCATAGGAAACACCGTACTGTTAAAGGGGGTCGAGGAAATACTAAGGAAAAATTTCCATGTGATGCTCAACTCAAAATCCTACACCTACCAATCCCTTCGAGTGAAGCCATTGGAAATCTCATACAGTTCAGTCACTTTCTTCAGTGACAGAGACGAAGTTCTTCTGGTCGCTGATGAATTTGTTCTGACTGAGGAGTTAGGAATTCGCCAGTGCGAATTTCCTACACAGTGAGGAACATGATAGCCCTGAGGAATTTAAGAGTCAAATTTCCGACCGTTGCTGTGCTGCGCGCCGGCTGTCCCAAAATATCTTATCCACCTAACGGTCATATCATTGAAGGGCATTTATGTCTTATCATGTCGGGCTGCTCCCTAGGCTATAAATAGCCTCCCCCTACAACCACTAGTTGGTTGGCTGCTCCGAGAGAACTTGACACTTGTCATTTGAGAGCAACCCATCCTCCGAGGACTTTGAGCGAAAATCATCAAGTGAGGAAAACCCAAAACCAAACCCCCACAAACCCAAAGTGATTGAGAATCACTAAAAAATTGATCCTGCGTGGATCCAACGCTTGTTACCTTTGAAGGCTGTGCTTCTTCCAGACGGTTAGGCGTCATGGTCTAGAGCATCCAAGAGGAATTGTGGATCGCCGAGTGACCAAGTCTGTGAAGGTTTGGAAGTCGCCTGAAGACTTACCACGAGTGATTGGACGAGGCCTGCGTGGCCTTAGTTCAAGGAGAATACGGTGAGGACTGGGTGTCCTGAGCTGCGGCTCAGCGACTGGTTGTCCGGGACTGCGTGTCCTCGAGTTTAAATGCTCAACCGCTCCAACCAGACGTACAACTGAGACAGCAGTTGGAACTGGTCTACCAAATCATTGTCTTCACCAACTAACTGGTTCTATTTCCTCAACTCTTTCATTTCCTCATTACTGTGTTGAATGTCTGTTCATATCTGTGCTTGAAGACTTTGACTGAAGACTTTCTCAAATTCCTCAGTTCAATTTCTTCAGTCTGTTTGTCTTCATCTTGTGTTATCCTGTGATTACGCTTTCTGTACTCTGTGCTAGTCGTCATTTCATCATGATGACCATGCTTGTATTCTGTTATGCTTACTTCTGAGTACTTATTACGCTGCTAGTAGTTCTTCAGTAAGGAATTTCCTCACCGGCAAATTCCTCAGTGAAGAATTCATAAAAATCGCCTATTCACCCCCCTCTAGTTGATATAACACACTTTCAATTGGTATCGGAGCGAGGTACTCCCTTGTTCTGTGTGATTTTTGTTTAACCTCCTGGAGTTTTAGTTATGTCGACCGCAGGTATGATCAATGTCTCGGCTGGGTGTCCTACCTTTGACGGGACGGACTACCCCTACTGGAAAAACAAGATGCGAATGCATCTTGAGGCAATTGACAACGATCTCTGGTATGTTGTGGAAAATGGTGTTCCCTCTGTCTCACCCTCACTGAACGCTACCGATGTGAAGAGATTCAAGCAACTCGATTCTCAAGCGAAGAATATCATATGTGGCCATCTGAGCAAAGGACAGTATGGAAGAGTGAGTGCTTTGGAAACTGCTAAGCTTATCTGGGATAGGCTGTCCAAAGTGAATGAAGGAGTCTCAACCCAGCGTGACTCTCGAGTTGATGTTCTTCAGAATCTCTTCAACCGCTTCAAAAGGCTCGACAATGAAAATGTCCAACAAACCTTTGACCGCCTCACTGACATCTCAAATGAGCTTCAAGCCCTCGGTGCCACTAACATCACTGACCATGAAGTGGTGAAGAAACTGTTGAGATCGCTTGATTCCTCATTTGATACTCTGGGACTGATGATACAAGAACGTGCTGACTACAAGTCTCTTGATCCTACCAATATCCTCAAAAGGCTAAATACTCACGAGTTCCAGCTTGCTGAAAAAAGAGATCTCTATGGTTCCAGCTATGGCAAACCACGTGCCCTGAAGGCCAAGGCTGTGTCTGACTCTGAATGTGAGGATTCTGGTAGTAGCCTTGGTGATCCTGAAGAATTGAGCCAGGAGCTAGCACTTCTCGTGAAGAAATTCCAGAAGTTCTCAAGACGTGGTCGCTTTGGAAAATCCTCAAGAAGCAGTGATTCCTCATCCAGTGACTATAAGAGAAGGCTGTGCCACAAATGCAAGAAACCTGGCCACTATATTCAAGATTGTCCTCAGTGGGAAAAGGAAATGAAGAAGAAGAAATACAAGGATTACAGTTGTGATGATGCGAAGAAGAAGAAGAAATCATCAAAATCTTCGTCATCAAAATCCTCGAAGTCTTCATCTCACAAGAAGAGCAGCTCCAAGAAGGCTCGGGCATTCATTGGCAAGGAAATGGACTCTGAAGCTGAATCTGAGGAAAATGATGAAGAGGAGGCGTCTGAAGAATCTGAATCTGGTGTGGCGAGTCTGGCCTTTGCTACTGCTTTCGCCAGCAAGTCCATCTTCAACACTGAAGAAACTGACCCCACCGACAAGCCTGATGAAGATAATGATGGCTATGCTCCCACCTATTGCTTCATGGCGTAAGGTGCAAAGGTACTCAAATACAACTCTTCTGAATCTAGTGAAATGAATCTGATGAGGATCTCAAGCCCAGCTACTCTCAACTTGCTAAGATTGCTGTAAAACAAGAATGGGCTTTTGAAAAGGTTCAAAACATGCTAGACAAAAGTGATGATATGTTGGGTGAAGAAATGGATCGCACTAAAGCCCCGACTGAAAATCTTCAGAGACTTCATTCTAGGTTTGATAACCTTCAAAGTCATCATAACACTCTCTTATCTGATCATGAGAAACTTTCTTATGAATTTCTTCAAGAAAAGCAAGATCACGAAAAGCTTTCTTCTGAATCTCTTCAAAGAAAGGAAGATCTTAAAAAGCTAAGAGTGTGTTATGAAGATCTTCAGAAGGAGCACGATTCATTACTAGCTCAACAATTCAGCGCTTCTCAGGAAGAATTTGTTCCTCCATGCTTAAAGTGCATTGAACGTGAATCTGCTAATTCTTCACCTGAATGTTCAAATGCTTCAACTGTTACAAATTCTTCATCTGCCTCTGCTATCACTAATTCCTCATCTGAGGACATTGCTAGTATCACTGACAATGCAGGGCTGAAGGAATTGTACATGACAGGCATGTACAAAAGCCTCAAAGGGCATCAGACTCTTTGTGATGTGCTTAAAAAGCAGATCCTCAACAGAAACCCTAGGAAAGAGGGTATTGCCTTTGAGAGGAAACTCAATGCTGATGGAACATATTGGAAGCCTGAGCAGTACCCCAAAACCTCATGGGTTGCTGCAAAGGGACCTCCAGTTGATCCATCTAACTTATCTGGCTTTACATGTGAATCTCCTCATTCTTCTGATGAGTCATTTGACTCCAACTATAAACTGTTCAAAAATCAGAATGGTGAAGTATTTGCTAGATATGTTGGCACTAACTGCAGGAACGGTTCCCCTATGAAGAAAATCTGGGTTCCCAAAAGTTATGTTGAAAATCTTCAGGTGAATGTCCTCATGACACCACCTGTGAAGAACAGGAACCCTAGATCAAATTCTTCATATGGACCAAATTCTTCATATGGATCCAAGTCCTCATACGGACCAAATTCCTCACATGGATCAAATTCCTCAAAAGGATCAAAGTCCTCATATGATTATCATCGTGCTAACAACTCTGTGTCGCAGGGTAGAGCTAAGGGCTATGAATATGTGCATTATTCTTCAAATCATTATGTTCATAAGTCCTCGAAGAATTTCTCTACTTATTCATATGCTTACCCTAACCCCTCTTATGTGAAACGAAATGGTTTGGCATCTTTGCCACCTTTCTCATATGGTGCTCGCAGAGTGATGAACTCTTTGCCACCCCTTCATATGTGGGTGGTGAAGAAAAAGAACTAATCCCTTCTATAGGGTCAGGTCTCCAGACGTGCTTTAACGTCTGAAGAATTTGCTGGGGACCTGACAAAATTGCCTGAAAGGACGCAGGCGAATCATGATGAAATGAACCTTCATTTCACACGTCCTAATACTGCTATATCTGTTTACTGCTTGATGAAATTCATCTGATGAACTTGATATCATATTCTTCACTGATGAAGCATATGAGATTGTAAGCTACACTAATTCATCTGCAGGATGATCAACCCAAAACTACTGAATGGGTCCTCAATAGTGGATGTACAAATCACATGACTGGTGACAAGAATCTACTGATGGATGCTCCCTTATCACCGTCACATCTGAAGCATATCATCTTTGCTTACAAAGGCAAAAGTCAGGTATTGGGTCTTGGTAAGGTTGCAATCTCTAAGGATAAACACATGGACAAGGTCATGCTTGTTGAGTCCTTAGGATACAACCTCATGTCAGTCTCAATGCTTTGTGATCTTGATATGGTTGTTGTCTTTGGCAAGTATCGCTTGTTGTGATTATGGAAGCTGACAATTCCAAAGTCTTCGAAGGCTTTAGGAGAGGAGACCTGTATATTGTTGATTTCTTTACAGGACCACAACTAGCCGTGTGTCTACTTGCAAAAGCTTCAGAAGGCTAGCTATGGAATCGACAACTTGGTCACGCAGGCATGAGGAATTTGCACACGCTTGCGAAGAAGAAGCATGTCATTGGCATTGAGAATGTCAAATTCCTCAAGGATCACTTATGCGGAGCCTGTGAAGCAGGAAAAATGACCAAGGCCAAGCATCCAGCGAAGACTATCATGACCACTACTCGTCCATTCGAATTGCTTCATATGGACCTCTTCGGACCTAATCATTACTCAGCAGTCACTAATGATGCATCTCTATATGGTTTTGTCATTGTTGATGATTACTCTCGATATACATGGGTACACATTGTTACTTACAAACATGAAGTGCAGGAAGTCTTCAAACGATTTTCCTCGAGGGCTTCAACAAACTTTGGTGTGAAGATCAAGCACATCAGAAGTGACAATGGAACTGAGTTCAAGAATTCCGGTCTTGATGCCTATCTTGATGAACTTGAACGTCGAGCTGATGCACCCGAAGAAAATGCTGAGGAAAATGGTGCTGAAGAAAATGCGGATCAAATTCCTCAGCGACAACCAGCTCATCCTCGCGTTGCAAAAGAAGTGCAAGTGGAGAAGATCATCGATGACATTAGCGCACCAGGTCCTCTCACATGCTCAAAAGCTTCACATTTATCTAACTTTTGTGGGCACTATGCTTTTGTCTCTATCACAGAGCCCACTAAGGTAGATGAAGCATTTCTGGAGCCGGAGTGGATTCAGGCTATGCAAGAAGAATTACATCAGTTCGAGCTTAACAATGTCTGGGAACTGGTCAATCGTCCAGATCCTCGCAAGCATAATATCATTGGCACAAAGTGGATCTACCGCAACAAGCAAGATGAAAATGGCCTTGTGGTGAGGAATAAGGCACGACTAGTAGCTCAAGGCTACACACAGGTTGAAGGAATTGATTTCGATGAAAGTTTTGCACCTGTTGCTAGACTTGAGGCTATTCGCATATTACTTGCTTATGCTAATCATCATGATATCATCTTATATCAAATGGATGTGAAAAGTGTATTCCTCAATGGTAAGCTTGAGGAAGAAGTATATGTTGCTCAACCCCCAGGTTTTGAAGATCCAAAGAATCCTGACAAAGTCTTCAGACTTAATAAGGCCCTCTATGGCCTCAAGCAAGCCCCTCGGGCGTGGTATGATACATTGAAGGAATTCTTCATAAAGAATGGCTTCACACCCGGTTCACTCGACCCTACTCTCTTTACTAAATCTTATGATGGTGAACTGTTTGTGTGCCAAATATATGTTGATGATATTATCTTTGGCTGTACTGACCAACGTTATAGTGATGAATTTGCCTATATGATGAGTGAAGAATATCAAATGTCTATGATGAGAGAGTTGAAATTCTTCTTAGGTCTTCAAATTCGTCAGCAGCGCAATGGCATATTCATATCTCCGGAGAAATACCTCAAAGATGTACTGAGGAAATTCGGCATGCAAGATTGCAAAGGCGTCAAAATTCCTATGCCCACAAATGGCCATCTATGCACTGATGAAAATGGTGTTGACTTCGATCACAAGGTATACCGCTCCATGATTGGTTCTTTATTGTACTTATGTGCATCTAGGCCAGATATAATGCTTAGTGTTTGCATGTGTGCCCAATTTCAAGCTGCACCGAAGGAATCACACCATAAAGCTATGAAGCATATTCTTCGATATCTAGCTCACACACCAACACTAGGATTATGGTACCCCAAGGGCTCCGCTTTTGATCTCATTGGATATTCTGACTCTGACTATGCTGGTGATCGTGTGGACCGCAAGTCAACATCTGGCACTTGTCATTTCCTCGGACGATCTTTGGTCTGTTGGTCCTCAAAGAAACAGAGCTGCGTATCACTGTCTACTGCAGAAGCTGAATACATTGCTGCTGGCTCTTGCTGTGCTCAACTGCTTTGGATGAAGCAAACCCTCAAGGACTATGGCATCAACGTGAAGAATGTGCCTCTCCTCTGCGACAATGAGAGTGCCATCAAGATTGCTCACAACCCAGTTCAGCACTCGAAGACAAAGCACATTCAGATTCGTCATCATTTTCTTCGTGATCATGTGTTGAAGGGCGACATCTCCATCGAGCACGTGAAGACTGAAGAATAGCTAGCTGATATCTTCACTAAGCCCTTGGATGAAAAGAGATTTAGCAAGTTGCGGTGTGAGCTAAATATCTTAGAATCTTCGAATGTTCTTTGAAAAGGACACACATCCTAACACTTATGCAAAATTGATGACTTAGATGTGCAACACATGAAGAAACGTTTTTCTTCAATCAATGAAGAATAACAGTCTAAGTGTGAAGAAATTAATGAAGAATTTGATTCCCAGAACCCTACGACAATTCTACGCGGTGTCTGAAATCATCATTCTTATACGGTGGGTCAGGCCACCACAAAAAGTTGAAAATCTTCAATTTGAGTTTTCCCTTAGTTTTGAAATTCTTCAGTTTTTCAAATTCTTCAACTTTGCAAAATTTTCACTGTTTCCGTCGTTTTTCTTCATTGGCTATACATATATATGAGTTTATGTCCTCTACAGCATTCACTTATGGCTGTTTCTTCAAGTTGCCTTTTCTGCTAAGTGAATGTGATCGGACCCTTCCCCCTCGATGCTATACTCAACCCAATCTATTCACAAATTCTTCATGTGCGTTCTATTTGAAACTCGTTCAAAGTCTTCACTGTGTCCTTGTCAGCTGAAGAAATTGCGAACGAAACTTTAAAACAAATCTTATCCAGATTTTCGGTTTTACCGCTCAAACCGTTCCGCATCCCACGATGCATTATTTTATTCACCCACGATCTTACACGATCTCATCTACACAGTACGTGGGTGACACATGTCGCATGAAGGAGAAAGGGCAGGGGCATGTTCGTCCCAAAATGTTCGGGCGAACAGTTTTTCACCGTGACTATAAATACCCCTCTCCCCTTCCTCACTTCATTTACTCCGCTCGACCGCTCTCTCTCTCTCTCGCTCGAGCTCCTCAAACCCTAGCGCCGCCGCTACTCCATCATCGCCGGTGAGGAAGAGCTTCGCTGCCTCGACCTCGTCGCTGTCGTACTCGCGCCAGTTGCGGAAATCTTCACTCCGCCGCCGCCGTAGCTGTCTTCCTCCGCCAAGTTAGGGCGTGGGAGATCTAACCTGACGAACTTCACATCCGTTCTTCTCATTTGGTCGTGTTCTTCACTTCGGGTAATTAAAAGTTACTTTTGTTACTCACTTTGATTCTCAAACTTTCCTGAAAATCTTCAAAGTTGTTTATTCTTCAAATCTTCACACATATGAACACCTCACACATTGTATGTTCTTGATCCATTTCACTAAGCAATCATTTTCTTCAAGATTCCTCAATTGTGTGGATCTTCGATCTGTAAAACTCTGGAACCTAAGACAAATAGCGCTTAGTGAAATTCCTCAAGGTTCATCTGGTCGAATTCCTCAAAACTTGTCTTTTCGAAAAACCTTCTGAGAACGCATATGGCCTCTCCAAATTCCTCGCACCTACACTCTGTTCACAGGTACTCATGTCCGCTGCTGAATCACTAGGTTCTCATCAACTTAACTCATTTGCAGCGTTCCTCGAAGAAAAATTGCATACTTCTTCAGAGTGTTCAATTGTTCAAATTCCTCATCTAAAGAATATGGCTGAAGGTAAGAGACCGCAGAAAGGAGGAAAGAAGCCTGAGGTCATGGCTGCTTTCGAGATCCCTGATGACATTTATAAGGACTATTGCACACCTGATGAAGCCAAATTCGGCAAAGAAAACAAGAATCAGCGCAAGGTGCGCATACAGAGGATTGAAAGAAGATGGGCAAGGGAATGGAGGGAGTACAGATATGTTACTCCAAAGTACATGAAGAAATTCACCCTCAATCCTCCATGCCCAAGAGCTCCATTCGCACCTGGCCAAGTAGCTGATCCCATCAGCATCAAGAGTGGTGAGGACTTTCCTGAAGAATGGGCTAAGCGCCAAGCCAAATTGGCAAGACAAGCCAAGGAGGCAATGAAGAAATTCAATGAGGATTCGGCCACTGCTGCTGCTACTGAGGCCTCGGTCAAGCCGAAGAAATCCATGCCAAAGAAGCCGGCTCGAAAACCAAGTGCTTCACCAACAGCGCCCTCACGGCTAAGTTCCTCAGCTATGCCCTCACGGCAAATTCCTCAGACTGCTACTGCTCCACCAAAGTCCTCAGCAGCTCCACCAAAGTCCTCAGCAGCCACATGTCAAAGGACTACGGGTTTCTCGATTGCCTCTGGTGTCTCAGCAAGTTCCTCAGCTGCACCAATGTCCTCATCAGGCCCCACACTGTTGAAGACTAAAGCAACAGATGGACGCGGTCCTCGACCAAGTCCAAGGAAGAAACAAGTCGCATTCCATGTGCCCTCTGATGATGGAGCTTCTGATGATGAACTTGCAGAAATCATCAGAGACAGACAAGTGAAGGCTGCTAGAGCCAAAGGCACATCTGTGTCACTACTTTTGGATCTGAAGAAAATCCTCGATTACATTGATCTCTGGCACAAGGATCCAAACACCCCAATGCCTGATCTTCCTCTGACTCCTGGTCAAAGTCACATGCTGACCCATTTCATCACTCAAGAGAAATGGAAATTTGAAAAGGCAAGAGAGATCAAGAAAGCGCAATACAGGAAGGAGAAGCTCCTGAAGAAAAATGTTGTCAGAATGACACCTGAGGAACTTCTCCAGGCTCAGTCAGAAATTCAAGCCCTCAGCAAAGACTTTGATGCCTACTATGCTGATTGGCAAGGAGCCAAAGTGAGATTCGTCGATCTGACGAAGAAATTCACAAATGTTGCAGCTCCATCGCAACAAGAAACTCCTCAGGCTGCAGACTCTGCTCAGCCTGCTGAAGAACATGCCAGCACCGCTGATGACTTTCAGCCTGCTGAAGAAAATACAAGTTCCAGGGCTGATGATTTCATTCCAGCCGCTGAAGAAATTTCCAGGGCATCCACTAGTGGTGCGCCTGAAGAAACTAAAGAGATCAGGGCAACAGCATCAGTTGCGCCTGAAGAAAATCAACCAGATTCCTCAGCTCCTCCCGCGCCTACACCAACTCCAATTCTTCCATCTGCCTATGAGGTGAAGAAGACCAAGGCTGCAAAGCGAGCTGCTGTGAAGAAAAGGAAGGCATCAGCTGCGTCAAATTCTTCGGCTGTGAAGAAAATGAAGCCAATGACCAGCTCACTTGAACATCCAATTGATGTTGTTCCAATTTCCTCCATGTCATCAAAGGAAATTGTTCCTTTTGGAGAAGACTATAAGATCCCAAGCGGATCTGATGAAGAAAATCATTCTGCTGCTTCGTCAGAGCAGTTTGATGAAGAAATTGAAGTGGACGCAGTCCCTTCACCGCCAGTCATTTCCTCACCTATGCCTCAGTTCACAGCTGAAGAGGCTGGTGTTGAGGAAATTGAAGATGAAGATGTGGATATTGGATGCACCACACCTGTGATGAACGATGACTTCTGGGAAAGTCAGCATCCCAATACTCCTATATTCACACCTATCCAACAGATTCCTCAGTCCCCGGCAACAACAGTTCAAATGGGCTCTGAAGAAACTCAACCCACTCCATCTGTTCATGAAGATATTCCAGTCGCTAGTGCTGAAGAACCTACTGCTGTTGATCATCAGGTTGCACAAGAAGAGGAACCAGAAATTCCTCAGCCTGAAGAACCTGAGCTCGCGATTCCTGAGGTGGTACTGCAACTCACTGACACCCCTCTGCCAAAGCCGAAGAATCCGTTCTCAAGCAAACAGAAGTTCAAGGCTGAAGACTTCTTTTCCGAGCATGTATTCTTCACTGACTACAACCCCTATGACTCTGCTCGCATAAGGAAGAGGCGTTTCTAGACTGCTAGTCAAGCCAACTTCTATTCCTCAGTGCTGTTTGACAAGGACAAAATCTTCGATCACGAGCATATTCCTCATGTGGATATGGAATCTCTGTCATGCTTCGAGCCAGTCCTCAGTGTTATTCACGATGCAGGATTACTCAACTTCTGCACTGACATCTATGATTGGAATGAAGAACTCATTCTTCAGTTCTACGCTATACTGCATATCACTGGAAACGCTGAAGATGTCAACTCATGGGTGTTAGTTTGGATGACCGAAAACACTCACTACAAGGCACCGGCAACTGAATTGCTTCGTGTCCTTCCTCTCGATCCTCCCCATGACAGTGCATGTTGCATCTACAATGACCCTGAACTGACAAATCACTATATGCAAGTGCTCATGAAGCCTCTGAAGCCAGGGCAGGCCCCACGAACCAAATTCCTTGTCAAGGAATTACTCTATGTGCCTCGGACTGTCTATCGCATTCTGACGAAGACAATGAGTCCTATCAAAGGTCACGACTCAAATGATGAAGAAGTCGTTGGCATCATGAAGAATATGCTTTTCAACATCATTCATGGTGTTCCCGTCAACTTCCATGATTTCTTCATGAGGACTCTGGCAAATGTTGCTATGCCACCATTCGAGCTGAAGCCCTATGCTCCTTGGATTATGAGATTCATCAGGGCAAGATCTTCACTGAATTACAAAGCTGACACTCTAAACCACGGTAGCTACTTGCCTCCCATTGAAGTCCTCAAACGACCAGTTTCATCATCTGATGATAAAGGCAAGGCAGCTGCTGTGATCGATGAAGGCATTCGTCCATTGGATGGTCAATTTCGTCTGGCTACATCTTACTCTACCAATGACGACTCTGCCACACATGACACTGCCGCAAATACCTCAGCCAAGCAAAATCCTCAAGCCACAGCACCCAGGGTGATGACTGACCGTGAGTTACTCCTCAGTCTTCATCAGAAGGTTGATTGCAATCACAAATGGGTAAAGCGTCAGTTTGGTGCAATTCTTCACAACATGACCTCAACACACAATGCAGTGAAGAAGAACCATTACTACCTTCATGAAACCCTCAACCGCACCTGGGCTGTCCTCACTCATGTCTATAGCGCTGAAGAACTGAAGACTATGGGTCTCAAAGAAGAATTTGACTGGTCTGCTCCTCCTCCGAAGAAATTCAAGAGGGTCAAAGTTCCTCCACTGGTGGCCAGCTCTTATTCTTCATCGCGTGCCACTGATGAGTATGAAGATTTGGACGACACTGCGGCAGGCCCTGCTACAACAAACAACCCCGACAACGCTGGCGCTCCTCCATCGACTTGAAATTCTTCAGGGGCGTTAGTCCTCAGTTTCAATCCTTTTGGTCATTTGATGACAAAGGGGGAGAAATCTAAGTTAGTCTTCAAGCGGGTCTATATTAAGGGCGTTTTTTTTAAGTTACAACTCTCGTTCTTCTGAAACTTTTATTTGGATCGAGTTGTAATCTTAAACCCGATGGTGCTCTGATACTTTTGGATGGTGCTCTGATACTTTTGATGCACCATGTTCCGATACTTTTGATGCTTTCGGCATTCTTATTCCTCGTTAATGACATTGCACGCATGCTGAATTTCATCAGGCACCATATTTCATCATGCATTTCAAATTCTTCATATTATATGTCAAATGCGTGTATGAATTACAAGATATAGGGGGAGATCTCCACGATTCAACTCTTCAAATGTGCATTGCCTCAAACGCAAATTACTCACTATGCACATCTTCAGGGGGAGTTCTTCAATATCTTGCAATCAAATTCCTCAATATCAGTATTTACACTTTATATATTTATCCCCGTTGAAAACTTAACCTATATTGTCATCAATCACCAAAAAGGGGGAGATTGTAAGTGCATCTAGTGACCCTTAGTGATTTTGGTGTATTGAAGACTTATAGGTTAAGGGACTGATGCGTTTGTAAGTGTACACAGGTCTATAAGTCTATGAGGAGTTTGATATTTACAGAGAAAGTCGACCCCTAAAAATGAAGTTCTTCGACTGAAGACTTTGATATTCTGAAGACTTTCTGAAGACTTTGAAAGTGAAGAAATTGGTGTGACCTTGAAGACTTGGTATTCATTTGAGGAACATGAAGCGTGAAGACTTTTGTTTTCGTAGTTTCATTTTCTCTTTCTTGAGTCATAGGAAACACCGTACTGTTAAAGGGGGTCGAGGAAATACTAAGGAAAAATTTCCATGTGATGCTCAACTCAAAATCCTACACCTACCAATCCCTTCGAGTGAAGCGATTGGAAATCTCATACAGTTCAGTCACTTTCTTCAGTGACAGAGACGAAGTTCTTCTGGTTGCTGATGAATTTGTTCTGACTGAGGAGTTAGGAATTCGCCAGTGCGAATTGCCTACACAGTGAGGAACATGATAGCCCTGAGGAATTTGAGAGTTAAATTTCTGACCGTTGCTGTGCTGCACGCCGGCTGTCCCAAAATATCTTATCCACCTAACGGTCATATCATTGAAGGGCATTTATGTCTTATCATGTCGGGCTGCTCCCTAGGCTATAAATAGCCGCCCCCTACAACAACTAGTTGGTTGGCTGCTCCGAGAGAACTTGACACTTGTCATTTGAGAGCAACCCATCCTCCGAGGACTTTGAGCGAAAATCATCAAGTGAGGGAAACCCAAAACCAAACCCCCACAAATCCAAAGTGATTGAGCATCACTAAAGAAATTGATCCTGCGTGGATCCGATGCTTGTTACCTTTGAAGACTGTGCTTCTTCCAGACGGTTAGACGTCATGGTATAGAGCATCCAAGAGGAATTGTGGATCACCGAGTGACCAAGTCTGTGAAGGTTTGGAAGTCGCCTAAAGACTTACCACGAGTGATTGGACGAGGCCTGCGTGGCCTTAGTTCAAGGAGAATACGGTGAGGACTGGGTGTCTTGAGCTGCGGCTCAGCGACTTGGTGTCCGGGACTGCGTGTCCTCGAGTTTAAATACTCAACCGCTCCAACCAGACGTACAACTGAGACAGCAGTTGGAACTGGTCTACCAAATCATTATCTTCACCAACTAACTGGTTCTATTTCCTCAACTCTTTCATTTCCTCATTACTGTGTTGAATGTCTGTTCATATCTGTGCTTGAAGACTTTGACTGAAGACTTTCTCAAATTCCTCAGTTCAATTTCTTCAGTCTGTTTGTCTTCATCTTGTGTTATCCTGTGATTACGCTTTCTGTACTCTGTGCTAGTCTTCATTTCATCATGATGACCATGCTTGTATTCTGTTATGCTTACTTCTGAGTACTTATTCCGCTACTAGTAGTTCTTCAGTAAGGAATTTCCTCACCGGCAAATTCCTCAGTGAAGAATTCATAAAAATCGCCTATTCACCCCCCCTCTAGTCGATATAACGCACTTTCAGCGGACAAACGTAAAATCCAGCTTCTTCACGTGAAACATGTCGAATATGTAATCGAATCGGAGGAAGAACTTTTCCGCGGGGAAGCCGTCAACGTACGACATTTGCCGCGGAACGTTAACCACGTAGAGTTGGTATCCTGGATCTTTCGAGGCGATGAGGCCTTTCTCTACCCGTAGCACATCGTCATGAAGTCTCCTTAGATCTCCGAATCTTGCCCGTAGCGCTGTTTGAGGTAGGATTGGTCGACCGGGGATATTCCATTTATCCGCATCGGGGATATCTACACGGTCCTGAAGCCGAGACTGCTAAGGCGGCTGGATCATAGAATCAGCTTTTTTGCCTTTCCTCGCTCTCTTCCTAGACTTCTTTACCACCGTATGGTCGTCAATAATACGTTGAGACGGTAATTCCGGCACTGACTCATGACGCTCAAACCCTGAGGAGGCGCCAGTATAGACATACTGTTCAGCGCCATCGTCATCCTCATCCTTATCCATGGCGACGTCATCAGCGACTAATGGAGCCACTTTCTTACCCCGTCCGCTATCACCCAACCCGACACCCGACTCTAATTGGGTAGGTGGGGTGTTGATGTTCATACCTTGCTGAGGCTGCGTGCTCGTGGGTGTGCTCCCGGCGCCTCCAGACGAAGCAGACTCTTTGGCCACAACAAGACCCACCCATTGCAACAATCACCAAGCCGCCACGGGGTCTCGTCGTCATCCCTCACTAATATTAGAGGAGGCAAATTCTCGTGGCCCGGTTTGACACTGGCCACGGAAACCTTGAAGACGTTCGGGGGGATCGACCGGCTGTGGAACAATGGTTCCTTCTGCTCCATTATCGTCCCCTTCCCGACGTCCATCTTCTGTTCGCCGATGGTGTACAATATGGTGCACGGGGTTTCGTCGGCCTGCAAAGAAAAGTCTGCGACGTGAGACATCCGAAAGGCAACGAAAATGGGAGATTATACATTTATATTGAAGGGGCCGGTGTGACAGATACCGTGAGGGCGTCGAGCTCAGCCAAAGAGGAGGCACCACCGAGCACGTCCGGTGTGGGAGCCGGTGCGGGAGCAGGTACAGGAGCCGGTGCGGGAGCAGGTGCTCCCAAGAAGTCAGCAAGGGGAAAGTCCTCTGCATTTTTTTCTGGATTTTGCCTTGTCCAAGTGTAAACGCCCGTCACCAAGGAAGTAGATATATCTGCAATCGCCTGTTTTGTGGCAGCTACCACTGTTGCGACTGTCTGAGATGATTTCTTGTCAACCGCAATCTCAACCTTCTTGTCGATGCTTTCTTCAGTTAACCTTCGTCTTTCCTTTCTCTCCTCCGTGGTCTCACGGTAGTACTTCGTCCATGTGGCGCCATCTCCGACACCGTGCATGCGTCCATACGATGGTTGAGTATCCACCGGTTGTTGTTTCAATATGTTCAACGCCCGGTTGAATGGAGTGTCCCACTTGGGCCTCGCCAATGCCTCAGACGGCGAGTCGCTTTCGGCCGCAATCCGGTGCTGCTCTCTCTGCAAAAGGCACAAGGATTGTTTACAAATATGACTAACGTGTGCAGTCGAATTGATCAGAAACTAAAATTACCAGCAGTCTCATGAACTCCGTAATGACCGGTGTTGTCTCGTAAACCTTCTTCACTGGATCCCAACGGTGCCGGGCCCTCAGGATGTCACGCTCCTGCGGGACGGTGAAATCCGCCAAGGGGTCTGGGATGCCCAGACTCGCGGCTTCCGCGTCCTCCTTGGCCCATTTGGACCTCTTTCCGCCGTAACCACGGCTTCCGAGGTGGTGGCTCCCAATGTTCCTCTTTTGAAGCCCCTTCATGTACTTAGACTTTTTTTGGCAGCTTTGGCCTCGCAAGCCTCCTTGAATATTTGAAACTGCTCTTCCGTGATTGTCGGATTATCATTTACAATCTCGGAGTAGGGTTCCCCGTCGTTGATCTTTGCTTTCACTCGATTTTTCCAGACGGCCAACGCGTCGCTAAACTTGGTCATGGCGTGTTTGTTTATCTTCTTCATTGCCGGGTCCTTGTTTGGATCTTCATAATCCTTCTCATTCCGGCCCGGGAACAAGAATATCTGGTGAAACTTATTTAGGAGGGAGCTCCTCATATTTTCTATCTTCTTTAGTTTCTCATCGTTGATGGTGGCGGTTGTCCGTATGATGCAGCCTATTTGATTGCCGTAGCACGCGCGCGCTTCCTCTGGCGCCTTTGGCTCAAAATTGCCGTCGTCCACCTCTGTGACCACCAGTCTAGTAGTCCTGATTTTGTTAGGAAGCTGTTGCCTCTTTTCTTTCGGTTCTACACCGGCACCGCTCCCCGAGGCAGCACCGGTCTCAGTGCCGGTCTCGATGCCGGTGTGAATCTCAGTGCCGGTCTCAGTCTCAGCACCGGTCTGCGTGTCGGTCTCAGCATCGGTCTGCATGTCGGTCTCAGTCCCCGATGCCACCGGTGGGCCCAGCAACAACATCTGTTGATCGTCAGTAAGGCTAAAAAATTTGTCTGCCGCCCGGTAGACGTAGTCGCAATCACTAGAACCCTGTCCTTCATCGTTGCTAGCCATGTTTCCTGTGATTAAATCTAGTCAATTAATTCTAGACCTAATAAAATGAATAATGACATAAAAAGGGACTATTGTTTTGCAGGAATGTTGACTCCTTCCTGGTGCGGCAAATCCCGGGCACTCGATATGTCCTAGTTTGTTGCACAAGTCATGCCGAAATTCATGGAAAATTTCGGCATGACCTTTGCTAAAAAGTGGAAAAATCGAGAACCTGAAATTTGCCGGAACAGAAATGAATCAACATTCCGGCAAAACATAGGCCACTCAACATCATTCCCTGGAAACAGTGTTCAAATATCCCTCTTCGACACCGCAACACTTGTCAAAATATACACGAGCAACCACATGTCCAAATTTCACAAGCTAATTCAAAAACAAAATGTAGAAGAAAATTCATTTAACTACTAATAATCACAAAATTCAGTTAACTTTAGTGCTCTATAATGATGAAAAGAAAATTTTTTCAGTTAACTACTAATTTCATTCATTTTGGTTATTCATTTAACATCACATAATTAACCTACTGTACAACTACTACTAGCAGCACTACTAACCTAATTAACCTAGCAAAACTCTAGTGCCCTAACTGAAAAACATCTAATTAACATCTACTAGAACCACTATTTCCCTAACCTAATTAACATCTACTAGTATCACTATATACTATACAAGCAGCATCTACCCTAATTAAACCCTACTGCCCTAACTAACTTTTGTGGTAAACCAAATTTTTTGCTCTAAACTAATTTTTGCTCTAACATCTACTACTTAACATCCGTTGCTCTAAACTAATTTTTTTGCTATAAACAAACTTTTGCTCTACTAATTTTTTCTCTGAAATTCAGAGAGAGAGGAGTGGGGGGGGAGGGGTGGGGGACTTACAGAGAGGGGAGAGATGGTGGCGGGGAGGTGCTCGGTGACGGAGGCAGGGGCGGAGAGGGCGGGCTCGAGCACGGGCAATGGTGGTCCTGGGCGGGCTCGGGCGGTGGTGAGGTGGAGGGCGCGGACCGTGACGTCGAGGGTGGCCCCGATCGGGTGGCGGCGGTGAGGATGACGACAGCCTCGGGGGGAGACGGTGAGGTTGCGGGCGTCCACGCCGGCAGGTGACGGCGGCGAATTGGGGAGACGGCGGCGAGGGCAAGGGATTTGGGGAAGAAGTGTGGCGGCCAGCGGGCGGGGGGGGGGGGGGGGGAACCGCTGTTTAAGTGAAACGTAACGGTAGCGCGTTTCCGAAAACGCGCTATAGCTAAGTTAGCTACATCACGTTTTTGGAAACGCGCTACTGATATTCCTTTCTCCTTTTTTCCCTTTTTCTTTTTTTCTTTACATTTTATTTTTTCCCTTTCTCCTTTTTCTATTTCTTTCATTTTCATTTACTTTTCTACTTGTTTTTCACTTTATTTTATTTCCGTTAGCAGTAGCGCTTTACACGTAAGCGCGCTACAGCTAAGGAGAGTACCAGTAGTGCCGGGCCAGTATACGTGCTACTGCTAGGTTGGGCAAGCCATGTGCGCCCAGTTCAAACATAGCAGTAGCGCTTTTTGCTAGTACGCACTACTGCTAAAGTCATAGCAGTAGCGCGGTTATTTTACACGCGCTGCTACTAAGTAGCAGTAGCGTTTGATTTTGTACAGCGCTACTGGTAACATTCTGTGTATAAGGTTTTCCCTAGTAGTGCTCGTGAGCGCTAAAGTTTCTGTTTTTTACAGCAAGATCATAAAGACTTCACCCAAGTCTTCCCAAAGGTTCTACTTGGCACAAACACTAACTAAAACATAAAACCACATGTAACCAGAGCCTAGATGAATTATTTATTACTAAACAGAAGCAAAAAGTAAGAAACAAAAATAAAGTTGGGTTGCCTCCCAACAAGCGCTATCGTTTAACGCCCCTAGCTAGGCATGCTGATTTCAATGATGCTCACATAAAGATAAGAATTGAAACATAAAGACAGCATCATGAAGAATATGGCTAGCACATTTAAGTCTAACCCACTTCCTATGCATAGGGATTTTGTGAGCAAACAACTTATGGGACCAATAATCAATTAGCATAGAAAGGTAAAACAAGCATAGCTTCAAAATTTTCAACACATAGAGAGGAAACTTGATATTATTGCAATTCCTACAAGCATATGTTCATCCCTCATAATAATTTTTAGTAGCATCATGAATGAAATCAACAATATAACCAGCACCTAAAGCATTCTTTTCATGATCTACAAGCATAGAAAATTTACTAATCTCCACATAAGCAAAATTCTTCTCATTCGGAATGGTGGGAGTATCATAAGAGACTTGAATACTATAAATTGTTTCCACATTAAAAGAGTAATGTTCAGAAAAAGGGTAATCATAATAATGACAAGTTTTATAAATATAATCATCACTACTTTTTATAGCATAAGTTTCATCACAATAATCATCATAAGTAGCAACTTTGTTCTCATCATAATCGATTGAAACCTCTTTCAAGATAGTGGAATCATCACTAAATAAAGTTGACACTCTTCCAAATCCACTTTCATATTCATCACAACAAGATTCAACATCCTCCAAAATAGCGGGACCATTACTTCCTAAAGTTGACACTCTTCCAAACCCACTTTCATCAATATAATCATAAGTAAGAGGCATGCGATCATCATAACAACTTTGCATAACAAAACTTGGGATACTAGAAATATCATCTTCATTAAACATAGCATCTCCAAGCTTGGGACAAACATTAATTGCAGAAAATATATTCTCAAATATGTCATCCTCATCAAACATAGCTTCCCCAAGCTTGGGACTTTTCATATCATAAGCATAATCACTCCCATCATTAATAGTATGGATAGCACCAATAGTATAGCAATTATCATCATCACAATGAGTAGTAGGAGAAACATCATTTGGGAGAGATACCTTTCTACCTTTGCTGCTCCGTATTTTCTTTTTAGTTTTCACATTATGTGTGGGTTCAACCTTCTTCTTTGAGCTACTTATTAATGAGATTGGTTGAATAGAAGGCTCCTCCTTGTTACCTGATTCATCATAAGCAATAATAGGAGGATATTGGGAAGTCTCTTCCCTTTCATTAGTATTATCATCATCTTCTATTTGTTTTATTTTCATTATGTAATTGGCAATATAAGGATTTTCAATGCAATTCACCGCACAATACATATAAATTTCCTCTAGATCAAAACCAAGGAGTTTCTTATGGGCAAATTCTGGAAGGTAATTTCCTCTAGATCAAAACCAGATTGTGTTTCAGCATCAGAGATAGAAATATCATTAGGATTCTCAGGTGTTTCTACAATAGGTTCACTACAAGCATGCAAAGTCCTATGATTTTTCTTTTTCTTCCTTTTAGAAGGACTAGGTGCATCTAAATTATTTCTATGAGAATCTTGCTAAATTCTCTTAGGGTGGCCTTCAGGATACAAAGGTTCCTGAGTCATTTTACCAGCTCTAGAGCCACTCTAACAGCAAAGTCATGTTTACTATTTAGTTCATCAAGCAATTCATTCTGAGCCTTAAGTACTTGTTCTGCTTGAGTGGTGACCATAGAAACATGTTACTAGTGAGTTTAAGTTCACCCTTAACTCTAGACATATAATCACTCAAGCCTCCAATCATATAAGAATTATTTTTCAATTGTCTACTAACATAATCATTGAAATTTCCTTGCTTATCCATAAAATCATCAAATTCATCTAGGCATTGGCTAGCAAACTTAGTAGACGGGATTTCAACTTTATCATATCTATAAAGAGAGTTTACCTTCACTACCTGTGTCGGGTTATCAAGATCTTATATTTCTTTAGGTGGTATATTGAGGCCATGAATTTCTTCGACAGGAGGTAAATTTTTAACATATTCAGCTTTAATACCTTTCTCTTTCATAGATTTCCTTGCGTCTTGCATATCTTCAGGACTGAGAAATGGAACACCTCTTTTCTTTGGAGTTGGCTTAGGAGTTGGTTCAGGAGGTGCCCAATTGCTTTCATTGGCCAACATATTATTTAATAGCAATTCAGCTTGGTCGACTGTCCTTTCCCTGAAAACACAACCAGCATAACTATCCAGGTGGTCCTTGGAAGTATCGGTTAGTCCATTATAAAAGATATCAAGTATTTCATTTTTCTTAGCAGGATGATCAGGCAAAGCATTAAGTAATCGGAGAAGCCTCCCCCAAGCTTGTGGGAGACTCTCTTCTTCGATTTGCACAAAATTATATATTTCCCTTAAGGCAGCTTGTTTCTTATGAGCGGGGAAATATTTAGCAGAGAAGTAGTAAATCATGTCCTGGGGACTACGCACACAACCAGGATCAAGAGAATTAAACCATGTCTTAGCATCACCCTTCAATGAGAAAGGAAATATTTTAAGGATATAATAGTAGTGAGATATCTCATCATTAGTAAACAGGGTGGCTATATCATTTAACTTAGTAAGATGTGCCACTAAAGTTTCAGATTCAGTGCCATAAAAAGGATCATATTCAACCAAGGTAATTATCTTGGGATCAAGAGAGAATTCATAATCCTTATCAGTTACAAAGATAGGTGAAGTAGCAAAAGCAGGGTCATGTTTCATTCTAGCATTCAGAGACTTTTGTTTCAGCTTAGCTAATAATTTCTTAAGATCTCATCTATCATTGCAAGCAAGAAAATCTCTAGCAGTTTCTTCATCCATAACATAACCCTCAGGAACAATAGGCAATTCATATTTAGGGGGAGAACCTTCATCAACACTATCATCAATATTATCAGTTTCAATAATTTCATTCTTCCTAGCCCTAGCAAGTTGTTCATCAAGAAATTCACCTAATGGCACAGTAGTATCAAGCATAGAAGTAGTTTCATCATAAGTATCATGCATAGCAGAAGTGGCATCATCAATAACATGCGACATATCAGAATTAATAGCAGAAGTAGGTTTAGGTGTCACAATTTTACTCATAACGGAAGGAGAATCAAGTGCGGGGCTAGATGTCAGTTCCTTACCTCCCCTCGTAGTTGAGGGATAAATCTTAGTTCTTTGATCTTTCAAGTTCTTCATAGTGATCAGCAGATATAAATCCCAAGTGACTCAAAGAATAGAGATAAGCTCCCCAGCAACAGCGCCAGAAAATAGTCTTGATAAGCCGCAAGTATAGGGGATCGCAACAGTTTTCGAGGCTAGAGTATTCAACCCAAATTTATTGATTCGACACAGGGGGAGCCAAAGAATATTCTCAAGTATTAGCAGTTGAGTTGTCAATTCAACCACACCTAGATAACTTAGTATCTGCAGCAAAGTATTTAGTAGCAAAGTAGTATGGAAGTAACAGTGACGATAGCAAATGTAACAGTAGCAGTTTTCTAGTAATTGTAACAGTGGCAACGGCAAAGTAACTAAGAAAAGCACAATATGTGAAAAGCTCATAGGCATTGGATAGGTAATGGATAATTATGTCGGATGCGATTCCTCATGTAATAGTTATAACATAGTGTGACACAGAACTAGCTCCAGTTCATCAATGCAATGTAGGCATGTATTCTGAATATAGTCATACATGCTTATGGATAAGAACTTGCATGGCATCTTTTGTCCTACCCTCCCGTGGCAGCGGGGTCCTAATGGAAACTAAGGTATATTAAGGCCTCCTTTTAATATAGAACCGGACCAAAGCATTAACACTTAGTGAATACATGAACTCCTCAAACTACGGTCATCACCAGTAAGTATCCCGATTATTGTCACTTCGGGGTTAACGGATCATAACACATAATAGGTGACTATAGACTTTCAAGATAGGATCAAGAACTCACATATATTCATGAAAACATAATAGGTTCAGATTTGAAATCATGGCACTCGGGCCCTAGTGACAAGCATTAAGCATAGAAAAGTCATAGCAACAACAATCTTAGAACATAGTTGATACTAGGGATCAAACCTTAACAAAACTAACTCGATTACATGGTAAATCTCATCCAACCCATCGCCGTCCAGCAAGCCTACGATGGAATTACTCACGCACGGCGGTGAGCATCATGAAATTGGCGATGGAGGATGGTTGATGATGACGACAGCGACGGATTCCCCTCCCCGGAGCCCCGAACGGACTCTAGATCAGCCTTCCCGAGAGGTTTTAGGGCTTGGCGGTGTCTCCGTATCGTAAAACATGATGAATCCTTCTTCTCCTATTTTTTTTCTCTGCGAAAGCAAATATATGGAGTTGGAATTGAGGTCGGTGGACGTCCAGGGGGCCCATGAGGCAGGGGCGCACCCCCACCCTCGTGAACAGGGTGTGGGCCCCCTGACGCTAATTCTTTCGCCAGTATTTTTATTAATTCTGAAAAGTTGCTCCGAGGATTTGTAGGTCATTCTTAGAGCTTTTATTTCTGCACAAAAATAACACCATGGCAGTTCTGCTGAAAACAGCGTCAGTCCGGGTTAGTTCCATTCAAATCATGCAAGTTAGAGTCCAAAACAAGGGCAAAAGTGTTTGGAAAAGTAGATACGACGGAGACGTATCATGCGGTCTCAGAAAGGGCTAGCGAGATACCATTTTGTTATATCATATTATGATTGTTTTGAGAAAGTGTTGTCATCCGAGTTTTATTATTACTGCTCGCTAGTTGATTTTTCCATTGATATGAGAAACATGAGACCTAAGTGTTACTGTGAATATGGTTAGTTCATAATCTTTGCTGGAAACTTGAATGCTGGCTTTACATACTTACAATAACAAGAGCAAGCAGAGTTTGTGAAAGTTTTTCTTTATCACTTTCAGTTTATCAACTGAATTGCTTGAGGACAAGCAAAGGTTTAAGCTTGGGGGAGTTGACACCTCTCCGTCGTATCTACTTTTGCAAACACTTTTGCCCTTGTTTTGGACTCTAACTTGCATGATTTGAATGGAACTAACCCAGACTGGCGCTGTTTTCAGCAGAACTGCCATGGTGTTATTTTTGTGCAGAAATAAAAGTTCTCGGAATGACCTGAAACTCCACGAAAGTTACTTTTGGATTTAAAAAGAAAATACTGGCGAAAGAATCAAGGCCAGGGGGCCCACACCCTGTCCACGAGGGTGGGGGACGCCCCCTCCTAGGGCGCGCCCCCTTGCCTCATGGGCCCCCTGGTGCTCCACCGACCTCAACTCCAACTCCATATATTCATGTTCGGGGAGAAAAAAATCAAAGAGAAAGATTCATCACGTTTTACGATACGGAGCCGCCTACAAGCCCTAAGCTCTCTCAGGAGGGCTGATCTGGAGTCCGTTCGGGGCTCCGGGGAGGGGAATTCGTCGCCGTCGTCATCATCAACCATCCTCCATCACCAATTCAATGATGCTCACCGCCATGCGTGAGTAATTCCATCGTAGGCTTGCTGGATGGTGATGGGTTGGATGAGATTTACCATGTAATCAAGTTAGTTTTGTTAGGGTTTGATCCCTAGTATCCACTATGTACTGAGATTGATGTTGCTATGACTTTGCTATGCTTAATGTTTGTCACTAGGGCCCGAGTGCCATGATTTCAGATCTGAACCTATTATGTTTTCATGAATATATGTGAGTTCTTGATTCTATTTTTCAAGTCTATAGTCACCTATTATGTGTTATGATCCGTTAACCCCGAAGTGATAATAATCGGGATACTTACTGGTGATGACCGTAGTTTGAGGAGTTCATGTATTCACTAAGTGTTAATGCTTTGGTCCATTTCTCGGAGGCCTTAATATCCCTTAGCTTCCATTAGGACCCCACTGCCACGGGAGGGTAGGACAAAAGATGTCATGCGAGTTCTTTTCCATAAGCACATATGACTATATTCGGAATACATGCCTACATTACATTGATGAACTGGAGCTAGTTCTGTGTCACCCTATGTTATAACTATTACATGAGGAATCGCATCCGACATAATTATCCATCACCTATCCAATGCCTACGAGCTTTTCACATATTGTCCTTTGCTAAGTTACTTTGCTGTTGCCACTATTACAATTACTACAAAACTGCTACTGTTACTTTTGCTACTGTTATCGTTACTTCCATACTACTTTGCTACTAAATACTTTGCTGCAGATACTAAGTTATCCAGGTGTGGTTGAATTGACAACTCAACTACTAATACTTGAGAATATTCTTTGGCTCCCCTTGTGTCGAATCAATAAATTTGGGTTGAATACTCTACCTTCGAAAACTGTTGCGATCCCATGTACTTGTGGGTTATCAATAATCAAGCATGGTAATGGTTGATGAAACTAGAATCACTGAGAGATGTGCAGAACTTGATAGTATTACTTACTTTTAGGTGTGTAAATCGCAGCTCCTTCTACAGACCCGGAACCCTTGCGTGAAATTTTTTCAAACCCTGCCCAGTAAAGAAAATGATTACTTGATATTAGGAAATGAACGAAAGTTGCAGATATGGTGCGATAACGATTGAACTTACTTCTGGAGCATTGCAGTCATATCCGCATAATCCTGGGGATCTTTACGTCTCGAGTCTAAGACAGTTACTACTGCCCGGTAAAGATTAATGGATAGCAAAATATAGTGGAAGCTGCACATGCATAACTCATCAATTACAATACTTAACCTCGAGTAAGCGAAACCGGATATGCACAAGATAGTAATACTCATTTGAAGTTTTAAGGAAAGAGTATTTCCCTTTTGTTTTAATGTCGAAGGAACACATTTAACAAGTTTTCCTCAGTAAGTTCGGCTCTGTTTTATACCGGCCATTCATTTATGGTATTTGGGCTGATGAACCCGATGTCATAGATTTGTAATCTTTTGCAATCGACGATTTTCAATCTGCACAATATAGTGAGGATAATTATATATAGATGCAATGAACGAGCTGAGCTAGAGACTTAATTACAGAAGTAATACTTACAGACAGTAGCAAGTCATGAGTTGTTTGTCAAGGGCCTCTTGATTGAATAACTGAAATAATTCCACATATTCAACAGGCATCATCTCGACTCCAATGAGGTGATGATCCTCTTTAATTTTTACCATCAAACTATCTTTCCCAGACTTCCTGCAGCTTCCCAAGTACCAGCGATGCAATTTTCGCATCATCGTTGTTAGATGAGGGAGCTGATCAGGTTTGACGAGAGGCTTCTCGTGCTCATATCTAAAGATTTCTACTACCTCAGCCATATCAAACTGTACTTCATCACCCACGTAATCACCAAGATTGGTACCGGGCAGTAGCATCGGATGATTAGCGCTATCGCTAAACACCTTGAGCAGGGAGCACGATTGCTTCTCTTGTTCGCCGAGCTGGAGAATTTTTTTTGCACTTCTTTGTTATTTTAATTTTGCACCACTAGTAGTATTTCCCGACCACCGCGCTTCAGCATCTGTCTTTTTAATATAGCGGTCATAGCTGGATTCTGGCGGAGGTGGCGATGGTCGCTTAAGGGCATCCAGAGTGCGCTTCACTTTCACCGGATCTATTGTTTCCTCCAGAGGTGGTGGTTCCCATTCAAAATGGGCCTTTACTTCCACAGCACTGATGTTCGCATTTTCCTTGTCAGTCCTCTCATATGGTAACTTCTCAGGTTCCTTGAGGCTTGGACCATATTTGAATTTCTTCCTGCCTATTGTACTGCTAGCCGTCGGAGCAATGGCGTCTCTCTTCCTCCATTGTTGACGCGCCGAAGGAGGCGGAGTGGGCTCACACGTCGGAGGAGGCGGAGGAGGAGGGGGCGGAGTCCGCTGATCAGTTTGCTGAGGGGTCTCCGGCTGTGTCTGCTGAGCCGTCCAGTTTTGAAGCTTGATGTACTCCTTTCTCCATAGACAGTGACTCCTTAAAGCATTTTCCAGATGAATCTCCCCTTCACCTATAGGTAGTCAAGCTCCAACTCCTCAAATCCCTCCATTATTTCATCCATCATCACAGTAGCATAGCCATGTGCAATCAGACGGCAATGGAAAGTTCCCTCAGCTCGAGGAGGTACAACAGAGCCGAGCGCTGCCTTCAAGGTTTGGTTCTGGCATTTCGCCATGAGAACACAATGTTCAGCCTCCGTGATACTATTCACTGGGTAGCGAGGAGCCTGAAATTAGGCTGAACGAGCTTCATGGAAGCCACGTTGCTTCTCCGCTGAGATGGTGGGGTAGTTTCTGTGGCAGCGTCCAAGGAAGGATTTTCGTGCCAATAAAATGGTTGGCCGGTATCTCGCTGGCTCTGAAGTTCCTCTAGTTTCGCTAATCTTGCACTGAGCTTCCGCATTTCGGTTGCTTCTTCTTTTTTCTTTCTCTGTCGGCTTCTATAACCATCGATGTTGGGAAACCCATGCACCCAAAGAACGGAGCCTGATGTGTCTCGTGTTCATCCAGGCTGTTCTGGATTCCCGAGGGCCTCTATTAGCTCTTCCTCCTCTCTATCGGGAATGAACATCCCTTCCTATGCTGCCTTGATTGCTTTCTGAAGCTTGGTCATGAGTATTGCAAGTTGTTCTTTCATACAAACACACTTCCCTGATTCTAGGTCCAAAGTTCCCCAACCCCGAAGAACCAAGTCCTTGACCGATCTGGCCGGTGCAATGTCGCTGGTTGGACCCCTTTATCAAGCAGGTCTTGCTTAGCTTTGTCCCACAACGGCCGGGCTTTACTGTAGCCACCAGACCCCGTGGTATGGTGATACTTTTTCTTTGCAGCATTTCCCTTGTTTGTCTCTGACCTTTGCTTACCCTTGTTCAATTTCTTGTAGGCCACAAATGTAGGCCAATGATCTCTGTTCTTCTCATATTGACCGACAAACTCTGGAGTCTTGTCTTTGTCGACAAAATTTGTGTTCAAATGTTTCCTCTAGTTCTTGAATAGTTCTGCCATCTTCTGAAGAGCAAACGTCTTAACCTTTTGCTCTATAACTAGGTTATTCGGGTCCTCCTCTGGCGGTAGGCTGAAATTTGTCATCAGCGAGGTCCAAAGATCATCCTTCAGTCTATCATGGACATACGAAACTTCAGGGTCCTTCTTCTTAGTCCTTTCATGGATTGTGATCAGCACGCTGTCTGTAACAACAACTCTGCAATGCGTTCTTGGTCCGGTTGGGAGCGTTCGGTTGGCCATCTTGATCTGGTGATCATCGACGACATCGACAACATGCAACTCCAAATTCATCTTCTCTTCTTCAATTCTTTTCAACTTTTCTTTCAAATATTTTTTTATTTTTCAACTAAATTTAACCTCTCGACAAGAGGGTTGGTTGGAATTTCTGGTTCACATACCTCCTAGATAAAAATATCTATGTCACGTTGGTCGGCATAATTGTCATAAACACTAAATGAAACAAATAGGTATAAAAGATAATATACCACATCCGAATCATAGACCGAACGAGGGCCGACGAGGGCGGATACCAAAACCATGGCGCTATATAATAACAAACAATAATAAAAGTAAGAAAATTGTACAAGTATTTCTATCTATATCATACAAGTAAGAATTTTTTCTTTTAAAACGAAGATAAGAACAAGAGGCTCACCACGGTGGTGCCGGCGATGAGATCGGCGCAGGCGATCAACGACAATGAGGACGGGGACGGGACAACACCCTACACATGTGCATACTCTAAGAAGTTAATTTGAGCTCAAATTGTTCATCTAAATCAAAAGAACTCCCACATACACTCCTACACTAAAACCCACAAACCACTCTAATTCTAGAGCATTTGAATGAGCTAAACTAGTAGTGAGAGATGAATGGGTGAAATAGCTAACCTTTAGAACAGTTGTGTAGTTGGTGCACTGCCAAGCCTAGACAAATCTTGAGGAAAATGGAGCTTGGAGGTCGAGCTTAGAGAGGAGAAAGCTTAAGTGTGGCTCAGGCATTTCATCAAACACCTCATGTGCATAGGAGGTGAGAGCAGAGCAACACACACATGCACCCACCGGCCGGGCAAAAAACAGAGGAGTGAGCGGGCAGGGGCGGGGGTATATATAGGCATATCTTTGAAGGAAATATGCCCTAGAGGCAATAATAAAGTTGTTATTTTATATTTCCTTATTCATGATGAATGTATATTATTAATTCTAGAATTGTATTGACCGGAAACCTAAATACATGTGTGAATACATAGACAAACACCGTGTCCCTAGTGAGCATCTACATGACTAGCTCGTTGATCAAAGATGGTTAAGGTTTCCTAACCATGGATATGAGTTGTTATTTGATAACAGGATCACATCATTAGGAGAATGATGTGATGGACAAGACCCATCCGTTAGCTTACCATATTGACCGTTCAGTTTTATTGCTATTGCTTTCTTCATGTCAAATACATATTCCTTCGCCTATGAGATTATGCAACTCCTGGATACCATATGAATGCCTTATGTGCTATAAAAAATCACAACATAACTGGATGATTATAAAGATGCTCTACGGGTATCTCAAAAGGTGTTTGTTGAGTTGGCATAGATTGAGATTAGGATTTGTCACTCCGAGTATCGTAGAGGTATCTCTGGGCCCTCTCGATAATACACATCATAAGAAGCCTTGCAAGCAAATTGACTAATGAGTTAGTTGCAGGATGATGTATTACAGAATGAGTAAAGAGACTTGCCGGTAACGAGATTGAACTAGGTATGAAGATACCAACGATCGAACCCCGAGCAAGCAACATATCGATGGACAAAGGGAATAATGTACGTTGTCATAACGGTTCGACCGATAAAGATCTTCATAGAATATGTGGGAGCCAATATGAGCATCCAGGTTCCGCTATTGGTTATTGATCGAAGAGATGTCTCATTCATGTCTACATAGTTCTCGAACCCGTAGGGTCCGCACGCTTAACATTCGTTGATGATATAGTATTATATGAGTTATGTGATTTGATGACCCCAATGTTGTTCGGAGTCCAGGATGTGATCACGGACATGACGAGGAGTCTCGAAATTGTCGAGAGGTAAATATTGATATATAGGACGATGGTATTCGGACACCGGAAGTGTTCCGGGGTATATCGGGTATTCATCGGAGTACCGGAGGGGTTATCCGAACCCCCGGGGGGAGATATGGGCCATATGGGACATGAGAGGGGAGCACACCAGCCCACAAGGGGTGGCCTGCTCTCCCTATGTAAGGAGGCCGATTGGGAGAAGGAAAAAGGGGGGTTCGGCCTCCCTTTCCTTTCTCTCTTCCCATTCCCTTTCTTCCGCGGTGAAAAAAGGCAGGGGCGCCACTTGGGGAAACCCCAAGTAGGATTCCGATCCTACTTGGGGCGCCCCTGGCTGCTCCCTCCTCCCCCCACCTATATATATGTGGGATGGGGGCACCTAGCACACCCTAGACATTATCTAAGCCGTGTGCGGTGCCCCCCTCCACAGTTTACGCCTCCGGTCATAACTTTGTAGTGCTTAGGCAAAGCCCTGCGGAGATCACTTCATCATCACCATCACCACACCGTCGTACTGACAAAACTCATCTACTACCTCGACATCTTGCTAGATCAAGGAGGAGAGGGACGTCACCGAGCTGAACATGCGCAGAACTCGGAGGTGTCGTACGTTCGGTACTTGATTGGTGGATCGCGGAGAAAGTTCGACTACATCAACCGTGTTGTGAAACGCTTCCGCTTACGGTGAGGGTACGTAGACACACTCTCCCCCTCGTTGCTATGCATCTCCTAGATAGATCTTGCGTGAGCGTAGGAACTTTTTTTGAAATTGCATGCTATGTTTCCCAACAATCTTTAGTCCCGGTTGGTGGCTAGAACTGGGACATAAGACTAACCTTTGGTACTGGTTCCAACCACCAACCGGGACTAAAGTCCCGCCCAGTAGCGAGAACCATTGGTCCCGGTTCGTGTCTGGAACTGGGACCATAGGGCTCAGACGAACTAGGACCCTAGCCTGGCCGGTGCCCTGGCCTCACGAACCGGGACTGATGCACACATTGGTCCCGATTCGTAATAGAACCGGGATTAAAGCTCTTATGTCGCCTGGACCAAAGCCCTCCTTTCTACTAGTGCTCTGATACCAATTGTTGGAACTCGCTCACATGGTCGATCACATAAAATCACGATGAACACGCACACACAAAAACTTTTGCCAAAGGTATCGTGCCTCTATTTTATTATCTTTTAATTTCTCCTTTTCTTAGCCACGATCTGATACAGAACTCATGTTTACAAACGCAAGATTACCCTTAACAATCTCTCCTCTTGACACTATGTCTCCCATGCTTCTCCGATCTTGAAGCTCGTTAACGATTTATCCCTTGTCGACTCATCCGCTTGCACCACGAAAAGTCAAATTGATGGTCTTAGTTGCTCCCAAGAGTTTGTGTGGGGCATAGCAAGCAGGTAGCCATGGCGGCGCCATTCGGTCTCCGAGATCTGCGCGCATGTGGCAAGCGGTGGAGCGTCCGGTGGTGAGAGGCCAAGGCAGCAACAACCACGTATCTTTTATTTGTTCATATAAGGTTGGAGTGTTGCCCAATTTCGGGGTACTGGTAAAGTTGGATGGGTGACCTTCATATGGAAATACCAACTAGGAACGTACGTACCTGTTGTAATTTGAACTTTTGGTGCCTTTTTTCAGCAAGAAATTTAATCAGATACGTTGTTAGAAATGATCCTATGGAAGTAAGTGGTGTCTCTTAAAAAATTGATGCATCTTTTTCTTGCTGAAGGGTGACCCCTATGCTCTACATTAGAATAGATCTTGGATATACAATAGGAAAATAATTGTTTTCCATGCAACGTTCCCTTTCAGCTAGATCATCACCAAAAGTCGACATACCCGTGAGAGAGTGTACACCATATATACAACCACTAGAGAGATAAGATTTGTAAGAGGTGTTCTGAAGGAAAGAAATTAATCAACTATTGTTGTTGGCGGTCGATCTGGTTGAGCACCTTCCTGTAAGACCTTGGTAACATAGGAAGGGGCTCAACAGGTCGACATCACCGATAGTTGAAATACTAGTGAGATGACTTCCCAGATGGTCTGATATGCATGTATCTCTTCTTTCATCTAAGCAACCTTAGGAGTATATTAGAATTAATCTTTGATGTTTTAATCTTATGTTATTTTTTATTGTGTGGAAATGTGTTAACACCGATCAATCTTTAAGTAATGGCTTCCTTGGATAATGCAGCTTCCGTTAGGCTCGACTTTGCGGTCAAGGAGAAGTGAGCCAGTGAGGACCCCTTGACGACTCTCCTTGAGGAGAGCCCACATCTAATCCTAATAAAGTATTTTGTGGATCTGGCCAAGAAGAATTTTCCAACTAAGGAGAGTGAGCCCCCCCCCCCCACACACACACATGTAAGAAGACTGACTACTCGGTGTCATTGAGTCCACCGAACATCATTCCCGATGACTTTTGGTACTCCATTGTGGCGAATCTCCCCACATACTCCAACTCCACGATCATTGGCTTGATCGAATACACCTTAGAGTGATTTAGTGATATAGTTATGTAGTTGCTGATGTGGACTTGAATTAGCGCATGTGATGCTTTTGGGTATATGAGTGATGAATGCTTACGTTTCTTATGTATCATGTGCTATTTTAAGTTGCATTCTTTCTTGAATTTTTCTATCTTTGTAGATGAAGTGGTATGTGGTGTATAGAGGTAGGTGTCTAGGAGTCTACGATTCATGGTCTACATGCAATGAACAAGTGCTTTGTTAGAAAGGTAGCTCCCACGATTCGTTCAATAGTATAGAGGAGACATTACAATCAGTATGTGATTTACTGGAACAGAAATACTAAATTAGGCAATGGTGCAGGATTGAAAAACTTAATAGGTCTATTTTAGTTTGTCGTAATCGTGGTGTTGCTTTTATCATGTGGTGATATGTAGACATGCATTGAGCACTTTGTTGTTTATTGAGAAGGCACTTGTGCTTAATAACTACTTTGTGGCCATATATAATGCCTTCTTCATGAGTTTATTGCTATACATGTGTGTGATAGTGAACATTTCTATTCATGAGTCCATTTCTATTTCTGTTTTTGCTGCAGGGTCACATGGAAAAACTTTGCTGATAGTGAACATTTGTTGAGAGAATACCTTTTCCGAGAACTACATTCAACATAAGGAGTGTTACTGGAGCGACTCGTCTCAGTAAAGCCGAGTTCTACGACACTCGGCAATGTGCTCCACTTTGTCAATGGTACCTCTCGGCAAAGACCTGACAGAGCAAGCAGCCCGTGAAGAAACTTTATTTTGCCGAGAGGCACTGTTTGGCTCTTGCCAAACTCTTTGCTAAGTTGCCGGCGATTGGTTCTCAGCAAAGTTTTGTTTGCTTGAGAGGCATAGGCCAGGTGCTATTTGCCATGGACAATTTGTTATAAGGGAGAGAGGGATTTGGTGGAATCATTTATTGTATTGCTTGAGCCTCGTGGGCATGTATATATGAGTATAAAGACCAACTTGGAGTACAAGACAAGGCAAGACCAAATCCTAGTCTATCTTATACTTCCTAATAATCATTATACTCAACATCCCCCCGCTGTCACAACGGCAGTGACACATACAGTGAGACTGGAGAAGAATCCGAAGACAAGCCGACGGACACTCCCCACAGTCGTAATGGTCAATTCATCACAGAAGTCATGGCTAGAGTGGAAACCAACGAGGTTGCTCAAGCAAGACGGTAGCCCTTTGTGCCATTTGTCGAGATATCCGAGAGCGGAGGTGGTGTAGCCGTGATCGAGGTAGCCGTGCGAAGAATGACGTAGTCAATGTCAAGTTGGGGTAGCGGGTGTCGAGGAAGTCGCCGTGGGCGGGCGCAAGGAGGCGTCGAGTTAGTCATGGGCGCATTGGCGTCGAAGTAGTGGTGCACCGTGAAAAAGAAGGTGTTGACGAAGCGTCGCGTCGGTTGTGCCAAACCTGGGGACACGTCGTAGACGAATGCACGTGTCGGTGTTGCAAGCACCGAGCATGTGTAGAAGGACAAAGACGAAGTTGACGAAGCGCTGCACCAGGATTGTCAGGCCCAGAGACACGCCATGGACAAAGGCATACATCGGTGTTGGCAGCACCGGGCATGCATAGACGAGGGACCTGCACGATCTGTACGCCATGTTGGACAAGTCGGAGGGGCCAGCAGAGAAGAACTCGATGACGATTGCGGTGTCCATCGGCGCGGGGCCGAAGTCACCAACAGTGGTCGAAGTAGACGAAGTGGTCGGGGTAGATGACGGTGATGCTGGCGACGGGCTGGTGTTGGATGAAGATGAAGGGGCTGGACAGGTAGCGGCGGCGGCTATGGGGTAGCAGCATCGTCAGACGAAGAAGAGTTGCGGTGGGGGCCTGACGGCGGTGGCGGGGCTTGGTTAGGAGCACGGCAGCGGTGGTCGAAGTAGGTGAGGAACCTGACAGCGTGATGAAGACCGACGCGGATGGTGGCATTCCCTCATCGAGTGAGGCGGTGTGGCGTTTACCATGGGAATTCGATGTGTGGTGACGATGAAGTGGACCGTGGCCGTGGCGCTACGGCCTGAAGGGGTGACGCAGTGGTGGCGGGTAGGTCGCGACAACGGTGGGAAGACCTCGGGATGGCAGCGGGGACCGTGGGCCGCGTCGCTTTATATAGCCCAAAGGGGCGACAGAGTGCGGTTCGGTGCAACCACAGGGACGCTTTTGAGGCGGCAGAGGGAACCGCGTATCACGGCACTACGACCCGAAGGGGTGACACGGCGATGAGCGCGAGTTGATGCAGCTGCCGGGAGAACCACGGGGGCGGCGGCGCTGTAGCCCGATGGGGCGATGCAGCGGCAGCCCATTGCTCGATCGATGGAGTGGCGCACTGGATTCGAGGACAATCTTCATGGGACCTGCAAAGGCACACACAACTAACGGGCCAGGTCGGGCGTGCGGCGTACATGGGGTGGATCACTGCGGTGAAAGGGTGATCAAGCCAATCGCGCGCGAGGTTCGGTACATCGCTTGGTGGAGGCAGGGTGGTGCGAGAGTCCGAGATAAGGCCGGCAATGATGGACGGTGTGGGACCATGTGCGGACGGGTGCATCGACACCGGCACCCGGGCTGCCAAAATAGCGTCGGCGCCCAGGCAGCGAGGTCCAAGCAACCAACTTAGTAGCGGCACACGAGCTAAGGCAACTGTTGAGGAACGTTGCATGGAAAACAAATACTTTGTACGGACACGGAAGATCTATCCATGGAGATGGATAGCTACGAGAGGGGGAGAGCATCTACCCACTACGTACTAGGGAAAAGCTTATACATAGACGCTTACTAGCAGCGCGGGTTTATAACCCTCGCTACTGCTACTTACTAGTAGCGCAAGTTTTTAAACCTCGCTACTACTAAGTTGATAGCAGTAGCGCGGCTTTTTAACCCTCGCTACTACTAAGCAGTCTCTACCGTGCCCCCCGGGACATGCCATACTAGTAGCACGGGTTTTTAACCCTTGCTACTACTAAGTTGATAGCAGTAGCGTTGGTTTTTAACCCTTGCTACTACTAAGTGGTCTCTACCGTGCCCCTGGGCCATTTCATAGTAGTAGCGAGGGTTATAAACCCGCGCTACTACTAAGTTGATAGTAGTAGCGCGGGTTTTTACCCCTCGCTACTACTAAGCGGTCTCAACCGTGCCCCTCGGGGACATGCCATAGTAGTAGCGAGGGGTAAAAACCCGCGCTACTACTAAGTACTGGGTTTTTTAACAGCCCTGAAATCCCCAATCCCCATCTCCTCGTCCAAATCACTCCTCTCCCTCGTCCCTCTTCCACGACGTCTCCCTCAAATCCGGTGACCTCCTCTTCCACCGTAGCCCCTCCTTCCTCCTCCTCCTCCTCCTCCTCCACTGATGGAAGGAGAGGAAGATCCAACAGAGCGCCGTCCATGATGATGGCCAGATCTCTGATGGATGCAACCCATTTTCAAACTGGAACTAAAGGTCCCATTTTCAAACTCTACCCCCCCTGTGGATCGCCTTTTCAGTTTCGTAAAAAGCAAAAGAAAATGATAAAAACTTCGAGATGTAGTTATGTTACTACCACTACTAAGGAAAAGCCTAACAGCAGCGAGGGTTTTAGGCCTATCAGTAGCGCCGGGCTATGCGCTACTGATAAGGCGCTATAGCTAATGTGTAGCAGTAGCGCCTACCATCCCACGCTGTTGCTATACATGGATAGCTGCAGCGCGCTTCTGTGGACAACACTACTCCTATTATCTGCAGCGCTTTTTGCAGGGCAGCGCTACTGGTAAGGCGGCGCTACTGCTAACTTTTGCCCATCGCTACTACTAGTTTTATTAGTTTTTTCCTGCATATTTGTTTTGTATTTGAATAGGCTTTATACAAATGTAATCGTAGCATATACGTACAACTAGTCTCATCAAATCATGTCATCATCATAATCATCATCCAACACAAAGTGGTCTCTCGTCATCATCTCGAAAATAGCGATACAAGTCTCAATCACTAGCAAATACATCGTCATCCATCTAAACAATGATATATGCGAGAAGAGCTATCACTTTTAGTGAGAGCGAAACTATGCAGTACATGAGTTCGTATCCCTCTCTCGCATTAGCGTGAACCTAAACTAACTACTGCCTGTCGCTCGGAAACTGGAAACCGGTACACCTGGGCCTGACACTCGGGCCACTCGTCGTATATATACTCCTGGCGTAGAACTTCTTTGCCATCGATGATCTATGCACCTGCATCGTCACATGAGTCGATGATATGCAACATATATAGTCCAGCAACAGAAAGAGACAGACTTAGCAAAAATAGAAACAACATATCATAAGCATAAATAACAAAGTTCATCGTACCCAAAATGCCCTAACTAGAGTGATCTTTGCTAGTCGAGGAGGAGGACAGTTTAATTACATCACAAATAAAGTTTCACCACGCATAACTCAAAGTTTTGTCATACAGAAAGTATGGACTAAACGGACACATTGTCATATATCGACAATCACTCCAACATGTCGTGCCATCCATCGAGGTCACGGAGATAGTCCCCGAGCTTAGTGAAAGGCTTCATGTCGATACGCTGAGAGGCTACCCATGTTCGGACGTCTCCCCATGACATTTGTCCTTCTTCATAGAACATCCCTGTTTTTTTGACGACCTCCTTCATGATAATTTGGGAAAGTTCGCTCTGGATGTGATAGAACTCAGCTCAAAGTCGATGATCCTTGATATCTCCTACGTTCTTTGCCCATTGCAGAATATGGGCATCGCCAGATCTAGGTGACATGCGAAGATTCTGGTGATCCCGTCTGTACTCCAGCATGTGGTGTAGGACATAGAATCCATCATTTAGACAATAACTCGGTTGCCGGATGCAGTAAAAGTCGGTCTTATGGCTAAAGGCGACCCTGCCGCCCCTTTTCTTCTTATCCCTAACCTCTCCACCCAGTGATTGGCAGTAAAACATAGCACTGTCGAGAACATCCTTGATGTGGGTGTAATCCTTTTTTGTGAATGTTCTTCGATGATTCCAAGTAAAGAGCGTGGGAGTATCGGGGGTAGAGGACGATGAGGACGGCGTGCCCGCCACTGTGCAAAATAAGTACACCTCAAATTAATTAGCCTCCACCGTGCAAACGAATGATTGAAATCAAAGGAAGGATATCCGCGCGGATGACTTACACGGGATGATAAGGCACGAGAATCGCCTCCTTGTCCTTATTGGCGAGCATGAAACTGACGATGTATTCCCTAGCATATTCACGGTGCTTTGTGTAGACTCCCAAGAAGGCCTCGTGCATGTAGTACGGGTCAGCGACACAGATATAAGGTATCTGCTCAAGCCCAATGATGTATTTCATGTGCAAGGCATAAAGATGGACAAATGTAAATTCCAGCTTCTTCACGTGAAACATGTCGAATATGTAATCAAACAGAAGGAAGAACTTATCCGCAGGGAAGCAGTCGACGTACGACAATTGCCGCAGAACTTTAACCACATAGAGTGGGTATCCTGGATCTTTCGAAGAGATGAGGCCTTTCTCTATCCGTAGCACATCGTCATGAAGTCTCCTTAGATCGCTGTATTTGGCCCCTAGCGCTCTTGCAGGTAGGATTGGTTGACCGGGGATATGTCATTTATCGGCATCGGGGATATCTATACGGTCCTGAAGCCGAGGCTGCTAATGCGGCTGGATCATAGAATCAGCTTTTTTTTCCTTTCCTCGCTCTCTTCCTAAACTTCTTTACTACCGGAAGGTCGTCCATAATACATTCAGCCTCCGGAGACGGCAATTCAGGCACCGACTCATGACGCTCAAACCCTGAGTAGGCGCCAGTATAGACATACTGCTGAGTGTCATCGTCATCCTCATCCTCATCCATGGCGACGTCATCAGCGACTAATGGAGCCTCCTCCTTACCCCGTCCGCTATCACCCAACCCGACACCCGATGCTAATTGGGTAGGTGGGGTGTTGATGTTCATACCTTGCTGAGGCTGTGTGCTCGTGGGTGTGCTCCGGGACACCTCCAGACAAGGCAGACTCTTTGGCCACAACAGGACCCACCCATTGCAACAATCACCAAGCCGCCACGGGGTCTCGTCGTCATCCCCCACTAGTATCAGAGGAGGCAAATTCTTGTGGCCCTGTTTGACACTGGCCACGGAAACCTTGAAGGCGCTCGGGGGGATCGGCCGGCTGTGGAACAATGGTTCCTTCGGATCCATTATCGCCGCCTTCCCCACGTCCACCTTCTGGTCGCCGATGGTGTATAATATGGTGCATGGGGTTTCGTCGGCCTACAAAGAAAAGTCTATGATGTGAGACATCCGAAAGGCAACGAAAACAGGAGATTATACATTTATTGAAGGGGGCCGGTGTGATAGATACCATGAGGGCGTTGAGCTCAGCCAAAGACGAAGCACCACCGAGTACCTCCGGTGCGGGAGCCGGTGCTGGTGCAACACTAGTCGAGCTGCTCCCCAAGAAGTCAGCAAGGGGAAAGTCCGCAACATTTTTTCTTGATTTTGCTTGGTCCAAGTGAAAATGGCCGGAACCAAGGAAGTAGATATATCTGCAACCACCTGTTTTGCGGTAGCTACAGCTATTGCGACTGCCTGAGATGATTTCTTCTCAACCGCAATCTCAACCTTCTTATCGATGTTTTCTTCAGTTAACCTCCGTCTTTCCTTTCTCTCCTCCGTGGTCTCACGGTAGTACTTCTTCCACGTGGCGCCGTCTCCGACACCGTGCACGCGTCCATACAACGGTCGAGTATCCATCGGGAGTCGTTTCAATATGTTCAATACCCGGTTGAATGGAGTGTCCCACTTGGGCCTCACCAATGCCTTAGACAACGAGTCGCTTTCGGCCGCAATCCTGTGTTGCCCTCTCTGCAAAATTCACAAGTATTGTTTACAAATATGATTAACATGTGCAGTCGAATTGATCAGAAACTAAAATTACCAGGAGTATCATGAACTCCGTCGTGACCGGGTTTGTCTCGTAAACCTTCTTCACTTGGTCCCAACGGTGCCGGGCCCTGAGGACGTCACGCTCCTGCGGGACGGTGATATCCGCTAATGGGTTTGGGATGCCCAGACTCGCGGCTTCCGTGTCCCCCTTGGCCCATTTGGACCTCTTTCCACCGTAACCACGGCTTTCGAGGTGGTGGTTCCCAATGTTCCTCTCTTGAAGCCCCTTCATGTACTTAGACTTTTTTTGGCAACTTCGGCCTCGCAAGCCTCCTTGAATATTTCAAACTGCTCTATCATGATTGTCGAATTATCCTTTACAATCTCGGAGTAGGGTTCCTTGTCAATGATCCTTGCTTTCACCCTTGGTTTCCAGGCGGCCAACGCGTCGCTAAACTTGGTCATGGCGTGTTTGTTTATCTTCTTCATTACCGAGTCCTTATCTGGATCTTCATAATCCTTTTCATTCTAGACCGGGAACAAGAATATTTGGTGAATCTTCTTTAGGAGGGAGGGCCCCATATTATCTATCTTCTGTAATTTCTCATCGTTGATGGTGGCGGTTGTCCGTATGATGCAGCCAATTTGATTGCCGTAGCTTTTGCGCGCTTCCGTGAGCGCCTTTGGCTCAAAATTGCCGTCGTCCACCTCCGTGACCACCAGTCTAGTAGTCCTGAGTTTGTTAGGAAGCCATTGCCTCTTTGCTTTCGGTTCTACACCGGCTCCGCTCCCCGAGGCAGCGCCGGTCTCAGTCTCAGGGCCGGTCTCGATGCCGGTCTTAGTCTCAGCACCGGTGTGCGTGTCGGTCTCGAACCCCGATCCCACTGGTGGGCCCAGCAACAACATCGGTTAATCGTTGGCAAGGCTAAAAAAATTGGCTGCCGCCCGGTAGACATCGACGCAATCACCAGAACCCTGTCCTTCATTGTTGCTAGCCATGTTTCCTATGATTAAATCTAGTCAATTTATTCTAGACCAAATAAAATGAATAATGACATAAAAAATGCCGATTGTTTTGCAGGAACATTGACTCCTTCCTGGTGCGGCAAATCCCGGGCACTCGATATGTCCTAGTTTGTAGCACAAGTCATGCCGAAATTCATAGAAAATTTCGGCATGACCTTTGCTAAAAAGTGGATAAATCGAGAACCTAAAATTTGCCGGAACATAAATGAATCAACATTCCGGCAAAACGTAGGCCACTCAGCTTCATTCCCTGGAAATAGTGTTCAAATATCCCTCTTCGACACAGCAACACATGTCCAAATATACACGAGCAACCACATGTCCAAATTTCAAAAGCTAATTCAAAAACAAAGTGTAGAAGAAAATTCATTTAACTACTAATAGAACAAAATTCAGTTAACTTTAGTGCTCTATAATGATGAAAGGAAAAAAATTCAGTTAACTACTAATTTCATTCATTTAGGTTATTCATTTAACTTCACCTAATTAACCTACTGTACCAATACTACTAGCAGCACTACTAACCTAATTAACCTAGAAAAACTCTACTACCCTAATTGAAAATCATCTAATTAACATCTACTAGTACCACTACTGCCCTAACTTAATTAACATCTACTAGTATCACTATATACTATACAAGCAGCATCTACCCTAATTAAACCCTATTGCCCTAACTAACTTTTGTTGTAAACCAATTTTTTTGCTCTAAACTAATTTTTACTCTAACATCTACTACTTAACACCCTTTGCTCTAAAATAATTTTTTTTCTATAAACAAAGTTTTGCTCTACTAATTTTTGCTCTAAAATGCAGAGAGAGAGGAGTGGGGGGGAGGGGTGGGGGACTTACAGAGAGGGGAGAGACGGTGGTGGGGAGGTGCTCGGTCACGGAGGCAGGGGTGGAGAGCGCGGGCTCAGGAACGGGCAACGGCGGCCCTGGGCGGGCTCGGGCGGCGGTGAGGTGGAGGGAGGCGACGGTGAGGTCAAGGGCGGCCTCGGGCGGCGACGGTGAGGTCGAGGGCGGCCTCGGGCGGCGGCGGTGAAGATGACGGCGGCCTCGGGGGGAGAAGGTGAGGTTGCGGGCGTCCACGCTGGCAGGAGATAGCGGCGAAGTGGGGCGACGGCGAATTGGGGAGACGGCGGCGAGGGCAAGGGATTTGGGGAAGAAGTGGTGGCCGGGGGGGACTGTTGTTTAAGTGAAAACTTAACGGTAGCGTGTTTCCGAAAACGCGCTATAGCTATGTTAGCTACAACGCATTTCCTGAAACTCGCTACTGCTATTCGTTTCTCCTTTTTTCCTTTTTTCATTTATTTTTCATTACATTTTATTTTTTCCCTTTCTCCTTTTTCTATTTCTTTCATTTTCATTTACTTTTCTACTTGTTTTTCATTTCATTTTATTATCGTTAGTAGTAGCGCCTTACAAATAAACGCGCTGCTACAACAAAGTTAGCTGTAGCGCTGTTTACAAAAGAGCGTTACTACTATGTGTACCGATCGGCTCAGCGGTGGGAATTTTTGTAGTAGCGCTTTTACGTCTGGACGCGCTACTACTATCTAGCAGCAGCGCCCGTTTTTAACACACGCTACTGCTAAAGTTCTGTGTATAGGCTTTTCCCTAGTAGTGTACATGTAATAGTTAGGAAAAATTAAAAACTTAAATTTGGACATGTTTTGCAAAAAGTGTAGGGAAAATGTAAAACGACTATAACTTTTGCATACGATGTCAGAAAAAATGTATAATATATCAAAATGTTCAGCATGAAAATCCTCATCCGATTTTGACCGCCTAAGGCTTGTTTGCAAATTTTTAGAATCCTCAAATTCTAAAAGGAGAAAAAGTTATGCTCAAATTTAAGTTTTTTTTTGAATTTTGGTCAAATCTGGTCAAACTGTGGTCAAACTACTTATTAAAGAAGTATTAGTGTTACTAAATAATTATTCAAGAATATTAGTGTTACTAAATAATTATTTCAGCTTTTTGGAATTTTGGTCAAATCTGGTCAAACTGTGGTCAAACTATGGTCAAACAATGGTCAAACAATGGTCAAACTACTTATTCAAGAATTAGTAGTTTTACTAAACAATTATTGTTTTTTAGAACAATAGTTTCAAACTCAAACAGTGAAATGTGTGACTTCATGCTCAAGCTAAACTCCTGAGAGTTAATAGGATTGACATCTTACTATTGTTAGGAAAACAACTAGTGCAGACTTGAAAATGAGGGAGAATAGAACCCAGAAGTTAAGCATGCTCAGGCTGGAGTAGTGAGAGGATGGGTGACCGTCCGGGAAGTTAGATGATTTGGAATGATGAGGGGTAATTAGAGACGTAGTAGTAGCGCGGGTGGCACCCGCGCTACTACTACCTATTAGCTGTAGCGTCGTATCAGTAGCGTGGGCACCCGCGCTACTAATATACCTAAAATTCGCGCTACTGCTAGGCTTTTCCCTAGTAGTGACATACCATTCTAGATCGCTAAGCGGAAGAGTTTATCAACGCGGTTGATGTAGTTGTACACTGTCAGGACCGGATTTTCGGGATATTAATTTCTAGAAAGTGGCCCTTGTGCTCACCAGCCCCAGGATTACTCTTAGCTGATGAGGCACCAACTTGATACAGAAATTCCAAGGAAAATACAAAATATGTAGTACAAGACCATTTTGGCCTATGATTACAACAAATGGCTTCTAGTGGTTGATAGCGGAAGCAGTTTGTGGGTCATCAGCGTTATGGGACTCCATTTCCCACAGGAACAGCTGACCAGGTTAACTCCTATCTTCGCGAGGCTGCTATCACCGTTTCTTAGGTTCTGAGGCTGTCATCGCAATGCTCCTCTCCATGCAAGAAATCTGGCCAAGACAATATCCAGGGACAACCTAGTGAGTACTTTGAATGTCCTCGCAAACATTATGAACACGGGTATAAAATAGCAAATGATAATCATGCTCTGAAATATTCTATGATCATAACGTCAGTCACGCAATTAAAATCCTTGATCCATGCATACAGATTATTTATATGCAACATGAATATGCAATAGTGGAGTAGAAATAAAATGCACCGATCGGGTTTCTGAAGCGACGCCTCGAAAGGATTATGATATGAAGCATGCCTCAGTCGGGCGTCTAAGCAACACCACATAAAGGGCTTATAAGGCAAATAAATAACAAACATGCCACAGTCGGGCGTCTGAGCGACACCACATAAAGGGCTTATAAGGTAAATAAATAACAAGCATGCCACAACCGGGTGTCTCAGCGACACCACATAAAGGGCTTATAAGGTAAATAAATAACAAGCATGCCACAGTCGGGCATCTCAACGACACCACATAAAGGGCTTATAAGAAAAACAATCATAGTGAATATCCAGGAGGTAGAACCATCCCAGGGATACTCAATAAATCCAATAATATAAAGGGGTTAGTCCATAAAAATAACGATCATAATCATCATAAGTCACACATCATGATCCATGTTTTGGTTTAGTAGTCCCTCCTCCGAAGACCGACACTAAGACCGACACTTGACCCATCCCAGACTGTAGTCCTTAACCATGGACCCGGCTATTCGAATAGATTTAATCTCTGCAGAGGGAGTACTCTTTGCCCACGAGTAACATATTCCTTTAGTCCATCGGGACTAATTCCGTCTACGGCCTTCTAATTGAAAACACACCTGACTTACACACACCAGCTTAACTTACCGGTGTCTGGAATCACCCACGACACTTGTCAAGCAAAACTCTAAGCGGGGAGGCTACAACCTCGAATAGCATGGGATTAAATTTATATCACGCGCTCTAAGGGGTGCCCCCCTCTCGGTCCCAACCGGAAACACCCATGCCCCCGGACCAGGTGGCATGCCTACCGGCTGCAGTCGGTATCTTCCACCATGGCCTCTCTGTACGGTGTGTGCTAGAAAGGGGTTGACAACTTACTGAACCGTACCCTACCTGCTGGAGGGACAAGTGGCAGTACGAAACAAGTATGGGGGTTACTGGAACAAGACTCGATCTATGGTCGACTTAGGAGGTTTAAAAAAAATTCCTGCATGATATGTGTAACCAATATATATTTCAACCAACAAAAATCACCACTCATTATACCTCACTATGCCATACCGGACATAACCGTCCCGACGGAGACCAGAGACAAGCTCACGCCTACCCAAGGCAGAGGTTTTCCCGGGGTTTTTTTTTCTGGCATGCATGCAAGGCATACGAGGACGATTACCATCACAAGTATATCCATTCCCAACAGCAAGGAAATCTCCAATATGCATTCATGCAAATGATCGCGTCACCACATAAAATAACGAGTTCTCCATATTAAGGTGGTGTTATAATCGTGTCAACCAACACACAAAAATATTATGCCAGGGTTCAGAATGCTTGCCTTCAAGAGTATGCGAGTGGGGTGTGCCTTTTGAAGGTTGACTTCTTCTTCAAAAACCTATTTTTGAAATTATTCAAATTAACACATAGTTTCAAAACAGTGCAAAAACATTGTCTGAAATTTTTCAAATAAATCTTAAAATAAACTATACTAAATTTGAGAGAGGTAGGAAAAGAATCAATTCATTTGGAGTTTTATTTAAAAAGATAAGCCCAATCAAAGTTTAATCAAAGTTCTGTTTAAAAAAACAGAAAAAGGAAAACGGTTCGCTTGGACTACATCTTCTAAGATTGGTCGCGTACTTATAGAAATACGCTTCCACGAGAGGAAAATGTATCAGCCGGGTTGCGCCACTAGTGGCTTGGGTTGGCTCACCGACAAGTGGTCCCCACCTGTTGGGTTCATCTTCTCCGCCCCTCCCCCCCCCCCCCCCCCCCGTGCACGCCTCGATAGAGACAGGGCCATTTCCAACGGCGTTCCCCGGCGACACAAGCCACCATTCGACGCGCTCGCGATATGGGGGTGATCGAGAGGAGGCACCGCATCCATCTACAGTGGTTGGGGGCCCGGGGGAGCTTGAGGGTGAGAGCACCTTCCTCCATGGCGGAGGGGAAGCTTCGGGAGGGAATGGGGTTTGGCATACCGTGGCTCCTGGGTGAAAACGGAAGTGGGAAAGGGTTCTCGGTGTCGATTTGGAGCCAATGGAGGAGAGCATGGAGGGGAAGCAGCGCTGGTTGCTCGGAATCGACCGGAGGGCGGCGGCGGCCCAAATTGCCAGAGACGGAGAGAACGACGGCCTCTGGAGGAATGGGAGGTAGAGGGGCCTTGCTATGGCATCGAGGAGGGTTCATGCCCAGCGTGAAGAGCCCAGAGTGGCTTTATATAGGCACGGAGAGGCGGTTTGGCGACGACCGTGGATAAGGGCGGTGGACCACCGCCACTGTGGTTTGCAGGACAACGTGGCGATGCTAGCGGGGAACGGCGTGGCTGCAGGAGCTGGGGGATGAGAATGGCCTTCTCACGAGAGCAGCTGGCGAACGGAGGAGGCTTGGGCGGCACCGTCCATGGCAGGAACGGACGCGGCCGCAGGCATGCCTCCAAGAAGCTTGCTGCGGCGACGCCGCAGGGAGCCAGGGGGCGGTCGAGTGGGGCGGGACACGGCTATACCAGCGGATCAGATCAAGCTCGGGGGAGGGGTCAACCTGGGATGCGGCAGCTCGGGCGCACGCACGTGCAAAACGCGCACTCTGGCCACGCCCAGAGCGTGCACGCCAACTGTTCAGCAAAATACTAGGGCATGCTAGGAGGCTAGGGTGGAGCTGGGGTTTAACATGTTTAGGTTAGGGCAGTCTAGAGGCTTAGTGGACATGGTGGTTAGGCAAAACAAGTAGGTCCAGTGTGCAAACTAAAACTCATGTCAAAATTTATCATGCCCATAAGGTGTTTGACAAAATGCCAAGGGCACTTAGGCATTTCTTGGGGTGGTCAAACTCTCCAGACTAGTGTCTCTTTAGATGCAAAAGAGGGTGGTACGGTCATTTGGGCAAAACCATAAACTTGCTAGTGCAAGTTTTGCAAATCTTCAGTTCTGGACAGAAAGAAAAAGGCATGATTGCATGCACTTAAAATCCTGCAATGGGTCCACTCTCCTGGACTTAAGGGTTTTGCAGGGTGGTCTAAAAGCAGGAAAAAAAATCATGGGTAAAGGAGCAAGTTAAAACATGGTTGCAGTACAAATCATCAAGTTGGGCCAGAATGAAAATGAGGTTGATTCACTCAATTTTTTCAAAGAACATCAATGGGTTTTTACATAAAATTGAATATTATACTCCTACTGACATCCCCTAATTTTGGTGGAAGTTTTAAAGAAATATTTAAATAGGTTGTAGTGCAAAAGCGAAATCTGGCTGGATTTAAAAACTTGTGGTAAAACTCAAAATCTCCAAATGACTAAGGAATATTTTTGCATAAAAGTGATTTAGGGACATCATAGGTCATCCCCAAATTTTGGTGGGATTTTTAAAAGAATTTATCAAAGGGTTGTAGTGCAAATGGAACCCTAAAACCTATGAAAAACCATTTTAGAGAAATAGAGCTCAGGGAAAAATAAAGGATTGTTTTATTTGAGAGGGTAAACAAGTCCAATAACAATTGAAAAGTTTTCACTTGGGGTAAAAACTCCATAAAAATAAAGAAAAGAGTGGTTCTGAAATCAAAAGGAAATCCAGAAAATAAAAGTTTAAGTTTCCTGGCAAAACTTTAATTAATAAAACAAGGTTAAAAATTTTGGGTGTCACAACACTACCCCCCTTAAGAAAAATCTCGTCCTCGGGATTTGTTAAGAGTTGTCTTGAAAATATTATTCCTGTTAGTTGAAACCAGATAGTTTTACTCATAGCACAAACTTTGTGCCGCCGAGGTTGGTTTTGGCAGCTACGCCCATAGATTAAAAATGCAATCGCACATCAACATACTCACGCATGGCTACTATTTAAAATAGGGCGCACAAGCAAACAACATTAAATTTCGGCGGTACAGGATCACACAGTTACAAGGCGAGGACATACTAAGACTCGGTACTACTCGAGTGACTCAGTCTACCTTGTTAATATCTAAGCGGGCGTGCCTCGTGGACGTCGAGGCTTCTCCATGGTTTTCACCGTCGGGATTAGCTGGAGGGGGTTGAGGGGCTGCAGGGTTAGGGTAGCGATGATGACTATCCTGGGGATTGTTGGCCACAATCCCGTTGGAGCGTGTTCCCAAAAGGCGACGAAGCACTTCTGGGGTCATCAAGGTATTTTCGTCGATGACCGGGGCAGACCTCGATGACTCGATCGGTTGTCCGAACAGCACAACTGGGTTGTCGGCATTGGGCTCATCTTCTCCTCTTACCAGGGCTCGGCGGATCAGTTCTCCACGAGCTGCGATCAGATCAAGAGTGATTTGATCGAACAGATCCTCTAGTGCACTTACATAGCGTACCAGATGCAATAATGCAGGATCCGTCTCATGGTCTCTGTTGGCAACCTGGGGTGGCCTAGCATACCCGTCATGGCTGGGGTAGTAGCAGAACGAGCGAAAGTTAACTCTGGGCAACAAGTGCCATAGTTGAACTATAGCCTCTCGAGCAGCTAGTTGGATGGCTTGTGGCTCAAAGGAAGTTGTCCTTCCGGTGAACCTGTAGGGGCGTTCTAGAGATAGACCCCTACCATAGATGTGCACGGTGGCCCAGAATTGACGGCTCTCAACGCTCATGGGTCCTTGGTACACCACATATTCTGGGGGTTCTTCTAACGCAAAGGCACGACGGGTGAGGTTTGCGAGCACGGTCACAAAACCTCCAAGGTTGGCTGTTGTGGTCTCATTGTGGACAATAGGTCCTGGCATTATAGCTCGGTTTGGGAAAGAGTTGGTGCTCTGCTGTGTTGAGGCTAGCATGCCCTTTTATAGGAAAAAAAAGGGGACGTGAAAGTGCGTTATATCGAGTAGAGGGGGGTGAATAGGCGATTTTCATGAATTCTTCACTGAGGAATTTGCCGGCGAGGGAATTCCTCAGCGAAGAACTACTTGCAGCAGAATAAGTACTCAGAAGTAAGCATGACAGAATACACACATGGTCATCATGATGAAATGAAGACAAACACAGAGTACAGAAAGCGTAAACACAGGATAACACAAAATGAAGACAAACAGACTGAAGAAATTGAACTGAGGAAATTGAGAAAGTCTTCAGTCAAAGTCTTCAAACACAGATATGAATAAACACTCAACACAGTAATGAGGAAATGAAAGAGTTGAGGAAATAGAACTAGTTAGGTTGGTGAAGACAATGATTTGGTAGACCAATTCCAACTGCTGTCTTAGTTGTACATCTGGTTGGAGCAGCTGAGTATTTAAACTCGAGGACACATAGTCCTGGACACCCAGTCACTGAGCACGCAGCTCAGGACACCAAGTCCTCACAGTATTCTCCTTGAACTAAGGTCACACAGACCTTGTCCAATCACTCTTGGTAAGTCTTCAGGTAACTTCCAAACCTTCATAGACTTCGGTCACTCGGCGATCCACAATTCCTCTTGGATGCTCTAGACCATGACGCCTAACCGTCTGGAAGAAGCACATTCTTCAAAGGTAACAAGCATCGGATCCACGCAGGATCAATCTCTTCAGTGATGCTCAATCACTTTGGATTTGTGGGTGTTTGGGTTTGGATTTTCCTCACTCGATGATTTTCGCTCAAAGTCCTCGGAGGATGGGTTGCTCTCAAATGAGAAGTGTCAGTTTCTCTCGGAGCAGCCAACCAGCTAGTGGTTGTAGGGGGCGGCTATTTATAGACTGGGGAGCAGCACGACATGATAAGACATAAATGCCCTTCAATGATATGACCGTTAGGTGGATAAGATATTTTGGGACAGCTGGCGCGCAGCATAGCAACGGTCGGAAATTTGACTCTCAAATTCCTCAGGGCTATCATGTTCCTCACTGTGTAGGCAATTCGCACTGGCGAATTCCGAACTCCTCAGTGAGAGCAAATTCCTCAGTGACCAGAAGAACTTCGTCTCTGTCTCTGAAGAAATTGACTGAACTGTATGAGATTTCCAATGGCTTCAGTCAAAGGGATTGGTAGGTGTAGGATTTTGAGTTGAGCATCACATGGAAATTTTTCCTTAGTATTTCCTCGACCCCCTTTAATAGTACGGTGTTTCCTATGACTCAAGAAAGAGAAAATGAAACTACGAGAACAAAAGTCTTCACGCTTCATGTTCCTCAAATGAATACCAAGTCTTCAAGGTCACACCAATTTCTTCACTGTCAAAATCTTCATGAAAGTCTTCAGAAATACCAAAATCTTCAGTCGAAGATATTCATTTTTAGGGGTCGACTTTCTCTGTAAATATCAAACTCCTCATAGACTTATAGACCTGTGTACACTCATAAACACATTAGTCCCTCAACCTATAAGTCTTCAATACACCAAAATCACTAAGGGGCACTAGATGCACTTACAATCTCCCCCTTTTTGGTGATTGATGACAATATAGGTTAAGTTTTCAATGGCAATAAACATATGAAGTGTAAGTACTGATATTGAGGAATTTGATTGCAAGATATAGAAGAACTCCCCCTGAAGATGTGCATAGAGAGGAATTTGCTTTTGAAGTAATGCACAATTGAAGAGTTGAATCAAAGGAGATCTCCCCCTATATGTTGTAATTCATACATGCATTTTACAGATAATATGAAGAATTTGAAATGCATGATGAAATATGGTGCTTGAGGAGATTCAGCATGCACAAAATAATATTAACGAGGAACAAGCATGCAGAATCAGAGCACAGCGCATCAAAAGTATCAGAGCACCATCGAGTTTAAGATTACAACTCGATCCAATAAAAGTTTCAGAAGAACGAGAGTTGTAACTTAGCAAAAAAATGCCCATATAATAGACCCGCTTGAAGACTAACTCCGATTTCTCCCCCTTTGTCATCGAATGACCAAAAGGATCGAAACTGAGGACTAACGCCCCTGAAGAATATCAAGTTGATGGAGGAGCACCAGCGTTGCCGGGTTCGGTTGTCGTAGTAGGGCCTGTCGCAGTGTCATCCAAGTCTTTATTTTCATCAGTGTCACGCGATGAAGAATAGGAGCTGGCCACCACGGAAGGAACCTTGACCTTCTTGAATTTCTTCGGTGGAGGTGCAGACCAGTCAAATTCTACCTTGAGACCCATGTTCTTCAGATCTTCGGCGCTGTAGATATGAGATATAATAGCCCAGGTACGGTTGAAGGTTTGATGGAGGTAGTATTTGTTTTTCTTCACAGCATTGTGGGTTGAGGTCATGTTGTAAAGAATGGAACCAAACTGACGCTTGACCCATTTATGATTGCAATCAACTTTCTGATGAAGACTGAGGAGTAACTCACGATCAGTCATCGCCCTGGGTGTTGTGGCTTGAGGAATTTGCTTGGCAGAGGTGTTGGCGGCAGAGTCATGTGTGGCAGAGTCATCATTGGTGGAGTAGGATGCAGCCTAGCGAAATTGACCATCCAATGGACGAATGCCTTCATCTATCACAACAGTTGCCTTACCTTTGTCATCAGCTGAGGAAAATGTCCGTTTGAGGACTTCAATTGGAGGCAAGAAACTGCCATGGTTCTGAGTATTAGCCTTGTAGTTGAGTGAAGACCTTGTCCTGATGAATTTCATAATCCATGGCGCATAAGGCTTCAGCTCAAAAGGTGACATAGCAATATTTGCCAGAGTCCTCATGAAGAAATCATGGAAGTTGACGGGAACGCCATGAATGATGTTGAAAAGCATATTCTTCATGATGCCAACGACTTCTTCATCATTTGAGTCGTGGCCTTTGATAGGACTCATTGTCTTTGTCAGAATGCGATAGACAGTCCGTGGCACATACAATAATTCCTTGACGAGGAATTTGGTTCGTGGGGCCTGCCCTGGCTTCAAAGGCTTCATCAGCACTTGTATGTAATGATTTGTAAGCTCAGGTTCATTGTAAACGCAACGTGCACCATCAAGGGGAGGACTGAGTGGGAGGACACGAAGCAATTCAGTTGCTGGTGCCTTGTAGTGAGTATTTTCTGACATCTAGTCCAGCATCCATGAATTCACATCTTCAGAATTTCCTGTGATGTGCAGCGTCGCATAGAATTGAAGAATGAGTTCTTCATTCCAATCACAGATGTCAATGCAGAAATTCAGTAGTCCAGCATCGTGAAGAACACTGAGGACTGGCTGGAAGCACAACAGAGATTCCATGTCCACGTGAGGAATGTGTGCATGATCGAAGACTTTGTCTTTGTCGAATAGCATAGAGGAATAAAAGTTTGCTTGACTAGCAGTCCAGAAATACCTCTTCCTTATGCGAGCAGAATCATAGGGATTATAAGCAGTGAAGAACACATGCTCGTTGAAGAAATCAGCAGCCTTGAACTTTTGCTTCTTGGAGAATGGATCCTTTGGCTTGGGCACAGGATTGTCAGTGAGTTGCATCACAACCTCAGGAATCACAATCTCCGGTTCTTCAGGCTGAGGAATTTCTGGTTCCTCTTTAGTGGAAGTCTGCATGTTCAACGTATCATCAGCAACAATTTCTTCAGCACTAGTGGCTGGAATTTCTTCATGCACAGACAAGGTGGGATGAGTTTCTTCAGAGCCCAGTTGAACTGTTGGTGCGGGGGACTGAGGTATCTGCTGTAGTGGGGTGAAGTGTGGAGAATTGGGATGCTGACTCTCCCAAACGTCATCATTCATCGCAGGTGTGGTGCATCCAATGTCCATGTCTTCATATTCAATTTCTTCAACGCCAGCCTCTTCAGCTGTGAACTGAGGCATGGACGAGGAAGCAACAGGAGTTGAAGGGATCGCATCCACTTCAATTTCTTCATCAATCTGCTCTGATGAAGCAGTACAATGATGTTCTTCATCAGATCCGCTAGGGATCACATATTCTTCACCATAAGGAACAAGGTCCTTTGATGGCATGGTGGAAATCGGAATAGCATCAATAGGGTTCTCAAAAGAGCTGGTCATAGTCTTCATCTTCTTCGAAGCTGAAGAATCTGAAGCAGATGATGCTTACCTTTTCTTCACTGCAACTTTCTCTGCAGCCTTGGTCTTCCTCACATCTGATGCAGATGGTAGGGTAGGAGTTGGGGTAGGCGCAGGAGGATCTGAGGAATCTGGTTGAATTTCCTCAGGCGCAACTGATGCAGTTGCCCTAACTTCTTCATGTTCTTCAGGTGCACCACTAGTGGATGCCCTGGCAGTTTCTTCAGCAGCTGGAATGGAGTCATCAGCCCTGGAACTAACATTTTCTTCAGCAGGCTAAAAATCATCAGCGGTGCTGGCATGTTCTTCAGCTTGAGGACTTTCTTGTTGTGATGGGGCTGCAACATTGGTGAACTTCTCAGTCAGTTTAACAAACCTGACTTTGGCTCCTTGCTAATCAGCATAATAGGAATTGAAATTATCGCTAAGGGTTTTGATCTCAGACTGGATCTTGAGGAGTTCATCAGGTGTCATTTTGACAACATTGTTCTTCAAGAACTTCTCTTTCCTGAACTGAGCCTTTTTGATTTGCCTGGCCAGAGATCAATGTAGTCGAGGATCGCCTTTGGATCCAAAAATAGTGGCACAATTGTCCCTTTGGCTCTAGCGACCCTTGCTTGCCTATCTCTAATGATTTCTGCAAGTTCATCATTATCAGCATCATCGTCAGATGGCACTTGGAAGGCAACTTGTTTCTTCTTCGGACTAGGCCGAGGACCTCGTCCAGCAGTGGCCTTTGTCTTCAGCAGAGTGGGGCCTGATGAAGAATTTGGTGCAGCTGAGGAACTTGCTGAGACACCAGAGGCAATGGAGATGCCTGTAGTCCTTTGGCATGTGGCCAGATGTACAGGTGTTGAGGACTTTGCCGGAGCAACTGAGGACTTTGAAGGAGCTGGAGCAGCGTGACGAATTGGCCGTGAGGGCTTTGAAGATTCTGGCCGTGAGGGCATTGCTGAGGAATTTGGCTTGTGAGCGGGCTTCTTTTCCATTGATTTCCTAGGCTTGTCAGAGGCCTTTGTGGCAGTAGCAGCAGTTGAATCTTCATTAAATTTCCTCACTGCTTCTTTGGCTTGTCTAGCCAACTTGGCTTGGCGCTTGGCCCATTCTTCAGGAAAATCCTCACCGCGCTTGAGGCTGGTGGGATCAGCTTTTTGACCAGGTGCCAATGGAGCTCTTGGGCATGGAGGATTTAGAGCGAATTTCTTCATATACTTTGGAGTTACATATCTGTACTCCCTCCATTCTCTTGCCCATCTCCTCTCAATCCTCTTTATGCGCACCTTGCGCTGATTTTTGTTCTGTTTTCCAAACTTGGCCTCCTCAGGTGTGCAATAGTCAGCATAGATGTCCTCAGGAATTTCAAATGCAGTCATGACATCAGGCTTCTTTCCTCCTTTCTGTGGTTTCTTACCTTTAGCCATATTCTTCAGATGAGGAATTTGAACAATTGAACACTCTAAAGAAGTATGCAACTTTTCTTCAAGGAACGCTGCAAATGAGTTAAGTGGATGAGAGCCTAGTGATTCAATAGCGGACATGAGTACCTGTGAACAGAGTATAGTTGCGAGGAATTTGAAGAGGTCATATGCGTTCTCAGAAGATTTTCAAAATGAACAAGTTTGAGGAATTTGACCAGATGAGTCTTGAAGAATTTCACTAAGCGTACTTTGTCTTTGATTCTAGAGTTGTATAGATCAACGATCCACACAATTGAGGAATCTTGAAGAAAATGATGCTTAGGGAGACGAATCAAGAACAAATGACTAGTGAGGTCTTTTGTGTGTGAGGATTTGAAGAATAAAACACCTTTGAAGATTTTGTAGAGAAAATTTGAATCAAAGAGGGTAGTAAAAGTAACTTTTAATTACCCTTGTTGAAGAACACGACGAACTGAGAAGTGTATAGTTGAAGCTCATCAGTTCAGATCTTCCACGCCCTAACTTGGCGGAGGAAGACAGCTACGGCAGCGGCAGAGTGAAGATTTCCGCAGCCGGCGCGAGTACGACGACGGAAAGGTCGAGGCAGTGAAGCTATTCCTCACCGGCAAAGATGGAGTAGCGGCGGCACTAGGGTTTGAGAAGCTCGAGCGAGAGAAAGAGCGGTCGAGCGGAGTAAAGGAAGTGAGGAAGGGTGAGGGGGTATTTATAGTCATAGTGAAAAACAATTCACCCGAAGATTTAGGACGAACGTGCCCCTGGCCCTTCTCATTCGCTTGACATGTGTCACCCACGTACTGAAGGTGTAGATCGTGTTAGATCGTGGGTGAATAGATAAGTCTATCGTGGGATACGGGACGGTTTGAGCGGCAAAACCGAAAATTTTGGATAAGATTAGTTTTAAAGTTCCGTTCGCAATTTCTTCAGCTGACAAGGACACAGTGAAGATTTTGAACGAGTTTTAAAAAGAACGCACATCAAGAATTTGTGAATAGATTGGGTTGAGTATAGCATAGAGGGGGAAGGGTCCGATCACATTCACTTAGCAGAAAATGCAACTTGAAGAAATAGCCATAAGTGAATGTTGTAGAGAACATAAACCCATATATATATATATATATATATATATATATATATATATATATATATATATATATATATATATATATATATATATATATATATATAGCCAATGAAGAAACCGACGGAAACAATAAAGATTTTGTAAAGTTGAAGAATTTGAAAAACTGAGGAATTTCAAAACTGAGGAAAAACTCAAATTGAAGATTTTCAACTTTTGTGGTGGCGTGTCCCACCGTATAAGAATGATGATTTCAGACACCGCGTACAATTGTCGTAGGGTTCTGAGAATCAAATTCTTCATTAATTTCTTCACACTTAGAGTGTTATTCTTCATTGATTGAAGAAAAAACGTTTCATCATGTGTTGCACATCTAAGTCATTAATTTTGCATAAGTGTTAGGATGTGTGTCCTTTTCAAAGAACATTCGAAGACTCTAAGTTATTTAGCTCACACCGCAACTTGCTAAATCTCTTCTCATCCAAGGGCTTTGTGAAGATATTGGCTAGCTGTTCTTCAGTCTTCACATGCTCAATAGAAATGTTACCCTTCAACACATGATCACAAAGAAAATGATGACGAATCTGAATGTGCTTTGTCTTCGAGTGTTGAACTTGGTTATGAGCAATCTTGATGGCACTCTCATTGTCACAGTAGAGAGGCACATTCCTCATGTTGATGCCGTACTCCTTGAGAGTTTGCTTCATCCACAGCAATTGAGCACAGCAAGAACGAGCAGCAATGTACTCAGCTTCAGCAGTAGACAGTGATAAGTAGTTCTGTTTCTTCGAGGACCAATAGACCAAAGATCGTCCAAGGAAATGACAAGTACCAGATGTTGACTTGCGGTCCACACGATCACCAGCATAGTCAGAGTCAGAATATCCAATGAGATCAAAGGTAGAGCCCTTGGGTTACCATAATCCTAGTGTTGGTGTGTGAGCTAGATATCGAAGAATATGCTTCATAGCCTTATGGTGTGATTCCTTCGGTGTAGCTTGAAATCAGGCACACATGCAAACACTAAGCATTATATCTGGCCTAGATGCACATAAGTACAATAAAGAGCCAATCATGGAGTGGTATACCTTGTGATCGAAGTCAATACCATTTTCATCAGTGCATAGATGGCCATTTGTGGGCATAGGAATTTTGGCTCCTTTGCAATCTTGCATGCCGAATTTCCTCAAAACTTCCTTGAGGTATTTCTCCTGAGATATGAATATGCCATTGTGCTGTTGATGAATTTGAAGACCTAAAAAGAATTTCAACTCTCCCATCATAGACATTTGATATTCTTCACTCATCATATAGGCAAATTCATCACTATAACATTGGTCAGTACAGCCAAAGATAATATCATCAATGTATATTTGGCACACAAACAGTTCACCATCATAAGATTTAGTAAAGAGAGTAGGGTCGAGTGAACCGGGTGTGAAGCCATTCTTCACGAAGAATTCCTTCAAAGTATCATACCACGCCCGAGGGGCCTGCTTGAGGCCATAGAGGGCCTTGTTGAGTCTGAAGACTTTGTCAGGATTCTTTGGATCTTCAAAACCTGGGGGTTGAGCAACATATACTTCTTCCTCAAGCTTACCATAGAGGAATGCACTTTTCACATCCATTTGTTGTAAGATAATATTATGATGGTCAGCATAAGCAAGTAATATGCGAATAGCCTCAAGTCTAGTAACAGGTGCAAAAGTTTCATCGAAATCAATTCCTTCAACCTGTGTGTAGCCTTGAGCTACAAGTCGTGCCTTATTCCTCACCACAAGGCCATTTTCATCTTGCTTGTTGCGGTAGATCCACTTTGTGCCGATGATATTATGCTTGCGAGGATCTGGACGTTTGACCAGTTCCTAGACATTATTAAGCTCGAACTGATGTAATTCTTCTTGCATGGCCTGAATCCGCTCAGGCTCCAGAAATGCTTCATCTACCTTAGTGGGCTCTGTGATAGAGACAAAAGCATAGTGCCCACAAAAGTTAGATAAATGTGAAGCTTTTGAGCGTGTGAGAGGACCTGGTGCTTCAATGTCATCGATGATCTTTTCAACTTGCACTTCTTTTGCAACGCGAGGATGAGCTGGTTGACGTCGAGGAATTTGATCAGCATTTTCTTCAGCACCATTTTCTTCAGGTACATTAGCTCGACGATCTTCGCGTTCTGGAATGAATTCTTCTGTAGATTCTTCGGTAGGAATGATATCCTCAGTAGCCTTGAACTTGATAGAATCCTCATGTGCTGGTTCATCTATCACAGAAGGTAGGTGCTCTCTTTGCGAGCCATTAGTTTCATCGAACCGCACATCTACAATTTCAACAATCTTGTGAAGAGTGATGTTGAAGACTCTGTAGGTGTGCGAGTCCTTTCCGTAACCAAGCATAAAACCTTCATGTGCTTTCGGTGCAAATTTAGCATTGTGATGAGGATCTCTAGTCCAACATTTAGCACCGAAGACTTTGAAATAACTCACATTGGGTTTCTTGTCAGTGAGGAGTTCATAGGCAGTCTTCTTGAAGAATTTGTGAAGATATACTCTATTGATGATGTGGCACGCGGTATCAATTGCATCAATCCAAAACCGATGAGGTGTTTTGCATTCATCAAGCATAGTGCAAGCCATCTCAACAAGAGTTCTGTTTTTGCGCTCCACTACGCCATTTTGCTGAGGAGTATAAGGAGCAGATAACTCATGAGTAATACCTAGTTCATCAAGATAGTCATTAAGACCAGAATTCTTGAACTCAGTTCCATTATCACTCCTGATGTGCTTGATCTTCACACCGAAGTTGGTAAAGCCCTCGAGGAAAATCGTTTGAAGACTTCCTGCACTTCGTTTTTGTAAGTAACAATGTATACCCATGTGTAATGAGAGTAATCATCAACAATAACAAAGCCATATAGAGATGCATCATTAGTCACTGCAGAATAATGATTAGGACCGAAGAGATCCATGTGAAGCAATTCAAATGGTCGAGTGGTGCTCATGATAGTCTTCGCTGGATGCTTGGCCTTAGTCATCTTCCCAGCTTCACAAGCACCACACAAGTGATCCTTGAGGAATTTGACATTCTCAATGCCAATGGCATGCTTCTTCTTCGCAAGCATGTGCAAATTCCTCATGCCTGCGTGACCAAGTCGTCGATGCCATAGCCAGCCTTTTGAAGCTTTTGCAAGTAGGCACACGGCAGGTTGTGGTCCTATAGAGAAATCAACAATGTACAAGTCTCCTCTCCTAAAGCCTTCGAAGACTTTGGAATTGTCAGCTTCCATGATCACAACACAACGATACTTGCCAAAGACAACAACCATATCAAGATCACAAAGCATTGAGACAGACATGAGGTTGTATCCTAAGGACTCGACAAGCATGACTTTGTCCATGTGTTGATCCTTAGAGATCGCAACCTTACCTAGACCCAATACCTGACTTCTGCCTTTGTCAGCGAAGATGATATGCTTCAGATGTGACAGTGTTAATGGAGCATCCATCAATAGATTCTTGTTACCAGTCATGTGATTTGTACATCCACTATCGAGGACCCACTCATTTGCTTTGGGTTGATCATCCTGCAGATGAATTAGTGCAGCTTAAAAACTCATATACTTCATCAGTGAAGAATATGACATCAGTATCATCAGTTCAATTTCATCAAGTAATTTTATCAGATAATCAGTATGAGGACGTGTGAAATGTGTTGGGGAACATAGCAGAAATTCAAAATTTTCCTACGTGTCACCAAGATCTATCTATGGAGAAACCAGCAATGAGGGGAAGGAGAGTGCATCTACATACCCTTGTAGATCGCTAAGCGTAAGCGTTCAAGAGAACGGGGTTGAAGGAGTCGTACTCGTCGTGATCCAAATCACTTGAGATCCTAGTACCGAACGGACGACACCTCCGCGTTCAACACACGTACAGCCCGGTGACGTCTCCCATGCCTTGATCCAGCAAGGTGAGAGGGAGAGGTTGGGGAAGACTCCGTCCAGCAGCAGCACAACGGCATGGTGGTGATGGAGGAGCGTGGCAATCCTGCAGGGCTTCGCCAAGCACCGCAGGAGAGGAGGAGTACTTGGGAGAGGGGGAGGGCTGCGCCAGAACTTGTGTGAAGCTCCCATGCGCCTCCCCACTATATATAGGGGTGGAGGGGCTGGTTTCTTGCCCTCCAATTCCATTGGGGCGTTGGCCAAGGTGGGAGGAAAGAAATCCCATCATTTCCTTCCCCACCGATTGTTATCCCCACTTTTTAGGGATCTTGATCTTATCCCTTCGGGATATGATCTTATTCCTTCTAAGGGGGGATCTTGGTGCGCCTTGACCAGGGGTGTGGGGCCTTGCCCCCACTACCCACGTTCATGTGGGTCCCCCCATGCAGGTGGGCCCCACTCCGGAACCTTCTAGAACATTCCCGGTACAATACCGAAAAATCCCGAACATTTTCCGGTGGCCAAAATAGGACTTCCCATATATAAATCTTTACCTCCGGACCATTCCGGAACTCCTAGTGACGTCCGGGATCTCATCCGGGACTCCGAACATCATTCAGTAACCACATACAAACTTCCTTTATAACCCTAGCGTCATCGAACCTTAAGTGTGTAGACCCTACGGGTTCGGGAGACATGTAGACATGACCGAGACGTTCTCCGGTCAATAACCAACAGCGGGATCTGGATACCCATGTTGGCTCCCACATGTTCCACGATGATCTCATCGGATGAACCACGATGTCAAGGACTCAATTAATCCCGTATACAATTCCCTTTGTCTAACGGTATTGCACTTGCCCGAGATTCGATCGTCGGTATACCGATACCTTGTTCAATCTCGTTACCGGCAAGTATCTTTACTCGTTCCGTAACACATCATCCCGTGGTCAACCCCTTGGTCACATTGTGCACATTATGATGATGTCCTACTGAGTGGGCCCAGAGATACCTCTCCGTTTACACGGAGTGACAAATCCCAGTGTCGATCCGTGTCAACCCAACAGACACTTTCGGAGATACCTGTAGTGCACCTTTATAGTCACCCAGTTACGTTGTGATGTTTGATACACCCAAAGCACTCCTACGGTATCCGGGAGTTACACGATCTCATGGTCTAAGGAAGAGATACTTGACATTGGAAAAGCTCTAGCAAACGAACTACACGATCTTTGTGCTATGCTTAGGATTGGGTCTTGTCCATCACATCATTCTCCTAATGATGTGATCCCGTTATCAACGACATCCAATGTCCATAGCCAGGAAACCATGACTATCTGTTGATCACAACGAGCCAGTCAACAAGAGGCTTACTAGGGACATATTGTGGTCTATGTATTCACACGTGTATTACGATTTCCGGATAATACAGTTATAGCATGAATAAAAGACAATTATCATGAACAAGGAAATATAATAATACTTTTATTATTGCCTCTAGGGCATATTTCCAACAGTCTCCCACTTGCACTAGAGTCAATAATCTAGTTCACATCGCCATGTGATTAACACTCATAGGTCACATCACCATGTGACCAACATCCAAAGAGTTTACTAGTGTCATTAAACTAGTTCACATCATCATGTGATTAAGACTCAATGAGTTCTGGGGTTTGATCATGTTTTGCTTGTGAGAGAGGTTTTAGCCAATGGGTATGAACCTTTCAGATCCGTGTGTGCTTTGCAAATTTTTTAGGTCATATTGTAAATGCTGCTTCCACGCTCCACTTGGATCTATTCCAAATGGTTGCTCCACTATACGTATCCGGTTTGCTACTCCGAGTCACTCGGATAGGTGTTAAAGCTTGCATCGACGTAACCCTTTACGCTGAACACTTTATCACCTCCATAATCGAGAAACATGTCCTTATTTACTCCAAGGACAATTTTTTTACCGCTGTCCAATGATCCATTCCTGGATCATTCTTGTACCCCTTGACTGACTCATGGCAAGGCACACTTCCGGTGTGGTACACAGCATAGCATACTGTAGAGCCTACGTCTAAGGCATAGGGGACGACCTTCGTCCTTTCTCTCTTTTCTGCTGTGGTGGAGCTTTAAGTCTTAACTTCATACCTTAGAACTCAGGCAAGAACTCCTTCTTTGACTGATCCATCTTGAACACCTTCAAGATCATGTCAAGGTATGTGCTCATTTTGAAAGTACCATTAAGCGTTTTTGATCTATCATTATAGATCTTAATGCTCAATGTTCAAGTAGCTTAATCCAGGTTTTCCATTGAAAAACACTTCTCAAATAACCCTATATACTTTCTAGAAATCTACATCATTTCTGATCAACAATATGTCAACAACATATACTCATCAGAAATTCTATAGTGCTCCCACTCACTTCTTTGGAAATCCAAGTTTCTCATAAATTTGTATAAACCCAAAATCTTTGATCATCTTATCAAAGTACATATTCCAACTCCGAGATGCTTACTCCAGTCCTTAGAAGGATTGCTGGAGCTAGCATACCTTTTAGCATCCTTAGGATCGACAAAACCTTTCTGATTGTATCACATACAACCTTTCCTTACAAAAACTGGTAAGGAAACTCGTTTTTACATCCATCTGCCAGATTTCATAAATGCAGCTAATGCTAACATGATTCCGACGGACTTAAGCATCGCTACGGATGAGAAAATCTCATCGTAGTCAACTCCTTGAACTTGTGAAAAAACTCTTCACCACAAGTCGAGCTTCATAGACGGTGACATTACCGTCCACGTCCGTCTTCTTCTTAAAGATCCATTTATCTCAATGGCTTGCCGATCATCGGGCAAGTCCACCAAAGTCCATGCTTTGTTCTGATACATGGATCCTATCTCGGATTTCATGGCTTCTAACCATTTGTCGGAATATGGGCCCACCATCACTTCTCCATAGCTCGTAGGTTCATTGTTGTCTAGCAACATGACCTTCAAGACAGGATCACCGTACCACTCCGAAGCAGTACGCGTCCTTGTCCTCCTACGAGGTTCGGTAGTGACTTGATCTGAAGCTTCATGATCACTATCATAAGCTTCCAGTTCAATTGGTGTAGGTGCTACAGGAACAACTTCCTGTGCCCTGCTACACACTGGTTGCAGTGATGGTTCAATAACCTCATCAAGTCTCCACCATCCTCCCACTCAACTTTTCGAGACAAACTTTTCCTCGAGAAAGGACCCGATTCAAGAAACAATCCCTATTGCTTTCGGATCTGAATTAGGAGGTATACCCAACTGTTTTGGGTGTCCTATGAAGATGCATTTTTATCCGCTTTGGGCTCGAGCTTATCAACCTAAAACTTTTTCACATAAGCATCGCAGCCCCAAACTTTTAAGAAATGACAGCTTAGGTTTCTCTAAACCATAGTTCATACGGTGTCATCTCAACGGAATTACGTGGTGCCCTATTAAAGTGAATGTGGTTGTCTCTAATGCCTAACCCATAAACGATAGTGGTAATTTGATAAGAGACATCATGGTACGCACCATATCCAATCGGGTGCAACTATGATGTTCGGACACACCATCAAACTATGGTGTTCCAGGCGGTATTAATTGTGAAACAATTTCCACAATGTCTTAATTGCGTGCCAAAGCTCGTAACTCAGATACTCATCTCTATGATCATATCATAGACATTTCATCCTCTTGTCACGATGATCTTCAACTTCACTCTGAAATTACTTGAACCATTCAATAATTCAGACTTGTGTTTCATCAAGTAAATATACTCTACATCTACTTGAATCATCTGTGAAGTAAGAACATAACGATATTCCCTGCATGCCTCAGCACTCATTGGACTGCAACCATCAAAATGTGTTACTTCCAACAAGTTGCTATCTTGTTCCATTTTACTGAAAAACGAGGCTTTTTAGTCATCTTGCCCATGTGGTATGATTTGCATATCTCAAGTGATTCAAAATCAAGTGAGACCAAACGATCCATCTGCATGGAGTTTCTTTATGCGTATACACCAATAGACGTGGTTCGCATGTCTCAAACTTTTCAAAAACGAGTGAGTCCAAAGATCCATCAACATGGAGCTTCTTCATGCGTTTTATACCAATATGACTTGCATGGCAGTGCCACAAGTAAGTGGTACTATCATTACTATCTTATATCTCTTGGCATGAAAATGTGTATCACTACGATCGAGATTCAATAAACCATTCCTTTAGGTGCAAGACCATTGAAGGTATTATTCAAATAAATAGAGTAACCATTATTCTCCTTAAATGAATAACCGTATTGCGATAGACATAATCCAATCATGTCTATGCTCAACGCAAACACCAAATCTCGATGGTAGAGGGAGCGTGGGATGCTTGATCACATCAACCTTCGAAACACTTCCAACACATATCGTCAGCTCACCTTTAGCTAGTCTCCGTTTATTCCGTAGCTTTTATTTCGAGTTACTAACAATTAGCAACCGAACCGGTATCTAATACCCCTGGTGCTACTAGGAGTACTAGTAGAGTACACATTAACATAATGTATATCCAATATACTTCTATCGACCTTGCCAGCCTTCTCATCTACCAAGTATCTAGGGTAATTCCGCTCCAGTGACTATTCCCCTTATCACAGAAGCACTTAGTCTCGGGTTTGGGTTCAACCTTGGGTTTCTTCACTGGAGCAGCAGCTGATTTGCCGTTTCATGAAGTATCCCTTCTTGCCCTTGCCCTTCTTGAAACTAGTGGTTTCACCAACCATCAACAATTGATGCTTCTTCTTTATTTCTACTTTCGCGGTGTCAAACATCGTGAATACCTCAAGGATCATCATATCTATCCCTAATATGTTATAGTTCATCACGAAGCTCTAGCATCTTGGTGGCAATGACTTTGGAGAAACATCACTATCTCATCTGGAAGATCAACTCCCACTCGATTCAAGTAATTGTTGCACTCAGACAATCTGAGCACAAGCTCAACGATTGAGCTTTTCTCCCTTAGTTTGCAGGCTAAGAAAATTGTCGGAGGTCTTATACCTCTTGACGTGGGCACGAGCCTGAAATCCCAATTTCAGCCCTTGAAAACATCTCATATGTTCCGCGACGTTTTGAAAACGTCTTTGGTGCCTCAACTCTAAACCGTTTAACTGAACTATCACGTAGTTATCAAAACGTGTATGTATGATGTTCGAAACATCCACAAACGACGTTTGGGGTTCAGCACAATGAGCGGTGCATTAAGGACATAAGCTTTCTACTGTCCGCATAATCGCTACTGTCAACTTTCAACTATATTTTCTCTAGGAACATATCTAAACAGTGGAACTAAAGTGCAAGCTTACGACATAATTTGCAAAGATCTTTTGACTATGTTCAGGATAATTAAGTTCACCTTATGAACTCCCACTCAGATAGACATCCCTCTGGTCATCTAAGTGATTACATGATCCGATTCAACTAGGCCGTGTCCGATCATCACGTGAGACGGACTAGTCATCATCGGTGAACATCTTCATGTTGATCGTATCCTCCATACGACTCATGCTCGACCTTTCGGTCTCTGTGTTCCGAGGCCATGTCTGTACATGCTAGGCTCGTCAAGTTAACCGTAAGTGTTTTGCGTGTGTAAATCTATCTTACACCCGTTGTATGTGAACGTAAGAATCCATCACACCCGATCATCACGTGGTGCTTAGAAGCGACGAACTTTAGCAATGGTGCACAGTTAGGGGAGAACACTTCTTGAAATTGTTGTAAGGGATCATCTTATTTACTACTGTCGTTCTAAGTAAACAAGATGCATAAACATGATAAACATCACATGCAATCAAATAGTGACATGATATGGCCAATATCATTTTGCTCCTTTTGATCTCCATCTTCGGGGCTCCATGATCATCATTGTCACCGGCATGACACCATGGTCTCCATCATCATGATCTCCATCATCGTGTCTCCATGAAGTTGTCTCGCCAACTTATTACTTCTACTACTATGGCTACCGGTTAGCAATAAAGTAAAGTAATTACATGGCATTGTTCAATGACACGCAGGTCATACAATAAATAAAGACAACTCCTATGGCTCCTGCCGGTTGTCATACTCATCGACATGGAAGTCTTGATTCCTATTACAAGAACATGATCAATCTCATACATCACATATCATTCATCACATTCTTCTTGGCCATATCACATCAAATAGCATACCCTGCAAAAACAAGTTAGACGTCCTCTAATTGTTGTTGCATGTTTTACGTGGCTGCTATGGGTTTCTAGCAAGAACGTTTCTTACCTACGCAAAACCACAACGTGATATGCCAATTGCTATTTACCCTTCATAAGGACCCTTTTCATCGAATCCGTTCCGACTAAAGTGGGAGAGACTGGCACCCGCTAGCCACCTTATGCACCAAGTGCATGTCAATCGGTGGAACCTGTCTCGCGTAAGAGTACGTGTAAGGTCGGTCCGGGCCGCTTCATCCCACAATACCGTCGAAACAAGATTTGACTAGTAACGGTAAGCATATTGAACAAAATCAACGCCCACAACTACTTTGTGTTCTACTCGTGCAAAGAATCTACGCAATAGACCTAGCTCATGATGCCACTGTTGGGGAACGTAGCAGAAATTCAAAATTTTCCTACGTGTCACCAAGATCTATCTATGGAGAAACCAGCAATGAGGGGAAGGAGAGTGCATCTACATACCCTTGTAGATCGCTAAGCGGAAGCGTTCAAGAGAACGGGGTTGAAGGAGTCGTACTCGTCGTGATCCAAATCACTTGAGATCCTAGTGCCGAACGGACGGCACCTCCGCGTTCAACACACGTACAGCCCGGTGACGTCTCCCATGCCTTGATCCAGCAAGGTGAGAGGGAGAGGTTGGGGAAGAATCCGTCCAGGAGCAGCACGACGGCGTGGTGGTGATGGAGGAGCGTGGCAATCCTGCAGGGCTTCGCCAAGCACCGTAGGAGAGGAGGAGTACTTGGGAGAGGGGGAGGGCTGCGCCAGAACTTGTGTGAAGCTCCCATGCGCCTCCCCACTATATATAGGGGTGGAGGGGCTGGTTTCTTGCCCTCCAAGTCCATTGGGGCGTTGGCCAAGGTGGGAGGAAAGAAATCCCATCATTTCCTTCCCCACCGATTGTTATCCCCCCTTTTTAGGGATCTTGATCTTATCCCTTAGGGATATGATCTTATTCCTTCTAAGGGGGGATCTTGGTGCGCCTTGACCAGGGGTGTGGGGCCTTGCCCCCACTACCCACGTTCATGTGGGTCCCCCCATGCAGGTGGGCCCTACTCCGGAACCTTCTAGAACCTTCCCGGTACAATACCGAAAAATACCGAGCATTTTCCGGTGGCCAAAATAGGACTTCCCATATATAAATCTTTACCTCCGGACCATTCTGGAACTCCTCGTGACGTCTGGGATCTCATCCGGGACTCTGAACATCATTCAGTAACCAGATACAAACTTCCTTTATAACCCTAGCGTCATCGAACCTTAAGTGTGTAGACCCTACGGGTTTGGGAGACATGTAGACATGACCGAGACGTTCTCCGGTCAATAACCAACAGCGGGATCTGGATACCCATGTTGGCTCCCACATGTTCCACGATGATCTCATCGGATGAACCACGATGTCAAGGACTCAATTAATCCCGTATACAATTCCCTTTGTCTAACGGTATTGCACTTGCCCGAGATTCGATCGTCGGTATACCGATACCTTGTTCAATCTCGTTACCAGCAAGTCTCTTTACTCGTTCCGTAACACATCATCCCGTGATCAACCCCTTGGTCACATTGTGCACATTATGATGATGTCCTACCGAGTGGGCCCAGAGATACCTCTCCGTTTACACGGAGTGACAAATCCCAGTCTTGATCCGTGTCAACCCAACAGACACTTTCGGAGATACCTGTAGTGCACCTTTATAGTCACCCAGTTACGTTGTGATGTTTGATACACCCAAAGCACTCCTACGGTATCCGGGAGTTACACGATCTCATGGTCTAAGGAAGAGATACTTGACATTGGAAAAGCTCTAGCAAACGAACTACACGATCTTTGTGCTATGCTTAGGATTGGGTCTTGTCCATCACATCATTCTCCTAATGATGTGATCCCGTTATCAACGACATCCAATGTCCATAGCCAGGAAACCATGACTATCTGTTGATCACAACGAGCCAGTCAACTAGAGGCTTACTAGGGACATATTGTGGTCTATGTATTCACATGTGTATTACGATTTCCGGATAATACAGTTATAGCATCAATAAAAGACAATTATCATGAACAAGGAAATATAATAATACTTTTATTATTGCCTCTAGGGCATATTTCCAACAAAATGAAGGTGCATTTCATCATGATTCGCATGCGTCCTTTCAGGCACTGTGCAGGTCTCCAGCAAATTCTTTAGTCGTTTTGAGCACGACTGGAGACCTGACCCTGCATAAGAGATTAGTTCTTTTCCTTCACCACCCACATCTGGAGGGGTGGCAAAGAGTTCATCACTCTGTGAGCACCATATGAGAAAGGTGCCATGGACGCCAGTCCACTTCGTTTCACATAAGAGGGGTTAGGGTAAGCATATGAATAAGTAGAGAAATTCTTCGAGGACTTATGAACATAATGATTTGAAGAATAATGCACATATTCATAGCCCTTAGCTCTACCCTACGAAACAGAGTTGTTAGCACGATGATGTTCATATGAGGATTTTGATCCTTTTGAGGAATTTGATCCACGTGAGGAATTTGGTCCGTATGAGGACTTGGATCCATATGAAGAATTTGGTCCATATGAAGAGTTTGATCTGGGGTTCCTATTCTTCACTGGTGGTGTGATTAGGACATTCACCTGAAGACTTTCAACATAACTTTTGGGAACCCAGATTTTCTACATAGGGGAACTGTTCCTGCAGTTAGTGCCAACATATCTAGCAAATACTTCACCATTCTGATTTTTGAACAGTTTATAGTTGGAGTGAAATGACTCATCAGAAGAATGAGGAGATTCACATGTAAAGCCAGATAAGTTAGATGGATCGACTGGAGGTCCCTTTGCAGCAACCCATGAGGTTTTGGGGTACTGCTTGGGCTTCCAATATGTTCCATCAGCATTGAGTTTCCTCTCAAATGCAATACCCTCTTTCCTAGGGTTTCTGTGGAGGATCTGCTTTTTAAGCACATCACAAAGAGTCTGATGCCCTTTGAGACTTTTGTACATTCCTATCGTATACAATTCCTTCAGCCCTACATCGTCAGTGATACTAGAAATGTCCTCAGATGAGGAATTAGTGATAGCAGAGGTAGGTGAAGAATTTGTAACATTTGAAGCATTTGAACATTCAGGTGAAGAATTAGCAGATTCACGTTCAATGCACTTTAAGCATGGAGGATCAAATTCTTCCTGAGTAGCGCTGATTTGTTGAGCAAGTAATGAATCGCGCTCCTTCTGAAGATCTTCATAACACACTCTTAGCTTCTCAAGATCTTGCTTTCTTTGAAGAAGTTCAAAAGAAAGCTTCTTGTGATCAAATAAAAGAGCGTTATGATGACCTTGAAGGTCGTCAAACTTGGAATGGAGTCCCTGAAGACTTCCAGCCAAGGCTTTTGACTGATCCATTTCTTCACCCAACATATCATCGCTCTTATTTATCATGTAGTGAACTTTTTCCAAGGCTCTTTGTTACTTATGGGCAAGGGAAGCAAGTTTGACATAGCTAGGTCCAAATTCATCGCCAGATTCATCATCACTAGATTCGGATAGGTAGGATTCGGTTACCTCAGCTTCGGTTACCTCAGCACCGTTTGCCAAAAGGCAGGGGGGTAGACGATGATGATTCTGGTTCGAATGTCATCGCATTTAGAGATTCCTTGTAATCCTCAAACCAAGGATCATGATGAGTCCGATGACCTTCATTGACCTCAGAGAGACGGTCCCAGATTAGCTTCGCGTGATTGAGATGCATGATGTTCCTGAACTGATTTTGGGACAGACTAGAGCAGATGACATCCTTCGCTGTGAGGTTAGGCAGTGTGTACTTGCGGATGTCATCAGCCTCAGCCATCTTGCATAGATCGGTAAGACCGATCTTGGTGACGGTCCACAGTTCACTGTCCATAGCCATGAGTCGCTTTTTCATCATGGCCTTCCACCGAGGATACTCATGACCGTCAAAGATGGGGCAGGAAACGTTCCTCGATCCTGCAGTCGACATAACTAGAACTCCAGGTGGTTAAACCAAAATCACACAGAACAAGGGAGTACCTTGCTCTGATACCAATTGAAAGTGCGTTATATCGACTGGAGGGGGGGTGAATAGGTGATTTTTATGAATTCTTCACTGAGGAATTTGCCGGTGAGGAAATTCCTCAGCGAAGAACTACTTGCAGCGGAATAAGTACTCAGAAGTAAGCATGACAGAATACACACATGGTCATCATGATGAAATGAAGACAAACACAGAGTACATAAAGCGTAAACACAGGATAACACAAGATGAAGACAAAGAGACTGAAGAAAGAACTAAGGAAATTGAGAAAGTCTTCAGTCAAAGTCTTCAAACACAGTTATGAATAAACACTCAACACAGTAATGAGGAAATGAAAGAGTTGAGGAACTAGAACCAGTTAGGTTGGTGAAGACAATGATTTGGTAGACCAGTTCCAACTGTTGTCTTAGTTGTACATCTGGTTGGAGCGGCTGAGCATTTAAACTCGAGGACACACAGTCCCGGACACCCAGTCACTGAGCATGCAGCTCAGGACACCAAGTCCTCACCGTATTCTCCTTGAACTAAGGTCACACAGACCTCGTCCAATCACTCGTGGTAAGTCTTCAGGCGACTTCCAAACCTTCACAGACTTCGGTCACTCAGCAATCCACAATTCCTCTTGGAAGCTCTAGACCATGACGCCTAACCGTCTGGAAGAAGCACAGTCTTCAAAGGTAACAAGCGTTGGATCCACGCAGGATCAATCTCTTCAGTGATGCTCAATCACTTTGGGTTTGTGGGTGTTTCGGTTTGGATTTCCCTCACTCGATGATTTTCGCTCAAAGTCCTCGGAGGATGGGTTGCTCTCAAATGACAAGTGTCAGTTTCTCTCGGAGCAGCCAACCAGCTAGTGATTGTAGGGGGTGGCTATTAATAGCCTAGGGAGCAGCCCGACATGATAAGACATAAATGTCCTTCAATGATATGACCGTTAGGTGGATAAGATATTTTGGGTCAGCTGGCGCGCAGCATAGCAACGGTCGGAAATTTGACTCTCAAATTCCTCAGGGCTATCATGTTCCTCACTGTGTAGGCAATTCGCACTGGCGAATTCCTAACTCCTCAGTCAGAGCAAATTCCTCAGCGACCAAAAGAACTTCGTCTCTGTCTCTCAAGAAATTGACTGAACTATATGAGATTTCCAATGGCTTCACTCGAAGGGATTGGTAGGTGTAGGATTTTGAGTTGAGCATCACATGGAAATTTTTCCTTAGTATTTCCTCGACCCCCTTTAATAGTACGGTGTTTCCTATGACTCAAGAAGGAGAAAAACAAAACTATGAAAATGAAAGTCTTCAAGCTTCATATTCCTCGCATGTATATCAAGTCTTCACGGACACACCAATTTCTTCACTTTCAAAGTCTTCATGAAAGTTTTCCGAAATACCAAAATCTTCAGTCGAAGATATTCATTTTTAGGGGTCGACTTTCTCTGTAAATATCAAACTCCTCATAGACTTATGGACCTGTGTACACTCATAAACACATTAGTCCCTTAACCTATAAGTCTTCAATACACCAAAATCACTAAGGGGCACTAGATGCACTTACAGGACGGAGTCTTCCTTCACACGCTTGCGAATGAGACAATTTAGGTGTCGGTCACTGGCGCGTGATCGACAGGCTAGGCTGATAGGTTGGGCACCACTGCCAAAAGTGTTGGGTTCACTGTGTGGCTATCTTGCATGAGAAGCTTGGCCGGGGTTCGGTTAAGGTCTGGTGGGTTGGTTAACCTAGGTTTTTCGACCTGGCTAAGATAGGATTAGCCAATGGTCATCCCGGCTCTGATACCAAGTTTGTCAGGACAGGATTTTTGGGATATTAATTTCCAGAAAGTGGCCCTTGTGCTCACCAGCCACAGGATTACTGTTAGCTGATGAGGCACCAACTTGATACAGAAATTCCAAGCAAAATACAAAATATGTAGTACAAGACCATTCTGGCCTATGAGTACAACAAATGGCTTCTAGTGGTTGATGGCGGAAATGGTTTGTGGGTCATCGGTGTTATGGGACTCCATTTCCCACAGGAACAGCTGACCAGGTTAACTCCTATCTTTGCGAGGCTGCTATCACCGTTGCTTAGGTTCCGAGGCTGTCATCGCAACGCTCCTCTCCATGCAATAAATCTGGCCAAGACAATAGCCAGGGACAAGCCAGTGAGTACTTTGAATGTACTCACAAACATTACGAACACGGGTATAAAATAGCAAATGATAATCATGCTCTGAAATATTCTATGATCATAACCTCAGTCACGCAAGAAAAATCCTTGATGCATGCACGCAGATTATTTATATGCAACATGAATATGCAATAATGGAGTAGAAATAAAATGCATCGATCGGGTGTCTGAAGCGACGCCTCGAAAGGTCCATGATATGAAGCATGCCTCAGTCGGGCGTCTAAGCGACACCACATGAAGGGCTTATAAGGTAAATAAATAACAAACATGCCACAATCGGGCGTCTGAGCGACACCACATAAAGGGCTTATAAGGTAAATAAATAACAAGCATGCCACAGTCGGGCGTCTCAGCGAAACCACATAAAGGGCTTATAAGGTAAATAAATAACAAGCATGCCACAGTCGGGTGTCTCAGCGACACCACATAAAGGGCTTATAAGAAAAACAATCATAGTGAATATCCAGGAGGTAGAACTGTCCCAGGGATACTCAATAAATCCAATAATATAAAGGGGTTAGTCCATAATAATAACAGTCATAATCATCATAAGTCACATGTCATGATCCATGTTTTGGTTTACTAGTCTCTCCTCCGAAGACTGACACTAAGACCGACACTTGACCCATCCCAGACTATAGTCCTTAACGATGGACAAGGCTATTCGAATAGATTTAATCTCTGCAGAGGGTGTACTCTTTGCCCACGAGTAACGGATTCCTTAGTCCATCGGGACTAATTCCGTCTATGGCCTTTTAATTGAAAACACACCTGACTCGCACACACCAGCTTAACTTACCGGTGTCTGTAATCACCCACGACACCTGTCAAGCAAAACTCTAAGTGGGGAGGCTACAACCTCGAATAGCATGGGATCAAATTTATATCGCACGGTCTAAGGGGTGCCCCCCTCTTGGTCCCAACCGGAAACACCCATTCCCCCGGACTAGGTGGCATGCCTACCGGCTGCAGTCGGTATCTGCCACCATGGCCTCTCTGTACGGTGTGTGCTAGAAAGGGGTTGACAACTTACTGAACCGTACCCTACCTGCTGCAGGGACAACTGGCAGTACAAAATGGGGGTTACTGGAACAAGACTCGATCTACGGTCGACTCAGGAGGTTTAAAAAAATTCCCTGCACGATATGTGTAACCAATATATATTTCAACCAACAAAAATCACCACTCATTATACCTCACTATGCCATACCGGACATAACCGTCTCGACAGAGACCGGAGACAAGCTCACGCCTACCCAAGGCAGAGGTTTTCCCGGCTTTTTTTCTGACATGCATGCAAGGCATACGAGGACGATTACCATCACAAGTATATACATTCCCAACAGCAAGGAAATCTCCAATATGCATCCATAAATTAACGAGTTCTCCGTATTAAGGTGGTGTTATAATCGTGTCAACCAACACATAAAAATATTATGCCAGGGTTCAGAATGCTTGCCTTCAAGAGCATGCAAGTGGGGTGTGCCTTTTGAAGGTTGACTTCTTATTCAAAAACCTATTTTTGAAATTATTCAAATTAACACATAGTTTCAAAACATTGCAAAAACGTTGTCTGAAAAAAATTCAAGTAAATCTTAAAATAAACTATACTAAATTTGAGAGAGGTAGGAAAAATAATCAATTCATTTGGAGTTTTATTTAAAAAGATAAGCCCAGTCAAAGTTTAGTCAAAGTCCTGTTTAAAAAACAGAAAAAGGAAAACGGTTCGCTTGGACTACGTCTTCTGGGATTGGTCGCGTACTTACGGAAATACGCTTCCACCAGAGGAAAACCTATCAGCCGTGTTGCGTCACTAGTGGCCTGGGTTCATCTTCTTCCCGACAGAGACAGGGGCCGTTTTCAACGGTGATCCCCGGCGACACAAGCCACCATTCGACGCGCTCGTGATATGGGGGTGATCGGGAGGAGGCACCGCATCCATCTGCAGTGGTTGGGGGCACGGGGGAGCTTGAGGGTGAGAGCACCTTCCTCCATGGCAGAGGGGAAGCTTCGGGAGGGAATGGGGTTTAGCATACCGTGGCTCCTGGGTGAAAAGGAACTGGAAAAGGGTTCTCGGGGTCGATTTGGAGCCAATGGAGGAGAGCATGGAGGGGAAGCAGCACTGGTTGCTCAGAATCGACCGGAGGGCAGCGGCGGCCCAAACTGCCAGAGACGGAGAGAACGACGGCCTCTGGAGGAATGGGAGCTAGAGGGGCCTTGCTATGGCATCGAGGAGGGTTCATGCCCAGCGTGAAGAGCCCGGAGTGGGTTTATATAGGCACGGAGAGGCGGTTCGACGACGACCGTTGATAAGGGCGATGGCTCACCGCCACTGTGGTCTGCAGGACGACGTGGCGATGCTAGCGGGGCACGGCGTGGCTGCAGGAGCTGGGGGATGAGAACGGCATGCTCACGAGGGCAGCTGGCGAACGAAGGAGGCTTGGGCGGCGCCGCCATGGTAGGAACGGACACGGCCGCAGGCGTGCCGCCAAGAAGCTTGCTGCGGCGACGCTGCAGGGAGCCAGGGGGCGATCGATTGGGGCGGGACACGGCTATACCAGCGGATCAGATCATGCTCGGGGGAGGGGTCAACCTGGGACGCGGTAGCTCGGGCGCACGCACGTGCAAAACGCGCGCTCTGGCCGCGCCCAGAGCATGCACGCTAACTGTTCGGCAAAATGCCAGGGCATGCTAGGAGGCTAGGGTGGAGCTGGGGTTTAACAGGTTTAGGTTAGGGCAGTCTAGATGCTTAGTGGACATGGTGGTTAGGCAAAACAAGTAGGTCCAGTGTGCAAACTAAAACTCATGTCAAGACTGATCATGCCCATAAGGTGTTTGACAAAATGCCAAGGGCACTTAGGCATTTCTTGGGGTGGTCAAACTCTCCAGACTAGTGTCTCTTTAGATTAAAAAGAGGGTGGTAAGGTCATTTGGGCAAAACCATAAACTTGCTACTGCAAGTTTTGCAAATCTTCAGTTCTGGACAGAAAGAAAAAGGCATGATTGCATGAACTTCAACTCCTCCAATGGGTCCACTCTCCTGGACTTAAGGGTTTTGCAGGGTGTTCTAAAAGCAGGAAAAAGAATCATGGGTAAAGGAGCAAGTTAAAACATGGTTGCAGTACAAATCATCAAGTTGGGCCAGAATGAAAATGAGGTTGATTCACTCATTTTTTTCAAATAACATCAATGGGTTTTTGCATAACGTTGAATATTATACTCCTACTGACATCCCCTAATTTTGGTGGAAGTTTTAAAGAAATATTTAAATAGGTTGTAGTGCAAAAGTGAAATCTGACCAGATTTAAAAACTTGTGGTAAAACTCAAAATCTCCAAATGACTAAGGAATATTTTTGCATAAAAGTGATTTAGGGACATCATAGGTCATCCCCAAATTTTGGTGGGATTTTTAAAAGAATTTATCAAAGGGTTGTAGTGCAAATGGAACCCTAAAACTTATGAAAAACCATTTTAGAGAAATAGAGCTCAGGGAAAAATAATTATATAAATAATCCCACTGAATAAAGGATTGTTTCATTTGAGAGGGTAAACAAGTCCAATAACAATTGAAAAGTTTTCACTTGGGGTAAAACCTCCATAAAAATAAAGAAAAGAGTGGTTCTGAAATCAAAAGGAAATCCAGAAAATAAAAGTTTAAGTTTCCTGGCAAAATTTTAATTAATAAAACAAGGTTAAACTTTTGGGGTGTCACATACACCTTCACGATCCGTCCTGATCAAGTACCGAACATACGACACATCCGCGTTCAGCACACGTTCAGCTCGATGACGTCCTCGTCTTCTTGATCCAGCAAGAGGGGAAAGTAGTAGATGAGTTTCGGCAGCATGATGGCATGGTGATGGTGATGGTGAGGAACAATCTCTCCGCAGGGCTTCACCAAGCACAACGGAAACTAGAAGGAGGATAAACTAGAGGGCGCGGGTTTCTGGCACACGGCTTGGTGAATCGTGATGTGTTCCGGGTGCTAGCCCTGCCCCTCTATTTATATGGTGAGCCCTGGTGTCGAATCTTGAAGAAAAAGCCTCCACAAAGTTGGTTTGGCACGCAGGGCAAGAGTCCTTCTCGGACTCCAGGCGCCAGGTCCTTGACATCTGGCCCAGAAACCAGGGTCCCTGGCGTCTGGCCCCCTGGCCTCCGCAAAACATCCTTTTGCACCTTCCCAAAAACTTGTCGGCTTTACCCCCTTGGCCCAAATAAACTGTTCTCGCACCCAAACATTTCAGGAAACATCCGAAACCCTTTCTGATGAACTCTGGAACACTGTCAGAGACCAAACACTATTATCCCATATATCAATCGTTACCTCCGGACCATTTCGGAGCTCCTCGTCATGTACGTGATCTCATCTGGGACTCTGAACAACATTCAGTCACCAACATACATAACTCATATAATACTATATCATCAATGAACGTTAAGCATGCGGACCCTATGGGTTCGAGAATGATGTAGACATGACCGAGATGCTTCTCCCGTCAATAACCAATAGCAGGACCCAGGGCCGGTCCATACATATTTGGGGCCCTAGGGCAAGACGACACAACGGGGCCTGTCCGAGGGATACATCCCTGGTAGCCTCATCCACACTTATCAACATTCCAAGACATTAGGGCTAGCCTAGCCCCTCAGGCCGACTGGTCGCAAGGCCGGCTTCCTGAGCCGGCTAGACCCAGAGGGCTGCCTCCTAGAAGATGGCAGGCCCCAAGATGGCGGCTGGAACCATAGGGCCACCTCCGAGAAGACGGCAGACCCCAAGATGGCGGTCGAAACCAGAGGGCTTCCTCCTAGAAGATGGCGGACCAGAATGCCGCCTCCTGGAAGATGGCAGACCCCTCGATGGCGGCAGAGGTATGGCAGGCGGCCCATCCTCCCCCTAGGAGTCTGAGCCTAACTAGGTGACAAGCCGAGGCATGGCAACAGTGCACCATGCCTCCCCCAAAACTCGGCACGCGTGGCTACAGTAAGCGCCGCCAGCCGACCCGCCCGGCGCGGCACTGTAGCCATGGTGCACCCGACACGGCCTCTGTCAGCACGGGCGGAGCTACAATGAAGAGCCTGCGGGCCCTACCTGTCGGCTGGTTCCTCGGAAGTCGACAGGGCCCATGAGAGGCGGGCCCCAGCCACTGGCGGAGAACCCGGCCTCCATGGACACTAGAAGCCGGGGCCTACCAGTCGGCCACATTACGATTGTACCTCTTGGGGGTTAGCCTATAAAACCCCCCAGGCCACACCCATGCAAAGTGTTCCACTTCGGTCACACCCACACACATAGCTATGGAGAAAGGAGAGCTGGCCTTGCCCTTCTTCCTCCTCTAGAGAAACAGCTCTAGGAGCACCATTGTACTCTTTGCTATATAGTGAGCATGCGGAGACTCCCCAGAGCAAGATTAGGGGTTTCATCTCTTAGGAGAGCCCTGAACCTGGGTAGATCTCGTGTCCGTCCGATCTTGTGCCCACTCCCGCTTCCAGAACCCGACGATAGTCTCATGGCCCCAACCATGATAATCCACCCCCTAGCATGTGTCAAGAGATTACCACGACAGTTGGCTCCCACCATGGGGCCAGCAGCGACGTCGGCCGGAGACATGTTCTGGATGGGAACCTTGTTCCTCTCCGGCGAGCATGTCGCGGCTGGTGAGATCAGCCGGACCGACGCGCCTGCCCGCGCCGTCCTTGGCGCATCGCCTGACGCGGGAACTACCTTCCCCGCGGACCGCCTCGTCGACCTCTTCGGCGAGATCAGCCTCTTCGATGAGTCCGCCTCCTCCGTGAAAGCGGCCGACTCCGTCACCAAGATCTTTGGGCAGCTTGCCCTCATCGACGCGGCGTCCACCAATGACTTCCCCAACAACATGGAGGTCATTGACGACCCCCTCCCTTTTGCCCCCTGCAACACCCCTGTCGGCGCGCTCGGTGCCAGCAGCTTCACGGAGGTGATGGTCATTGGCGACAACGTAGGAGCCGGCGGATCCAACCAGGATCCACTGGACGTGGCCATGCACGCCCTGGCGACCCCTCCTCGCCCCGGCGCCAGCCAGGAGAAGCTGGAGGAGTTCCGCGCCAAGCTCTTCGACCGCGTCTCCAAGATGGCGGCGCTGAAGTGCCGCGCTGAAGCTACTCAGCACGAGATCGACTGCGTGGTCGATGAGACGCCGACTGTGGCTGAGCGTAGCCGGGCCGACGCCATCCGGCAACGCGCGCTGCGATTGCCACCAAGTTGGGAATGGGACTCCCGGTCTACCAGATCTCGGCGCAGAACATGCGTGCCGCCCAGGCGGCCGCAGACGAGCTCAAGCACTTGGAGGGCGATGAGCTACACGAGCAATTGGAGTGTCTCTAGGAGCTCATCAATGCTGCGAACGTGCAGCAGGACATGGGCAACTGCGCAATAGGAACAGGCTGACAGGTCGACACCCACCTGCCCTGCCGTGAGAATGGAACGACCTCTCGGTCCCCTAGTGGCGAAGGCTGCGAGCAGCTGCGAGACCTAGAGCCGGCTGCTAGCAACAGTCGGCACTCGTGCCGCATGATGGTAGACAGCCAGCAAGTGCTCTAGAATCCGGAGCCTCGACGCTGGCCGAAGAGCGCCTGCCTCCTCGGGGGGAGAGGGCGGCCACTCCCGTGCCGCCGCCCGATCACCCGACACTCAGCGGCTGGCTCGTCCCCCGCGAGGCAGTCAGCGAAAATGACGCATGCCACCGGATCGAGCAGCTGGCTCGGTCCCAGCTGTTGGAAGAGGAGCGCACGATCGGGCCGGCCTGCTTCGGCCCCCGCAGCCGTGATGAGCCCTTTCCCAAATGGTTCACGCTCCCCACAGACACGCCCAAGTACAACGGCGTCATGAAGCCGGAAGACCGGCTGATCAACTACTCCACAGCAGTCGGCATCGCCAATGGCAACAAGCGTGTTGTTGTCAAGTACATCCTGCTCATGCATCAGGGCACGGCCCGGACGTAGCTAAATAGCCTCAAGCCAACGGCATCAACAGTTGGGTAGATTTCGGCGACGCATTTGTCCGCAACTTCACCAGCACATACAAGTGGCCCCCCAAGCCACGCCAGCTCTCCATGTCTGTTTAGGGGCTGACTGAGTCTACTCGCGACTACCTGACGCGCTGGGGCAAGCTGCGGAACTCCTGTGAGGGGGTCCATGAGGTGCAGGCCATCGACTACTTCACCGTCGGGTGCAGAGAGGGCACTCTGCTCAAGCACAAGCTCTTGTGCGACGAGCCGGCTACCTTGGACGAGCTCCTGGTCATGGCCAACAAGTATGCCACTGCCGACTCCTCCATGAAGTCAGATATCCGGGTTGACGTAGCCGACAGAGTAGTCCAGCCGGGTTCCCAAGCTCTGGCTGGTGACACCAACCGGCACTAACAACCAACCGACAACAAACACAAGGCCCCGCAGCTGGCTTCTAACAGCCGGTAGGTGGCCACCTTCAAGGATCAGAAGCCGGTCGGGCAGCCCGGCCCCAAGCGTCAGCAGGGCGGCAAGGGTACCTGTCAGCCTGCCTTCTCCTTCGAGCAAGCCCTCGATGCCCCGTGCAAGTTCCACAGCGGCGTGAAGCCGTCCAACCACATCACCAGAAGTGCAATTGACTTGCCCAGATCACCAAGGGTGAGGCCCTCCCGCCTCCCCCACCAGCCGGCCTGGCAGCTCCGGCCGCTCAGCAGCCGGCAGCTCGACCTGTCGGCATGCTCCAAGACGAGTTCCTCGACGAGCACGCCGCCTACATCATCTTCACAAGGTGAATGCTGTCAGCTCAGAGGTTCCCGCCCTCATGCACTGGTCTGAGAGGCCCATCACCTGGAGCCGTGTTGACCACCCAGCCATGATGCCCTCACCAGATGCATACGCCTTGGTGCTGGAATCAACCTTGTCAACAGAGAGGCGAACCTGCCGCTTCGGCCGTCCTGATATATGGCAGCAGCAGCATCAATATCATGTACCGCGAGACCCTGGAAAGACTGAACATCAAGGTGAAGCAGCTCCAGCCTAGCTGGACTATCTTCCATGGCATCGTTCCTGGCCATTCATGTTCTCCAGTCGGCAAAATCAAGCTGGACGTCTTGGTTGGCGACAAGCTCCAATTCCGCCGCGAGCCAATATGGTTTGAGGTTGACGACCTAGAGAGCCCCTACCACGCGCTCCTGGGTCGGCCTGCACTGGCCAAGTTCATGATGGTCATGCACTAAGTGTACCTGAAGGTCAAGATGCCGGGTACCAAGGGCATCATCACCATTGCCGGAGACTACGAGAATTCGCTCATGTGCGCCGCAGCCAGCAGCCAGCTGGCCGAGTCCCTCGTCATTGCCGAAGAGAAGCGACTCCTTGACCGGATGGTAGCCATGGCCAGCGAGCAGCCGGCCATGCCGACTGATCCCAAGGAGACAGAAGGCGGGGCCTCCTTCCAACCGGCCAAAGAGACCAAGCGGATCCCCTTGGATCCGGCGCACCCGGAGAAGTTTGTTGTCATAGAATCAAACCTAGACAGCAAATAGGAAGGCGAGGTCGTCAATTTCCTCTGTGAGAATCGAGACATCTTTGCATGGTCCCCCAAGGACATGTCGGGTGTTGCTAAGGATTTCGCCGAGCACAAACTACATGTAAGGCCGGATGCTAAGCCGGTCAATCAACCCCTCCGCCGCCTATCAGAAGAGAAGAGAAGGATCATTGGTGAAGAAATCACCCGACTTCTGGCAATTGGCTTCATCATGGAAGTGTTTTACCTGGACTGGCTTGCCAACCCAGTCCTCGTGTTGAAGAGGAACAACAAGTGGCGCATGTGTATCGACTACACAAGCCTCAACAAAGCATGCCCCAAGGATCTGTTTGCTCTGCCATGGATTGTTCAGGTGATAGACTCCACAGCCGGCTGCGAGCTGTTGTCCTTCTTGGACGCCTACTCCGGCTACCACCAGATCAAACTTGATCTGGCTGATCGCTTGAAGACCGCCTTCATCACACCATTTGGCGCTTTTTGCTACATCACCATGATGTTCGGCTTGAGGAATGCCGGTGCCACCTTCCAACATTGTATGCAGAAGTGCTTGTTGAAGCAACTCGGCCGCAATGCCCGCGTCTATGTGGATGAGATTGTGGTGAAGACAGAGATGCATGGCACCCTCATGGAGGACCTCAAGGAGACGTTTGAGAACTTGCACCATTTAAATATCAAGCTCAACCCGGAGAAATGCATCTTCGGTGTACTGGCCGGCGAGCTCCTTGGCTTCCTCATCTTAGAACGTGGGATCGTGTGCAACCTGGTGAAGATCAAGGACATCGAGAGGATGGAAACACCCACCAAGCCGTGTGATGTCCAGAAGTTCACCGGGTGCCTGGCATCCCTCAGCCGGTTCATCAGTCGGCTAGGTGAGAAGGCACTCCCCCTGTACCAGCTCATGAAGAAGACCACTTGTTTCGAGTGGAACGACCAGGCGGACGCCGCCTTCCTGCAGCTCAAGCGCATGATGTCTACGCCGCCTATCCTGGCGGCTCCGACTGCTAAAGAGCCCATGCTCCTCTACATTGCTGCCACCAACCGAGTCATCAGCATGGTGATTGTCGTCAAGCGTGCAAAAGACGACAGGGTGTGGCCTGTCCAGAGGCCGGTGTAGTACCTGAGCAAGGTCTTGTCAGCCTCCAAGCAGAACTACCAACACTACCAGAAGATGTGCTACGGTGTGTACTTTGCCGCCAAGAAGCTGAAGCAATATTTCCAAGAGCACTCCTTCACGGTTGTGTGCACCGCCCCCCTTGCAGAGATCATGGGTAACAGAGATGCTTCTGGCTGAGTGGCCAAGTGGGCCATCGAGCTGGCCCCCAACACCATCCTCTACCGTCCCCGCACCGCCATCAAATCCCAATCGCTGACCGACTTCCTCGTCAACTTGGCCGAGTCCCAGTACCTGCCGCTAGTGCCGGATTCTATGCATTGGCGGATGCACTTTGATAGCTTGAAGATGCGCACCAGCTTGGGATCCGGCACCGTCCTCACCTCTCCCAAAGGCGACAAGCTGAAATACACACTACAGATCCACTTCGTCCCCTCCAACAACGTAGCCGATTACGAGGTGCTCATCTTTGGGCTCCGACTGGCCAAAGAGATCGGATTCCGCCGCATCCTCTACTACAGAGACTCAGACTTCGTGGTCCAGCAGTCGTCCAGCAGTACGCCCGTTTTACAGTTGATGCGAGCGTATGTACCACGCCAACTTTTGAATTAAGTAAGAGACCTCAAGTCCCCCAAGGTGCACTCGGGGGCTACCTTTTTATCTATAAGATAAGCTTATCCATGATTTGAGGTTTTTACATTCTTGCCCTGTCTGGGTTCCGGCCAGCCGGCCTGGGGGCTTGCCGCCTTGGCCTAAGTTCGCACCAGCCGGAGCCGACTAGTAGTGTGCCGACGCCAAATCCCTCTCTTTGCTCCACGTCATAGCTTGCAGCGTGACTGTCCAACTGGCAAGAGCTAAAGGCCGGAAACATTGTCCACACAAAAAACGGATAAGGAAGAACGCCGACTATGGCCAAGCCGGCCTCTCGCCCCCCTCATCCGGCTGCTCAACAGCCGGCAGGCCGGCTTCTCACTCGACTAGCTACGCTCTAAGCGGCTGAAGCAACTTGCCTCCAAACGACCAAGTCCCTGACCCAGACCACAGCACGGGTGTCCGGCTGGCAGGAAGGCAGCCAAAGAAACGCGGCGAAGGAAAAAGCCAAAGAGGGAAAAAGCAAAGTCAAGCTAGAACCCGGCAACACATGCAAAATGTGGGGATTTAAAGTTTATACGTTGCAAAACGGCCCAGGGCCGGCATTCATCAAGTTTAAAAGTACACCCCCATTGGGTGGAACTGTGAGTAACTAACACCGTTTTCAAGCACGAAGACAGAAAAACTTGAAATATATAACAGGCCCTCTAGGCAGATGTCCCCTAGGGCGGCACGGACTGGTTGGCGGCGGGCGTAGCTTCGGCTGGCGGGGCTTGCGGTTGCTTTGTCTCGGCTTGGCGGTCGGCGGCGGCCGACATGGTCTCCGCTGGTCGCCAGCCGGCTCCATGTCGGGCCGAGTCAGGCTGGTCACTTCGCCATCTAGTGCGATGTAGCTGCCTTCGTCACCCTCGTCGCCTTTATCGCTGGAGCCGATCTCCTCCGCCGAGTCATCCCGGTCCGACGGGTTCAGACCAAACCAGGACGAAGGAACCTCAACATCATCATCTCCTCTCTCCAGGACGAAGACGTCGGCATCAGCATAGTCGACGATAGTTGCCGCATGGATGGCGATGTCTTCGCGCTCCCCCACCAGCTCCAGCAGCGCCTCCTAGTGGAAGGCCGCTAGCTGCGCCAGGCGCACACCGGGACGAACTCCAGAGCCTTCACAACCCCAGACCGCGTCACGGAACTCTTCCAGGCTTTGAGCCATCCTGCCGCCACCTCCATCCAGTCGGCCATCTGACTGGGAGTCTGCTGGATCTGGGCACCAGGCCACACTTTCCAAGACCTGGGACCCGGCGCACTGAAGTCGGCGGAGCAGGCAGCGCGTGGGCTCGAGGCGCACTCCAAACGGCCGTGAGTTGTTCTCCCATGGGTCGAGGCTGGTCCTGCGTGATATCCTTGCCATCTCGCCTTTGCTCCTCGCCTTGGGCCTCGATGCCCATGCAGACGGAGATGGAGTAGCCTGGGAGGAACTCTGCTAAATAAGAAGACAAAGATGTCAGAAGCCGGCTCCCAACGAAAGCCGACAGCTATCAATCGGCACCTCACAACCCGGAGAAGAGGGGCGTACCATCAGCATGTCGTCGATCACGGAGTAGGCGCCATCGAGGAGCTTCTCCCTCTTAGCCCAGTTCAAGCGCTAAGTCTCGAACTCGGCCGTCAGGTGCTCCTCGTCCGCCTTCAGCGCCCGGACCTGCTCCATGTGGCGCTCGGCCTGGTCTATCAGCTCCTTCTCCAGCCAGTCGTGAGCCGCGGCTGCCTGGTCGCGCTGGTTGTGACAGCCGGATTTTTGGCCCTTTCTTTTTCTTTTGTTTTTTCGAGGTTTTTTGCCTGAGTTTTTCTTTTTCGTGCCTTTGTGGTCTGGAAACTGAAGAAGATGCCCTCTTCTTTGTTTCTAGAGTGGCTTGTCATTCCCAAATCTTTCCCTAGACCCTGTCATTTTCATCCTAGCCCAAATCCCAATATTCTTTTTATTGGGAATATTCCTTTTCTATTAAAGGAATAACTCCAATTGCCCTAGGTTGTGAAGCAACCTATATTTCCATCACTCCAAAAATTCCCAAATAATTCTCATAAATTGTTTGGGTCATATGTTGATAAAATATGGCAAAACTTTTCATTGCCATGTTCGAAAATAATTCCCCAATATTCCTTTTTTCCATTCTGCCCTGAATGGCACTTTGTGAAGGAAGTGTCATTTATGTTTTTCCTAGTGGTTCCCAACCTTTTTGGGCATATTTATATGTCCAAATAATTGCCTCATGCACAATTTCAAGTTTATTTGCCTAGCCAATCTTCCTCAGTGATTTTTCAAAGTTTCTGTCAAACAGAAAGCCTTGTGAAGGAAGTACTAGCTAGGAGTAGCCAAATGAGTTGAACTTTTGCACACTCCTTAATGTGCTCATGTTAATCCCCTCCACCCATTTGCAGCCCCATCCAATCATCTATGTGAGCACAGGAGCAAATCTTTGTTTCTGGCAATGTTTTCAGGTTGTGAAGAAAGTGTATTTTGTATTCCTTCACAAATCCTGATAAATTACCAGATCATTCTTATGCCCATAAAACATATCTCCACCCATTTTGGTATTATTTCATTAAGCCATTATCCCTCTAGAATTTTTACAAGTTTCTCTCCAGAGGAGATGCTTGTGAAGGAAGTACAATTTTGGTTTATCCAAATGGTATGAAACCTCTCTCGTCATCTTCATATGATCAAATAACCCTGCCTTGCTCAAACTCAGCTCAATCCAATCAACCATGTGAGTGCATCATCATGATCTCCATTTCTGACCAGATTATGTGGTTGTTAAGCAACTATAGTAAATCTTGATCCATTTTACCCTCAAAACCTCCAGGATCATAGTCCCTCCATAGATAAACACCCCAGACAACTATTTGACCCATAGCATATCCCTGTTGATCACATTGAGCTGATAAAGTTTACTGCGGTGAACTTCAGAGCTCACTAACCTTTTGACCAGAGCCTTTTTCACCAAGTTACCACCACAGTTCAAACCTACCCATGAAGGACTAACCCCCAGACATGGTTTGGCATCACTTGTGGCACTGTGTGCACGAGTGCACGCGGTGACCATCGCTTTGGCGTGCAATGGCCGCGCCCAGAGTGTCTTCTTGCTCAGGCCTCTCCTCCTCTCGTCATCTTCGCGCTCGTGATGATGTCCAGTAGGTAGCCCGCGTCGTCGCCGTTCCCCTGGACCCCTCTCCCCCTCCGACAGCTTCCTCGCCGACGCTCGCCGACGAACGCCCACGGGCGCACTGTGGCCGACCGAGCTTTAATGGGGCATGGCCTCTTCCTCTGCTCCCCTCGACTCCGTGACCTCTGCGGCTCGTCCGCTCTCTCGCTCGTCGCCTTCCCCGTGCCCTCCCGTGCTTGCTGGCCGTCGCCAGAGCTTTGGTCGGACGTGCCCGGCAGCACCCGAGGCCATGCCCCTCGCCCCTCCTATAAATGGCCTTCCCCCGAGCCGTTTGAGCTCACCACTGGCCTCTTTAACCTCCTCTATTCCCGCCCATGCTCTTCCCCAAGCTCCAAGAGCTCCCGAGCCTCCAATGGTCGCCATGGCCGCCACCTCTGCCCCTCTTCGATTCGGTCGAACCCAGCCCTTCCCCTCCATTCTGCCACCACCAGAGGAGTCCCCTCAATCCCCTGATCCCCTCCTAAACCCCTCCGGCGCCTAGCCCCCTTCTCTCCCCCACCGCGGTGCCGTGCCCGATCCAAGCCGAAGCTCCCCTCCGCCGCGGCCGACACCCCGCTCCTTCCTGTGGTCTCCGGCGTCCGTGGCATGGCCCATCCGATGCGGCTCCGTCTCCCGAACATGCCGGTGGTCCGAGCGCCACGGATGGTGGCCCGTAGCACTGACAGTCATCGCCAGAGCGCTCGGCCCTCCTCTATGCGACATCGAGAGGAAAGGAGGAAGAAGGTGGGAGGAGAGAGAGAAGCAGCGCGGGCCCCACCTGTCGGCCCCTTAGCCATTGACCAGTCCCGGCCCCGCCTTGCCACGTCACTTAAGTGGAAACGTATTCACTCGAATACGCTTTCATTTTTCTGTCCAGGCCCCTGTTTGAAATTCTTTTCATTGCAGATAGGTCCCTGGCAGAAAAACATCCATATCTTTTTATCCGTAACTCCAAATGAGGTGATTCCAAAGCCTACTTCTTCGTTTTGTCGAGACCGTTCTGTTGGTTTCATTTTCACTATGGTTTGACATTGTGAAAATGACCTTTTTGCCCTTGCGCGTAAATAGCCCCTTCGAGAGGGAACTGTTTCCGACAAATCTTTCCGCGGCTTCACCGCACTTCTCCCTGGTGCCTTCTTCATCTCCAGGCAAGCCACAATACCCACTTGCATGATAGTCATGCATTAGCTATGGTTTTCAACTTGATTCTTTATTAAATGTTTTCTTGTTGAAAAGATGGTTATCGTTGTCCCGGTGATGTTTAGAGTTGCATGTTCACTTTTATGCTATGTTGTCTTGTACTCTGTTATCATGTTATACCTGCTAGTATTTCCTTTCATAAGTTTATGCTTGCTAGTAGTACATGTTGATGTACTGGTGATGTTCATGCTAGTTAGTATGCCATGCTCAGTGGATACGATTTATTGTTGATATGGTGGATAGTTATGTGATACCATCATGATTATGTTGATATCATGTTCATGCATTTTATCATGGCTCAGCATATTTGCATTCAAGTTAACCGGATTAAATTGAAATTGAACAACTGTTGGTCGAGTCTTGGTGCCGCTGAATCAATGCTAACCAGTGCAACCACGCTTACCGGTATGGGACGGTCCTAACTAGGTCTATTGTCGTGCCTCTCGCCAGTGCCTCCAACGAGGGAAGGTTATGGGCGTGTGCTACCCTAATTAGGTAGGCGGACATAAGTCTTGTGTGCCTGTTGTTGTTGTTATGTGCACATGTCCCCGTTTGGGACAGTTTATTGTTTTGGGCCACAGCGGTGGTCATTGAGGTGTCTTGAGGTAGACACGGGGCCACCCATGACTTAGCCCAGAGGGGAGTGAGTCGGAGTGGCCGGGAGAGTGTCATGGCAGTAGATCGGTTTTGTCGGAATGCCGTTGGTCCACCCGAATGGGAGTGCGAGGCCATGGGTTCCGTAGTGTGGGTACAGTGTACTAACCTCTGCAGAGTGTATATTAAATCTATCGATAGCCGCGCTCCCGGATAAGGGCCCAGGTCGAAAGTAGGTCACACAATGAGTCAACAATAGTAAGAATAACTTGATTAATGACAACTCATGGTTGTGATCGCCGAGGATCACGGGCCATTCAGTGGTCGGGTTGTGATCGCCGTAAGGATCACGGGCCATGTAGTGGTTGGGTTGTGATCGCCGTAAGGATCATGGGCCATTTATTGGTCGGGTTGTGATCGCCGTAAGGATCATGGGCCATTTATTGGTCGGGTTGTGATCGCCGTAAGGATCACGGTTTGGGACCAAGTGTTGGTCGTTGTTGTGATCACCATAAGGATCATGATGGTATCGAGGGTACCGAGTTGTTGTATATTCGTGATGTTGTGCGAGAGTCGTGGGTAAAAGCCAAGCTCATTGTGGTCATTTAATGATCACTACGGTATTGTTTATACCAAGCTTGATTTGATCCTGAGATGATCATGTGATGTCCGAGGTTGGTAAGTGATGCATGTGTTGGTTACGAGGTAGCCCGAGCAGGATAAGTGGTGCATATAGTGGCATCATGTTGCATGCTAGTATTGTTGGATTAATATGTTCATGTTGTGTTAGCTGTATCATGTTCATGTTATATTTGCTCTGATGATCTCATGATAATTCCTGTTTAACCTGTAATTGACATTTTGTTGTCTGTCTTGAATGCTTCTGGTTATTGTGAGCTTGCAAGTACATTCAATGTACAGACCTGGCGTGTCATGCCAGTTTGCAGGTCATGCCAGATTTGATTGCTTGCTTGTCGTGGTTTCCGTTCATGCGAGCTAGGATAAGCGTTCCAGCCAGAGTCCCTGCGGAGTGGAGTTCACCACCGTCGCTGTTGTTCCGCTGCTAGAGTTATTCCGCTGCTTGCGTGCATAGAGCAACTGAGGATGGCGTAGTGCCGCCGCGCCGATGTTATTCATTGTATTATCGGAGACCTTGTAATCATATTCATGTAATAATAGAAGGCTGGTTTGTTCTATGCTAAGCAGTGCCATATTCCAGAGGACTTCATCTCAATCTCTGGGCTAGAATACGGGGTGTTCCGGTTTTCTCTGAGCCGGGGTGCCACAGGCTTGGTATCAGAGCAGGTCTGGCTGTAGGACGCCCTAGTCCGCGCGAACGTTAGAAAGCGGTAGTATAGACCCCAGTTGGTTTGTTGCACTTGATTGCTGCATTAGTTTGTCGCATAGCATGCATATAGATTATTATTTCCTTGCTAACGGTTTATCTGGTGAGTGTAGCTGGCATCGGTTCGGATCCACTACAGCTCAACCTTTGCATTTCCCTAGTCCCTTTTTCTTTCGGTGTTTGGTGTCATTTCTGTCCCAGCAGAGTGATGCCAAGTGATCCCGACACTGTTTGCAAAAATGGTGCTCAAGCATCATGCTGATGTCTTTCTTTCAGTCCCGTCTATCATTTCGGTGATGGACATGCTTCTATCCCGGATCGTTCTATTATTTTGTCGCGTTGGCAACCCTTAATGATCTTAGTTATCAAAAAAGGGCAATGTCAGCAGCCCCAGTTTTTCCTTGCTATCCTATTTCTTGGACGAGTACGGATCTTTTTCCGTCCGCTTGATAATAATGTGGTTGCGACCTTCATGTCCCACTACATGATTACCGTGTGCGTTCTCGCCTCCGAGCTAGTACAGGTTGCTACCTGGCTAAGTTAGCACTTGGTGTACCGCTGTTTACACCAACTATTCCACACATTTATTCGTCCTCGTGCACATCGTCATAGCATATTAGACCGCAATACTGGAGTTTCCGCGAGATTTGTGTGCTTAGGTGTGCATGCATATTATTGTGTGAGTAGCAGTAATATGTGATGATTGCTTGATTAATTACATTAGTAGAATTCTTGTGAGCTCTTGTTTTAGTCGTTTCTTTTGTTCCTTTCTTTGGGCCTTCGGTGTTACAAAGTTATCCCCTATTAAAGTTGCTCATCAGCCGACACCGGACCCGAAGAGTCAGCAAGAAATGCATATATTTGGAAACTCAGCTAAACATAATGGAATTATTAGCACACAACAGTAAATTGGGAATATCCCGACTGGATGCAAAAGAAATCCTGGATGGACCATCAGTATCAAGTTTGCACTAGCGTGCACTCATCACAACAAAATCATTAAATCAGCAAGAAGATAAATTGTGTGCAAGGTTGACAGAATATTATCAGTCAAAGGTTTGGCTCAGATACAAGTTTGATTCATCGTTAAGAATGATTTTTAAACATTATATGCCTGGAAGCAAGCAAAAATATGGCATGTACTCAGAAAGGAGGATAGTCCTGCAAAACCCCGTTTCATGCAAGAAATTAATAGCAAAAATATTCAGATGGTTATATATGTGGAAATCGGTCTGCATATCACAATAAGAAGCTTCTGGTGTAAGCAACCCAATCTTCCCTCGCAAGATACCCGAGAAGCTTCCAAGGCAAGATTCATCTATCTTCCTCAGTACGATATATGGATGACTTCTCGCGCAAGGTACTCTGCCTTCTTTAGTAAGCAACCGCAAAGGCTTCCAACATAAGGTACTGAGTCTTTCCCCAGCAAAGTCTTTAAGGGGGTAAGCTTCTGAAGCACGATACCCAGTCTTCTTCAGCAAGCTGTCCGATGAAAGTTTCGAGCACAAGCCAGCTAGTCTTCCTCAGTAAGACATTGGTACAAGGTAGTATGATGTGAATTGACAGCATATGGCAATGAATCCCAAGAATCAGATCCGCAACATTTTGGTCAGAATCAAGAATCAGTCAGAATACATGTCTGTCTCGGAATCAGGTCCTCATATATATTCAATGAGCATACCATCAAGATCTTACAAGTCACTCGGATGAGGATCTAACAACCACATGAGGATGATTACGAGAATAAAGCCAGTATACACCACAGTGTGACAAAGGATTATGAGGATTGACAACATCAATGAGCTCCATACAGATACTTGTGAACTGGAAAATGATCTCGATGAGCCCTTGTCCCTTTTTTCTCCAATGACGGCACCATGCCTGTGATCTGAGCTGTTTCTAGCTATCCGGGGTGGATGCCTATTTTTGTTTCTCCCTTCAACGACTGTCATGAGTCCGAGCTGCTTTTTGGCCGTCCCGTACAGCTGTTGAGTTTCTTTTCGTGATAGTAGCCCTATAGCTGCTTTTTGGCTATTTTAGGGTGCTCCCACCTTCTTCTTATCGACCCGGTCTCATGCTCTAAGCTGCTTTTCGGCCGTCCTGAGCCGTGGTTGAGTTATTTCAGTAATGTCCCAGATCTGAGTTGTAAAGACCGTTCTGGTGGCTACTGACTTATTTGTCGATTTCTTGCAAGGGTTTTCGATGATCATTTCCCAACGATCAGAACTTGAGAGGTGTTGAACCTGCCATTTAATGGGTTACCTTCTCAGAAAAATGAGGATAAGCTACGATTGCCGAAAAATTGCACCGACAGTACATGTGGTCATACGAAGAAGCAATATGACCCGGCTCTTTCAGCCAAAGGTCCAGACCAAGAAAACAATAATGAAGGAGCAAGACCAGTGATGCAGCAGGAGTTATCGGCATGAGGAATAACAGTCTGGAATCCTGAGTCCTCACTTATATGAATCATCATGGATAGCCTATCGTGAACAAAAAATTTCCGTCAGAACCACCGTTAGCCAAGTCTGCAGATATTATCATACAGGCCAACACTACTAGGAAAAAGCCTATACACATAATCTTATCAGCAGTGCGCTTTAAAATAAGGTGCTGCTGCTAATTAGGAGTAGCGTGCTCGAGAGTAACTCGCTGCGGAAACAAATATAGCAGTAGCGCGCCCGCTCAAAGACGCGCTACTACTATAATTCCCACGAGGCCGCCGCGAGGCTAGTTATAGCAGCAACGCGTTATAACAAAGGGTGCTACTCCTACGTAGCATAGTAGCAGCGCATTTTGCCAATAGGCGCTACTGCTAAGTTTACTACAAAAATTTAGTCCCACCTCGCTCCGTGAAGAGAGTTTCTACCACCTTAAATATGTTACTTCTCAAACTTTGACAAGCACTTGGTCTTCATTGAACTCTATGTGTAGAATTTGTGGCTGCAATATGAGTCTTCACCTGTTCCTAAACCGGTGAGTTCTCATATTGACAAATAAGATTGTACACAAAAAGATCGTTGATGATCAATGTATTTTTGATATATTGAACAAAGTCTTACATGCTGACACATAGCAGTAGCGCTTTATTGTGAAAGGCGCTGTTGCTGGGTAGCTTAGCAGTAGCGTCTTTCTCCATAGCGCGCTACTGCTAAGCCATTCCATCTCCCACCCCCATCTCCTCTATCCGATCCACTCACAGTCACACACTCACTGTGGATCCCCTCTCAATCCCCCGCGCCGGTCCACCCCCGTCGCCCCTCCTCTGTCTGCGCCGTCGTCACCTCCTCCTCCTTGCTGTGGACTCGGTACCGGCCTCCTCCTCCGTCCTCCCTCTCCACTCGCCGCTGGTCGGCCTCTCCTCGCTCCGCCTTCCTCCTCCGTCCTCCCTCCACTGGCCGCTGGCCGGCCCCTCCTCGCTCCGCCTTCCTCCTCCATCATACTCTCTTCTCCCTCCTCGAGTCGCCCCTCCTTCTCCCTCCTGCCCGCTACATTTTGATTTAGTAGGCTAGTTCATATGCAACATTTTGATTTAGTTGATATGATTTAGTTGATTTAGTAGGCTAGTTGATTTAGTTGACTTAGAACATTTTGATTTAGTTGATTTAGTAGGCTAGTTGATTTAGTTGATTTAGAACATTTTGATTTAGTTGATTTAGTAGGCTAGTTGATTTAGTTGATTTAGAACATTTTGATTTAGTTGATTTAGTAGGCTAGTTCATTTAGTTGATTTAGAACATTTTGATTTAGTTGATGTTGTAGGCTAGTTCATTTAGTTGATTTAGAACATTTTGATTTAGTTGATTTAGTAGGCTAGTTCATTTAGTTGATTGAGAACATTTTGATTTAGTTGATTTAGTAGGCTAGTTCATTTAGTTGATTTAGAACATTTTGATTTAGTTGATGTAGTAGGCTAGTTCATTTAGTTGATTTAGTATGCACCATTTTATTGTTATTTTTTCTGTACATGGATAGGTACGTAGTTGCTTTTGTTTTTTTAATAAGTTACTTTTTGGCAAAATGTAGGTGGTACCTTGTCATCTAATATGTTACTAGCTCTTTAGGAAAAATGGCGCCACCACCACCACCACTATGTCGACTGTACCTTGTCATCTAATATGTTACTAGATCTTAGGATTATAACTGTCCATCAAATTGCTTCTCACGGAAGAACCAAAAATATCACATGCTACTGCTTTTCTTTCCTATGAAGTGGATCATTAATCCTTTGCTCATATTGCTTTAGGAAAAATGGCGCCACCACCACCACCACTATGTCGACTGTGCAAGTCAAGGTGCGCCAGCAGCCTTGCAACTGGCAAGCTGTTCGGCATCTACTTCCAGCTGAGTTTTCGTCATGCGGCGGTAAGAAATTAGATGAAATGTAATAACTATTTTATTTTTAGTGTTGGCATTACTGCATTGTGTCATTTTGCTTATTTTACACAGATCGTCCCATGCAATGTGAGGTTGAAATTCAACAAGCTGACAGGAGACACTGTGACATTTGAGGCTCCTGGGGGCCGTACACTATGGAGGTCGAGAAAGGACGCAATATGTCGCAGATTAGAGGAGATGGATGGGCCTGTTTGGTCGCTCGCATGTGTCTTACTGGTGGTGAGTTGATCAGCTTCTCCTTCCGAGCAGAAAGACCCAAGCTGGCTGTCATTTATCTCAACCTGGTGGAAGATGACAAAGATGATGAAGATGATGAAGATAATGAGGACCCACTCGATGAAGATGATGATGACCCACTTCATGAAGCCATCGCAGCTCAAAGAACAAGGCTGAGTGAGGAGGAGGTGTCCACCCTGTGGGACATAATTCTGCCACGTGCTGACTTTGTCGGGGTGCCATTCGTGACCCGCTTGACAAATACCATGGTTGATCGACATGATACGGTATGTTATACTTACAAATGCAAATTATCCGATGAATTACTTAGTGTATAGTCCAATGATATGGTATGTTGTGTGGAATCTAGTCGATGATATGTTTTAGTGTAGAGTTCGATCACATGCTTATTAGTGTAGAATCTAAGGAAACTATTAATAGTGTAGATAATCCATATGTACTTATTTGCGAGGCTATTTATTAATTGATATGTTTTTCTTATTCAGAAATTGGCAAAGAGCATATTTGTGAGTTATGGTATCGAGCCTGATGAAGAAGGCTCAGCTGGACTACGCCTTACTGCAAGGGGCTCCGTCACAACCTGTACTTACCGCGTGGACACGGACGGTCGCACACACTTAAACTCGGTTGGGTGGAAGAAATTCCTCGATGGCAAGAATCTTCGTGTTGGACAGGCCATCCTAATTACTATGCGGAACACCAACCGCCCTGGCTTGAGGATGATGATTGTCTTCGATATCATCTAGAACTACATATGTGTGTGTGGCTATATCATCTAGAACTACATATGTGTGTGTGGCTATATAATCTAGAACTACATAAGATGATCGTCGTCGATATCATCTAGAACTACATATGATGATCGCTGTTGATATGACCTTGTACTGTGTCACATCCCTAGCTTCTGGCATTGCACTAGGCTAACTTCATGTGTGCATCATGTTTAACTTTGAAAGAAACTTGAAATGTAGATGTCCAAACCCTAGTACCAAATGGAATTCAAATAGGTTCAACCTAAAAATATTTTCAGTGAATCCAAATGGCTTTCAAAAATGTTCATCATTTCTGGAAAATGCTAGAACCATAACCAGAGGTGTTGCACATTTTTCCATGACATATTTGGTCACTGAATTAAATCATATGTACTTTGCATTTAGGCATTTAAATGCTAGTAAATATTTTAAATGCTCAAATAATTCTGGAAATAAGTGTGGGCTGTTGGAATTAATCTAAACAGAGCGTATGATTATTTTTAGGATTTTTGAAGGTGTCTAACTATTTTTAATAAAGCCTCAAACTTACAGAAAAATAGAAAAACAGAATATAAGAGAGAGAGAGAGAGAGAGAGAGAGACAGAGACTCACCTGGGCACTTGCCTGGCGCCCACCAAGCCCACCTGGGCCTCTCCTGTACTGGCCCAGCCCACCTGGCCTAGTGCCAGTCATCCCCAACCTCTGCCAGTAGGCAGAGGAGGGACAACGCACGGCGCGCTCGCGGGCGCCACGCCACCAGGCTGCCTGTCTGCGTCACCTGGCCACCGCGATGCCTCGCGTCTTCTCCTAGGCGCCGCCTCGACCCCCTGGACACCACTCTACCCTCTCCCTCGTCCTCTTCCGCAATGGCCGACACGCCCGTAAGCCACCGCCGCCGTAGTCGACGCCACCGCCTCTCCCTCGCCCCCTGGAGCTGCCCACGAGCTCCTCCTAGTCCATGTCCTCCTCCTCACCGAGCCGTCCGATGCCGGACGCCCTACATCACCCTCTGCCCCGCCATCTTCGCCGCCTCTACCCAGAGATTGCCATTGTCAACGCGCCGTCACTGAAGCTTCCCCGAACCCGCCGAGCTTCTCTCCCGACCCCTTGTGAGCTCCTGCGCCTTCCCCCTCTCTCCCCGCAGTCTAACTCGCCCTTTAGCGCTAGCGCTGCCGTGCCCGAAGCTCACCGCCGCCCAGCCATGTCGCCGCCGTGGCCACCGTCACCTAGAGCCGCAACCGAGCGCGCCACCGTGCTCAGCACGTTCCCAGGAGTCAACCGCGACCACCCGTGGCTCCTGCCGCTCCCTGAAATGCCGATTCGCTCGACGTCCGAGCTCCGGCCGCCGTGCTTGCCATCGCTGCCGTTGTTACGGTCCACTCCGGCGTGAGCGGATGGCTCCGTTGGATGCGGACAAGCACCAGCTTCTCGCCAAGCCAAACCGCCGCTCGTTTCATCACTTGTGCTGCGTTTCCGAACCGCGCCACCGTCTCGGGCCTCGCCGGCGTCATGTCACAGGCGGGTTTGACACATTTGACCATGTGGGCCCCGCCCCTGGTCAAACCTAGATTAGGAGTTAATCTATTGTTAATTTAGTTAGTTAAACTAATGACACTGACATGCGGGACCCACGCACCAGGTTTGACCTGGACCCGACCTGTTGACCTGCTGACATCACACTGACGTCAGGTTGACGCAGTAAATCATTTTCTGGATTAAAAATAACTCAGTAATTCCAGAAAATGTCTAAAACTTTTAAAATTCATAGAAATTCAACCGTAACTCCAAATGAAATAATTTATATATGAAAAATGATCAGAAAAATGCAATCTATCCATCTGCACCATTTTCATGCATGTTAGAACAACTTATCACTACTATTTAGGATAATGAAATGAATGGCATTTAAATAATCACATGTGGAGTTGGAATTTGAACCCTTGGTTCAAACCAACTTCATTTAATCTGGTTTATAGTTGCATTAGCCCAACACACTCATTTTGCCATGTCATGATCATGCATCATATTGTGCATTGCATTGATTGTGTTCCCTTCTGTGTTGCCGGTATTTGTCCCCTCTCGATAGACGTGATACCGACGATGAGATCGATGGCACCGATGAAGAACTATTTCTATCCTCAGAAGTGCTAGGCAAGCAAAAACCCCTTGTTCATTCCGATACAATCCCACTCTCTCGCTCCTGCTCTCTTTTACTGCATCAGGACAACAACGACATATTTGTTACTTGCTGCGGTAGCTGAACCCCTTATCCTCTGCATGACCTGTCATTGCCACAATAAATATATGAAACCCACTAGCATGAGTAGGAGTTGTTTGAGCCCTGATGTGCCTACTCATTCATGTTTGTTTGTCATGCCTGCTACTGCTTAGAGTTGAGTCAGGTCTGATTCATCGGGGATGAATTGGATGTGTGTAAACATGTCCTACTGTGTGTGAGCTAAGTGTGTGAACACGATTTGGTAAAGGTAGCGGTGACAGGCCATGTAGGAGTACATGGTGATTGTCTCATTGCAGCCGTCCTCAGGAACTGAGTTCTGTGTTTGTGATCCGTGAACAGTTACTACCACACATTGGGCTCCGGGCGCTCCAAGCTCTCTCGACTTATTAATCAACTTGATCTCTGTCCAGGAGTTGCAACTAGTTTCTGGTGTTTGTAGGTAGTGTTAGTAGTCTACCAAGTGGCACCCGGTACACGTGGGCTTGGGACAGACTAGACACAGTGGCACGGTGTACCAAGTGGCACCCGGATGGTGGGCTTGGGAACCCTGCACACATTGTTTGGGGCTGTGAGCGACACCCCGGCCGGATCTCCTTGCGGATGGAACCCGAATAGGCGATAAACCTGGACGAGAGACTTGTGTGGTAAGTCAGGTCGTGGCCGATACCCTCGCTGAGCTTCCGCTTGAAGGTTGCCGAGTACATGTCGTGTAAACGGTGATAAGTGGTGAGAGCGTGTGTGTAGAAGTACACCCCTGCAGGGTTAACATTATCTATTCGAATAGTCGTGTCCGCGGTAAAGGACTTCTGGGTTGCCTGTACAGTTCATAGACAAGTGAAAGTGGATACTCTAAAATATGCAAGATAAGCGTGAGTGCTATGGACGGCATTCTCGTAGGGAGACGGGAGCGGATCCATAGTGGTGTATTGATATGGTGAATATGTGGACTCGTGTGCGCCACCTCAAAAGAGTTACTTGCAGTCGTAGTTCAGGATAGCCACCGAGTCAAAGCTGGCTTGCTGCAGTTAAACTCCACCACCCCCTTTGTTGATAATGTTGCATATGTAGTTAGTTCTGATGTAAGTCTTGCTGGGTACATTTGTACTCACGTTTGCCTATTTTATGTTTTTGCAGAGAGACTTCAGTCTCACTAGTAGTTCCGTGTGGACTTCGACGTTTAGCTTGTTCCCTCAGCTACGATCTTGTGCCCTCGGCAGGATCGGGTAGTTAGTCAGGCTTCTCGGCCTTTTTCATTTGTAGTAGTCTGTACTCAGACATGTTAAGCTTCCGCATGTGCTTTGACTTGTATGTTTTGAATGTTGGGTCGTGAGACCCATGTTTGTAATATCTTGCTCCTCGGAGCCTATTGAATAAAATACTTGAGTTGTAGAGTCATGTTGTGATGCCATGTTGTATTTGCACATATCGAGCATATTGTGTGTATGTTATTGAAATGCTTGGTATGTGTGGGATCTGACTATCTAGTTGTTTATCCTTAGTAGCCTCTCTTACTGGGAAATGTCTCCTAGTGCTTCCACTGAGCCATGGTAGCTTGCCGCTACTCCGGAACACTTAGGCTGGCCGGCATGTGTCCTTCTTCGTTCCTGTGTCTGTCCCTGCGGGGAAATGTCACGCGATGAATACCGGAGTCCTGTTAGCCCGCTACAGCCCGGTTCACCGGAGTCCTGCTAGCCCAGTGCTACAGCCTGGATTCACTCGCTGATGACCGACACGTTCGATGCTGGGTCATGGATGCCTGTCCCTGTAAGTTTGTGCCACTTTGGGTTTACGACTAGCCATGTCAGCCCGGACTCCTTATCATATGGATGCTAGCGACACTATCATATATGTGTACCAAAAGGCGCAAACGGTCCCGGGCAAAGGTAAGGCGACACCCGTGGGGATACCGTGCATGAGGCCACAAAGTGATATGAGGTGTTACATGCTAAATCGATGTGGCATTGAGTCGGGGTCCTGACAGCTTTGGTATCAGAGCCTGACTGCCTGTAGGATTACCGAGCCAAACTGGTCGAAGTTGAGTCTAGAAATGCTTTAGTTATATAAGGGAATTGATTGTGGGATGGAACGTAAGGCTCTTTTTACTCCTTTACCTTCATGCCTTCTGATCCAAGTCATCCTATCTTTCCTACGGGGTTAAGGAACTAGGCTTTCTCTTCTTTCTATTAGGATCACGTGTTACTAATCCGTAGAATCTTAGGATTGTTGGTTTCATGCCTCAGTTCAATTTCTACTACTTTTAGTATGTTGTCAGCTAAACCAGAACCTTGATATGATGTTGTTAAGTGACTATGCCAAACCTTGTGAATGTCTCAAATCTTTTTCTGAGCATTTACAGTCGTTATGTGTCCGAGTCATCCCAGGTTTCTAAATAGTCTGATGCATTTGCAAATCCCTTCTTTCCGTTCCCGATGTCCCTTTGGGCCAGTTCAAGCACACTAATCGGTCTGTTGAGGTACTCGATTGCCTCGACATATGTGTTGGAGCTATTATCATGACCCTAGATGTCTTAGGGGATCATCTAGTAATCTAGCCATGTTTTGTGTTCCCAGTGTGATGATTCTGGCCTTTATTCTCGAAAGCATCCCGTGATGCCACTTTCCTTGGGTTTTGGACCCGAGATTCACCCTACTTACCTCGTGTTGATAGTGTTTGCTAGTTCCTTTAGGATATTAGTAACCTTTGCGATAGTCCTCGAGGTCCGTGGTATATCGTTCTTCCAAATACCATGAACCATTCTTGGCAGGAGTTCTTTTGAACCAAAAGATCACAACCAGAGTGCTCTTGATGAGTTCTTCATTCTATATTGTGAATCTGCCAGTTCTACCTTCTACATGGGTTATCCGGAAGAAATGTTGAGCTTTGCTCGACATACTAATCTATGCATCCACAACTCAGAAAGATATATGTTCCTTTGAGTTGTCCCTCTTTAGTTGTTTCCTTGCTCTCGTCTATCAATTGATAGTCAGGATGGTTATGCATTCATGTTATCGATGCCTATGATTTCTGTGGTCCGACAAGCCATTCCATTTCGGAATGACTAGGAGAAACAAACTCTAGTACCTTGTCCATTTCTAGGATTTGGTCAAAGCAGTTGTATTCCGCAGATCAAAATGCCAATCCAGTTTTTGTTCTGTTCTACCTCGGAGTATCACCCTCTTTCATAGCAAGAGTATCGTGAGATTTGCACACCCTCTTAAGAATTCTTGATGCAGTGATACTTCTTTCCATCATTCTTCATTCCTCGGTTCCTGTGTTGTTGTAACCAGAATGCCGACAAGTGAACCATGATGTGTGAATTCAATACTCCTAGCAACCTTATTGCTTGGTAGTTAATGGACAATAATTTCATTCTTAGCGTGTTGGTTTTTGAATCGTCGTTCCAAGATAGATCGTGCTACCTAGTCCTTATTTCCGGTGCACCCCTCGATCAATGAGTTAGGATTGTGCCAATCCCTCGCTCTTGTGATCATATCATCGAAAGAAAGATTGCTCCCGAGCTTAATAACATTTCGGTGGTTCGTGATGTTCCGAATGTCTTCTCGGAAGTGTTACCAGGTTGTCACCTGACCGCTATGTTGAGTTCGTGATCAAGTTGGTTTCTTGTAACCACCCCTTCTCCAGGAATCTATGTTGGATACCCCTGAGCTAGTTGGTTAAGCCAGACAACAACTTGGAGAGTTAGAAGATAAAAGCTTGCCTAACTTAGTTCATTTCAAAGGGATATCTTGAGTTTGTGTGTTTGTTGTAGAAAGATGATTTCTTCACTGATTGGTCCTCGTGATCAGATGTTGAACCTATCGTCTTGCCCAAACCTTGATTTGAGTGTGGGCCATCGTCAAATCAAGTTAGAACCAACGGTATTCGTAATGTTGTCTTACTCGTGGTTGATTCCTCGAGCACACACCATTACATCTTTTGGTCTGACCAATACTATCACATTGTTCACATAATGGTGGAAGTCCAGTGATATGGAAATTCCGATGAGTTGCTATTGAGCCCATCAACAACATCTTGTCTCCTCCATGACTCATGTTGAACACCAAGCTAGTGTTGGAAACTTTTGTAAGCATTATCTTCATGTCCCGTTCATGAAATACATGTTTGGTGTAAGAAGTGACTTTCTCCAAGTTCACGTGCATTAGGTGCAAGTAGCCGCCGTGAATTGAGAAAGATTGTTTTTGCTTTCTCTAGAATCATCCCAAGTCAGTCATGCATGTGCGAAGTATTCCATGGTTTGATAGGCTCGCTACCTCCACTCCATGTGTAATCCCTAGCACACCAAGCCACTGATTGATTTGTTCAAGGAAAAGAAGTTCTTAAGTGCTAATCCTTAAGGACCCAAAGGTACATGCGCAGGACTTTGCTCTCCGCAATGATGGTTCCCAACCTGAACTCGGTAGTGTTTTATTGTAAGACTACCATGTGGTCATGCTTGTCTCGGACAACGTGTCCACTTGTTGTAGCAAAACCAGCTCATGTTTTGGAGCTTGCTGTTGTAGTTCATTCCCCGAGAATCTCGCAACGTCATCTCGTCGATTTGTGTTGTAAACTTTCATTTTTCTTTCTAGACTCGGTGAGTCTGGAATATCCTGACACCAACCAGATCTGAATCTCAAGCAGATATGATGGTTGGAGCATTCCCAACATTTGCAATCTGTTCCCAGCTTGCACCCCATCGTGCCAATTTCCCATCGGCTGCCTTCTCAGCAGTTGCTGTCCAGGACAATCTTCAAAAGTGGACTTACCATGAGTCCCATCCATTCCTGAAGATAAGCAAAAATCATTCATCGCGTTGTCTTCAACAAGGTAATCCACATCATCCATTCTAATCCGGGTATGCCATTCTACCGAACCCCTCCAAACGATCGCTCGAGATTTGCCCTAGGCTGGTATAGAGAGTCTCAATGATATCTATATCAAAGGTAATTCTTTTTGCCACTTAAGGGTATATTTCTACAAGTCACCTTCCCTAAGGTGCATCGTTATGGTATCATGGCAACTCAACTCCTCGCTACGTTGACAACCGTTCACCACCTTCTTAGGTGTGGAATTATTGCCTACCTAGTGAACCTTTGTCATGTGTTTCACTCCATCCCTCTAGATGTGTGTTTTGTATCTCAGCTCGAGTGATGTTGCTATGTCTCATTCCGTGAGTTGATCCTAAGTTGTTCGATCTTTGAGAAGATCGATCCTTCTAGAGTCTCCTTCTCCTCTCATTGTCATGTTGGCTGGAGTTCTCAGAGCAAGACGACAAGACAAAGATGGTGATTGAATCAACGTTCATTTGAAGTGCAACCTGGATCGTGAAGATTGCGTTAGTTGCATTTTCCCCTTCATCTTACCCTGCGCCTGAATCTCGGGACGAGCTTCTTGTTTAGTGGGGGTGAGTTGTCACATCCCTAGCTTCTGGCATTGCACTAGGCTAACTTCATGTGTGCATCATGTTTAACTTTAAAAGAAACTTGAAATGGGGATGTCCAAACCCTAGTACCAAATGGAATTCAAATAGGTTCAACCTAAAAATATTTTCAGTGAATCCAAATGGCTTTCGAAAATGTTCATCATTTCTGGAAAATGCTAGAACCATAACCAGAGGTGTTGCACATTTTTCCATGACATATTTGGTCACTGAATTAAATAATATGTACTTTGCATTTGGGCATTTAAATGCTAGTAAATATTTTAAATGCTCAAATAATTCTGGAAATAAGTGTGGGCTATTGGAATTAATCTAAACAGAGCCTATGATTATTTTCAGGATTTTTGAAGGTGTCTAACTATTTTTAATAAAGCCACAAACTTACAGAAAAATAGAAAAACAGAATATAAGAGAGAGAGAGAGGGAGAGACTCACCCGGGCACTTGCCTGGCGCCCACCAAGCCCACCTGGGCCTCTCCTGTGCTGGCCCAGCCCACCTGGCCTAGTGCCAGTCATCCCCAACCTCTGCTAGTAGGCAGAGGAGGGACAACGCACGGCGCACGCGCGGGCGCCACGCCACCAGGCCGCCTGCCTGCGTCGCCTGGCCACCGCGACGCCTCGCATCTTCTCCTAGGCGCTGCCTCGACCCCCTGGACACCACTCTTCCCTCCTCTACCCTCTCCCTCGTCCTCTTCCGCAACGGCCGACGCGCCCGTAAGCCGCCGCCGCCGTAGTCGACGCCACAGCCTCTCCCTCGCCCCCTGGAGCTGCCCACGAGCTCCGCCTAGTCCCTGTACTCCTCCTCACCGAGCCGCCCGACGCCGGACGCCCTGCATCACCCTCTGCCCCGCCATCTTCGCCGCCTCTGCCCGGAGATCGCCGTTGTCAACGCGCCGTCGCAGAAGCTTCCCTGAGCCCGCCGAGCTTCTCTCCCGACCCCTTGTGAGCTCCTGCGCCTTCCCCCTCTCTCCCCGCAGTCTAACTCGCCCTCTAGCGCTAGCGCTGCCGTGCCCGAAGCTCACCGCCGCCCAGCCATGTCGCCGCCGTGGCCACCGTCACCTAGAGCTGCAACCGAGCGCGCCACCGTGCTCAGCACGTTCCCAGGAGTCAACCGCGACCACCTGTGGCTCCTGCCGCTCCCTGAAACACCGATTCGCTCGACGTCCGAGCTCCAGCCGCCGCGCTTGCCATCGCCGCCGTTGTTACGGTCCACTCCGGCGCGAGCTGATGGCTCCGTTTGATGCGGACGAGCACCAGCTTCTCGCCAAGCCAAACCGCCGCTCGTTTCGTCGCTTGTGCTGCATTTCTGAACCGCGCCGCTGCCTCCGGCCTCGCCGGTGTCATGTCGCCGGTGGGTTTGGCCCATTTGACCATGTGGGCCCCGCCCCTGGTCAAACCTAGATTAGGAGTTAATCTATTGTTAATTTAGTTAGTTAAACTAATGACACTGACGTGGGACCCATGCACCAGGTTTGACTTGGACCCGACCTGTTGACCTGCTGATGTCACACTGACGTCAGGCTGACGTAGTAAATCATTTCCTGAATTAAAAATAACTCAGTAATTCCAGAAAATGTTTAAACTTCTAAAATTCATAGAAATTCAACCGTAACTCCAAATGAAATAATTTATATATGAAAAATGATCAGAAAAATCCAATCTATCGATCTGCACCATTTTCACGCATGTTAGAACAACTTATCACTACTGTTTAGGACAATGAAATGAATGGCATTTAAATAATCGCATGTGGAGTTGGAATTTGAACCCTTGGTTCAAACCAACTTCATTTAATCTGGTTTACAGTTGCATTAGCCCAACACACTCATTTTGCCATGTCATGATCATGCATCATATTGTGCATTGCATTGATTGTGTTTCCTTCTGTGTTGCCGGTATTTTTCCCCTCTCGATAGACGTGATACCGATGATGAGATCGATGACACCGATGAAGAACTATTTCTATCCTCAGAAGTGCCAGGCAAGCAAAACCCCCTTGTTCATTCCGATACAATCCCACTCTCTCGCTCCTGCTCTCTTTTACTGCATTAGGACAACAACGACATATTTGTTACTTGCTGCGGTAGCTGAACCCCTTATCCTCTGCATGACCTGTCATTGCCACAGTAAATAGATGAAAGCCACTAGCATGAGTAGGAGTTGTTTGAGCCCTGATGTGCCTACTCATTCATGTTTGTTTGTCATGCCTGCTACTGCTTAGAGTTGAGTCAGGTCTGATTCATCGGGGATGAATTGGATGTGTGTAAACATGTCCTACTGCGTGTGAGCTAAGTGTGTGAACACGATTTGGTAAAGGTAGCGGTGAGAGGCCATGTACGAGTACATGGTGGATTGTCTCATTGCAGCCGTCCTCAGGAACTGAGTTCTGTGTTTGTGATCCGTGAACAGTTACTACCACACATTGGGCTCCGGGCGCTCCAAGCTCTCTCGACTTATTAATCAACTTGATCTCTGTCCAGGAGTTGCAACTAGTTTCTGGTGTTTGTAGGTAGTGTTAGTAGTCTACCAAGTGGCACCCGGTACAGGTGGGCTTGGGACAGACTAGACACAGTGGCACGGTGTACCAAGTGGCACCCGGATGGTGGGCTTGGGAACCCTGCACACATCGTTTGGGGCCGTGAGCGACACCCCGGCCGGATCTCCTTGCGGATGGAACCGGAATAGGCGATAAACCTGGACGAGAGACTTGTGTGGTTAGTCAGGTCGTGGCCAACACCCTCGTTGGGCTTCCACTTGAAGGTTGTCGAGTACATGTCGTGTAAACGGCGATAAGTGGTGAGAGCGTGTGTGAAGAAGTACACCCCTGCAGGGTTAACATTATCTATTCGAATAGCCATGTCTGCGGTAAAGGACTTCTGGGTTGCCTGTACAGTTCATAGACAAGTGAAAGTGGATACTCTAAAATACGCAAGATAAGCGTGAGTGCTATGGACGGCGTTCTCGTAGGGAGACGGGAGCGGATCCATAGTGGTGTATTGATATGGTGAATATGTGGACTCATGTGCGCCACCTCAAAAGAGTTACTTGGAGTCGTAGTTCAGGATAGCCACCGAGTCAAAGCTGGCTTGCTGCAGTTAAACTCCACCACCCCCTTTGTTGATAATGCTGCATATGTAGTTAGTTCTGATGTAAGTCTTGCTGGGTACATTTGTACTCACGTTTGCCTATTTTATGTTTTTGCAGAGAGACTTCAGTCTCACTAGTAGTTCCGTGTGGACTTCGACGTTTAGCTTGTTACCTCAGCTACGATCTTGTGCCCTCGGACGGATCGGGTAGTTAGTCAGGCTTCTCAGCCTTTTTCATTTGTAGTTGTTTGTACTCAAACATGTTAAGCTTCCGCATGTGCTTTGACTTGTATGTTTTGAATGTTGGGTCGTGAGACCCATGTTTGTAATATCTCGCTCCTCGGAGCTTATTGAATAAAATACTTGAGTTGTAGAGTCATGTTGTGATGCCATGTTGTATTTGCACATATCGAGCATATTGTGTGTATGTTATTGAAATGCTTGGTATGTGTGGGATCTGACTATCTAGTTGTTTATCCTTTGTAGCCTCTCTTACCGGGAAATGTCTCCTAGTGCTTCCACTGAGCCATGGTAGCTTGCTACTGCTCCGGAACACTTAGGCTGGCCAGCATGTGTCCTTCTTCGTTCTTGTCTCTATCCCTTCGGGGAAATGTCACGCGATGAATACCGGAGTCCTGTTAGCCCGCTACAGCCCGGTTCACCGGAGTCCTGCTAGCCCAGTGCTACAGCCTGGATTCACTCGCTAATGACCGACACGTTCGATGCTGGGTCATGGATGCCTGTCCCTGTAAGTTTGTGCCACTTTGGGTTTACGATTAGCCATGTTAGCCCGGACTCCTTATCATATGGATGCTAGCGACACTATCGTATACATGTGCCAAAAGGCGCAAACGGTCCCGGGCAAAGGTAAGTCAACACCCGTGGGGATACCGTGCGTGAGGACGCAAAGTGATATGAGGTGTTACATGCTAGATTGATGTGGCATTGAGTCGGGGTCCTGACATACTGCTTGAGGATGCATGTTGACTATGCATGAAATTGTTATCTAGTACTCCCTTCGTTCCAAATTACTCGTCGTGGTTTGAACTAAAACCACGACGAGTAATTTGGAACGAAGGGAGTACTACCCAGTAATGGTTTATGAATTTGATATCTACTAGCAGTACCTAGTATCTAGTATCTGAAAGGCAAACTGAAAGGGAAAGGGGCACGGGGGAAATTGATGAAAGATATAGCAGTAGCGAGGGACTGCGAAATCGCTACAGCTAGGTAATAGTAGTGCGTTCTGAAAAAGCGCTGCTGATATCGTCAACAGTAGTAGCGCGGGTACGGGCCGCGCTACTACTATAAGTTAGCAGTAGTGCCTTATTAGTAGCGCGGCCACCCACGCTGCTGCTAGCCCCAAAACCCGCCCTACTACTAGGGTCTTCCCTAGTAGTGCAAACCCTTTATGCTGGACGCGATAGGAGACAATCAAATATTTGGTACGGATCCGATACTCACGACAATGGAACCAGTTAAGATGATTCAGGAACTTCTGTGATGAGTCAGAATCTGTCAGGAAACGGTTATATTTGAACTCACTCTTTAGAACCCAAAGGACCTGCATTTAGTGGAGAAACCCAATGCAATGAGTCAGACCTTGAGTTTTCATCAGAAAATTCTGATTATCATTACATGAAAGTTTGTCAGTGCCGGGTGGCACACCCAGCGGAAATCACTTTTTGATTTGTGAGATGGACATATATTTCAGTCGTGATCATCAAATCACACTCAGCTAGTCAGCAGATCTAAAAAGAAATGGGATCCTATATAAACATGAACAAGCAAGGTAAGATCTGTCAGAATGTGGATACAGTGAATCAAACCACCCCAGGGCCAGTCAGATAAAAATTTAGTGGGAACAACAATAAAGGAAAAAGGATACCCCAGTTGGAAACGGTTTCTTTAAGTCAGAATATTCATACTAGTTCCCTGAGAAACCAAATCTCGAGGACGAGATTTCTTTTAGGGGGTAAGGTTTGTGATAGCCTGATTTTTGGCCCTTTCTTTTTCTTTTGTTTTTCCGAGGTTTTTTGCCTGAGTTTTTCTTTTTCATGGCTTTGTGGTCTGGAAACTGAAGAAGATGCCCTCTTCTTCGTTTCCAGAGTGGCTTGTCATTCCCAAATCTTTCCCTAGACCCTGTCATTTTCATCCTAGCGCAAATCCCAATATTCTTTTTATTGGGAATATTCCTTTTCTATTAAAGGAATAACTCCAATTGCCCTAGGTTGTGAAGCAACCTATATTTCCATCACTCCAAAAATTCCCAAATAATTCTCATAAATTGTTTGGGTCATACCTTGATCAAATATGCAAAACTTTTCATTGCCATGTTCAAAAATAATTCCCCAAATATTCCTTTTTCTATTCTGCCCTAAATGGCACTGTGTGAACGAAGTGTCATTTATATTTTTTGTAGTGGCTCCCAACCTTTTTGGGCATGTTTATATGTCCAAATAATTGCCTCATGCACAAGTTCAACTTTATTTGCCTATCCAATCTTCCTCAGTGATTTTTTCAAAGTTTTTGTCAAACAGAAAACCTTGTGAAGGAAGTACTAGCTAGGAGTAGCCAAATGAGTTGAACTTTTGCACACTCCTTAATGTGCTCATATTAATACCCTCCACCCATTTGCAGCCCCATCCAATCATCTATGTGAGCATAGGAGCAAATCTTGTTTTCTGGCAATGTTTTCAGGTTATGAAGAAAGTGTATTTTGTATTGCTTCAAAAATCCTGATAAATTAGCAGATCATTCGTATGCCCATAAAACATCTCTCCACCCATTTTGGCATTATTTATTTAAGCCATTATCCCTCTAGAATTTTTGCAAGTTTCTGTCAAGAGGAGATGCTTGTGAAGGAAGTACCATTTTGGTTTATCCAAATGGTATGAAACCTTTCTCATCATCTTCATATGATCAAATAACCCTGCCTTGCTCAAACTCAGCTCAATCCAATCAACCATGTGAGTGCATCATCATGATCTTCATTTCTGACAAGATTATGTGGTTGTTAAGCAACTGCAGTAAATCTTGATCCATTTACCCTCAAAACCTCCAGGATCATAGTCCCTCCATAGATAAACACCCCAGACAACTTATTTGGCCCATAGCATATCCTTGTTGATCACATTGAGCTGATAAAGTTTACTGTAGTAAACTTCAGAGCTCACCAACAGCCTTTTTCACCAAGTTACCACCAAAGTTCAAACCTACCCAAGAAGGACTAACCCCTAGACATGGTTTGGCATCACTTGTGGCACTGTGTGCACGAGTGCACGTGGTGACCACCGCTTTGGAGTGCACTGGACGCGCCCAGAGCGTCTTCTTGCTCGGGCCCCTCCTCCTCTCGTTGTCTTCGCGCTCGTGATGATGTCCAGTAGGTAGCCCCCGTCGTCGCCATTCCCCTGGACCCTCTCCCCCTCTGGCAGTTTCCTCGCCGACGCTCGCCGACGAACACCCACGGACGCACTGTGGCCGGCCGAGCTTTAATGGCGCTTGGCCTCTTCCTCTGCTTCCCTCGACTCCGTGACCTCTGCGGCTCGTCCGCTCCCTCGCTCGTCGCCTTCCCCGTGCCCTCCCGATCTCGCTAGCCGTCGTCAGAGCTTCGGCCGAACGTGCCCAGCAGCACCCGAGGCCGTGTCCCTCGCTGCGCCTATAAATGGCCTTCCCCCGAGCCGTTCGAGCTCACCACTGGCCTCTTGAACCTCCTATAGACCTGCCCATGCTCTTCCCCAAGCTCCAGGAGCTCCCGAGCCTCCAATGGCCGCCATGGTCACCGCCTCTGCCCATCCTCGATTCGGTCGAACCCAACCCTTCCTCTCCATTCTGCCACCACCAGAGGAGTCCCCTCGACCCCCTGATCCCCTCTTGAACCCCTCCGACGCCTAGGCCCCTTCTCTCCCCCACCGCGGTGCCGTGCCCGATCCCAGCCGAAGCTCCCCTCTGCTGCGGCCGACACCCCGCTCCTTCCTGTTGTCTCCGGTGTCCGTGGCATGGCCCATCCGACACGGCTCCGTCTCCCGAACACGCCGGTGGTCCGAGCACCGCGGATGGTGGCCCGTAGCACCGGCAGTCATGTCCGGAGCTCTCGGCCTTGGGCCTTGTCTGCGTGGCATCGAGAGGAAAGGAGGAAGAAGGAGGGAGGAGAGAGAGAAGCAGCGCGGGCCCCACATGTCGGCCCCTCAGCCGTTGACCAGCCCCGGCCCTGCCTTGCCACGTCACTTAAGTGAAAACGTATTCACTCGAATACGCTTTCAGTTTTCTGTCCAGGCCCCTATTTGAAATGGTAGACATGGTGCCACCCATGACTTATCCCAGAGGGGAGTGAGTCGGAGTGGCCGGGAGAGTGTCATGGTAGTAGATCATTTTTGTCGGAACACCGTTGGTCCACCCGAATGGGAGTGTGAGGCCATGGGTTCCGTAGTGTGGGTACAGTGTACTAACCTCTGCAGAGTGTATATTAAATCTATCGATAGCCGCGCCCGCAGATAAGGGCCCAGGTCGAAAGTAGGTCACACCATGAGTCAACAGTAATAAGAATAACTTGATTAATGACAACTCGTGGTTGTGATCACCGTAAGGATCACGGGACATTTAGTGGTCGGGTTGTGATCGCCGTAAGGATCACGGGCCATGTAGTGGATGGGTTGTGATCGCCGTAAGGATCACGGGCCATTTATTGGTCGGGTTATGATCGCCGTAAGGATCACGGGCCATTTATTGGTCGGGTTGTGATCGCCGTAAGGATCACGGTTTGGGACCAAGTGTTGGTCGTGGTTGTGATCGCCGTAAGGATCACGATGGTATCAAGGATACCGAGTTGTTGTATATTCATGATGTTGTGCGAGAGTCGTGGGTAAAAACCAAGCTCCTTGTGGTCATTTAATGATCGCTACGGTATTGTTTATACCAAGCTTGATTTGATCCTGAGATGGTCGTGTGATGTACGTGGTTGGTAAGTGATGCATGTGTTGGTTACGAGGTAGCCCGAGCAGGATAAGTGGTGCATATAGTGGCATCATGTTGCATGCTAGTATTGTTGGATTAATATGTTCATGTTGTGTTAGCTGTATCATGTTCATGTTATATTGCTCTGATGATCTCATGATAATTCCTGTTTAACCTATAATTGCCATGTTGTTGTCTGTCTTGAATGCTTCTCGTTATTGTGAGTTTGCAAGTACATTCAATGTACTGACCTGGTGTGTCATGCCAGTTTGCAGGTCATGCCGGATTTGATTGCTTGCTTGTCATGGTTTCCGTTCGTGCGAGCTAGGATAAGCGTTCCGGCCAGAGTCCCTGCGGAGTGGAGTTCACCACTGTCGCTGTTGTTCCGCTGCTAGAGTTATTCCGCTGCTTCGAGTTGTTCTGCTGCCTGCATAAAGCAAATGAGGATGGCGTAGTGTCGCAGTGCCGATGTTATTCATTGTAATATCGGAGAACTTGTAATCATATTCGTGTAATAATAGAAGGCTGGTTTGTTCTATGCTAAGCAGTGTCGTAATCCAGAATACTTCATCTCGATCTCTAGGCTGGAATACGGGGCGTTCCGGTTTTCTCTGAACCGGGGTGCCACACTCCTGCCCCACAACCCGGAGCTGGCCTTCAAGATCAGCCACACGCCCCCTCAACTGGGCGGCAGCCGCAGCCGCTCAGCAGCCGGCTCGAAACTCGGGGGCTACACCCAGTGGGTGCGCTGGCGCGCCCCCATAGAAGATTACAAGATGAAGAAGCAAAAATAAGATGTATGTACCCGGACGGCCGACCGCGTTGCCAACAGTTCCTCCCTTGCACTCTAGAGAGTGGCATTCTTGGCGAGGAACCGGTCCTCCAGGTCGCGCACCGCCAAGTTCAGGGCGGTTGGACCGGCCCCCGCCACCTAGCCTAAAGGAGAGGCGCTTGTGGCCCTGATGCTGGCTCCCCGCGAGCTCGAGGCCGCGGCCTCCACCAACTGCCTTGGCTCTGATGTCGCCCGCGTTGCACGCCGGCGCGCAGGAGTGCGCGCCACTAAGGCCTGGCTCGCCACCTGCCCAGCGCCGACTGGTGGCCCCTCCGGCTGGCTGGGCTCACCACCTTCCCAGCACCGACTGGTGGCCCCTCTGGCTGGCTGGGCTCGCCGCCTCCTCGTCCGCTGGCATCCAGCGCATGCTGGGTCCCCTCCACCTCTAGGGTGGCGGTGTCGGGGACCGCAGGCTCCGGCACCGAATGGTTGGCCCCAGCCGCCCCAGGCGGCGTCCGGTTTTCCGCCATCCCCACCTCCGGCTATTCGAGGGTAACGGTCTCCGGGACCTCGCCACCAGCCGGATCCACCATGACCCTGGCGTCCACTTCCGCATGCGCCTTGGTCGCGACCTCCGCCTGCGCCTTCCTTGCCGCCTCTGCCTCCACTTCCGCCGTGGCCCGGGCCTCCACCTGCGCCGCCTCCTCCGCATGGGCATCAGCCTGCGCCTTCACTGCGGCCTCCTGCGCCTCGCGCACCTTGCACGCCTCCCGCGCGTTCCTCTCCTGCACCTCCCGAAGGGCAGCAGCCAGATCTGGACGCCGAGCGTCCGCGGAGCCATCCGCTTGGGTCCATCAACGAGGCGAATGAAGCCTGCATGGTGGATAGGGCCGTCCTGCTCAGTGAGGAAGCAAAGATGAGAAAGCACACCAAGAAAGAAGAAAAACATTAAGTTAGGGCGGCAAGCACACTCACTCGGACATGAACGGCATGGGCTTGGGCCACTTCCGGGCGGCGGCCACCTTCTGGGCCTCATGTCGCCTAGTGGCGTCCGCCTGCTTGGCCTTCTTGGCCGGGTGGCTACCGTACCTCCCTGACAGGCGGTGCTTATGCCCGCCGGCTGCAGCAGCCCGCTGCGATGTAGAAGAGCCGACTCCAGTCCCAGCACCTCCCCTAGGCGGCCGCCGCCCCTCGTCATATTCGTCATTGTCCGGCCAAGATTGTACGTCGCCAACTCCTCCGCCACCTCCCACGGAGCAACCTGCCTCAGGGCCGCCTGCTCCTCCGCCGCCTCCTCTCCTCCTTGCTACCCTCCTCCATGGAAGCCGCCCCAAATTCAGGATTATCGACGTTGATGCTCATGCTCCGACATCCACTCATGGTCAGCAGTCAACGCGCCTTGGCCCGGGAAACACTACCGCAGAAGCCGACTGGTCAGACAGAAGAAGAAAAAACATTGTAAATGAAGCAGCCGGACCTGATACTTACCGCTGGAGTTGGGTTGGCCCGACTGTAAGGCTTCTTGCCGATATGCCACTCCGCCTCGCTGAGCTTGCAGCTGGAGATGTCGGTGACATGGCGGTCATCCTCCACCCTCGGCATCTCCTTGGTGGACATCCGGCATGGATCCCGACGGCCGCTCATCTGGCTGATGAGGTGCGGCCGAAGCTGAAGTGGCGATACTCGGCGCATGACGAAGATGGCCAGCAGGTTGGCCGGCTTGAGCCCCTCCTGGCTTGTCATCTCCTCCAGCCGGGTTAGAACGCTGACGATATGGGCCGGCAGGTGCTTGGGCGGCTGTTGTTGCCAATTGTCGCGTGGCTCAGTAGGTGGCCCGGGCACGAAGGCCGGCAGGTTGATGTAGTCGACGTTGCGAAGATTTCGGACATAGAAGTACGACCTCTGGCAAAGTTTGGCCGACTCGTGCAGAGGGATGGACGGGAAGCGCGTGCCGCCTCCTGAGCACCTCACGGCCCCGCATGCCCGCACTAGGCCGGCTCCTCCTTCGCCACCGTACCCAACTTGAGGTAAAAGAACTTACCCTAGAGCTCGATCATCGGCAAGACGCCGAGGTATCCCTCGCAGAAGGTAACGAAGGCCGAGATGCACACCACCGTGTTGGGGATGAGGTGATGCAGTTGCAGCCGGTAGTAGTGGAGGAACTCCTGGAAGAATCCACTAGCCGGGAGCGCAAAACCGTGAAGGAAGTGCGCGCGGAAGACTACGTACTCACCGGGATCCGGCCGCGGTGAGATCTCCGGCTCGGGGGGATGTGCACGCCCACGTTGTCGGTGCGGGGCAGCCTCTACATCGCGCGGAGGAATTTGAGGTGGTCGTCGTGGATGTTGGAGCCTAGCCACCCACTCTTCGCCATGGCTCGAAGATGGCGTGGGGGTGCTCAGAGAAGAAGATGACGGACGATACGGTGACGACGCGAGGCAGCGGAACCACTGTGGTGGCCACGACAGAGCGCCTGCTTCAACGGAGCAGCGGCCGCGGCGAGGCGATGGCGATGAAGGAGCCCCGACCGTAGCAGCGCTTCGGCGGCGGCGAAGCAGCACAGCGGTAGCGACGACAAGAGGAAGAAGAGGGAGTGGGAGGGGGCGCGCGTGTGTTGTGCCACCCCTCCTACTCCTCCTCCTCTTTATAACCGGCTCGGCGAAGCCAAGGCGACGTGGGGGCATGGGATTAACTGCGCCCCATGCCCCGCACGACCCCGTTATTCCGCGCGGTTATGGCACAATGAGTGCTCCACAGAAGAGCAACCGCCCGCCTCGGCCGCAGTAGATCCACACGTTGGCCGAGGTAGTGTAGTGGTGGGCCCCAGTCTGCGGTGATGTCCCGTCACGCGCGTGGGGTGGAAGGCCGGCCTGGCCTGCTGGCGCGCGCGTGGCGCGCGGCGCCTCTTCGGTTCGCCCCTTGTCACTTCAAAATTCCACCAGGCGGCTGCGACCGGCCCCTGGCGTCCGGCTCCTGCCAGCCGGACGGAGCAGAAGGAGGAAGATCCCCCAAAGGGGAAACTGCTGAGGCCCTCCGGTTGCTGAACCGTAGAACCTCACCAGCTTCGGGGACTACTGTCATGGGGATAAACCCCAGGTAGCCTCATCCACACTTAGCAACATTTCAAGACATCGGGGATGACCTAGCCCCTTAGGGCGACTGGTCTCAAGGCCGGCTTCCTGAGCCGGCTGGACCCAGAGGGCCACCTCCTAGAAGACGGCAGACCCAAGATGGCGGCTGGAACCATAGGGCCGCCTCCTAGAAGACGGCAGACCCCAAGATGGCGGTCGAAACAGGTGGGTCGCCTCCTAGAAGACAGCGGACCCCTAGATGGCGGCAGAGGTATGGGCCGGCTCCTAGTAGGCGGCCCATCCTCCCCCTGGGAGTCTGAGCCCGACCAGGCGACAAGCCGAGGCATGGCAACAGTGCACCATGCCTCCCCCAAAACTCAGCACGCGTGGCTACAATAAGCGTCACCAGGCCGCCGCCAACCCGCCCGGTGCGACACTGTAGCCATGACGCACCCGACACGGCCTCCATCAGCATGGGCGGTGCTACAGTGAAGAGCCGTCAGCAGGGCCCGCAGGCGGCGGGCGCCACCTTTCGGCCGGTTCCTCAGCAACCGATAGGGCCCACAAGAGGCGGGCTCTAGCCGCCGGTGGAGAATGCGGCCTCCATAGACACTGCCAGCCGGGGCCTACCACCCAACCACATTACCATTGTACCTCAGGGGATTAGCCTATAAAACCCCCCGGGCCACACCCATGCAAAGGGTTCCACTTCGGTCACACCAACACACATAGCTAGGGAGAAAGGAGAGCTGGCCTTGCCCTTCTTCCTCCTCTAGCCAAATAGCTCTAGGAGCACCATGTACTCTTTTCTATGTAGTGAGCATGCAGAGACCCCGCAGAGCAGGAGTAGGGGTTTCATCTCTTAGGAGAGCCCTGAACCTGGGTAGATCTCGTGTCCGTCCGAGCTTGTGCCCACTCCCGCTTCCAGAACGACCGTCTCATGGCCCCAACCATGATAAGCCACCCCTGGCATCTATCGAGATATTACCACGACATGGCCCTTGTGGACAAATAAAAAATTAGAATATATTGTTTGTCGAAAACAATTTAGTACATAACATAGATTGATGGTCTTTGAACTAAAACCACAAGGGAGGTGAAAAAACACATGCCACCAAAATAAAAATGGGGCCCTTGTGGTGAATATGCCACAAGGGAGGTGAATATGATGTATTGAAAAGGAAGTAAAAAACACATGCCACAAATTATTCATTTGTAATGGTCCAGAGAACTAGTACATCATAATAGTATGGAAACAATATAATTCTACAAAATATCGCTCTTGTAAGTGTCACAAAGAGACCATCATCTCGCTCTTCTAATTATGAAAACCTTGTCAAAACTGATAGCAACTTGGAGAGTTTGTGTTATCATGAGATAGAATGTTAATGCATGAGTACTTACATTAGTTTCTATTCTCTCCAATTTATTCATCACTCAATGTCTTCACCCGAAGAGAACATTGTCACATCCCTAGTTCTGGTATGCTCAGGGCTAGCTAGTCATGTGTGCATCATGTTTAAATTCCACTTAATTTTGAAATGGGGATTTGTGAAACCCTCAGAATCATTTTTTGGAAATGACCCAAATAAAAATTGCTCCAAAAAGGTCCAAGAAAATGCTCATGCTGCTCTCTGAAAATATCGGACAGAGATAAAAATCAAACCAATATTTTTAGGAGCCCATAAGTATTTATTTTGGGCATTTGGAATTAATGCATAAATATTTGCATTAGAAATATATTAGTTATATATATTAATATTTGTCCAAAAATTATGCCACTTGTTGGGGAGCTCTGGAATAATGCCATTAGTTCCTACAAAAATTCGCATAAGGTAATAAATTGATTTAGTATTAAAACTAAATCAAAACAAAACAGAACAAAATAGAAAACAATAAATAAAAACAGAGCAGAAACTTACCTGGGCCTCCTCCCTGTGCAGCCCAGCAGCAGCCAGCACCGGCCCAGCCCACTGGCCCCTCCCCTGTCGTCTTCCTCCCTGCCAGGAGGACGGGCACGCGCCCGGCGCGCGCGGCCACGCGCCCCGGCCACCTCCTGCCTCCCTGCTTGCCTCCGCTACTCCCTGGAGACGCCACGCGGCCCCCTCGACCCTCTCTCACTCTCCTCGCTCCTCCCCCCTCCTCTGTTTCTTGCACGCAGCCACCGAGCGGAGCTCGTCGCCGCCGTCCACTGCCACCACGGCCACCGGGCCTCCCTCGCTTCCCCGACTAGCCCACAAGCTCCGCCACTCCGTCCTCGACCCACCTCACCGAGCCACGCCCCTCCAGAAGCCCCCGAAGCGCCGCCCCGACATTTTTCCCCTCCTCGGACCCGCCTGTCGCCGTCGCCCGATTCGTCGGCTCCGGACCGTCCCCGGCCTCGTCTCCGCCTCGAATGGATCCGCTGTGAGCCCCCGGTCATCTTCCCCTTAATTTCGCCTCCGTTTGATTGCCGTAGCTGCCGCCCCCTTGCCGACCGAATCGCGCCGCCGCCTGGCCTCGTCGCCGGCATAGCTCCGGTGACCATTTGGTCACGGGCGTGCACACGTTGTGCTTCCGCGACCCGTAGAGCCCCTCCAGCGCCTCAGCTCCCTCGTTTGTGAGCAGCAGCGTCGAAACGCCCGACGCCCGAACTCCGGCCGCCGCCAGGAGCTCGTTTCCGGCGAACCCCGGCCTCCCTGTGCCCAGCTGCGTGCGCCCCTAGATGCGCGGGAGCACGGGCTCCCTCTTGGTGCCCTCAGCGCGACCAGCCGTGGGCTGTAGCACCGTCCCGAGCAACTCTGGCGAGGTCTCCCCGTCGCCGTGGTCACCGGCGTCACTTGCTGACGTGGCTGGCTTAATTAGCCACTAAACAGCGCACTATGTCACTGACACCTAGGCCCCACGCTTTAATTAATCCTAGTTTATTTCCTGTTTAGTTTAATCTAATTACAGTGGCCCCACGCGTCAGTTTTGACCGTGCTGACGTGGCCGTTGACCGGGCCCACACGTCAGCGGCACTAACCAGCTCCAGTCACTGACCAGTGGACCCCACTGGTCAGGTTTGACCAGCAGCAGCGTCTGTTGACCTGCTGACGTCATAGTGACGCAATGCTGATGCGGTAAGTATTTCTGAAATTAAAATAAATCAGGAAATGATTTATAAATTTCAGAAAATACCCCAAACTTCTAAAATTCATAGAAATTCAACCGTAACTCAGAATCAAATAAATTATATATGAAAAATGATCAGAAAAATCCAATCTATCCATCTGTACCTTTTTCATGCATGATAGAACAACTTATAGCTGCTGTTTAGCACAAAACAAATAAAGGGCATTTAAATAATCATATATGGAGTTGGAATTTGAATCATGTATTCAAACCAACTTCATTTAAATCATAGCTAGGTGCATTAGCTCAAAACACATTCATATTGCCATGTCATAGCATGCATCATATTGTGCATTGCATTGATTGTGTTTCTTCTCTGTTGCCGGTATTTGTCCCCTCTCGATAGACGTGGTTCCGACGACGAGTTCGATGACACCAATGAAGAACTATATTATCTTCAGAAGTGCCAGGCAAGCAAAACCCCCTTGTTCATTCCGATACAATCCCACTCTCTCGCTCCTGCTCTCTTTTACTGCATTAGGACGACAACGATTCAACTGTTACTTGCTGCGGTAGCTGAACCCCTTTATCCTTTGCATGACCTGTCATTCCACAGTAAATAGATGAAACCCACTAGCACGAGTAGGAGTTGTTTGAGCCCTGTTGTGCCTACTCATTAATGCTTGTTTGTCATGCCTGCTACTGCTTAGAGTTGAGTCAGGTCTGATTCATCGGGGGTGAATCAGGTGTGTGTGAACATGTCCTACTTTGTGTGAGCTAAGTGTGTGAACACAATTTGGTAAAGGTAGCGGTGAGAGGCCATGTAGGAGTACATGGTGGGTTGTCTCATTGCAGCCGTCCTCCGGAACTGAGTTCTGTGTTTGTGATCCATGATTCAGCTACTACCACGCATTGGGCCCGAAACCAATGGACCCTCTCGGCTTCTTAATCACCCTTGTCCTCTGTCCAGGAGTTGCAAGTAGTTTCTGGTGTTTGTAGTATGCTGGAGGCCGTGCGCAGCGCTGACCGTAGGGGTGGGCTGTGATGCGGTAGGCACGTGGCCGGGTAAACCGGGCGCCCGTTTGGTGTTACGGAACCCTGTTCACATCGTTTGGGGCTGTGAGCGAAACTTCGGCCGGATCTCCTCATGGATGGAACCCAAATAGGCGATAAACCTGGACTAGGGACTTGAGTGTTTGGGTAGGTCGTGGCCGACACCCACGTTGGGCTTCCGCTTGAAGGTTGCCGAGTACATGTCGTGTAAACGGCGGTAAGTGGTGAGAGCGTGTGTGAAGAAGTACACCCCTGCAGGGTTAACATTATCTATTCGAATAGCCGTGTCCGCGGAAAAGGACTTCTGGGTTGCCTATAACAGTTCATAGACAAGTGAAAGTGGATACTCTAAAACACGCAAGATAAGCGTGAGTACTATGGATGGCGTTCTCGTAGGGAGGCGGGAGCGGATCCATAGTGGTGTATTGATATGGTGAATATGTGGACTCGTGTGCGCCACCTCAAAGGAGTTACTTGCAATCGTAGTTTAGGATAGCCACCGAGTCAAAGCTGGCTTGCTGCTGTTAAACTCCACCATCCCCTTTGTTGATAATGATGCATATGTAGTTAGTTCTGATGTAAGTCTTGCTGGGTACATTTGTACTCACGTTCGACTATTTTACGTTTTGCAGAGAGACTTCGGTCTTGTTAGTAGTTCCGCGCGGACTTCGACGTTTAGCTTGATACCTCAGCTACGATCTTGTGCCCTCGGCAGGATCTGGTAGATAGTCAGGCTTCTAAGCCTTTTTCATTTGTAGATGTCTGTACCCAGACATGTTAAGTTTCCGCTTGTGCTTTGATTTGTATGCTCTGAATGTTGGGTCATGAGACCCCTGTTTGTAATATCTCGCTCCTCGGAGCCTAATGAATAAATACTTGAGTCGTAGAGTCATGTTGTGATGCCATGTTGTATTTGCACACGTCGAGCATATTGTGTGTATGTTATTGAAATGCTTGGTATGTGTGGGATCTGACTATCTAGTTGTTTATCTTTAGTAGCCTCTCTTACCGGGAAATGTCTCCTAGTGTCTCCACTGAGCCATGGTAGCTTGCTACTGCTCCGGAACACTTAGGCTGGCCGGCATGTGTCCTTCTTCGTTCCTGTGTCTGTCCCTTCGGGGAAATGTCACGCGTTGAGTACCGGAGTCCTGTTAGCCCGCTACAGCCCGGTCCACCGGAGTCCTGTTAGCCCGCTACAGCCCGGTTCACCGGAGTCCTGCTAGCCCAGTGCTACAGCCCGGAACTCACTCGCTGATGGCCGACACGTTCGCTGCTGGGTCATGGATGCCTGTCCCTGTAAGTCTGTGCCACTTTGGGTTTACGACTAGCCATGTCAGCCCAGGCTCCTTATCATATGGATGCTAGCGACACTATCATATACGTGTGCCAAAAGGCGCAAACGGTCCCGGGCAAAGGTAAGGCGACACCCGTGGGAATACCGTGCGTGAGGCCGCAAAGTGATATGAGGTGTTACATGCTAGATCGATGTGGCATTGAGTCGGGGTCCTGACAGCGTTGGTATCAGAGCTTGACTGCCTGTAGGATTACCAAGCCAAACTGGTCGAAGTTGAGTCTAGAAATACTTTAGTTATATGTAGGGGAATTGATTGTGGGATGGAACGTAAGGCTCTTTTTACTCCTTTACCTCATGGCCTTCTGATCTGAGTCAACCTCTTCTCTTCTACGGGGATTAAGAACTAGGCTTCCCATCTTTCTATCAGGATCACGCGTTATTAATCCATAGACTTATAGAATTGATAGTTTCAATCTCAGTTCAGTTTTACTACTTCCGTATGTTCATAACTGTTGATCTCGAAACCTTGATATTGTGCTTCGGAGTGGCTATGCCACCATTTTTGCAGGATGTCTCAAATCTTTTTGAGCATTTACAGCCGTTATGCTGTCCGAGTCATCCCAGGTCTCTAAATAGTCTGATGCATTTGCAAACTCCCTTCCTCCCGTTCCGATGTCCCTTTGGGCCAAATTAACCACACTAATCGGTGAGTTGAGGTACTCTGTTGCCTTAACATATATGTCGAAGTTATTATTATGACCCTAGGTGTCTAGAGTATCATTTAGTACTCTAGCCACGTTTTGTGTCCCATTGTGAGGATTCTGGCCTTTATTCTCGAAAGCATCCCGTGATGCCATTTAGTTAGTAGGTAATCTACTTCTGGGTTTTGAACCCGAGATTCACCCTACCTACTTCATGTTGATAGTGTTTGCTCGTTCCTTTAGGTTATTAGTAACCTTTGCATTAGTCCTCGAGGTCCATGGTATTTTCCTTCTTCCAAATACTATGAACCACTTATGGCAGTAGTTTGTTGGATCAAAGATGACAACAAGAGTGCTCTCGATGAGTTCTCCATTCTATATTGTGACTCTGCCAGTTCAACCTTTCTGCATGGGTTATCTGGAAGAAATGTTGAGCTTCGCTCGACATACTAATCTATGCATCCACAACTCAGAAAGTTATATGTTCCTTTGAGTTGTTCCCTTTAGTTGTGTCCTGACCCTCGTCTGTCAATTGATAGTCAAGAGTATGTGTGCATTCGTTCATCGGTGCCTATTATTCTTGTGGTCCGTCAAGCCATTCTATTCCAGAATGACTAGGAGAAACGAACTCCAGTACCTTGTCCATTTCCAGGATTGGGTCAAAGCAGTCGTACTTCACAGATCAAATATTAAACCATGCTTTTGTTCTGTTCTACCTTGGAGTGTTACCATCTTTATGTCAGGACTGTCATGAGAATTGCACTACCTCTTATGAATTCTTGACGCAGTAATACTTCTTGCCATCATTGTTCATTCCTCGGTTTTCCGTGTTATTGTAACCAGAATGCCGACAAATGAATCGTGGTGTGTGAAATCAATACTGCTAGCAACTCCGTTGCTTGGTAGTTAAATGGACAATATTCTCATTCTTAGCGTGTTGGTTATCAAATCATCATCCTAAGATTGATCGTGCTATCTAGCCCTTATTTCTGGTGCACTCTCGATCAAGGAGTTAGGATTGTGTCAATCCCTCGCTTCTTTGATCATATCGTCTTGCCCTGAAAAGCAAGATTGCTCTCGAGCTTAGTAACATACCGGTGGTTCGTGATTTTCCGAATATCTTCTCGGAAGTGTTACCAGGTTATCCCCTGACTGTTATGTTGAGCTTGTGATCAAGTTGGGTTTTTCTTATAAACCACCCCTTCTCCAAGAGTCTATGTAGGATACCCCTGAGCTAGTTGGTTAAGCTAAACAACAACTTGGAGAGTTGGAAGATGGAAGCTTATCCGACTCAGTTCATCCAAAAGGGATATCTTGTACGTGTGCTGAAGAAAGATGGTATTTTCATCGACTGACCCTCGTGATCAGTTAATGGACCTACCATTTTATCCATCCTTTGATTTGAGTGTGGACTATCGTCAAATCAAATCAGTACCAACGATGCTCGTAATGTTGTCTTAACCGTGGTTGATCCCTCGAGCATATACCATTACATCTTTTGGTCTGACTAATACTATCACCGTGTTCACATGATGGTGGAAGTCCAGTGATATGGAAATTCCGATGAATTGTTGTTGAGCCCATCGACAACATCCTTGTCTTCTCCATAATTTTGTTGAACATTAAGCTAGTGTTGGAAACTTTTTAAAGCATTTGTTCATGCTAGCTCATGAAGCATATGCTCAGATGTAAGAAGTGACTTCCCCTAATTCATGTGCACTTGGAGCAAGTTGCCGCCGTGGATTCGAGAAAGTCAATGTTGCTTCCTCTGGAATCATCCCAAGTCAGTCATGCATACGTGCGAAGTATTCTGTGGTCTGGAGACTTGCAACCTTCATTCCATATGTGTCCCGAGCACACCAAGCCACCGATTGATTTGTCAAGGAGAAGAAGTTCCTTCTTAAGAGCATGCCTTATGCAAGAACTTCGACATCCTTGTTGATGGTTCCCCCACCTGAACTTGGTAGTGTTTTATTATAAGACTACCACGTGGTCATGCTTGTCTGAGGCAGCGTGTTCACATGTGTGTAGCAGAACCAGCTCATGTTTTGGAGCTTACTACCATAGTTCACCCCCCGAGAATCTCGCAACGTTATCTCGTCGATTTGTGTTGCAAACTTTCATTTTTCTTCCTAGACTCGATGAGTCTAGAATATTCTGACACCAACCGGATCCAAATCTCAGGCAGATATGATGGTTGGAATGTTTTCCAATGGTTACAATATTGGTCTCTCTGTAACCCGGTAAAATGGATGTCATGGCCAACACACCCAGCTAGAAGACCTATTATTGTAGTATCTTGATTGAAGAAGTTGTCCACCTCCCCATAAGGACATCGTAGGATTTACTCCCTAGCTGTCCCTTATGGATTTTTGTGCTCCCGAAGTCCGACCTTTACTTGATGTTCTAGATACCAAACCATATCTATGAATGGGATACGCTAGTACATCAACGAGAACATTAGAAGCGGAGTGCTAAATGTCTCTCGGTCGATCATCCAGATTTTGTTTCCTTGGCCCCGCTAAGGTGAAATCTGAGAAGGTTATCTTCCTTTGCATCTACATCGTCCATCGAAATCCATCATGGTAGTATGTTGTGTTGCCAGGATCCTTGACACGGATATTGGTAAAACCTTGATGAATATGGAAATGCTCAAGTTCTTGAGAGCACGCACAAGCGCTAGGTGTTATCCTCGGCACTAACTGGGTTTGCTCTCAGCTTCCTCGGTTATGCTATAACCTTATTAAATAGTAGACTCACTCTCTATTGTTGGATTCTTCCCCAGTTACCAGAATCATTCCCAGCATTTGCATTTTGTTCCCGGCTTGCACCGCCAATGTACCATTCTACCATGGATCTCATCCATTTCCGATGATAAACAAAATCATCTATGACATTGTCTTCAACAAGGTAATCCACATCATCCATTCTGGTCCGAGTATGCCATTCTACCGACCCCCTCCAAATGATCGATGGTGAATTGCCTTAGGCTGGTATAAAGAATTTCAATGATCTCTGAATCAAAGGTAATTCTTTTTGCCACTCAAGGGGATATCTCTACAAGTCACTCCCTCTAAGGTATCATGGCAACTATTTTCCTCGCTACTTTGAAACCCTCGTCAAATTGTTCTTCCGCCCTTCCTGATGTGTGCTTTGCCTCTCAGCTCAAGAGATGTTTCTATGTCACATCCCGTGAGTGATCCTGAGTTGCTTGATCTCCGAGGAGATCGTTCCTTCTAGAGTTTTCTCTTTCTTCTTGTCGTCATGTTGAATGAAGATCTCGAAAGCAAAGACGTCAAGATCGATTTGAAGCAATGAGCCAACATCTTCAAGAAGGGCAAATGGATCATGGAGATTGTGATAGTTTTGTGACCCCCTTTTCCTCTTACCTCACGTCTTGAATCTCGGGGCGAGATTCTTGTTTAGTGGGGGCGAGTTGTCACATCCCTAGTTCTGGTATGCTCAGGGCTAGCTAGTCATGTGTGCATCATGTTTAAATTCCACTTAATTTTGAAATGGGGATTTGTGAAACCCTCAGAATCATTTTTTGGAAATGACCCAAATAAAAATTGCTCCAAAAAGGTCCAAGAAAATGCTCATGCTGCTCTCTGAAAATATCAGACAGAGATAAAAATCAAACCAATATTTTTAGGAGCCCATAAGTATTTATTTTGGGCATTTGGAATTAATGCATAAATATTTGCATTGGAAATATATTAGTTATATATATTAATATTTGTCCAAAAATTATGCCACTTGTTGGGGAGCTCTGGAATAATGCCATTAGTTCCTACAAAAATTGGCATAAGGTAATAAATTGATTTAGTATTAAAACTAAATCAAAACAAAACAGAACAAAATAGAAAACAATAAATAAAAACAGAGCAGAAACTTACCTGGGCCTCCTCCCTGTGCAGCCCAGCAGCAGCCAGCACCGGCCCAGCCCACTGGCCCCTCCCCTGTCGTCTTCCTCCCTGCCAGGAGGACGGGCACGCGCCCGGCGCGCGCGGCCACGCACCCCGGCCACCTCCTGCCTCCCTGCTTGCCTCCGCTACTCCCTGGAGACGCCACGCGGCCCCCTCGGCCCTCTCTCACTCTCCTCGCTCCTCCCCCCCTCCTCTGTTTCTTGCACGCAGCCACCGAGCGGAGCTCGTCGCCGCCGTCCACTGCCACCACGGCCACCGGGCCTCCCTCGCTTCCCCGACTAGCCCACAAGCTCCGCCACTCCGTCCTCGACCCACCTCACCGAGCCACGCCCCTCCAGAAGCCCCCGAAGCGCCGCCCCGACATTTTTCCCCTCCTCGGACCCGCCTGTCGCCGTCGCCCGATTCGTCGGCTCCGGACCGTCCCCGGCCTCGTCTCCGCCTCGAATGGATCCGCTGTGAGCCCCCGGTCATCTTCCCCTTAATTTCGCCTCCGTTTGATTGCCGTAGCTGCCGCCCCCTTGCCGACCGAATCGCGCCGCCGCCTGGCCTCGTCGCCGGCATAGCTCCGGTGACCATTTGGTCACGGGCGTGCACACGTTGTGCTTCTGCGACCCGTAGAGCCCCTCCAGCGCCTCAGCTCCCTCGTTTGTGAGCAGCAGCGTCGAAACGCCCGACGCCCGAACTCCGGCCACCGCCAGGAGCTCGTTTCCGGCGAACCCCGGCCTCCCTGTGCCCAGCTGCGTGCGCCCCTAGATGCGCGGGAGCACGGGCTCCCTCTTGGTGCCCTCAGCGCGACCAGCCGTGGGCTGTAGCACCGTCCCGAGCAACTCCGGCGAGGTCTCGCCGTCGCCGTGGTCGCCGGCGTCACTTGCTGACGTGGCTGGCTTAATTAGCCACTAAACCGCGCACTATGTCACTGACACCTAGGCCCCACGCTTTAATTAATCCTAGTTTATTTCCTGTTTAGTTTAATCTAATTACAGTGGCCCCACGCGTCAGTTTTGACCGTGCTGACGTGGCCGTTGACCGGGCCCACACGTCAGCGGCACTAACCAGCTCCAGTCACTGACCAGTGGACCCCACTGGTCAGGTTTGACCAGCAGCAGCGTCTGTTGACCTGCTGACGTCATAGTGACGCAATGCTGATGCAGTAAGTATTTCTGAAATTAAAATAAATCAGGAAATGATTTATAAATTTCAGAAAATACCCCAAACTTCTAAAATTCATAGAAATTCAACCGTAACTCAGAATCAAATAAATTATATATGAAAAATGATCAGAAAAATCCAATCTATCCATCTGTACCTTTTTCATGCATGATAGAACAACTTATAGCTGCTGTTTAGCACAAAACAAATAAAGGGCATTTAAATAATCATATATGGAGTTGGAATTTGAATCATGTATTCAAACCAACTTCATTTAAATCATAGCTAGGTGCATTAGCTCAAAACACATTCATATTGCCATGTCATAGCATGCATCATATTGTGCATTGCATTGATTGTGTTTCTTCTCTGTTGCCGGTATTTGTCCCCTCTCGATAGACGTGGTTCCGACGACGAGTTCGATGACACCAATGAAGAACTATATTATCTTCAGAAGTGCCAGGCAAGCAAAACCCCCTTGTTCATTCCGATACAATCCCACTCTCTCGCTCCTGCTCTCTTTTACTGCATTAGGACGACAACGATTCAACTGTTACTTGCTGCGGTAGCTGAACCCCTTTATCCTTTGCATGACCTGTCATTCCACAGTAAATAGATGAAACCCACTAGCATGAGTAGGAGTTGTTTGAGCCCTGTTGTGCCTACTCATTAATGCTTGTTTGTCATGCCTGCTACTGCTTAGAGTTGAGTCAGGTCTGATTCATCGGGGGTGAATCAGGTGTGTGTGAACATGTCCTACTGTGTGTGAGCTAAGTGTGTGAACACAATTTGGTAAAGGTAGCGGTGAGAGGCCATGTAGGAGTACATGGTGGGTTGTCTCATTGCAGCCGTCCTCAGGAACTGAGTTCTGTGTTTGTGATCCATGATTCAGCTACTACCACGCATTGGGCCCGAAACCAATGGACCCTCTCGGCTTCTTAATCACCCTTGTCCTCTGTCCAGGAGTTGCAAGTAGTTTCTGGTGTTTGTAGTATGCTGGAGGCCGTGCGCAGCGCTGACCGTAGGGGTGGGCTGTGATGCGGTAGGCACGTGGCCGGGTAAACCGGGCGCCCGTTTGGTGTCACGGAACCCTGTTCACATCGTTTGGGGCTGTGAGCGAAACTTCGGCCGGATCTCCTCATGGATGGAACCCAAATAGGCGATAAACCTGGACTAGGGACTTGAGTGTTTGGGTAGGTCGTGGCCGACACCCACGTTGGGCTTCCGCTTGAAGGTTGCCGAGTACATGTCGTGTAAACGGCGGTAAGTGGTGAGAGCGTGTGTGAAGAAGTACACCCCTGCAGGGTTAACATTATCTATTCGAATAGCCGTGTCCGCGGAAAAGGACTTCTGGGTTGCCTATAACAGTTCATAGACAAGTGAAAGTGGATACTCTAAAACACGCAAGATAAGCGTGAGTACTATGGATGGCGTTCTCGTAGGGAGGCGGGAGCGGATCCATAGTGGTGTATTGATATGGTGAATATGTGGACTCGTGTGCGCCACCTCAAAGGAGTTACTTGCAATCGTAGTTTACGATAGCCACCGAGTCAAAGCTGGCTTGCTGCTGTTAAACTCCACCATCCCCTTTGTTGATAATGATGCATATGTAGTTAGTTCTGATGTAAGTCTTGCTGGGTACATTTGTACTCACGTTCGCCTATTTTACGTTTTGCAGAGAGACTTCGGTCTTGTTAGTAGTTCCGCGTGGACTTCGACGTTTAGCTTGATACCTCAGCTACGATCTTGTGCCCTCGGCAGGATCTGGTAGATAGTCAGGCTTCTAAGCCTTTTTCATTTGTAGATGTCTGTACCCAGACATGTTAAGTTTCCGCTTGTGCTTTGATTTGTATGCTCTGAATGTTGGGTCATGAGACCCCTGTTTGTAATATCTCGCTCCTCGGAGCCTAATGAATAAATACTTGAGTCGTAGAGTCATGTTGTGATGCCATGTTGTATTTGCACACGTCGAGCATATTGTGTGTATGTTATTGAAATGCTTGGTATGTGTGGGATCTGACTATCTAGTTGTTTATCTTTAGTAGCCTCTCTTACCGGGAAATGTCTCCTAGTGTCTCCACTGAGCCATGGTAGCTTGCTACTACTCCGGAACACTTAGGCTGGCCGGCATGTGTCCTTCTTCGTTCCTGTGTCTGTCCCTTCGGGGAAATGTCACGCGTTGAGTACCGGAGTCCTGTTAGCCCGCTACAGCCCGGTCCACCGGAGTCCTGTTAGCCCGCTACAGCCCGGTTCACCGGAGTCCTGCTAGCCCAGTGCTACAGCCCGGAACTCACTCGCTGATGGCCGACACGGTCGCTGCTGGTTCATGGATGCCTGTCCCTGTAAGTCTGTGCCACTTTGGGTTTACGACTAGCCATGTCAGCCCAGGCTCCTTATCATATGGATGCTAGCGACACTATCATATACGTGTGCCAAAAGGCACAAACGGTCCCGGGCAAAGGTAAGGCGACACCCGTGGGAATACCGTGCGTGAGGCCGCAAAGTGATATGAGGTGTTACATGCTAGATCGATGTGGCATTGAGTCGGGGTCCTGACAAACATATCCAAAGCTTTTATCATATGATGATCAGATCTCGTTGTTTCTCCTAACACTTCTGGAAGAAAATTTATCAATAACCACATCAGTATTTATTTTATTCAACTTTTCTTTGCCAATGCATAAAGTAGCAAGACCAATCAATCTTTCCTGTGACATTGATGATCTCAAATAGTTTCCCAATAACTTCAACTTTGAGAAACTGCATTCAGCTGATGCTACGGTGACTGGTACATTAAATAAATTCGATAAGTTATTAAAATATTTGAAAAGGAAGGTGAATAAAAATGTGAACAAAAAAGGGGCCCTTGTGGACAAAAACAGATTGAGAATACATTATTTTTTCCACTTCCTTTTCTCACTGATAAACATTTTTTTAGAGGACATATCACCAAACAATTATAGAAAAACTATCAATACAAGGAATAAAAGCACCTGAATATGGGCATATGGCTTGATGTCGAATTGTCGATGTAGCTTCCCAGATCTACAAGGCTGCAACACTCATTCCCCGTCCTCCCTTCTCGTCCCTGGATCCAATGAAGCTTTGAAGAACAGGCCAACAGCGTAGGAACTAGGAAAATAATAATTGGAGATGTCAGATGGAGAAGTCAGAGGCGGAGCTTTAACAGCAAATCAAAGGAGTACTCCCTCCGTCCGGAAATACTTGTCATCAAAATGAATAAAAAAAGATGTATCTAGACGTATTTTCTAGATACATCCATTTTTATCCATTTTGATGACAAGTATTTTCGGATGGAGGGAGTACTTGATTAGGGGAAGGAGGTAGATGTACCATCTCTGATGGCTGATGTAGTGATGCCATAAACGTCTACTTGATGGGGAACGTTGAAGATGCGAACAGAGATGATTGGGGAAGGGAATCACCGTTGGTCTCCATTAGTGGATGCACGGAGCGGCACCTCAAATTTGGAAGCGGCGCTATTCTCTGGGATTGAAGAATTTTGGCGAGGAGACTGGAGGAGATCGATGGAGCGGAGCAACAGCGTAGCGATCGATTCTTTCGGTTCGTGAGTGCTAGGTATGTGTTGTGCTTGGGCCTGTATACTGTACTACTACCCTAGGCCAAGGCCCCTACCTCCCAGGGGCCCAGGGCAGTCTGTTGCCCCGCCCAATGGGCCGGCCCTAGCGGGACCTGGATACCCATATTGATTCCTACATATTTAACGAAGATCTTTATCGGTAGAACCTTCATGACAACATACGTAATCCCCTTTGTCCATCGGTATGGTACTTGTCCGAGATTCGACGGTCGGTATCTCCATACCTAGTTCTATCTCGTTAACGGCAAGTCTCTTTACTTGTTTCGTAATACATCATCTCGTAAATAAATCCTTAGTCACTTTGTTTGCAAACTTCTTGTGATGCTGTATTACCGAGAGGGCCCAGAAATACCTCTCCGCCATATGAAGTGACAAATCCCAGTCTCGATCCATACCAACTCAAAATATACTTTCGAGGATATTTGTAGAGCACATTTATGATTACCCAGTTACGTTGTGACGTTTGATAGAACACAAGGCATTCCTCCGGAGTCCGGAAGTTGAATGATCTCATGGTCGACGAAACATGTATTTGACATTAAGAAAGTAGTAGTAATAAATTGAACGATCATATAATATGCTAACGGTTGGGTCTTGTCCACCACATCATCTATTTATATATAAAAAGTACTTGACAGATTAATCAGAAAAAAGAAATATATCCTAGAAATTACCGCAATAATTAGAAACATCCTACCGATTATTTATTAATCTTAAATTTATAGCCATTAGATAAGATTTAGATGAAATAATTACCCACCATTGCCATTACTAAGTAAAAAACGTTTCATACATCATCGTCATTACTGTATTATAAAAAAGGGAGTTAACGTGTGACATGAAGATGCCTTTTCATATGCATGAGAAGAAAAACTAACCATCCAGGCATTGAGGATGAGACGATGTGCTCCATCCTAATGGGCATGAGTAGATGATAGAGGTTTGATTGATTACATGAAGCTTGTTTTAATGGCCACCGGCCAGAAAGACATGCACGCAGAAAACACAAGAAACGATCTGGCCCCCAAATCGAACAAGTTCCCGCCGTTGCGGTCGCTACCATCAGTGACATCCGGAAAGACATGCACGCTCAAAACACAAGTAACGATCTGGCGGCCAAATCCAACAAGTTGCCAGTGCCATCGGTGATGTCCGTATTATCTAAAAATCGAGGCACGGAGGACAAGCAGATGATGTTATCAACTAACATTAGGCCGTTGAGGGGCAAGCAGATGGATGTAACAGCCGAAAAGTTTAGTGCCCTAGTTCGGCCGTCAGCATGCCTCACAACAAGCTAGCCACGTCCCAGCTCCACGTCCTTTATTTCATTCTTCCTTATATATTGCTGATCTAGATTTGAGACGGATCGATGCATAGAAAGATTCCGACCGGCCAGAACACATTTAGATACACTAGTCATCAACCCGTGCATCTGCACGGGCTAGTGTTTCAAAGGGTAAATTAGTTCAATGCATTTAGTGAACATTTTGTTGTTCGCAGCCAACAGAAAAATATATTTCCTGTGTGCAGAACATGGAGTGAATGATCATTATGAAAACAGAGCAATAATATCTTTAAGTTTGCTTATTTAACACACATTGGCTTAAACATGATCCTGACTTAATGCCACAAATATTAAACATGCCTATAATTTTTTAAGACAAAAGTGACATGTATATAGGTTTGAAAACAAATGTGTAAAGGCTGCCAAACTAACTGATAGCATTACTCGAATCCATTGGATTTCTGGCGTTTATTATTAATGAGCCTGATTGCTTCGGTTTAATTCACTGTAGAGCATCATTATTATTTTTTTGTTAAAAGTTGACATCCGACACATTACATGTAATTTGCATAAACCCAGTGTGTAGACGAATCTTGCATGTAGACTGTGATCACATTACTACAGAGTTTAAATCAACAGAATGTCTGCAAAGAACTTTGTTTAAGGATGCCCAAACTAAAACTTCAAGTGGCATATAACTTATTGTTTAATTTTCTAACATAAGTTACTTAGTTTAGCTGAGAGTAGTATATAATTATGCTAACACATTAACTTGCTTTTTTCTCTACAATAAATCTACCCATTTCAACTCACTCACTGTATTCAACTCAATAAGATGGTAGTTTTATGTTTTTTTTAATTGTTAAAAATCACCACATGTAGAGGTCACATAGGACATACATATGTGCAATTTCATAAAATAATGTGATGATTTTTCACGCCAAGAAAATAATACGATAATTTACGATATGTAATTACTGCAGCTTAAATACATTTTTATGACATGTTACCTATACATGGGTTGCTTAGTGCATAATAACTTAATTTTTTTCTTAGCTTCAAATTTATCGTATTACCTAGTACCTAGTACGTATATATGTTTTACATGTATGCGATTTTTCACACTATTTTAGAATAAAATAAATATTCCCCTAAGATAATTTATCATGATGTCCAATTAGTGGAGGCCGATCCATGCTATTTTTATGTTCTCGTTGGAGTTCATGTGTATGCATGGCAAGCTTCTGAACTCAATTTTGCACACATATTCTGCCCATGCATGTCGAATATAGTCATGGTAAATTAACTGAATATGTAGAAACAAACCTCCGAGATCAATTTCTATATTTTATTTTTTGCATTGTTCTTTTAAATACTTTTTTGCACTGTTGACCTGTATAAATTCATACGATTTTAGCAGATTGATGTCGTGTTCTTTTGATTGATATATCACAATTGCTTACCGAAGAGCAAAGCAGATTTCTAGGCAGAGACTGTGCCATCTCTTGATCGTCTACTCCAGGAGCACACGTTCTCTTAAGGTAACTGCCATGCGGACTGGAACGCGATGCGGATCCGGCTTGCCTGCTCCCTCCCCATGCTCTCATCCGTGCTCCCACTTCATTCTACGGTTGTTTTTTTTTCTTTTCTTTTTCTAATCTAATCATTTTCCCCCTGATTTTAAGGGGGTGGGGCCGGGCTTTATTTTGTTTCAATTAAATTAAGCCACGTATGCGGGAGCACGGATGGGCACAAGCGGAAGGAGCAGGCAAGTCTCATCCACGCGATGCGCCGGCAAACCGTATATGAAAAGATCTGGAAAGGAAAGAAATAGTCTTAATGCATAAATCTGGAAAAGAATGAAAGATGAGGCACGTGGCATATTCTTCTGAAGCCATTCATCCGCTCAAAAGTCAGGTCGCCGCCGGTGCCGTGCGTCCGCTCTAGGATCAATCAGTGTACACATGTCAGTTTACGTATGATACATAGGCATCCAGCAGCCGGCCGCTTTATCTATGTCGTTTCTCAAGGCCAAAAGCACCGGCCATCAGTTGAGGCCAGCTTTGGGCGGCGCCATAACACTCGCCCGGAAGTCGTTGGTGACCTTTATTAGAAGATCGTCAAATCGGGCTTTCCCCAATGCTTTAGGACATGCCATGTATCTTGACGGGGCAACAAATCGGAACTCGTCTATTCCTGGAATCATGGGGAGGTAGAGACCATGGTCATGACAATTACATGATGGGATAGCAGAGAAGAGGACGCTCAAATTACATTTTTTAAAGAAAGGTTTTTTTTAGGAAATAGACAGAGACCCAAGGGAAGAAGATTCGTGTACGTGCTGCTATCAAATGGTCAACATTCTTAAATTCTAAGGATTAATGTGAGGATGTTCGGATTTGCTTCTTTAAAAGAAAGGTTTCCCTTTCTTCTGGGAAATGGAGAGAATGCCCAAGAGAGGCAGACTCCCGTATGATGTAGTATATATAGGACAACACGTCTTAGTTTCATCCGACGGCTATGGATACATTATATATTAATCAAATGATCAAAATTTTGTAATTGTAAGGATTAACGTGGTGTTAGTGAACCCATTTTCCCGTGTCCCCAGCTCATGAAAGATAAGTTACAAATAATAATTCTCTCATCAAGTGTGTACCTCAAACTTGATGAGTCTAATATTTGTTCAAGAAAGTGTCTCAGGGCCTTTAGCTAAAATTGACAGTTTGCAGTTCACTGTAATCTAGTTTGATGAAACTATAATTGTTAGAAGTTACCTGTTGTCTGCCTCTCTTCGATTTTCTGCAAGTAGAACAAAATCATGTCACTGAATCGTCCCATGGTTCTTTCAGTAGGTAGAAATTTGGTAGATACACAAATATTGTTAAGGTCTACACTAATTCTAGCATTAAGAAAGAAGTACGCTCCTTTAGCTGCTTAGGTATGTGCGAATTTTTGGTGTTGTGTATTTGGATGTGAGATGGGAAATTCTAACTCCCTACAATTATGATATGAACGGTCAGTGGAAACTTACCATTGGGAACCATGGCTTGGGCGAGTATGTTCAGACTTGCAAGTGGCCGTTGTCAATCTGTTGGCAATGTATAGCAGTATATGGATGACGATTAATCTTCTCCCATTTTTACACCTCCACACCCTAGCACCACATGGAGTACTAACATCATCACTGCCATCAACACCATTAAGCTAGCAGCATAGAGCGACCTACTCAACCTACTCATCACCATGGCCGGTAGGAAAAGCTTCACGTATGATATTTTCTATTTATATGACATAATCATTGTAATCAACAGGCAAGTGACATGCTCGGCAATCACCAAAGGCAACCTTGAGGAAGGGCAGCAGCTTGCTCTACCGGGGGGTTGGGTCTAGAAAAGAAAGAACTACTTTTCCTAAAATAAGAATTTCCCTTAAAAAAGAGATAAGAACTGTCTTTATCTGAAAGTACATGCGTGTGTGCGTACTTGTTGAGACCAAACAAAGCAGCCGAGGATGATGAAGCTGTCACCGGTCAGTACTTGTCTTCAACTTCTTGCTCGTGCGCTCTCAAATATCAATGATGCCCTCCTTCAAACTATCATGGATACGCATCCACAGGTGATGCATAGGCCATCTAGGATTCAAAAATTGGAATAGAGGAGATTTAAAAAGTTGGAGCGGAAGGGGATTGAGGAGAGATTGGGTTGAGTAATTTTCTTCTAGATGGAGAAATTAAAGGAGAACATGGAGTGGCGGAGGAGGAGGAACCTCCGTGCTCACAGAAGAGATGCTGCCATGCGGTGGAGAGAAGGCGAGACCTATCTTTTTTTTGGGCAGCCACACGAAGACCTATCCAAGGAGTAAGGAGACGTGCATGTAGGATAGTTTGCTAGGACTCTCTTAGAAAACATATATGTGGCATAGTTTGCTAGGACTCTATTAAGAAATTCATCCGACGGCTGAAAATACGCAATACTTAGGTCAGATGGTTAATTTTGTTTAGTTTTCTAGGATTAACGTGGTGCCTCGATTGGTGCCTCCAATTAGTAAATATAAGATTATAACCGCACACTTTTGTTTCCCTCTCAGACCATTAGCATTTGTATCCGTTGGATCATCATTTGTAGGCATCCTCAGCCGTCCGATTGACTCCTAATTGCACCTAAATCGCGCGCACAGGCTTCATTCCCAGTGTAACGAGCGCTAACCTTCTTGGGCCACTGCTCAGGTGGTTTTTTCGGCCCTCTGAGACTCAATTGGGCCTACTAGGCCAGTATTAGGCTCCCGTCCAACACAAAAGCGGAAAACCCTAAAACAACCAAATCCGGACGCAAAAGCACTCTGTTTGGATATCTCCATAGCATGATCCAAACGTGATAGGTCAAAATTAAAATTTTGTTCATAGAAATCTGAAATTTGTCGAAGGAGAAGTGGGAGCCAAGGGCATGTCCAACGCCATGCTATGGCGATAATTCCCGGTCGATTGACAATTCAGACATCAATGCATGGCCTCACCTATGGCATCAATCCGAAATAATACTTCAAGGCTTGCCATTTTCTTTCACGACGAGCACGCCACATAGTACTCCCTCCACTCCTTTTTACTTTGCATATGAGATTTGTGTCAAATCAAACTCTACAAAGTTTGACCAAATTTATATTAAAAGATATCAACATCTACAATACCAAATATATATACTATAAAACTATATTTCATAATGTATCTAACAATATTGATTTGGTATTGTGAATGTTGATACGTTTTTCTATAAGTTTGGTCAAATGAAGATATTTTGACTTCAGACAAAATTTATATGCAAACTAAAAAGAACCGGAGGAAGGCACCGGCCGGGCCCTCCGTTCATACAACAAAACTTGCCTGCATCTGCAGCAACTAGAACTAGGGCAACTGCTCAGTCCATTTCTCAAACAATCCAAGCTTTTACTGCTCCTTCCATGCCATTCACGTCCCATTATTATTTTTGTCTGCCTAAACTGTTGTGTTCTTTAGTTAATAGCAAACATAGAAGTTGACCTGCATTGGCAAAATATACCTGTACTTGCTTGCACATGCACACAACACGCTCCTTTGCTTCTAATTTTTTTCGTCGAAACTGTCGTGTTCTCTAATTAATTACACACATAGATGGTGATATGCCATGCTAGAATATACATGAATCACAAGCTTAAGCACCTGCACATATTTCTGCTTTAGTGTGAAAACCAGCGGCGATAATGGACATGGAGTATGTGAGTTCAAGCTCACACGAGCTCGGACAAACAGTAAATTCTAAAAAAATAGTAAAAGAATTATAATATTCTGGATATATATTTTGGCAAAACCATTGATGTTTTTTCCACACACGCGCCAATTTTCACCATGGAATCACATTCGTGGAGGTTTGGGCAAAAAACAAAATAAATGCTCCAGAAAGAGACAATATGTTCCATGTTTCTTTTCTGTATCACATGATGCATGAAAGGACAATATGAATCAGACAAGTATTTGTTCCTTATCATTGATAGACATCTACATTCATAGTATTATTTTTCAAGAGAAAAACTACCTCTGCCCCATAGATATTTTTGAGTTAACATTCATTGCTTTTCTGTTTGCGAAGGCCAGAAGCAATATTTAATACACGACATCCATTCCTTTCATCTATACAGCGTAAGAATGTGTGCGTACAATAGATTTCTACAAGATTAGGCATTTTGGCACTAAGGTAACCACATGTAACTTAGTTATGCGGCTTAGCTTGATAGCTATTCTTCAAAAAACAAAGGAGACAATGTGCGAGTTATAGCGTGCATTGTTTTAAGAGCAAATGTAGGGTTATTTTTCTATCGGCGATGACAAGATAAATAGTTGAAATTTTAGCTTCTCGTTTAGTAGCTGTTGGAACGACCTACGGTGCCCTTTAAAAAATAGCTATAGCACTATGATAAAGGAGTTGTTCAGTGTTTTAAAACAAGTGATACATTAACCATCTTTAACTTACCAAGATTCATGTTCTAGACAAGAGTTTCGATGCTGATGGATCATTTGTATTTATCAACAATTTCTTAATGTTGGTTAACCAGTTACAATATCCAGTAATTTTTTATTGATCTAATAACACGTAAGAAGACACACATAATCATTCGTATAGTACTTAATTTTTGAAATGCTATAATACTCATTCGTACATGAACTCAAGATGACTAAGGATGTTCCGTGCACATGCCATATCTTATTTAGCACAATATTTGTGGTGGTTATATATCCATGAAACCCTAAATTTAACCCTAATATACTCAACTCCATAAGGGTCACTATGCTTCATACGACAAGTGGAGTAGCGCGCGCGCGCGCACACACACACACACACACCTTTTTAGTTTTTTGCATTATTCACCCCTTAGGTTCATAGGAATATAGGGCCACTTTGGTGCTCTCTTTCGAATCTGGTGAGCCAAAGAGGCCCTAAAGGAGATGCTCTCGCATGTGTTCAACTATGGAATTTAAATGACTCAATATGCTTCCAAATGTTTTTGCCATATTAAGATATCAGTAGGTACAAATTTTACAATGATTCTCAATCAAACTTATTATTTGATTAAGAATGATTTTTTAATATAAAAAAATAAATACTTTTGGTGATTTACCGCAAAACTATGTTCGCAAAAGTATTATACTTCTAAATGTCATCACACTTGCTTCCATATTTTCTTTAGAAAAATAAAATAATATGAGATAATTATTAATCTTCATAAAATTCTAGCCCGCGCATCGAGCGGGCCACTTTGCTAGTTCTCCTAATGATGTGATCTTGTTATCAAAATGACAACTCATGTCTATGGTTAGAAAACCTTAACCATCTTTGATCAACGAGTTAGTCTAGTAGAGGCTCACTGGGGACACAATATTTGTTTATTTATCCACACATGTATTTAAGTTTTTGGTCAATAAAATTCTAGCATGAATAATAAACCTTTATCATGAATAAAGAAAAATAATAATAACAACTTTATTATTGCCTCTAGGGCATATTTCTATCAGCAGCCGACGACCCTGACGCAGTCGGGGAGGAGGCCGGCGAGGCAGACCATGGTGCCGCCATGCAGACGCGGCGGAGTCGGGTGGCATTGTTTGATGGGCAGGCCGGCGCGCTAATGGCGCCTATTATGGGCCGCCGCATGGCGCGAGGCCGCCGGGTCGGGACGATGCAGGAGTCCCAGTCGGACCAGGGCTGAGACGGCTAGCGTAGATCGATGGGCGGGCCGACTTGCCGACGACGGCCGTGAGGGGCCGCTTGTCGTGTGAGGTCGTCGGGTCGGTGAAGGAGTCGGCCGGTCGCGCCGGTGTTGGAGTAGCGGCGCACGTGGGTCAACGGCAGCGGCTGGCGATGCAAACCGATCTTAGATCAGAAAACCAAAAAGAAAACGCTGATCAAGATGACCGGCGGGAGAGAGAAAAACTTGGAGCAACGGCTTGGGAAAAAGACTCTCTAGGGCAGCCGGTCAACACGACCGGCGGACGAACCCTAGGTACGGGCGGCGCAGCCCTCGGCGGCGGTCATGGAGGCCGACCGCCCCGGGGGTAGCGCGCAGGGCAGATGCGTCGGGCGGCGGCTAGGGTTTGGACCTGTTAGGTTGATACCATGTTAGAAGGAAGAGAGGGATTTGATGGAATCGTTTATTGTATTGCTTGAGCCTCATGGACATGTATGTAGGAGTACAAAGACCAACTTGAAGTACAAGACAAGGCAGGACCAAACCATAGTCTATCATATACTCCTCCGTCCCAAAATAAGTGTCTCAACTTTGTACTAGCTTTAGAAAAAATTTGTACTAAACTCAAGACACTTATTTTGGGACGGAGGGAGTACTTCTTAATAATCATTATACTCAACACAATTCTCTGTAAAGGCTTTGCCGAGTATTTCCTTTGTTGAGTATCTTTGGCACTCGGCACAAGGAGTAACTCCAGTAGTGTTCTTTTGAGAATCGTTGTTGGGTTGTGTTGGAATCAGGGGCGGAGCTAGGCCCCGGGCACCCAGGGCCCAGGCCCGGGGCGTGAAGATTTTCACACGCTATAGTTATATAGATTTTTTTGCAGGCCCGGGGTGCAGCCAGTGAAAAAAAAGAAGGGCCAAACTTTGATGGGCTGGCTTACTAGAAGGCACACGCACGCACGAGGCAACACCACCCACGATCGAGCCCCGCTCAAAAAGAAAAACCACGATCGAGCGCACGAGGCAGCGGTATTGGTCAAAACAAAAAAAAGGACGAAACGCTCATGCGGCCGCCGCCGAATCGCACGCATGCATGAGATCGATCTCCAGACTCCAGCGCTCGCGCCGCCGTCCGCCGTCGTGTCGCCTCTGCCTCGGGCCAGCCCACTTCCCCCCCTGCTCCGGGGCTCCCGGCTGGCGCCCTCCTCCTGTGCATCGTTCGCCCGCTTGGTGCTCGTTCACTGCCGGTTGTTGGCTGCTCCACCTTGTAATGATTTCTCTGTTTCGCCGTGATGCTCTCCATTTATACCATGTTCCACTTATATTAGTGTATAATTTTTGTCTGAAGTGATAAGGTTTTATATTTGTATCAACGACAATTGTTTCACTTATGTCTATGCCTCTCTTATGAATTTTTGCATTTTATGTCTTAGAAGGTGTTGGCTCTTCTTCCACTATTGATGAGGTTATGCGAGGAACTAATACCATTGATTTGGTACTCTTTCTTATCACATACTGTTCTTTGTAGTTTTTGTCATGTTTTTATCTATTTTGTTGTATAGTTAAGCAATGAGTTTAAATTCTATTTTTTGTGTAATTGAATCATATTTTGTATGAGGTATCTTTTGAGATAGTTAAAACAGTTTTGCTAAAACAAATCTAGAAAAGCCTTATGGACATTAAGTTTTTCACTTGCGGCAAAAAAAAAAATTAGGCCCGGGGCTTGCTACAATCCTGGCTCCGCCACTGGTTGGAATGTTGGATGATTGGAGTAGGAGGTTGTAGTTCTTAGAGATCGTCCATCCTGGCATTGATGGATGGTATTGGATGAGAAGAAGCACACGAGTTGTTGTCTTTCTACTCTCAACTATTAGCGGTTTTCCCTATTTGATGTAAAGAAAAACGGTAACATAGATAACAACAAACAAAATAAACTAAGTATGATTCTGTTCCTCCTAACTTCAGGTGGCACATTTCTATTCTGGCAATAGTGAAAAACTATACAAATTCTGTGATGCAGAAAAGAACACTGGTGGAGCATAGGTGGAAGAGACCGGAGCCAAGGTTCATAAAACTTAATGTTGATGCTTCATTCCATACGGATGAGGGGGCATGCTCTGTTGCAGGTGTGCTGCAAGATGATAGAGGAAATTTCATTGCAGGGTTTTGTAAATTTATACCATTGGCAGCAGATGTTGTGACTATTGAAGCAATGGCATTGCAAGATGGATAATTTCTGGCGAACTCATTGGGTTTCAACAGAGTAGAAGCGGAGTCGGACTTGTTGAACGCCATCAATTGTTGTCAAGGACAAGATCAATGGTGGGATGTAGCTGCAGCGGTCTTTGCCGAGTGCATAGATTTGTCTACGTCGATAGGAAAGGTCATCTTCTCTCATTGCTGTCGTGAAGCAAATTCAGTTGCTCATGAGCTAGCAAAGTTTAGTTTTAGTAATAAATGTGATGACAGTTGGACTAATGAACCTCCTGAGTTCTTAGTTAGCCAAATCATGAACGATGTAACAATTGTTTGAGTCTAATAAAGCTAGTTATGATGGCCTTTCTTCAAAAAAAAGTATGAGTTGGAAGGTAATGACCGGGCCCTATGCTTCCCGGCAACAGTGTCAAGAAATCTTCATGTCCGCAGACATATAGGGCTACATGTATACATTCAGCAACAATGTATCACACATGCCACCACCTTTCCTCCAACATTTAATTTACGACAACGATGATTAAGGGTCTTTCAGTGGACACAACTAATAGACGCTCTTTGTTATTCCCGTATCCAAGGTCAGCAGGGTCTCAAGGAGGGAGATACCTTCTCTCACCAATGTACCTCACCTAACTTCACTGCATAGTAATATTATTCATGTCCATAAAGGAAATTGTTATTTGGCCGACTTTCACACAACTTAAGATATATATCAGTGGCGGGTGAGGTTGCGCGCCCGCCACTGATAGGAAGTTCTGCAAATAGTGTATTTTTCAAGCGGTTTTCTTGGCTGTTTAGTCATGTTCTTTCGCTTCCATTTGCATTATCTGTTTTCTTCCACCATTTCCCCCTCTTTTTTTAATATTTTAATTTGTTCTGAGTAATGCTCCAAAAACTGGGGAAACACTCATGAATTTAGAAAATATTCTAACAATAAAAAACATTGACAATTTGTTTAAATAAACCATAATTTCATTAAGCAAAATTTTGAGGATTTTTTTCTGTAAAATCAGCTTCTTAGAAAAAATTCATGTTTTTTAAAAACATTCATGGTTTTTCTAAAAAATGTTCGTAATTATTTTTAAAAAATAAATTTCAAAATAAATAGATGTCTGTTTTGTTATGGAAAGTGAAATAGAAAACCAACTCAAAACCTGTAAAAAACGATAAAATTGCTAGAAAACCTCTACAAGAGTGATGTAACTTGGCCGGCCAATCTAGCAAGAGGAGATATAGCTCACGTTCGTGGGTGTGGTGTGGACACACTGAAAAAATAGCACGCTACATCATCTTAAAAATTATCTCGCTAAATAAATTAGTATGCAATACCTTACTAATAGCATGTTATAGCGTGATATAGTAGACTAATAGCGTATTTTAGGGCCAGCACTATATTGAGTACGCTACTTTTTTCCTGGGTGAGTTCTCCCGACCCCCGAGTTGCCTCTCTCTGGCGACACGGGGGTATCTCTCCGGTGCTGCCACCACCCCACCCTCCTCCTCCTCCTCACGTCGCCGCCGCATGAGGAGCCCACCGGTGAAGCCCGGGCTGGCTCCAGGGAAGGTGGCGGCAGGGCATCTGTAAGGGAGGCTCGCTGGCGGATCTGGCGAGCAAGGGCGAGCGGCCGCATCGAGCTGGCGCGGCTCAGGCGCTGGCCGGCGCGGTTCCGGTGGCCCATGATGAGGACGGCGCGACGGCGGGCTCATTGTGGCCTCTTGCAGTGCGCACGCGGCGGGGATGGTGCACAGCCGTGGTGCGGGTCCGGTCAGGCGTGGTGGGCACGCGCAGAGGTGGCCGGTTCACGAAGGGTGCACGCGGAGGTGGCTGGTGCATGGCCAGGGCGCGACTTTGGGTAGGATGGCGAGGGATGTGCGCGCTGGACGTGATGGCGCCTGATCTAGCGCTCGGGCAGTGTGGAGGCGTGCACGGCAAGGGGCAGCTCGGGTGCGCGGCAATGGCATGGGAGCGGCTCTAGTCCCCTGCGTGGAGCGGATCTGGTGAGGCGCGGGCGAGCGGAGCGGCCTCGGGTTTTCGGACGCCAGGGCGGCGGCCCCAGCCTTTCCTTCGACGACAACTGTCGTGGCGGCTGCCTGGGTAGCGCCATGACTGGGGCTCGGAGGTGTCGGTCCTCGTCGGCAGTTCTTCGGCCCCCGATCACGTCGGGGACGCTTGACGCTGGCCGGTGGTTTGGCTGCTGATGCTCAGAGTGCGGATTTTGGCTAGACGTGGCCGGATCTGGCTCCTGCGGCGGTATGATGGCTTTGGGCTCTGGTTGTATGGTGGTGGTTCTGGCGAGCGATGGCTCTCGTGTGTAGGTTCGCGAGGAAGGATTACATTGGCTGCTCGGGTTGAAGGCCTTGCTCTGGCGCTGGCGGGAGCAGACAACGGCGACGGTTGTTGGCGTCGCACACCTTCTTGGATGCGTTGTCGTCGGAGTGCCTATGCCCTCTCCTCTCACACTCCGCGGGAAACCCTTGTTCCGGGATCCTGGAGCGGACGACAGCGGTGCTTCGGTGTCATTGACCTTCTTGGAGACATTGCTTTGGAGTGGTCTGGACTTGAGAGCCATCGGCTCGGGTGGTGCGCGGTCTCGGGGCCGGCGTGGAAGTCGGAGCGGCGGCTCCGGATCTCGTCGTTATGGAGGGGAGTGACATTGGTCACGTGGGTGGTTGTGTCATCGACCAGCCTGGTGCGTGGCCTCGGGGTCGGGGTGGATGTCAGAGCAGCTGCTCCGAAGATGGTTGTAGGGTGCTGGCTCCGGTTGCTCGGGTGACGAAGGTGGCGGCTCGCTAGTGCGCAGCCTCGGGGTCGGCAAGTGGGGTTTTCGTATGTACGTCGGAGTGGTGGCTTCGGAGACGGTTGTAGAGTGTTGGCTCTAGTCGCTCGGGCGGCAGGGCTGGCGGCTCGCGTGGTACGCGGCCTTGAGGTTGGTGTGGACGTCGGAGCGGCGGCTTCGGTTCTGGCTGTAGAGTGTCGGCTTTGGGTTGCTCGGGTGACTGAGCTGGCGGCTCTCCTGGTGCGCGACCCAGGGATCGGCGTGGGTTGATGGTGCCCTTTTGGGGACGTTATGTAACGGTTTTTGCCCTTAATGAATCGGGCTTTAAGGGACCGGGATTCAAAAATAAACTTTTTTCCTGTTTTTTTAGAATAACTTTTTTCCTGGGCGTGGCACGGGGGGCAATTCCTATTTGGCGCTGCAGGCGCCCGTTACAGTGTAATTTGCAAACGGGCGCCTGCAGCAGTCCAAGTTGGGCCGGCCCATTCTATCTCTTTTCTTGTTTAAAGAATGTGCCAGAACTGGGAATCGAACCCGCGTCCGACTCGTTACAACCTCTCCGCTCCAACCACCAGGCCATCAGTGCGCTAGTAAGCTAGTGTGATTCCCTTCCTCCTTTTATTCGTTGCTTCACGTTCGCGAAAACCAGCATTTTGGAAAGTTTCCAGATGTTTCCAAAAGCCGGTATTTTCCTGGTTCGCAATTTAGTTCATAGATGGTTTTATTCGGCTTTTCAATTTTTATTTTTATTTTGCTTTTTTAAATGCGTGTTTTTTTAAGAATTTCGTGATTGGTAAAATCGATGAACTTTTTTATAAATAATGCACTTTTTTCAGTTTTGTTGAACTATTTTTAAAATTTAATGATTTTTTCAAAGTCGATGAACTTTTTTCAAATTACGTGAACTTTATCCAAATTTGATGTACTTTTCTCAAATTAGAAGATTTTTTTCAAATGAACTTTTTTTCAGTATACGCAAACTTTATCCAAATTTGATGAAATTTTCCCAAATCGGAAGATTTCTTTTCAAAATTGATGAACTTTTTTCAGATTACATGAACTTTTTCAAACTAGATGAACTTTTCGTCAAGATCGATGCACTTTTTTCCAAATTTTATGAACTGTTTTTAAACAGATGAACTTTTTTAAAATTCGGTGAACTTTTTTAAAAAACGGTGAACTTTTGAATAATTCAATGAACTTTTTTAAAATTGGATGAACTTTTTTTGAAGTTCGATGAAAGGTTTTCAATTTTGATGAACTTTTTTTCAAAATCAGTGAACTATTTTTCAAATCTGTGAACTTTTTTTTTCTAACAATACCCATGAACACTTTTGAATCCATGTTTTGATTATTCAGTATCCAAAATTCTTACCTGCGTTTATTCTTTACTTTGGAAAATAAAGTGGCATCCCAGAAATATTATTTCAGTTCTTCTATTTACAAACCTTTTTTTCAACAAAACCGTACTTCCAAAGAATATTTTGGAATCAGTTAGAATCAATCAGTCCAATAGCTGACACTATTTAACAAAACAGTTCTCCAAAAAAAAAAACAGCGAACGAACCAGCTTCTCGCTAAGCTTCAGGCGCGCCAAAGAAACAGCGAACGAAAACAGACAGAGAACGAACCAGTGGTGATGGGCCGAAGGAAATCAGCCCACAGACGATCGTTGTAGGCGCCACGTCTGCCAACGGGCGCCTACAGCGCTCAATAGGAGCTCCCGGCACGGGGTTATGAAAGCTTTTTCTTTTTTGCGGGCGAGGGTATGAAACTTGGGGCACGCGAGGCCCAAAGCAGCACATTCCAGCCCGTATTTAACATTGATTTTTTTCTGGGGTAATAATGTTTTTAGGGAGCTCCTATGCGGCACATTCAGCACGGGCCGGCCCAGCAATCAGTGAGAAAAACAAAGGCGAAGAGAAAAAGGTGATAGTAAGTGGACGTGGACGGGAATCGAACCAGCATCAGTCCGCTCACGACCAAATAATAAGACAACCAACAGACCAAGATGGCTTTCTTGTCCACCTGCCGAAAGACGTTTTATGTAACACTTCGTCTAGTACAACCTATATTTTGAACCCATATAAATCATTTGAAAAAAGAAAAACGTGAGATTAGAAAAATCATAGAATTGATATAGAAAAAGTTCACCAGTATGGAAAAACAGTTCAGATTTTTGAAAATGTTCATGGGATAAAGAAAAGTTCATCGATTTTGTAGAATAGTCAACAATTTTTTTTAAAAAGTTCGTCGATTATGAAAAAAAGTCATCTATTCCAATTTTTTCACAAATTTGAAAAAAAATCATCACTTTTAAAAAAAATCACATAATTTGAAAAAAGTTCATCATATCTGAATAAAAGTTCACAAATTTGAAAAATAAGTTCATCAATTTTGAAAAAAGGTCACATAATTTTAAAAGAGTTCATCATATCTGAATAAAAGTTTACAAATTTGAAAAACAAATCATTGATTTTGAAAAAAGTTCACACAATTTGAAAAAAAACTATCAACTTTGAAAAAAGTTTATCAAATTTAGAAAAAATTCATTCGACTTTGAAAAAAAGTCACCAAATTCAGAAAATAGTTCATTGGTTTGAAAAAGTTCATCAATTGTTTTTACTGTAAAGTTCATCAAATTTGAAAAAATAGTTCATCTATTCGAAAAGAAGTTTATCAATTTAAAAAAAAGTTCAACAAGTTTGAAAGGAGTTCATAGATTTCGAAAAAAGTTCATTGATTTTTAGAAAGTTCATAGAATTTAAAAAAGTTCATAGAATTTTTTAAAAAAGTTCATCAAAATTGAAGAAAGTTCATCATATTTAGGGAAAAAATTCATCGAATTTGAAATAAGTTCATCAACTTTTTCAAAAAAACAATCCAATTTTAAAAGTTCACCAATTTAGGAAAAAGTCACGAAATTTGAGAGAAATGAGCGCATTAAAGAAAAAAGGAAAAAACAGAAAAGGATAAAAGAACAAAAGGAACTCAAACACTAAATAAATAAAAGAAGAGAAGTATATTCACACAAGTTGGGCGGTGGCCCGATGGGTAGTGTGTAGTCCTCGCTGCGAAGGGTCGCGGGTTCGATTCCTTTTGCTCTCGCATTTTTTTACGTGTCTAACAGAAAAAATTATAAATGGGCCGAGTCCAGTAAACGTGGCTGCAGGCGCCCGTTTGCAGAATACACATTAAAGGGCGCCTGCAGCGCCAAATAGGAAATGCCATGTTTTTAACCTTTTTATCATGGTGGTGGCGCGACTGCTGGTTCTTGCACGGTTCCATCTCGGAGCTCGCCTCCGGGTTCCGGTTTGTGTTCTAGTCGGACGTCCTGCGCTATGCCCTTTATTTCTTTTATCCTAAGGCCAACTCCACCGCGCGACTCCATCTTATTCGGGTGCGTCCGTTTGGGGTAAAACGGATGAATAGCGTGGCCCAACGCGCGGCCTCAAACGGACAAATGTCTGGAACCCATCCGTTTTCGACCCATTCCCGGCCCAAAGTTGCGCTCGGTTTGGGGTGAAACGGACGCGCGCGGACGGCCGCGACGCACGCCCTTGTCCTCCCCCCCCCCCCCCCCCGTGGCCCACCTGTCGGGGACACTAGCAGTCCCCCCCTCCCAACGCTTCGACCCTCTCTCTCCCTCCCCGCCCCACCGCCTCCTCACCGCGCAGCACTCGGCCGTCCATACCAAACCACGTGGCCGCCATCACGCCCGCTCTTTCGCCGTTTTCGCCGTAGTTCTGGCCGTCGATCGGAGGAGGTTTGGCCGTCGCCGTCTTTGCCGGTGGCAGAGGAGACACGACCGCCGGTGACGTACCACGGCGGCCGCAGCAGCTTCTGACGGCTCCAGTGCGGCCAGTAGCCGGCCGGCAACCACCCCTGCTACGTCGAGGAGATCATCGCGGCCTCTTCGCCACCACGACCGCAAGGTGTTCGACATTTTGCCCACAAAGGTGTGGACAGTGGAGACGAGTTCTTCTTCCACCACTTCCTTTGTTCATCAGACGATTCGTCGTCGGATGATGAAGATCTTGTGGTGGCTGCACTGGTCGTTCACGACCACATTCAACGGCAGCTTCCTCGGTACAGGGGGTCAGTCCCTGGCCGTGCTCCCAACCTAAACCGCAACAGGGAGAGAGGCCATGCCCTGCTCTATGCTGATTACTTTTCCAACAAACCGCTCTTCAAGCCAGATAAATTCCGACGCCGTTTTTGAATGGGAAGGCATGTGTTCAATCGTATCCGAGAGGAAGTGGTTGCTCATGACCCATATTTCGAGTGCAAGACAGATGCCCTTGCCAAGCTTGGGTTCTCCTCTTACCAAAAATGCACCGCGGCCGTCCGTATGCTTGCCTATGGAATTCCAGGCGATCTGGTGGATGAGTACGTGCGTATGAGCGAGACAACATGTTTGATGTCAATGTACAAGTTCTGTCAGGCTGTGATCGAGGTGTTTGGTCCAGAGTATATGAGGCAGCCAACTGTCGCTGATACAGAGAGATTGTTGGCGACCAACGCAGCTAGAGGCTTTCCAGGCATGCTTGGCAGCATAGATTGTATGCACTGGGAGTGGAAGAACTGTCCATTTGCTTGGCAGGGCCAGTACAAGGGGCATGTAGGCGAGTGCACTGTCATATTAGAAGCGGTGGCATCGCATGATCTCTAGATATGGCATTCTTTCTTCGGCATGGCAGGTTCTCACAATGATATCAACGTGCTGCAACGTTCTCCAGTCTTCGCGAGGCTTGCAGAAGGCCGCTCCCCACCTGTCAACTTTGAGATCAACGGCCACCAGTACAACAAAGGATACTATCTAGCTGATGGTATATATCCTCAGTGGTCAACTTTTATGAAGACAATCTCGAAGCCCCAAGGTGAGAAGAGAAAGGGATTTGCCCAAATGCAAGAGAGTGCTAGAAAGGATGTGGAACGTGCTTTTGGTGTGCTTCAATCCCGATGGGGCATCGTTCGATACCCTGCACTGTCATGGGATGAAAGGAAGCTTTGAGAGGTGATGGCTGCTTGTGTGATCATGCACAACATGATCGTCGAGGACGAGCGTGATGACGGTATCTTCGACCAAGGATTTGATTTTGAAGGTGACAATGTTAAGCCCCTGCACCAAGAACCGGGCAGGTTTGATGAGTTCTACCAGTTCCATCGTGAGCTGCGTGATTGGCACACTCATAAGGCTCTTCAAAATGACTTGGTTGAGCACGTGTGGGAGCATATTGGCAACCGATCGATGTATTGGTTCATTTTATGTTCATTCAAGCCAATTTCGATTTGGTTATAAAACTATCTTTATTAGAGACAATTTCGATTGGGTTGTAAAACTATTTTAATTTTCAAACAATTAATATTTGGACGTGCAAACTTGTTTTCATATGAAAATATGGGCATTTTTAGGCCATGGCGTCCGAGCGCCCGCGACCCCGTCCTCCTGCTGCCCACTGCCATCCGCCTCCAGCGAGCCGCCGTGCGTGAACCCGGACGGATCCGAGGACCTCCGCGTCGGATCCACATGTGCCACGTCTTCCTGTGGTGCTCCACAGCCTGGACGCCTCCCCTACTCCGGCGAGCCCTGCGCCACCACCCCTCGCGCCCCTCAGGTCCGTCACCGCCCGGAGCCCTACACCACCTCTGGCGTCTTCTTGTGGTGCTCCGACCCCGTCCGATGCAGGCCACGTCTTAATTTTTTTCGAAAAGGGGGGACTCCCCGGCCTCTGCATCAGAAAGATGCATACGGCCACAATTATATAAATAAATAAGTTCAACAGAGTCTAGCGATCTGCTCCAAAAAGAGTTGGCTCACAAAGAGCAACAAAAGCAAATAAGGCCCAAAAGCCACAACCGGCTGGCAAAAGATGAATAGGTAAACTAGTCGCCTATCCGATTACATGACCGCCATCCAAACCGGTTGAAGATATCCCGCGCTAACATCTCCCACCGGAGAGATCCAATAACTAAACGCTCCCTGGCCTCCGTCGGAGTGAGTAAGGACCACATACGGATTAGCGCAGTAGCCCGGAATAAAACCTGCAAAAAATGAATAGTTGTTGTTCTGTTAAAAGCCAAATCATTTCTGCAGTTCCAAATTGCCCATAACAATGCACACGCTCCTACGTGAATTTGTCTAGCTGTTTCGGACTCTATCCCAACCAGCCACGTTCCAAATAACGACCTGACCGAATGCGGAGGAGGAATGTTAAAGGCAACTTGCACTGAACGCCATAAGACCTTCGCCAACGGGCAACCAAAGAAGAGGTGCTTGATATTTTCATCCCGATCACAGAAACTACACCTAGTAGATCCTGTCCAGTTTCGCTTAACCAGATTATCTTTTGTTAAGATAACTTGTTTATGTACAAACCACATAAACACTTTGATTTTGAGAGGAACCTTAACTTTCCAAACATGTTTGGAAGTAGGAATCACACTAGAATTGATGACATCAATATACATCGACTTGACTGTGAATTCCCCAGATCTAGTAAGCTTCCAACACAACTTATCGGGCTGATGCGTAAGCTGAACCTCCATCAGTCTACGCACCAGATGAAGCCAGTCTTCCCACCAGTCTCCAACAAGCACCCTCCTAAACTGAATATTCAGGGGAGTGGAATGCAAACTTTTTGCAACCAGAGCATCACGACGCTGCACAATACGATAAAGCGAAGGATACTGAAGCGCCAACGGCGCTTCTCCCAGCCAAGTATCCTCCCAGAAGCGAGTATTGTTGCCATCACCAACAATAAACTTTGTTCTATTAAAGAAAGCAGCTTTCACTCTCATTAGCCCTTTCCAGAATGGCGAATCAGTCGGTCTGACTGTCACCTGCGATAAAGTCTTAGAGTGGAGGTACTTGTTACGCAGAATCTGTGCCCAAGTAGCTTCAGTCTCAGCTGCTAACTTATATAGCCACTTGCTGAGAAGACATCTGTTCTTGACCTCAAGATTTTCAATACCAAGACCCCCTTGGTCCTTCGGTCGGCAGATGACGTCCCATTTGGCTAAACGGTACTTTCTCTTAAGTTCATCACTTTGCCAGAAGAAAGGATACCGAAAGAAGTCCAGCCTTTTCCTAACTCCAACCGGTACTTCAAAAACGGACAGAAGGAACATAGGCAAACTCGTGAGCACCGAATTAATCAGAATCAACCGGCCTCCATACGACATGAGTTTGCCCTTCCAGCAACTCAGTTTCTTCTCAAACCGATCCTCGATACACTTCCATTCACCGTTAGTCAGCTTACGATGGTGAATGGGGATACCTAGGTAATTGAACAGGAGTGCTCTCAATTCACACCCAAACAATTGCTTATATGCATCTTGTTCCTCTTTGGCTCTACCAAAACAGAACAACTCACTTTTATGGAAGTTAATCTTCAGACCGGTCAATTGCTCAAACAGGCACAGCACTAGCTTCATATTTCTCGCTTTGGCCAAGTCATGCTCCATAAAGATGATCGTATCATCCGCGTACTGTAGGATGGACACACCACCATCAACTAGATGAGGCACCAAGCCACCTACCTGGCCGGCCTCCTTTGCCCTACCTATTAGGATTGCCAACATGTCAACGACGATGTTGAACAAGATAGGAGACATTGGATCACCTTGTCTCAGGCCCTTATGTGTCTGGAAATAATGACCGATATCGTCATTCACTTTAATTCCAACACTCCCTTTTTGCATGAAGGATTCGACTTGTCGTCTCCAAACTTCATCGAAACCCTTCATGTGTAGTGCCTGTTGAAGGAAAGGCCATTTGACTTTGTCGTACGCTTTCTCGAAATCCACCTTGAAAACAACGCCATCAAGTTTTTTTGTGTGAATCTCATGGAGCGTTTCATGCAAGACCACAACCCCTTCAAGGATGTTCCTGTCCGGCATGAAAGCAGACTGAGTAGGCTGCACCACGATATGCGCAATCTGTGTGAGCCTATTTGTCCCGACCTTGGTAAATTTTTTGAAACTAACATTGAGAAGACAGATAGGCCGGAATTGCTCAATCCGCACTGCCTCTGTCTTCTTGGGAAGTAAGGTTATCGTTCCAAAATTCAGCTGAAAAAGGTGAAGCTGGCCGGAGAATAAATCATTGAACAAAGGCAAGAGATCTCCTTTAATCATGTGCCAACATTTCTTGTAGAACTCTGCCGGGAAACCATCCGGGCCAGGAGCCTTATTATTCTTCATCTGGGAAATGGCCTCAAACACCTCTTTCTCAGAGAAAAGAGCTACTAAAATATCGTTCTCAATAGCCGTAAGTTGAGGCACATCCTCAAACCTAGACTCATCCAGCGACACACAGTTGTCCTCTGGAGGCCCAAATAGCTGCTTGTAATACTCAGTAATATATTGCTTTAAGTTTTCCTGACCAAGAATCGTTCCCTCGTCTTGTTCAAGCTGAAAGATCCTCTTCTTTCTATGCTTACCATTGGCGATCAAGTGAAAAAACTGAGTGTTCGCGTCCCCCTGAACGACTCTACTGACATTAGCCCGAACGCCCACTTTAGTTCTTCCTCGCGAAGGAGCTCTTTCAGCCTCATTTCCGCCTCAAGCTTGGCATGAAGCTCCGTGGCTGGCAGGATCATGGTTTCGGCCTTTACATCAAGGGACTGAATAAGCGCAAGTAGCTGCTCATTTTCAACCTTATAAATCCCGCTGAGATGCTTAGCCCACCCACGTAGGAAGCTTCTCAAATGCCTAATTTTATTCTGCCAGCGTTCGAGCGCAGACCGACCTCCTGCATCCTTAGCCCATTCTCTGGCTACGAGATCCAAGAAACCTTCTCTCTCAAACCAAGCAAGCTCGAACGAAAAAACATTTTTATTTCCCAAGTGGGTGGCCTCCCCGGAATCGAGAAATAAAGGCGTGTGGTCAGAAATACCACGAGTAAGCGCCTGGACTGTAACATAAGGGAATTTCTGCTCCCACTCGACGCTAGCCAGGACTCGATCCAGCTTCTCAAACGTCGGATTTGGCAAGGCGTTAGCCCAGGTAAACTTTCGGCCAGAAAGCTCTATCTCACGCAGGTCAAGGCTTTCAATGATTGTATTAACCATGAACGACCATCGGCCGTGAAAATTGTCATTATTCTTCTCATCACTCCTCCTGATGATATTAAAATCACCCCCCACCAGGATAGGTAATTGTTCAGACCCACAAATCCTAACCAGATCAGCCAATAAATCTGATTTCAGCTCGGGTTGAGCGGCACCATATACCGCTACCAAAGCCCAGTTAACCCCATCTGCCTTCGACCTCACCCTAAAACAGCAAAATCTCCCATGACCACACTTCGGACTTCTAACGAATCGCATCTAACTTCGAGTAAAATCCCACCCGATCTTCCTCGCGGAGGTAAACAATGCCAATCAAAATCAATACCCCCCGACAGAGTATTAACAAATTGTGGCGAGAAGTTGGCTCTACCCGTTTCCGACAAAGCAATAAAGTCCAACTTATGCTCAATAGAAGCCTCAGCAAGAAACCTTCTTTTAGCCAAGTCTCTCAGACCTCTTTTATTCCAAAAGATTCCTTTCATATCTCATCGTGGAATTTTTTTCGCCGTCCGAATCCGAGCACTCCTCCGCACTGCGGAAACCGGGTAAATCTTCCGCTTCCATTTGCGTTTAGGAGAAGTGAAACTCTCCAGCTGGTCCTCACAACCAGTCTCAGAGGTATGCAAGTCCACAACATCTACTCGCTCATCCTCCTCCTCAGGCTCACGAGACGGTTGAGCCAGATCCGCACAAAGATTATCGAGCGCCCTGACCCCTAAAGCGTCGATATCTGAATCATTCATGGGTTTGACCGCAGCTAAGTTACGAATCATCTCAAGCGCCCGTTCGGCCTCTAAATCTAGCATATCATTAACCGAGGTTGAGATTTCACTATCATTACTACCTAGTGAAATACCTAGCTGATTTGCATTATTAATAATCTCATCATTAGAAAAATTCAAAATTGAATTAGAGGTATTGACCGACATACCAGTAGTGACCTCCAGGTCATGAAGCTTGGCCGCCCTCATAGCGCACCGCTGTTGTATGTCGTCCACTTCCGGATGGTCCTGGAGACAGCTACTCAACCGTCGCCCCTCAGAGACCGGATCCGGAATACCCCCGAACGCAATGACCTCCTCCCGAGTTGCTGCAGAGGAGAACTCCAAAACGGGGGAAGGTGGAACCAGGGCCTCCTGCCCGAGCTCCCCATCCATCCCGGCCCAATGACCAGCCAGCGTCACCGGCATAGAAGGCCCGCAGGCCTCCCTAGGCGCCCCAGGAGTAGAGAGCCCTGAGGCCACCTGCCACGAGCCCTCTCCGGAAAGCAACGCCGACGCCAGCGCAACCGGCCCGGCAGAAGGGGAGTAGGGATCCCCTCCCGATGAGTGAAGCAGCACCGTGTGGAGCCCGTCCTCCGGAAGCCCCAATGGTAGTGCGGAGGCCTCCTGCCCCACGCCCCATCAACCGAAGGCACCACCTGCTGAACCTGAGAGACCACGACCGCAACGGAGGAGTCCGAAATCACCATCTTCGGACCCCCGCCAGCGAGTGCAGTCTCCGCCGCCTCATCCCTGACCGAAATCGGTGAAGCACCAATCATAGGAACCACAGACTCCTCAGACTCCAGCACCGGTAGCGTATGCTCAAACGCCTCCTCAGACTCCACGCGATCACTCCAAAGTCTCGGAGGCGCAGATGCCGGCTCAAAAGACCCGAATCTGAGAGTAGTCGTAGGCACTGTAGAAGATGGTTCCGTACCATCGGCAGACGTCTGAGAGTCAGCACCCGGTGCAGTGGACAACTCTCATCCATTGTCAGCTGCTGGTGCTTCCTTTAGAGCCGAGCCATCATCACCCTCGTGCATATCAGTATCCGTCCCGCTGGCCACCTCAGCGAACAGACTCTCATCCTCGAACTCAATGACAAGGTTATAGATGTGGTCATGATATGCCCACTTAACCACCTCAGGCACGTACTCAATGTTCAGCACACTAACCAGTATACGGGCATTGCCGTGGGCTCTGGTGAAGTCCATATCCACTCTCTCTGGTCTGCCCACCATGATACCCAAACTGGCCACCACCCGAGCATCCTGCATCGGCTTGGAGGGGGCCCCAGAGAACCGCAACCAAACCTGAGTCAGCGGCTTGCCCGTAGGCTCAATCCTCTTCCACTTGTGAAACTCAAGCACCCCATCAGTACCCAGCACCTTGCACATTCCGAAGCTCAGAAGTCTCTGAAGATCCTCCACTAACGGAAACTCAACCCGAAACAGTTTGTCCTTGATGTTAACAAGCTCCCACTGGAACTCCCCAGGAGCTAATTCTTTGAGCCTCTGAACAATCTATGCCTCCGAGACATCTCCTCTGGCAACTTTGACTAACCCAGTCGTTAAGCTCAAAGTCTCGTCAGGAACCTCCATCTCCGTTGGAGATTCAAAGAAAGTAAGCTCGGCACAATACACTCCATACATCATGAGTGCTGGTGCCTGATCTCTCAAAAACGGATAGTCCCCTGAGTAGTGAGCTGATTTTCCACACGTGCCACAAAGCTCAGCAACACATTCAGCAATAAAGTGACCCTTTCCACCACATCTATAACACAACATATATTCTTTCTTATGCGCCCACTTGGCCGCCCGCTCAGAGTCAGACCTGCCAGTTACCTCAGCAATCGCAGTCGACTCCGATCCAGGAATCTCAGCTGAGGCAAGCGCGGAGACCACCTCCATAGCTTGTCTTGACAGAACCTGCTCCTCAACAGACTCGTCGACCACCATCTGGTCAACCACAGGCGATGGTGGCAGTCGAGGACGATACCGGCCACCTCGTCCCCCACGGCCACCACGATGACCGCGGAAACCACCCCGCTGCTTGAAGCCCGGGCCAGACGCCCCCTCAACAAAACCTCCTGGTGGCCCCATGAAGGGACGCTCCGCCGTGCCATCGCTCTGCCAAGCGTAGCCCCGTCCACCGCCCGTCGACGAGGATGCACAGTGCTTACCAGCCCCGTACGCATCGAACCCATCATCACCCCACTGCCCCTCGAGCACAGCAGAAGCCGGAGGCGGCGGCGGTTGCTTCTGCACCGGCCCGACTCTGTTCTGTTGTGGCTTTCCGACGACGTGAGGTGGAGGGGCCGGCTTCGGGTGCTGCATGTTCAATGACCCAGGCGCAGTCAGCCGTGGCATCGCGCCACCACGGCCCGTCGGGATCATCCCGGACGCCACCGGCGCCGGAGGCCTTGGCCCCGCAGCACGAATAACCGGTGGTCTCCGACCCGAGACAACACCCCGTCCCGAAGCCACTCCCGCCGAGCCACGGCCAGCAGGCACCACCTGCGGTGGCAGCGTCCCACGGCCCGACCCCTGGGCGACCGGCGGCGCCACCCCTCGGCCGCTACCCGCAGGCAGCAGCGGCGTAGCTCCACCACCTGAAGCAGCACCAGGCACAGCGCCACGGCCAGCAACGGCGGCCAGCGGCGGCGCAGCCTGCGCGCGACCGGCCCTCGGCTTCTTGCCTGGCGGCACAGCCCCCCCCCCCCCCCCCCCCGCGCGGCCCGCCATGAGACCGAGCGGAGGAATGCGACGTGCGCGTCCGTCCCCGGCCGATCGCAGGTTAGGACTCCGGCGCCTCAGAACCCTAGGAGACGGCGCAGAACGAACGACGAACAAAACGTCACGTCGCCCCGATCCTCGATCAACACCGTTTCCTCCTGGGCCACATACCCAGGCGAGACCGGCCCGATCCGCGCGACCCCGTCGTCCCGATTAGTGCCCAGCCCGAGCTGGCACGGCGCCAGGTTAGTCTGGGCCTCATACCCAGCTAACCTCGGCCCGTCCAGACAAAGCCCAACGTCTTCCTCGGTGAGCCCCTCACGGCCAACGAGAAAATTCAAACGGCGCGTACGATCCGCCACGATCCCGAGTCCCGGATCGTTCGGCAAAACTGACGCCCGCACCGCCGGCGACGATCTGGCCGTCGTCCGACACCCCTTCTTCTTGCGTTTCAGAGTGATCCACGACTCCGGCCGAACTAGATCGAAAACAGTAAGATTTGGCAAACTAACCTTTGGTAGAGGACCCTTTCAAGGCTTGACCGCCGCCGACAATAGTCTCCGATGAATTAGGCGACGAACCATCTCCCTTTTGTCGTCCGTGCGCAGCCCGATCCTCGACGGATCATGGGGTGGCAGGACCTCATCGATGGAAGAAGCGACCTCCTCCTCCGTGTAGCCCGCGTTGAACCAGTCGTTGACGTAGTCGGAAGGAGTCGGCGTCGGCGGCGACGGCGGAGCACCGTCCGCATCACCATCCGCCTCCTCCTCGTCGGCGTCCACGAGGGCCCAAAACCTGCCACCAACCCGACGGCCCTTGCCGGGGTGTATGGCCACGTCTTAATATCGCAGCTCAACCTTCGTGTGCCAGCTCAAAACACGTACATACGTGTGCTTGCTGGGTTAATTCGTTGATGAGATTTGGCTTGATTTTTTATCTTTACTTGGTGTGATGTAGGGATTCGGGAAGATTGCACCGGACCGGTGCGAGTCCGCCAATGATAGCTTCAAGCCCGCTCAACGCCATACACCCCTGCTCTCCTCGAAATGTAGCGCCCCTCCCGGCGACAACGATTGAATCGTGCTCTGCCCTCTATGCCATGGGTACCATTGCCTTCTGTGTTTTTCTTTCATCCCGGCTAAAAATCAATTGGGGAATCATTTTTGTGGGGAATTCATGACAAGTTTCACAATATGTAGGTCGTAGTCGCACACTTAATATAGATAGTTGCACAAATGTTTAGAGAGAATCAAAACATTTCTTAGAATATACAGTTGCACATATAGATAGTTGCACAAATGTTTAGGGGTATACTGCTAATATTTTTATAATTTATATGAGAATTTGATCTGGCGATATGGATTTTCTTTCTTTACTTTCACTCTGTAGCTCCCTAATTGTTGCTTCTTGATGCACAACAGCTTGATTAGCTATAAGAAGCAATTGTTCTTTTGTACTTGATCTCTGAACACGCCAGGTCTGCTTCCTCGTTCTTCTTGAACATACATCGTTTGAGATTTTCCACTTCAATTACATTCTGAGAAACTGGTTCAACGAAACTGGTTCATATTGGTTGTGTTCATGTGTCGTCAGCGTATCCAGCATGCCGGTCTGTAGCTGTTGATCCCCTTGATGCATGTATCTTGATGGTTCAACAACGTATTTCTTTTCTTGCTTCAGATCTGTGATGCATCATGACCTTCAGTATTGTGTGTACTAGTTTACATCTTGATTAAATTGTCAAATACCAAATGTAGTTGCACACATAGTAGTTCTTAGTTGTATATGATCGTTGAAAAATTGCACAACACGGTGATACTAAGTTGGCTAGATGATGTTTTTACTTAAGTTGATCTAGTTTTGCTAGTCACATTTCTGGTTGGTATTCGCAGTAGTTATAGTTGCACACATAGTAGTTGGTAGTCACATCCACATGGTAGGGAGAAGTTGCAAATCGACTGTTAAGCTATTGCTTGGGGCAGAAGACGCAGTTGCAGAACGGCTGGTAGGCAGTTGGTCGGGAAATACACAAAGTTGCACGACGGGGTAGGCAGTTGGCCGAGCCAGCAAATGAAGCTGCAAATCTCACCGACAAGGGTTGTGAGGTGGTCAAACACTCTTGTCGACATAATAGCTTACGCACGATTGCAGGAGTTGCACACGGGCGGCAACATAGTCGCACACATGACCACTGAACTGCACACTTTCGTTGGCGTAGTCGCACACGCGTGGCCATGGAGTTGCACACTCTTGTCGCTCGTAGTCGCACACACGTGGTAGTGGAGTTGCACACTCCCGTCCGCATAGTCACACACGCACGTCCACGTAATTGCACACTCTCATTGGCATAGTCGCACAAATGCGGCCGCGGAGGTGCATAGTCTCGTCAACATAGTAGCTCACACATGGCCAGGGGAGTTGCACACGTGCAACAGCATAGTCGCACAAGCACGACTACGGAGCTGCACACTCTTGTCGATGTAGTAACTCACACACGGCCACAGAGTTGCACACTCTCGTTCGCATAGTCGCACACGCATGGCCGTGGAGTTGCACATTCTCGTCGGCATAGATGTCCATTTTTGTTAGCTGCGAGAGTTGTACACCCTCGTCGGCATAGTCATACACGCGCGGCCGCGAAGGTGCACACTCTTGTCGACCTAGTAGCTCAAGCACGACTGCGGGAGTTGGACACATGCGGCGGCATAGTCACACATGCAGGTCCATGGAGCTGCACACTCTCGTCACGTAGTAGATCACGCAGGACCGCGAAATTGCACACTCACATCAGCATAGTCGAAGCATGGCATCGCAGTTGCACACTCTTGTCCCCATAATTTCACACACAATTGCGGGCGGTGCTCATGCATGACTGCGGAGTAGCACACTCTCGTCGACAGAGTCGCACACGCACAACTGCCGGAGATGCTCACGCACGATCGCGGAGTAGCACACTCTCGTTCACATAGTCGCACATGTGTTGCCGCAGAGTTGCACACTCTCGTCCGCATAGCCTCACACGCACAACTACTTGAGGCGCTCACGCACGGCTGCAGAGATGCAAACTCGTTCGCATAGTCACACAAGCACGGCTACGGAGGTGCTCACACACGGCCGTCAAGTTGCATACTTTCGTCGACATAGTTGCAGGTGCATGCCGCGGGGTAGCACACTATCATCCGCACAGTCACACGCACGACTTCTGGAGATGCTCACGCATGACAGTGAAGTTGCGCACTCTCGTTGGCATAATCGCACACGCGTGACCACGGAGTTGCACACTCTCGTCCACTTAGTTGCGCGCGCACATACACACACCCCTGCAGGTGGTGCTCACACACGGCTATCAAGTTGCACAATCTCGTCAGCATAGTCGCACATGCACGGGCGTGGAGTTGCACACTTTGTTCGGCATAGTCGCACACGCAGGGCTGCGCGAGGTGCTCATGCACAGGCGTGGAGTTGCACACTTTGTCGGCATAGTCGCACATGTTCACTTCAGTGAAACTGTACGTCCACGAGTAGGGAGAAAGTTGCAGACTGACTGGCAGCTAGTTGCACATCGACGTCCAAACAGTTGCACCAAACAGACACTAAATTGCACACAAAAAAGTTTGTCGAAACATACCCATACGGGATCTAGTTTCGAAGAGCACGTCGCGAGGGTTCTAACGATGAAAAGGGATCTTAATTTTGACATGCGGTTTAAAAGTTATGGCTTTTTATAAATTTAGAAACTCGAATTAAATGTGTTCACACCTGTTTATATGGATGCTTTTTTAATTCCCTTTTCTTTTTACTGTTTACATGGTCCTTTTCCTAATATGGAATAAAATTTACTTATATATAATTAGAGAAATAAATTATTTTCCTTTATGGATTAAAGACCAATTTTTCCTTTTTGGGCCGGCCGCTCCGGACTGCTAGGGAGCAGCCGGCCGCTTCCTAGACTTGTCCTTCTTTTATTAATACTAGGGCACTAGGACCATGCCCGTGTTCGTGCGCTGCAACAGGATTTAAATTTCAGTATGTTAGCTTGTGAGTTACTTTTCCTTATTAGTGCAAATGTGTAAATAAATGTTTATCAAATCCTACTCGTGATTTACCTTATTTTTTATGAGAAATTTGGTAAGTAAATTAAAGTGAAATTGATTCAGAAGATAAGTAAATAGTGATTGATTATCTTTCAAGGAATGTTGGATGAACAGGTCATGGTAAGAAAAATGAAAGATGAAACCTTACATGTTTAAAAATAGTATATAGAATAAGTAATAATAATCTTTATGCCTTTGGTTATCCTGGGCTATCATTATGTCTTTGCTTTTAGTATATTGTAAATCTTGCTTTGAACCGAATCTTTATGCAAATCGATTATCCTGGGCTACCACTGTGCCATTCTCTTGGATTGTAATGAGTCTCGGTGCAAATCAGTTATCTTGTCAAATCTTGATGCTTTTTTAGTTAACAACTATTACTATAAATATTCTACTATGCACTGTATTTTGATGCATTCTGTTGAACCAGCTCCTTCTATGAGAGACGCTGGATCATTGCCTTACACATGCACTACGCATTGCGCTTCCTGATATAAATCACTTCCTGGACAGGCGGCACGCATCCTAATGCAAATCAGTTCCTAGACAACCAATTTGAGATCAATTATCCAGTAGGTTAACTATACCTTGGTTTTGGTAGTATTTAATGTTTTTGCTCTATACTTCTGACCACAATTTCTAACTTAGCTTAATAGGCCTTTTGGGCTCAACTGTATTAAAAAATATGGCTTACAATTATTGCTTTGGATTGTGTTGTCCCTTTTGTGTTGCCGGATGCTTTACCTTCGCAGCATGGTGAAACTCCTTGCTTTCTCCATGTGAATTTCCCAAAAAGCTTCTCCATTTAAGGAACCAATTTTGCTCTTTAATGTTGCATCGACCAATGCTCATTACCTAATAGAACTAAAAGTCGGTTACCGGGACAATACACCTTATAAAAATTATGAATGGGCAATATGTGGCTGTAATGGCCACGATGCGGCTATATCTCCCACGTGTCGAGGCACGACTTAGAGGCATAACCGCATGGTGATTTTGTCGCAAGAAGGGTCATCTTCACACAATCCCACACAATCTCATGTAATGAATAAGAATGGGATAAAGACACTAGTAGAAAAAGGACCTAATGTGAGACACATTAGTCTCGGTTCAATTTTGGCCCGGTACTAATGGTACCATTAGTCCCGGTTCGAACGACTATGCATTAATGCCGGTTCGTGTTGAACCTTTAGTACCGGTTCGTGCCACGAAACGATACAAAAGGGGTGGTGGCAGGCTGGCGTCAGGCCGGGGCCCCACGAGCCCCTTTAGTCCCGGTTCGTGGCACAAACCGGTACTACAGGGCTAACCTTTAGTACCGGTTTGTGCCACGAACCGGGACTAAAGGGGTCTGACCTATAGTCCTGGTTGGAGACACAAACCGGGCCTAAAGGGCCCATTTTCAAACTCTACACCCCCACCCCCCGGTGGATCGCCTTTTCAGTTTTGTAAAAAGCAAAAGAAAATGATAAAGACTTCAAAAATTAAAATCCTTCGAGATGTAGTTATGTTACTACATCTACTAGTTAGGAAAATTAAAAAACTTAAATTTGGACATGTTTTGCAAAAAAATGTTATGAAAATGTAAAACGGCCATATCTTTTGCATACGATGTCGAAAAAAACGAATAATATATCAAAAGAATCAGCACGGAAATGTCAAAAAAGCACAAAATATATGTACGGCCTATTTGCAATTTTTTAGAATCCTCAAATTCTAAAAGGGAAAAAGATATGCTCAAATTTCAGTTTTTTTAATTTTCGTTAAATCTGGTCAAATTGTGGTCAAACTATGGTCAAACTAATTATTCAAGAAATATTAGTGTTAATAAATAGTTATTTTAGTTTTTTTTTTGACTTTTGGTCAAACTGTGGTCAAACTTTGTTCAAATCTTGTCAAACTGTGGTCAAACTACTTATTCCAGAAATATCTAGGTTACTAAATAATAATTATTTTTTAGAATAATAGGTTCAAACTAAAACGGTGAAACATGTCACTTCATGCTCAAGCTAAATTCCTGAGGGTTAATAGGATTGACAGCTTACTATTGTCAGGTAAACAACACGTGCAGACTTAGAAACTGGGGGGAATAGAACTCGGAAGTTAAGCATGCTCAGGCTAGAGTAGTGAGAGGATGAGTGACCGGCCGGGAAGTTAGACGATTTGGAATGATGAGTAGTGATTAGAGCAATGATGAGCGGTGATTAGAGACAAAATCATCAAATAATTCAAAATTTTGAAAATAAAAAAAAATGAAAAAAAATCCTTTAGTACTGGTTGGTGTTACCAATCGGTACTAAAGGTCCCCCAGATCACCGCGCGGGCTTGTGCCACGTGGTGGGCCTTTGGCCCCAGTTCGTGCAAAACCGGTATTAAAGGGGGGGGGGGCTTTAATCTCCACCCTTTAGTGCCGGTTACATAACCGGGACTAAAGGCCCTTACGAACCGGTGCTATAGTCCGGTTCTGCACTAGTGAGAGTTGGCTTACAATCGCCACTTCACACAATGAACATATAACTCATACATCCTTCAGAGTACACACATAGTCCGACTACGGACGAAGCCAAAAGAAAAGAAGATAACCCCAAATGCTAGATCCCCGATCATCCCAACTGGGCTCCACTACTGATCAACATGAAACGAAACATAGCAACGACCAAGATCTTCGTTGAGCTCCCATCTGAGCTCGGTTGCATCACCTACACTGGTATCATTGGCACCTGCAACTATTGTGATAGTATGTGGTGACTCACGAGGACTCAGCAATCTTAAAACCTGTGAGATCAAGACTATTTAAGCTTATGGGTAGGAAGTGGTAATGAGGTGGAGTTGCAGCAAGCACTAAGAAAATATGGTGGCTAACATACGCAAATAAGAGCAAGAAGAGAAGCAACGCACGGTCGAGAAGCTAGAAGTGTTCAAGAAGTGATCCTGAAACTACTTACGCACAATCATAACACAAGACCGTGTTCACTTCCAGGACTCCGCCGAAAAGAGACCATCACGGCTACACACGCGGTTGATGCATTTTAATTAAGTCAAGTGTCAAGTTCTCTACAACTGGATATTAACAAATTCCCATCTGCCACATAACCGCGGACACGGCTTTCAAAAGTTTATACCATGCAGGGGTGTCCCAACTTAGCCCATCATAAGCTCTCACGATCAATGAATGATATTCCTTCTCCTAGGAAGACCCGATCAGACTCGGAATCTCGGTTACAAGACATTTCGACAATGGTAAAACAAGACCAGCAAGACCGCCCGATGTGCCGACAAATCCCGATAGGAGTCGCACGTATCTCGTTCTCAGGGCACACCGGATGGGCAAGACGTCAGGTTGGCATAGACCCTGGTTGCCCAGGGGGGGGGGCGGACATCGCCCGGTTCGGAGCAACACTTGGAGAAGCACTGGCCCGGGGGGGGGGGGAGAGGGGGGGTTAAAATAAAGATGACCCTCGGGCTTGCGAAAACCCAAGGGAAAGTTAGTAGGTTGTTAGGCAAATGTAAAACCAAGGTTGGGCCTTGCTGGAGGAGTTTTATTCAAAGCGAACTGTCAAGGGGTTCCCATAAACCCGACCGCGTGAGGAATGCAAAATCAAGGAACATAACACCAGTATGACGGAAACTAAGGCGGCAAGAGTGTAACCAAGTATATAGATGCATTAATTAAATAAGAGATACTGTGATATCCCAACATAATCATGTTCCATCATGGAGCAATCTTCAACTTCACCTGCAACTAACAACGCTATAAGAGGGGCTGAGCAAAAGCGGTAACATAGCCAAAAAACGGTTTGCTAGGAAAGGTGGGTTAGAGGCTTGACATGGTAATATGGGAGGCATGGTAAACAAGTGATAGATAGCGCAGCATAGCGATAGAACGAAGCAACTAGCAAGCAAAGATAGAAGTGATATCAAGTGTAATAGTCATCTTGCCTGAGATCCCGCAAGGAAGAAGAACGAGTCCAAGAAGACGACAAACAGACGTAGTCGAACGAATCCTCACAACTCCGGAACGAATCCGAAGCTAATGAGAGAAGCAAACCGGAAAGAAGCAAAAAAACAAGGTAAACAACCAACACATAAACATGGCATGATGCACAATCAAGTATGATGCATGTCCGGTGTAATAAGGCATGGCATGGCAAAGTGCAACAAACAATACTACAAGTTAAGTGGAGCTCAATATGCAACGAGTTGCATATTGACGAAACACCACATTCGAGTTATTTAGTTCGCTCTCGTTTAGGTACACAACAATATTAAATGTTGTTAAACATGTCAAGAGGTGAAGCATAAGTAAACTAACTATTTAGGCAAGTTTAAATGAGACCGGAAACAACAAACAACAATTGCAGAAAATCCCCATGAGCATAATTTGAGCTTGGTACTGTTCTGCCTATTACATAATTTTAGGGTTGTTAAACATGCAAAGTAAGTGCACCAAGATAAACTAGGCATTTTTCCACCCCATTTACATATAAAGTTTATTTAATTTGAAGCTACGGTTAATTAGTTAGGAAATGAATCATTTTAACATGGCATTTATGCAAAATTAAACAAACAACAAGTTTAAACATTTTAAACATAGATGAGAGTTGCAAATTATTAATCTACACAAAATTCTAAGCATTTTACATATATAAATTATTTACATGTGATGCATGATTTGTGAGATATTAAATGCATGATCTAGAGGGACTTTTCTGTAAAACCGTAAATCCCGGATAATAGCTAAATCGCGACAGAGGAAAAAAACATGCATCGGACCTAATCTTGCTGGGCCAACAGAGCATAGGAGGGGCTGGGGAGCTGCTCACCCAGTGGGCCTTGGCCCGTTCGATGCAAAGGCTGGAGGAGGTCGGTCCCTGGGCTGCTCCTGGCTGGATCGAGCAAGGAGGTGGAGGGGACGCGGTCAATGCACGGACGATCTGCTGCTGCTCGATCTAAATGAACAGGAGGGAGCGTGCGCAGGGGAAGCAGGGGTCAACTGCGCTCGGTGCAGTTCGTGAAGACGACAGTGGCGTGGGACTTGGCGATCGGGATGGCGCGGATGCAGCCGGATCCGTCTGGAACGGCAAGGGGCAACAAAGGAAGGAGATCCGACGATGAGGAACGGCACAGAGAAGGAAGGCTGGGCACGGATCCATGGCGCGGGGCAGGGGAAGTGCGGGTGAGGTTCTCATCGAGGCGCTGGCGTGATGCAGAGGAAGCTGACGCGAAGGCCAAGGGCAGGGGAGGCACGCATCCTGGCGTTGGACTTGACGGATCGAGGCAGGAGAAGGCCCTGGGCGGCCATGGCGGAGTTCCTGTCGACAAGCAGAGAGAGCGAGTTGAGAGAACGAGGAAGGCAGACGTAGAAGGGAAGGTGCAGAGTTGTACTCATCTGCTGGCTATGGTGAGCTACGGCTTGCTCGGGGACAGAAGGACGGGCGCCACGGGAGGAGTTGGATGCTCGGGGTTGCTGGTGCTGCTCAATGTCGGGAGGACGGAGAGGACAGAGCAAAGCAGCGGTGGAGCATCCGGGCACGGGGAAGTGGCCTGGTGGTGTGGTGGTCAGGGTGGATCGAGGGGAGGAGGTGGTTGGCCCAATGGGGAAAACGAGAAAGGAGGTTGGTCGAGTGGCTCGATCGAGTGGATCGGGCAAGATCCCGAGGAACAAGAAGAGTGGGTGGCGGCGGGGGGGGGGGAGGATTTGATGGATGGATGGGGCTGGGCTAGGGTTAGACTATATATATAAGAAAGAAAGGAGTTTGGATCATCCGATCAAAATCCGACGGTCGAGAATAAATAGCTCAGGGAGTCCAACAAAGAACCGAAGATATTTTACGGATGTTTGGGGATGATCTAAATCCAACGGTGATGACTGAGCGGGTCAGGTTCGGGGCAGTTTTCGGACACGCGAGAGGGGGTCGGCACTGTGCAAAGAGGGGTCAAACGGTCAGGCAACAAAAGAATGGTTGGTCTAAGAAAGGTCAACCGACGCAACGGAGAGAAGTGAGAAGCGGCAACTACAAGCGGATGCAAGTTTTAAGAAAATAATGCCGATGTAATGCGAATGATGCTATGAGATGAGATGCATGACATGAACAAAATGCAAAACAAAAGACAAAAACCCAACCACGAAGGAAATATCACAACACATAGCTAGAAATGGCAAGAGTTGGAGTTACAATTTCGGAAAGTTACATCCGGGGTGTTACAACACTCCACCACTACAAGAGGATCTCGTCCCGAGGTCTAGGATGGCACCGAAGAGGAACGAAAGAGGAAGAGAAGAGGTAAAACTAAGTTGCTTCTTAGACAAATGAGTGAACCCAAAGAACCTTGAGTGGTTGAAAAGTTGAAAGAGAAAAACACATCGGAGTTGAACACAATTGAGAGCACTGCGGTAGAAAATAGAAACAAGGAACACCATTTGAACCTTGGAGGTTGCAAATCTATGAATGACGAGTACAATGGACAAGAAGGAATTGAAACCACTCTAGTTGAAGCGAGATAAATAAGGAACAAGGAAGAACAAATTCGGACTTCACTACGGTTGAAAAGAGATGCAAGACTTGATAAGATGAAAGGAACTTGAAAAGAGGACATGACACTCCGGTTAAATAGATAAGCATGAAAAGGACATGATCCTCAATTCGAGATGATGAGTGAAGAGAGCAACATCGCAATGCCTCTGAAACGAAAGAATAGAAGTTGGACCATTGGAAAGAAAAGAATTGAGTAGAAAATGACATCTTCTACCATAATTGAATTGAAAGGGCAAGCTTACAATGAAAGGTTGAACGAAGTTGTTCGAAAATCAACAATGAAAATAATAAGCTTGATGTGGGCTTATGGAGAACATCCCAACACTTGAGGTGAAAACCAGCCACTAACAGAATCAATTAAATTGATTGAGAACACCAAAGAGATGAAAACTTCTTTAATCGAGAGGATAGGAGGAAACTTGGATCATTGATAAGCACCATAATATCAACATTCCTTAGGGAAGGCTTTAGGTGAAATATGACACAAGATAACTCCAACCAAGAGATTAATGATTTAAAATACCTCATTCTTGACAACATATGAATCATGAAACATGAAGGAAATTGTCAAGAGTGACATAACACCACCTCAAAAGATAAGGTAGAAAGAATTGCACTTCGAAATGCAAGAAGAAGAATACTTGATCTCCTCAAAATAGAACATGTGTTGAGCACCATGTTTAATTTTGAGTATAGCCTGGCGGATCATAACTTCAAGAGAAATCTTGAAGAACAATTGAAGAATGAAGAGAATCCTTGACGAACCACCATGTAGAGCCTCCATCAAGAACTCCGGTAATAAAACGATGATATAAAGAAAGAGAAGTTGAAAACACAAGGTGAAGCCTTGCAATGATTTATATGGAGCTTCGCGACGAGATAATGCGGAGAACTTGGAACTCTAGAAGAAAGATGAACAACATGGAATCAAGAATTTGATATCATGAACGAACTCCAGAAGAAGGAATTAATCACTTGGATGAAATGAGAATAAGAATTATATTGTGTGTATCCTTCATCAATTTAAATTGATGAGAAGCAGTGGATTTGCAAACTACTTATTCACGTTGAAAATGATTAAAGAGAGATATAGCGCGAACTTGAGAAGGTATTGATGGAACCACCGGTGGGATTTGGAAAGAACGAATGAATTGGTATGATAACAACGGAAGAGGAATGTTGGACGAACCACTGTAAGAATTGGAAAAGAGAGTAGCAAAGGCACAATTCACCGGAAAGAATTGGAAAATGAATGAAGATACTTGAGGGGATTTAGATACATGAGAATGAAGAGTTTATGAACTGATTAGAGGGTATTTGAACGATGCACCGGTAAGATTTGGAGAACGATAGCTACACGATGAGAATGAAGAATTATGACATGATGGCCCTCAGAGGAAAGAAATGGAAACAACTCATGAAATGCTCTGGATGGGTGAAAAGAATTCTCACAATCAAAAACAATTATGAGAGGATGGCATAAAGCTAGAACCATGAATCTTGAAGAGAACGGACCAAGATTTAGGGGAAATCCTTCTTCGGTCTTCAAATGTTGAGAATGATGATGAGAACCACCATGAATTGTTGAGATACTTCGGGAGAATGAAAAACAAAGAGGTTGAGCCAACAATGAAAAATAATTTGAAATCGATCTTGGAAAACATCTGACTGATGAAATTCATTCTTACGTCAAACTTAGAAAAGAATTTGGGAATGGCTCCGGGAAAATTAGAAGAATCAGGTAAGATCCTAGGAAAAGACATGTGGGTTAGGGCCCACTCGAAAAAAACATCGTTGAAGGATTGCTTGAAATAGAGATTGCACCGGGAGAATTAAATAGCTTAAATGAGAGAAAAACCTTGAAATAACTCGAACGGATTAAGAATGGAAACATGATTCTTCTAAGATATCTTTAGCACTCCGGATATGAATAGAGAGAGGTGAACGATTATGAGATGTACCGGCATGGGATAGCATTTGAAACTAGTAAAGGGATATGATCAACACCGAAAGCTTGAGTTAAATCCACCAGAAAAGAATACGAGAATGAAGAATGATGAACTTAAAGCTCTGTTAGTATCTTCATGAGGGATCACCGGATCAGAACATTGATTGAAAAGAGTGAAGAGACTTCACATGAATAAATGGATACTTGATTAAAATATATGAGTCCTTGAAGAAAAAGGGTGGGAGGGTGGGAAAACAAAGACAACTTGGGATGGATGAAACAATCACCGTTGAGAAAACTTAGAATTGATCTCGCAAATGTTGAAATGATCGGATCCACTTGAAGAGAAGCACGCCGGTTGGAAAAGAATTAACATGAGGAACTTGATGATCAAGAAGGATTAGCACTCCCATAGAAATATGAGAACACCATTTAGGGAAGGTATGGATCAACACTTGACATCAAAGCAACTTGAATACCACAACTCAAAACAAAAAAAAAGGATTTGACTTGCAATCTGCTGTTGGGGATACAGGGGAAGCAATATATCTCACCCAAACTAACAATCCCTACATCCAGCTGTATCCATCCATCAACACATAACCAAGAAAACTTCGGAAATCGCGTACCTCAACCTTAGAAAAGCATCCGTTATACGAGCTATGGCAATACTCCCGAACTCCCGTCCCAGTATTGGGTGGCGTCGAGGTTATCTCACCAACAGCTGCTGAAAAGAGATTTTTGACGTCGACAAAACTCAAGTATTCCAGAACTGCAACGATAAAATTGTGACGACAGCACCTTGGAGCTCAACTCCTGGGACACTGCCACAACCCCTAAATGTCAGGAGGCACCAAGAACAATGTTCTCGTCACAAGAATATCGGAACAATCCCAAGAAACCCGCGTGATCCTAAATTTTTTTTAGTGAAATTTGAGGAGAGGGGAGACAAAACATCTATGTCAGGAGGCCTCACCAGAGCGACGAAGGGACTAAGGAGTAAAAAGAATCCTACTCTCCGATATATATAATCCTAAGACTCAAAACATTTTTGTTCTAGACTCAACAACGTCAGCGATTCGATCAAGCAGGGGGCTCCTAAGTCGGGGATGGCTCTGATTACCAACTTGTAACACCCACGATGCGGCTATATCTCCCACGTGTCGAGACACGACTTAGAGGCATAACCGCATGGTGGTTTTGTCGCAAGAAGGGTCATCTTCACACAATCCCATGTAATGAATAAGAATGGGATAAAGAGTTGGCTTACAATCGCCACTTCACACAATGAACATATAATTCACACATCATTCAGAGTACACACATAGTCCGACTACAGACGAAGCCAAAAGAAAAGAAGATAACCCCAAATGCTAGATCCCCGATCATCCCAACTGGGCTCCACTACTGATCAACATGAAACGAAACATAGCAACGGCCAAGATCTTCGTTGAGCTCCCATCTGAGCTCGGTTGCATCACCTACACTGGTATCATTGGCACCTGCAACTATTGTGATAGTATGTGGTGAGTCACGAGGACTCAGCAATCTCAAAACCCGCGAGATCAAGACTATTTAAGCTTATGGGTTGGAAGTGGTAATGAGGTGGAGTTGCAGCAAGCACTAAGCAAATATGGTGGCTAACATACGCAAATAAGAGCAAGAAGAGAAGCAACGCACGGTCGAGAAGCTAGAAGTGATCAAGAAGTGATCCTGAAACTACTTAAGCACAATCATAACACAAAGACCGTGTTCACTTCCCGGACTCCGCCGAAAAGAGACCATCATGGCTACACACGCGGTTGATGCATTTTAATTAAGTCAAGTGTCATGTTCTCTACAACCGGATATTAACAAATTCCCATCTGCCACATACCGCGGGCACGGCTTTCGAAAGTTTATACCCTGCAGGGGTGTCCCAACTTAGCCCATCATAAGCTCTCACGATCAACGAAGGATATTCCTTCTCCCAGGAAGACCCGATCAGACTCGGAATCCCGGTTAAAAGACATTTCGACAATGGTAAAACAAGACCAGCAAGACCGCCCGATGTGCCGACAAATCCCGATAGGAGTCGCACGTATCTCGTTCTTAGGGCACACTAGATGGGCAAGACGTCGGGTTGGCATAGACCCTGGTTGCCCAGGGGGCGCCGAATATCGCCCGGTTCGGACCAACACTTGGAGAAGCACTGGCGCGGGAGGGGGGGGGGGTTAAAAATAAAGATGACCCTCGGCCTTGCGAAAACCCAAGGGAAAGTTAGTAGGTTGTTAGGCAAATGTAAAACCAAGGTTGGGTCTTGCTGGAGGAGTTTTATTCAAAGCGAATTGTCAAGGGTTTCCCATAAACCCAACCGCGCGAGGAACACAAAATCAAGGAACATAAGACCGGTATGACGGAAACTAAGGCGGCAAGAGTGGAACAAAACACCAGTCAAAAGGCTGAGCCTTCCACCCTTTACCAAGTATATAGATGCATTAATTAAATAAGAGATAATGTGATATCCCAACATAATCATGTTCCATCATGGAGCAATCTTCAACTTCACCTGCAACTAACAACGCTATAAGAGGGGCTGAGCAAAAGCGGTAACATAGCCAAACAACGGTTTGCTAGGAAAGGTGGGTTAGAGGCTTGACATGGTAATATGGGAGGCATGGTAAACAAGTGATAGGTAGCACAACATAGCGATAGAATGAAGCAACTAGCAAGCAAAGATAGAAGTGATATCAAGGGTAATGGTCATCTTGCCTGAGATCCCGCAAGGAAGAAGAACGAGTCCAAGAAGACGACAAACAGACGTAGTCAAACGAATCCTCACAACTCCGGAACGAACCCAAAGCTAACGAGAGAAGCAAACCGAAAAGAAGCAAAAAAACATGGTAAACAACCAACACATAAACATGGCATGATGCACAATCAAGTATGATGCATGTACGATGTAATAAGGCATGGCATGGCAAAGTGCAACAAACAATACTACAAGTTAAGTGGAGCTCAATATGCAACGAGTTGCATATTGACGAAACCCCACATTCGAGTTATTTAGTTCGCTCTCATTTAGGTACACAACAATATTAAATGTTTCTAAACATGGCAAGAGGTGAAGCATAAGTAAACTAACTATTTAGGCAAGTTTAAATGAGGCCGGAAACAACAAACAACAATTTCGGAAAATCCCCATGAGCATAATTTGAGTTTGGTACTGTTCTGCCTATTACATAATTTTAGGGTTGTTAAACATGCAAAGTAAGTGCACCAAGTTAAGCTAGGCATTTTCCACCCCATTTACATATAAAGTTTATTTAATTCAGAGCTACGGTTAATTAGTTAGGAAATAAATCATTTTAACATGGCATTTATGCAAAATTAAACAAACAACAAGTTTAAACATTTTAAACATGGATGAGAGTTGCAAATTATTAATCTACACTAAATTCTAAGCATTTTACATATACAAGTTATTTACATGTGATGCACGGTTTGTGAGTTATTAATTGCATGATCTAGAGGGTCTTTTCTGTTAAACAGTAAATCCAGGATAATAGCTAAATCGCGAAAGAGGTAAAAAAATACGCATCGGGCCTAATCTTGCTGGGCCAACAGAGCACAGGAGGGGCTGGGGAGCTGCTCACCCAGTGGGCCTTGGCCCGTTCCATGCAAAGGCTGGAGGAGGCCGGTCCCTGGGCTGCTCCTGGCTGGATCGAGCAAGGAGGTGGAGGGGACGCGGTCAACGCACGGACGACCTGCTTCTGCTCGATCTGAACGAATAGGAGGGAGCGCGCGCAGGGGAAGCAGGGGTCAACTGCGCTCGGTGCAGTTCGTTAATACGACAATGGCGCGGGACTTGGCGACCGGGATGGCGCGGATGCAGCCGGATCCGTCTGGAACGGCAAGGGGCAACGAAGGAAGGAGGTCCGGCGATGAGGAACGGCGCAGAGAAGGAAGGCTGGGCGCGAATCCATGGCGCGGGGCAGGGGAAGTGCACGCGAGGTTCTCGTCGAGGCGCTGGCATGATGCAGAGGAAGCAGACGCGAAGGCCGACGGCAGGGGAGGCACGCATCCTGGCGGTGGACTTGACGGATCGAGGCAGGAGAAGGCCTTGGGCGGCCATTTTGGAGTTCCTGTCGACAAGCAAAGAGAGTGAGTTGAGAGAACGAGGAAGGCAGATGTAGAAGGGAAGGGGGGCGTTGTACTCATCTGCTGGCTATGGTGAGTTGCGGCTTGCTAGGGGAGAGAAGGACGGGCGCCACGGGAGGAGTTGGATGCTCGGGGTTGCTGGTGCTGCTCAACGTCAGGAGGACGGAGAGGACAGAGCAAGGCGGTGGTGGAGCATCCGGGCACGGGGAAGTGGCCTGGTGGTGTGGTGGTCGGGGTGGATCGAGGGGAGGAGGTGGTTGGCCCAATGGGGAAAACGAGGAAGGAGGCTGGTCGAGTGGCTCGAACGAGTGGATCGGGCAAGATCTCGAGGAACAAGGAAGAGTGGGTGGCGGCGGCGGGGAGGATTTGATGGATGGATGGGGCTGGGTGTGACGCCCAGATAATAATGCTATAGTAATCTCACGTTAATGGTGCCACGTCACCTCTGTCACTGTAGTTAATCTCGGGTTAATTCAAAACCGTTTCAAAATTCAAATTCAAATTAATGTCAACAATAAAAGTTTTCAAAAGTTATAGCCAAAATGTTCGGGTAGTGCCTAATATCACTTAGGTAGTTATAGCGAAGCGAACTCTTTTTAGAAATGCCTAAATACTTAAAATGGAATAAAAAATAAAGAAATAAATAAAAGAGAATGCAAAATAGAAAACAGTAACTAAACTAAAACAAAAAAATAACAACCCCCCGGCCAACTGGGCCACGGCCCAGCAGGCCACCGGGCCGCCAGGCCGGCCCATCAGCCGTGCCCTTATCCCCCCCCCCCCACTCGACACCGAGGCCGAAGCCATCCCTCACCGCAGCCGCTCGTCGCCTCGTCGCCCGGCCGTCCTCGTCCTCCTCGCCGAACGGCCCACACGAGCCCGCGTCGCCGACCCGTCGCCCGCCACCTTGACCACCTCCTCGCCGGACCTCTCGCCCTCGTCCTCCTCCCTGAGCCCGCGTATGCACATCTGCACGGCCCGGTGAGCCACCGTCCCTTCTCCTTTTCCTCTCTACCCGGCGTCGTTCGCCGCGCGCACGACACACACGCGCGCCCAATGCCGTGCCCGCCCGATCCTGCCCGCCTGCCGCCACCCATGGCCGCCGCGGCCACTTGCTTCGCCGCACCCGTCATTCCCTGGACGCGCCCACGCCCTCTGTGGCCACCAGTTGGCGCCCAAGCACGCGCTCACTGTGTTGGGCCCGCGCCTCGCACTCGCCCGCCTCTTGCTCCGCCCAACTGCCGCTGTTGCGCCGTCTCCGGCCTCCCCGCATGCTCGCAGCCTCCCCTGTGCACCGGCGCCTCTCGCTCGCCGGCGCTCGCCGTAGTCGCCCGCGACCGGCCGCACCTCTGCAGCGACCCTCCACGCGCCCTGCGCCGGCCTCCGCCGCGGCCCCTCGCTGGTCGCCGCCCGTGCTCGGCCTCCGCTCGGGCGCAAGCACGCCCCGGCGCCCGTAACTGTAGCACCCAGCGCCCGCTTCCCCTGTGCCCGTTAAGGCCCTGGGCCACTGGACAACGGGGCCCAGCCCCTAGAATGTTTTAAAAAAAGGAATTAAAAATAATTATAAGAATAAAAATAAAAATATCAATTAATTAATTAACTAACTAACTAATTAACTTAATTAATCCTGTTTAAATTGACTAATTAAGATTAATTAACCTAACAACTAGTTAACCTAATTAACCTCTGTTAGTTAGCTAATTAAGATTAATTAACCTAACAACTAGTTAACCTAATTAACCACTGTTAACCTAATTAACCTAATTAATCCAGCCAGCCAGCCATTTGGCTTGCAGTCCTGGTCGTTGCAAGTTAGCCTTACATAGGTATAAGGGTTTTAGTACTTCATTAATGTGAAAAAAGTGAAGAGAAAACTGTTGCATCGAATTACTAATGGAGTGGTTTCGATGGAACTGATAAAGAATATATTTCATGACTGATACATTGATATGCATTTTGAGTATTTAATAGAGAAATCCAGTTCATATGAAGAAAAAGAAAGGCATGATGTACTATATTGACAGTAATTATTAGCCCATCATGGTACTTCAAATCTGATAAAGAATATATTTCATGACTGAGACATGGGATTTAGAGTCTCAGTTGTGATATGTACATGAATCTCCTTTTATTTTGTCATGCTACTGATAGTTTTGATATGGGACTATTTGTTCTGTTTATGTCTTATAAATTATGAAATGGCATATATGTTAAGTTCTCCTATTTTAATTATATTATGTTGTCGATGATGTATGGTTCTGGATTTGGAGATTAACATTCAGGCTTTGGTATCTTGAATCTTTTTGCTTTCTATTAAACTTGATGCAAACAATTTGTCCTATCTGGCACTGGCTTTTTGGAACAAATTTTGTCATGTTCTTGCAAATTAATTATCCTTTTGACTTAGTATATACTCAGATTACCATGCTATTGGTATATCTCTACTGTTTGCACTCTATACTAAACTCCTTGGTACTGAAAGAATGCCGTGATTTTATTTATGATTTTTACATGCTAGGTCATGGTGCTCAGGCAGGCACTTGGCGCGCTACCGATCTAGTGTCTGACAAAACGGGAAGAGCACGCTTCTTTTATTCTTTACCTTTCGCTAAGGTTAAGTTAGCTTCTAGCATACTTGGGCCTCGTTTGTTTGGGCTGCGGTTACGACAGAAGTGGTTGTAATTTGCTTATTCTAAGTATTTGAAAATGCTAGCTCGAACATGAATATACCAATTATGTTTATAAATCTCTCTCTCTCTCTCTCCCGTATAGAAAAACATTGCATGGGAATCTGCTAGTCCACATACTAATTATTTAGTGTTCATACAACCACGTGTGATAGGATCAAGATCTCTTTAGGAACAGAGGGTGTAGTAACTTCGGTGCCTTAAAGGCACCTGCCTTTGGGTCACTGACATGTGAACCAACCACCTGTTGGACCCACATGTCATAGACACAAAGGTAGGTGCCTTAAGGCACCGAAGCATTGTCCGTAGATGTTAGTACGAACAACAATCTATCTAGCTTGCCATGCGGCCATGCCATAGATAAAGAGATCTTGATCCTATCACACGTGGCGTTTATGTAGCCATCATCAGATGGAGTCAGAATGTCGTGGCTCCCCGAGCTAGGGTTCCTCCCCGCTGCCGCCGGCCTCCATCGCCCCCTTCCGCCGGAGCCGGCCGCCCGCGCGCGCGTTCCCCGGCCCGCCCCCCTCTCGCCACTCCTCCTCCCCCTCCCCCCCCCCCCCCCGCGCTCTCGTCGTCCCCCGAGGTGGCGGAGCACCCATGCCCTCCTCCCCGTCTCGACCCCTCTCCTCTCCTCCCTTCGCCGCCGCCATCAGCGGCCTCCGGCGTGCCCTGGTGGTGTCGGCAGCAGCAATGTCCCTTTCCCGCGTGCCTGGAGAGGGAGTCAGGGCTCCCTCCTGCCCGGCGGCGGTGGGGCCCTGCGACGGAGCTCTTCGGGCCTCGGGTGCTCTCGACACGGTGGGCGGCTGGCCGGGGACGCCTGCTCGGCCCAGATCTGGGCCCTTTCGGGTCGCATCTGGGCGGGCCTGTGGGTCGGGGCGCGGCGGCGTTGCTCCTTGGTGGTGAGGCTAGGCCCCACGAGAGTGGAGGGCGCACCCAACCTTATTGGGCACGTCCCCTGTCTCGTGGGCACCTCGTGTGCCTCCCGGACTCCGTTTTCTTACACTTTACGTATTTTGGTCGGTAAAAAATCATTATATATACTCCTGAAGGTTTTGACCACCGTATCACGCAAATATCCTCTGTTTTTGTTTCGAGCTGTTCCTGCCTCAGGTTTAAGCAACATGTCATCTCAAGATTCGGAGGGAGAAATCTATGTGGCTAATTACCTTGCAGACCCGAAGGTCTACGGGGACTTGGACCATAGTGGCTGGACCATGGAAGAAGAAGAGGACTATGAGCCTAAGGGGAAGGATGAAACAAGCACTGATGAGGATGAAGTTCCACTTCCTCAACCGGGGGATATGCATGTGGAGTATAAAAAGTCGAGTCTACCCGATAGAGCGAAGAAGCCAAAGATCGAGTTTATCCCTTTTTGTCTCTTGCAGGAAAATAAGCAAGAATTATGCAAAAGAGTATTAAGTCTTGAGCGGGAGATCGAAGACCTAAAAGAGCAAAATATTGTACTCAAGCGTAAATTGAGGAAGAAGTCATCTACATCATCAACAACTCCTACTTCACCACCTCTAAGGACATAATCACTTGGGTATGGGCACTCCCCCTTGGCAACTGCCAAGCTTGGGGGAGGTGCCCCAGTATCGTATCACCATCACACTCCTATCTTTACTGTTTTATTTAGTTTGATCCCTTTAGTAGTATCTTGATCTAGTAGATTGAAGTTTTGATATCAAGCAGTTTTGAGTTTTGCTTAGTTATCTCTTTTTGTAATCGAGTCCGTGAGCTATCTATAATAAAGATTAGTGTTGAGTCAAGGGCTTTGCTATGTTGCTATGATCTTGAGAAAGTAGAATAAAATTAAAGAGTTCTTATTGATCTTATGGTTAGTGATAACTTCACATATAGAAAGTATGAGGCATAAAGGTTGTTGAGAGTTGATAAATGTAGTTTTGGTCATCGTTGCAATTAAATAGGAAGTGATAAGGAAAGAGAGGTTCACATATAAATATACTATCTTGGACATCTTTTATGATTGTGAGCACTCATTAAGCATGACATGCTAAAAGAGTTGATGTTGGACAAGGAAGACAACATAATGGTTTATGTTTTCTCACATCTCAGTTAAAGTATGTTGTCATTGACCTTCCAAACATGTTGAGCTTGCCTTTCCCCCTCATGCTATCCAAATTCCTAGCACTAAGTAGAGATACTACTTGTGCTTCCAAATACCCTTAAACCCAGTTTTGCCATGAGAGTCCACCATATCTACCTATGGATAAGATCCTTCAAGTAAGTTGTCATCGGTGCAAGCAATAAAAATTGCTCCTTAATTATGCATGACTTATTAGTGCGGAGAAAATAAGCTTTATACGATCTTGTTATGGAAGCAATAAAAGCGACGGACTGCATAATAAAGGTCCATACACAAGTGGCAATATAAAGTGACGTTCTTTCGTACTAAGATTTTGTGTATCCAACCCTAAAAGCGCATGACAACCTCTTCTTCCCTCTACGAAGGGCCTATCTTGTACTTTATGTTCTTACTTTTGTTTTTATTTTTATACTTGAGTCAAGGTGATCTTCACCTTTCCCTTTTTCATTTTATCCTTTGGCAAGCTCCTCGTGTTAGAAAGGTCATGATATATATATATATATATATATATATATATATATATATATATATATATATATATATATATATATATATATATATATCCAATTGGTTGTTCGTTAGCATAGACTATTATTGTTGACATCACCGGAAAGTGAATACGTTGGGAGGCAACACAATAAGCCCCTATCTTTCTCAGTGTCCAGCTGAAACTCTATAACCACAAGTATGGCGTGAGTGTTAGCAATTGTAGAAGACTATATGATAGTTGAGTATGTGGATTTGCTGAAAAGCTCTATTCTTGACTCTTTGTGATGTTACGATAAATTGCAATTGGTTCAATGACTGAGATTATAGTTTCTTGGCTTTCAATGAAGTTTCTGAACCATACTTGACATTGTGAATTGATTGTTACTTGAGCATAAGAAATCATATGATGGAATATATATATGTTGCTGTTATAAGAATGATCATGATGCCCTCATGTCCGTATTTTATTTTTATCGACACCTCTATCTCTAAACATGTGGACATATTTTTCGATATCGGCTTCCGCTTGAGGACAAGCGAGGTCTAAGCTTGGGGGAGTTGATACGTCCATTTTGCATCATGCTTTTATTTCAATATTTATTGCATTATGGGCTATTATTACACATTATATCTCAATACTGATGGCTATTCTCTCTTATTTTACAAGGTTTACCATGAAGAGGGGGAATGCTGGCAGCTGGAATTCTGGCTGGAAAAGGAGCAAACATTGGAAACCTATTCTGCACTGCTCCAAAAGCCCTGAAACTCCATGAAACATGTTTTTGGATTTATTAAGAATTATTGAGCGAAAGAAATACATCAGGGGGCCCACACCCTGTCCAGGACACCGTCACCATGAGATGTATGTTGTCTTCAACTCTAGTGGTGTCATGTTAATGTCGACTACATGACACTTCACCATTGTTTGGGCCTAGAGGAAGGCATAGGGAAGTGATAAGTAGATGATGGGTTGCTAGAGTGACAGAAGCTTAAACCCTAGTTTATGCGTTGCTTCATTAGGGGCTGATTTGGATCCACATGTTTCATGCTATGGTTAGGTTTACCTTAATACTTTTGTTGTAGTTGCGGATGCTTGCAATACAGGTTAATCATAAGTGGGATGCTTGTCCAAGTAATGGCAGTACCCAAGCACTGGTCCACCCACATACCAAATTATCAAAGTACCGAACGCGAATCATATGAACGTGATGAAAACTAGCTTGACGATAATTCCCATGTGTCCTCGGGAGCTCCTTTCTCATTATTAGAATTTGTCCAAGCTTATCCTTTGCTACATAAAGGATTGGGCCACCTTGCTGCACTTTATTTACTTTGTTTACTTGTTACTCGTTACTATTTATCTTATCACAAAACTATCTATCACCTACAATTTCAGTGCTTGCAGAAAACCTTACTGAAAACCGCTTATCATTTCCTTCTGCTCCTCGTTGGGTTCGACACTCTTACTTATCGAAAGGACTATGATAGATCCCCTACACTTGTGGGTCATCAGCGGCGTAAAGGAAGACCCTCAGTATGGAATGACAACAGTGTATCTCAACAATCTTGCGTACGCAGACGAATCATTCGTCCTAGCCAATGACGTGGCGCAGGTTTTCTATGTGAAGGACATGTCTACCAAGCCAAGAAAAAGAAAAGATAAGGAAGCGAATACATCATACGATGAGCCAAAGCGCCACATAGTATCAGGGAAAAGAAACATCGTGGGAGTGGATGACAAGACAGACATGTTAGAAGATTATGAAAAGTTTCATGAAATTGCTCCCTTCACAGTGAATATTGACCCGAGCATCCAGTTAAATGATGAAGATTCTCCATGGTTACGGCGCAAAGGGACACACGTGAAAAGACAGTAGGGAATCTTTGTAATAGTTAGGGTGCTTATGTGTTTTGCATTTGAAACGTGTACTTTTGTGCTTCGGACAAACGTGTACCTTTCTGACTTCGTTTGCTAATTTTCAGCTCATTTACTGATTTTTTGAGCTAAATGACCACGAAATTGAAAACCACTACAAATGAACTCTGAAAAGGTTGAAAGTTGGCATGGTATCATCATTTCACCCACATAGAATGTGCAAAAAAGTAGAGAGGGTTACGACAAAAACTGGATCCACTTCGTGTACAAAATGGATAATCTCTTTCGAAGTATTAGGGTTTTGGATGAAAATTCATCTGTTACAAAGGCATTTAATTTTTTTAAATAACCAAGTATTACCAAACTGAATATAATGATAAAACACAATAATATTAAACATAACAAAAAAGAACCACTGAAAAATCTATTTTTAAAGTAAAGTTATTCCCAAACTAGTGATTCACACAAATTTCAAACAATTCAAATTTAAACTATTCAAATTTGAAAACTACTGGCACTAAATTTGAAAACTACTAGCACTAACATGCCTGGTTTATTCAGGACTTTAAGGACACATGGAAACAGTCCATGTCGATTGTGGACTTGACTAATTGCAAGCAAGAGGAGGGTGAATCCATGACCCATTGGGTGCGCCGGGTCAAAGCTATCATACATTCATCCGATAACATGAATGCCGGCTCTGCAGTCTTAATGTTGGAGAAAAATTGCCGTTTCGAACCTCTAAAGCAGAAGCTGGGGCGGCTCAAGCGCGATTGAAATGACATGGGCCAGCTGATGGCGGCTCTAGTCAAATATGCCGACTCTGATGGTACCAAGGACCCCGAGTCTAACGACGAGAAGACAGGGAAGGGAAAGAAGAATGACAACGGTAAGGGTCCACAACATAACCCGGCGAATCAGGGGGGCAACGGTAAATGCAAGGCTGATGGTAGCTCGGAGTTGGTGGCTAACACCAATACACAGGGCAACAATCAACGTCGTAAGGGGAGGCCGCCTCCTCAGACCGGTGGATCAGGACCTACTCTAGAGCAGTTACTGAATGAGCCCTGTCCAAGGCATGGCACGCAGGAGAAACCGGCTACTCACCTTTGGAAAGATTGTATGATTATTAAGGCTTTCAAAAATTCCAATTCGTTTGATGGCAATCACGGACCGAGCGGCGGCTCAGGTGGTGGCGGTTTTCATGGCTCGGCTTATGGAGGTGGCGGTTCTAATTCAGGCTTCTAGGGCCACCAAAATAATCTGGGTGGATATAATTGAAATAACCAGGGTGGTTTCAATCAGCAATCTGGCCAGGAGGGTCAGCAGCAGCAGTCCGGATATCAAAGTCATCCTAAACAGTTGAATAGTGGGCAGTATCATGTTTTCACCACAAGTTTGTGCAAGTGGGACCAGAAGCTTCACAAGAGGACGGTGAACGCTACCGGCAGTTACCCACTACTTGCGATGGTCTGAGCAGCCCATTATGTGGAGTCGAGCGGATCACCCGCCCCTGGTTGATAACCCAAGTCACTTGGCTTTGGTGATGGCGCCCGACGTTGGTGGATACAAGTTCACTAATGTACTCATGGATGGAGGTAGCAGCATTAATATCCTTTATTTTGAAACCTTCTATCACATGGGGTTAACTGATAAGAATCTTAAGCAGTCTAATATTGTTTTCCATGGAGTGGTGCCTGGTAAGTCGGCATACCCAGTTGGCAAGAATGAACTGGAAGTAGCCTTTGGAGACGAGCATGATTCCAGGGCTGAGAAATTGACTTTTGAAGTGGTCAAGATCAGAAGCCCGTACCACGCTCTGTTTGGACGGCCAGCTTATGCCAAGTTCATGGCACGTCCATGTTATGTTTATCTGCAACTCAAGATGCCGGGTTACAAGGGACTATCACAGTGCATGGGAGTCGGAAGATAGCCTTGGAGTGCGAAGAAGGGGATGCCGCTTATGCCGAGTCCGTCTGTGCGGCAGAGGAGTTGAAATTTTATAAGGATAATGTTGACCCGGTGGATATGACGTCTTTGAAGAAGCCAACTACAGAGCATGATCCGGTGATGAACTTTAAATCGGCCGATGACACCAAGCTCGTTGACTTTGTTCCTGGCGATTCATCCAAGCAGTTCATAATCAGTGTTAATCTGGATCCTAAATAGGAAAGCGCGCTCATCGAGTTCATCCGTGAGAACCGGTACATCTTTGCATGGAAACCTTCTGACATGCCGGGTGTACCGAGGGAACTCGCTGAGCACACTCTCAATATTGATCCAAAATTTAAGCCGGTCAAGCAATTCCTTCGTCGCTTCAACGAGGAGAGGCGTAAGGCCATTGGCGAAGAAGCGGCCCGGCTCTTGGCAACTAGGTTCATCATTGAAGTTTTTCACCCTGAGTGGTTGGCTAATCCGGTGCTGGTGCTTAAGAAGAATGACACTTTGCGTATGTGTGTGGATTACACGGACTTAAACATGGCTTGTCCGCCTGATCCTTTTCCTCTCCCTCGTATTGATCAAATCATAGATGCTATGGCGGGATGTGAGCATTTGAGTTTTTTGGATGCTTATTCTCGTTATCATCAGATCGAGATGGCAGTTAAGGACCAGGAGAAAACAACCTTTATTACTCCCTTTGGAGCCTTCTGCTATGTGCCTATGCCTTTTGGGCTCAAGAGTGCCCAGGCGACTTCCAGCGCTGTGTGCAGAATTGTCTTCACAATCAAATTGGGCGCAATGTTCATGCTTATGTGGATGATATCGTGGTGAAATCCAGAGAGAAAGAAACTTTGATAGATGATTTGAAGGAGACCTTTGATAATCTCCAGGTCTACAATATGATGCTTAACCGGGCCAAGTGTGTCTTTGTTGTGCTAGCAGGCAAGCTTTTGGGGTTTCTGGTTTCTAACAGAGGCATTGAGGCTAACCCAGAGAAGATCAAGGCCATTACCTCTTTGGCAAAGCCGGCGTGTATCAATGATGTTCGGCGTCTGGCGGGTCGTATCGCTACTTTAAGCTGGTTCATAACACGGTTAGGTGAGAAGGCCATAGCACTGTATCAGATGATGAAGAAAACAGACGATTTCGTCTGGAGTGATGGTGCTAACGACACGTTTGAAGCCTTGAAGAAACAACTAGCTGAGCCGGCAGTCCTTGCAGCTCCCATTGATAAGGAGCCGTTATTGTTATATGTGGCTGCTAACGCCCGGGTTGTCAGTGTAGCTGTTGTGGTGGAATGGAAGGAAGCAGGCAAGGAATATCCGGTTCAGCGGCCAGTTTATTATATTAGTGAGGTGCTCATTGAGTCCAAGCAGAGGTATCCGCATTGGTAGAAGCTTGTTTATGGGGTGTTCATGGCCAGCCGGAAGCTTAAACAGTATTTCCTTGGTCATCCTATCACTGTGGTTAGTTCGGCTCCTTTGGGAGATATCATTCAAAACAGAGAAGCCACAGGACGAGTAGCCAAGTGGGCCATTGAGCTTGGGCCTCATGGTTTGAAGTATGTACCTCGTACCGCCATCAAGTCTCAAGCGCTGGTGGATTTCATCAATGACTGGACAGAACTACAGATGCCTAAAGAGAAGCCAGATAACACATATTGGACTATTCACTTTGATGGATCTAGGCAATTGGAAGGCTCGGGGGCTGGAGTGGTTTTAGCTTCCCCTCGAGGTGACAAGTTCTGTTATGTTTTAAGATTGATGTTTCCCTGTACTAACAATGCAGCTGAGTATGAAGCCTTGCTCCACGGTCTTCGGATAGCTAAGGAAATGAACTTAAGCCGGGTGCGGTGCTTTGGCGACTCAGACTTGGTAGCTCAGCAGGTTTCAGGCAAATGGGATTCCAAGGACCCACTCATGGCGGCTTATCACCGTGAGGTTGATGCCATTGCTGGGCACTTCAAAGGTTATCAGGGGGAACACATTGATGTGGGGGAACATAGTAATTTCAAAAATTCCTACGCAAACGCAAGATCATGGTGATGTAAAGCAACGAGTGGGGGAGTGTATCTTCATACCCTTGAAGATCTCTAAGCGGAACCGTTTATCAACGCGGTTGATGTAGTCGTACACCTTCACGATCCGCCCGATCAAGTACCGAACGTATGGCACCTCCGCGTTCAGCACACGTTCAGCTCAATGACGTCCTCGCCTTCATGATCCAACAAGAGGGGCAAAGTAGTAGATGATTTCCGGCAGCACGACGGCATGGTGACGGTGTTGGTGAAGAACAATCTCCACAGGGCTTTGCCTAAGCACTACGTAAACTATGAAGGAGGATAAACTAGAGGGGACGGGGTTGCCGGCACAAGGCTTGGTGTTTCTTGATCTCTCTTTGGTGCTAGCCCTGCCCCTCTATTTATATGTTGAGCCTTGGGGTCGAAGCTTGGAGTAAAAGCCTCCACAAAGTCGGTTTCACCCGAAAGGCAAGAGTCCTTCTCGGACTCCAGGGCCAGACGCCAGGGTTCCCGGCGTCTGGACCCAGACGCCAGGGACCCTGGCGTCTGGCCCCTGGACTCCGCAAAACTTCCTTTTGCGCTTTCAAAAAACCTTGTGGGCTTTCCTCTTTGGCCCAAATAAAGTGTTCTCGTACCCAAACATTTTGGAAAACATCCGAAACCCCTTCCGATGAATTCCGAACCCTTCCGGAGACCAAACACAATTATTCCATATATCAAACTTTATCTCCGAACCATTTCGGAGTTCCTCATCATGTCTGTGATCATATCCGGGACTCCAAACAACATTCGGTCATCAACATACATAACTCATATAATACTATATCGTCAACAAACGTTAAGCGTGCGGACCCTACGGGTTCAAGAACTATGTAGACATGACCGAGACATCTCTCTGGTCAATAACCAATTGCGGAACCTAGATGCCCATATTGGCTCCTACATATTCTACGAATATCTTTGTCGGTCGAACCGCATAACAACATACGTTGTTCCCTTTGTCATCGGTATGTTACTTGCCCGAGATTCGATCGTCGATATCTCAATACCTAGTTCAATCTCGTTACCGGCAAGTCTCTTTACTCGTTCCATAATACATCATCCCACAACTAACTCATTAGTTACAATGCTTGCAAGGCTTATAGTGATGTGCATTACCCAGTGGGCCCAGAGATACCTCTCCGACAATCGGAGTGACAAATCCTAATCTCGAAATACGCCAACCCAACAAGTACCTTTGGAGACACCTGTAGAGCACCTTTACAATCACCCAGTTACGTTGTGACGTTTGGTAGCACACAAAGTGTTCCTCCGATAAACGGGAGTTGCATAATCTCATAGCTGTAGGAACATGTATATGTCATGAAGAAAGCAATAGCAACATACTAAACGATCAAGTGCTAAGCTAACGGAATGGGTGAAGTCAATCACATCATTCTCCTAATGATGTGATTCCGTTAATCAAATGACAACTCTTTGTCCATGGCTAGGAAACATAACCATCTTTGATTAATGAGCTAGTCAAGTAGAGGCATACTAGTGACACTCAGTTTGTCTATGTATTCACACATGTACTAAGTTTCCGGTTAATACAATTCTGGAATGAATAATAAACATTTATCATGTAATAAGGAAATAAATAATAACTTTATTATTTCCTCTAGGTCATATTTCCTTCAGTCTCCCACTTGCACTAGAGTCAATAATCTAGTTCACATTGCCATGTGATTTAACACCAATATTAACATCTGTATGTGATTAACACCCATAGTTCACATAGTCATGTGACCAACAACCGAAGGGTTTACTAGAGTCAATAATCTAGTTCACATCGCTATGTGATTAACACCCAAAGAGTACTAAGGTATGATCATGTTTTGCTCGTGAGAGAAGTTTAGTCAACGGGTCTGTCACATTCAGAGCCGTATGTATTTTGCAAATATTCTATGTCTATAATGCTCTGCACGGAGCTACTCTAGCTAATTGCTCCCACTTTCAATATGTATCCAGATTGACACTTAGAGTCATCTGGATTAGTGTAAAAGCTTGCATCGATGTAACTCTTTACGGCGAACTCTTTTATCACCTCCATAATCGAGAAACATCTCCTTAGTCCTCACTAAGGATATTTTGACCGCTGTCCAGTGATCTACTCCTATATCAAAATTGTACTCCCTTGCCAAATTCAGAGCAAGGTATACAATAGGTCTGGTACACAGCATAGCATACTTCATAGAACCTATGACTGAGGCATAGGGAATGACTTTCATTCTCTTTCTATTTTCTGCCATGGTCGGATTTTGAGTTTTACTCAACTTCACACCTTGCAACACAGGCAAGAACTCCTTCTTTGACTGTTCCATTTTGAACTACTTCAAAATCTTATCAAGGTATGTACTCATTGAAAAATCTTATCAAGCATCTTGATCCATCTCTATAGATCTTGATGCTCAATGTGTAAGCAGCTTCACCGAGGTCTTTCTTTGAAAAACTCCTTTCAAACACTCCTTTTTATGCTTTCCAGAAAATTCTACATCATTTCCGATCAACAACATGTCATTCACATATACTTATCAGAAAGGCTGTAGTGCTCCCACTCACTTTCTTGTCAATACAGGCCTTTCCAAAAGTCTGTATAAAACCATATGCTTTGATCAACTCATCAAAGCGTATATTCCAACTCCGAGATGCTTGCACCAGTCCATTGATGGATCGCTGGAGCTTGCACATTTTGTTAGCTCCCTTTGGATCGAAAAAACCTTCTAGTTGCATCATATACAACTCTTCTTCCAGAAATCCATTCAGGAATGCAGTTTTGACATCCATTTGCCAAATTTCATAATCATAAAATGCGGCAATTGCTAACATGATTCGGACAGACTTTAAGCATCGCTACGGGTGAGAAAGTCTCATCGTAGTCAACCCCTTGAACTTGTCAAAAACCTTTTGCAACAAGCCGAGCTTTATAGACAGTAACATTACCGTCAGTGTTAGTCTTCTTCTTGAAGATCCATTTATTTTCAATGGCCTGCCGATCATTGGGCAGGTCAACCAAAGTCCACACTTTGTTCTCATACATGGATCCCATCTCAGATTTCATGGCCTCGAGCCATTTTGCGGAATCTGGGCTCACCATTGCTTCTTCATAGTTCGTAGGTTCGTCATGGTCTAGTAACATAACCTCCAGAACAGGATTACCGTACCACTCTGGTGCGGATCTTACTCTGGTTGACCTACGAGGTTCAGTAACAACTTGATCTGAAGTTTCATGATCATCATCATTAACGTCCTCACTAATTGGTATAGATGTCACAGGAACCGGTTTCTATGATGAACTACTTTCCAATAAGGGAGCAGGTACAGTTACCTCATCAAGTTCTACTTTCCTCCCACTCACTTCTTTCGAGAGAAACTCCTTCTCTAGAAAGGATCCATTCTTAGCAACAAAGATTTTGCCTTCGGAAGGTGTACCCAACAGTTTCCTTTGGGTATTCCATGAAGACGCACTTCTCCGATTTGGGTTCGAGCTTATCAGGTTGAAACTTTTGCACATAAGCATCACAACCCCAAACTTTAAGAAATGACAACTTTGGTTTCTTGCCAAACCACAGTTCATAAGGCGTCGTTTCAACGGATTTTGACGGTGCCCTATTTAAAGTGAATGCAACTATCTCTAATGCATAACCCCAAAACGATAGTGGTAAACCGATAAGAGACATCATGGATTACACAATATCCAATAAAGTGCGGTTGTGACGTTCGGACACACCATAAAACTGTGGTGTTCCAGTTGGTATGAACTGTGAAACTATTCCACATTGTTTTAAATGAAAGGCCAAACTCGTAACTCAAATATTTTCCTCCATGATCAGATCGTAGAAACTTTATTTTCCTGTTACGATGATTCTCCACTTCATTCTGAAATTCTTTGAACTTTTCAAATGTTTCAGACTTGTGCTTCATTAAGTAGATAAACTCATATCTGCTCAAATCATCTTGTGAAGGTCAGAAAATAATGATACCTGCCACGAGCATCAATACACATTGGAGCGCATACATCGATATGTATTATTTCCAATAAGTCAATAGCTCGTTCCATTGTTTCGGAGAACAGAGTTTTAGTCATCTTGCCCATAAGGCACGGTTCGCAAGCATCAAATGATTCATAATCAAGTGATTCCAAAAGTCCATCTTTATGGAGTTTCTTCATGCGCTTTACACCGATATGACCCAAATGGCAGTGCCACAAATATGTTGCACTATCATTATCAAGTTTGCATCTTTTGGCATCAATATTATGAATATGTGTATCACTATGATCAAGATTCAATAAACCATCAACATTGGGTGTATGACCATAGAAGGTTTTATTCATGTAAACAGAATAACAATTTATTCTCTATCTTAGATGAATAATCGTATCGCAACAAAAATGATCTAATCATATTTATGCTCAACGCAAACACCAAATAACATTTATTTAGGTTCAACACTAATCTCGAAAATATAGGGAGTGTGCGATGATGATCATATCAATCTTGGAACCACTTCCAACACACATCATCACTTCACCCTCAACTAGTCTCTGTTTATTTTGTAACTCCTGTTTCGAGTTACTAATCTTAGCAACCGAACAAGTATCAAATACTCAGGGGCTACTATAAACACTAGTAAGGTACACATCAATAACCTGTATATCAAATATACCCTTGTTCACTTTGCCATCCTTCTTATTCACCAAATATTCAGGGCATTTCCGCTTCCAGTGACTATTTCCTTTGCAGTAGAAGCACTTAGTTTCAGGCTTTGGTCCAGCTTTGGGCTTCTTCACGGGAGTGATAACTTGCTTGTCATTCTACATGAAGTTCCCTTTATTTCCCTTTGCCCTTTTCTTGAAACTAGTGGTCTTGTCGATCATCAACACTTGATGCTCTTTCTTGATTTCTACCTTCGTCGATTTCAGCATCACGAAGAGCTCGGGAATTGTTTTCATCATCCCTTGCATACTATAGTTCATAACGAAGTTCCAATAACTTGGTGATGGTGACTAGAGAACTCTGTTAATCACTATCTTATCTGGAAGATTAACTCCCACTTGATTCAAGCGATTGTAGTACTCAGACAATCTAAGCACTTTCTCACTAGTTGAGTAATTCTCCTCCATCTTTTAGGCGAAGTATTTGTCAGAGGTCTTATACCTCTTGACACGGGTATGTGTCTAAAATACTAATTTCATCTCTTGAAACATCTCATATGTTCCGTGAAATTTCAAAAAACATTTTTGTATTCCCGGTTCTAAGCCATAAAGCATGGTGCACAAAACTATCAAGTAGTCATCATATTGAGCTAGCCAAACATTCATAACGTCTACATCTGCTCCTGTAATAGGTCTGTCACCTAGCGTTGCATCAAGGACATAATTCTTCTGTGCAGCAATGAGGATAAACCTTAGATCACAGACTCAGTCCGCATCATTGCTACTATCATCTTTCAACTTAGTTTTCTCTAGGAACACATATAAAAAACATAGGGAAGCTATAACGCGAGCTATTGATTTACAACATAATTTGCAAAATACTATCAGGACTAAGTTCATGATAAATTAAAGTTCAATTAATCATATTACTTAAGAACTCCCACTTAGATAGACATCCCTCTAATCATCTAAGTGATCAGGTGATCCAAATCAACTAAACCATAACCGATCATCATGTGAAATGGAGTAGTTTTCAATGGTGAACATCACTATGTTGATCATATCTATTATATGATTCACGCTCGACCTTTCGGTCTCAGTGTTCCAAGGCCATATCTGCATATGCTAGGCTCGTCAAGTTTAACCTGAGTATTCTGTGTGTGCAAAACTGGCTTGCACCCATTGTAGATGGACGTAGAGCTTATCACACCCGATCATCACGTGGTGTCTGGGCACGACGAACTTTGGCAATGGTGCATACTCAGGGAGAACACTTTTATCTTGAAATTTAGTGAGAGATCATCTTACAATGCTACCGTCAATCAAAGCAAGATAAGATGCATAAAGGATAAACAGCACATGCAATCAATATAAGTGATATGATATGGCCATCATCATCTTATGCTTGTGATCTCCATCTCCGAAGCACCATCATATCACCATCGTCATCGGCGTGACACCTTAATCTCCATTGTAGCATCGTTGTCGTCTCGCCAACGATTGCTTCTACGACTATCGCTACCGCTTAGTGATAAAGTAAAGCAATTACAGGACGTTTGCATTGCATACAATAAAGCGACAACCATATGGCAACTGCCAGTTGCCGATAACTTGGTTACAAAACATGATCATCTCATACAATAAAATATAGCATCACGTCTTAACCATATCACATCACAACATGCCCTGCAAAAACAAGTTAGATGTCCTCTACTTTGTTGTTGCAAGTTTTACGTGGCTGCTACGGGCTGAGCAAGAACCGTTCTTACCTACGCATCAAAACCACAACGATAGTTTGTCAAGTTAGTGCTGTTTTAACCTTCTCAAGGACCGGGCATAGCCACACTCAGTTCAACTAAAGTTGGAGAAACTGACACCCGCCAGCCACCTAAGTGCGAAGCACGTCGGTAGAACCAGTCTCGCGCAAGCGTACGCGTAATGTCGGTCCGGGCCGCTTCATCCAACAATACCGCCGAACCAAAGTATGACATGCTGGTAAGCAGTATGACTTGTGCTACGTCTTGAGCTTGCATTGGTTTTCCTTGAAGAGGAAAGGGTGATGTAGCACAGTAGCGTAAGTATTTACCTCAGTGTTTCAGAAACAAGGTATCAATCCAGTAGGAGGCTCCTCACAAGTCCCACGAACCTACACAAACAAACAAAGAACTCGCAGCCAACGCGATAAAGGGGTTGTCAATCCCTTCACGGCCACTTGCAAAAGTGAGATCTGATAGAGATAATATGATAAGATAAATATATTTTGGTATTTTGTGATATAGATTGGAAAAGTAAAGATGCAAATAAAAGTAGATTGAAAGCGTATATGATAAAAGATAGACCCGGGAGCCACAGGTTTCACTAGAGGCTTCTCTCAAGATAGCATAAATATTACGGTGGGTGAACAAATTACTGTCGAGCAATTGATAGAAAAGATAATAATTATGAGATTATCTAGGCATGATCATGTATATAGGCATCACGTTCGCAACAAGGAGACCGACTCTTGCCTACATCTACTACTATCACTCCACACATCGACCGCTATCCAGCATGCATCTAGAGTATTAAGTTTATAAGAACAGAGTAACGCTTTAAGAAGATGACATGATGTAGAGGGATAAACTCATGCAATATGATATAAACCCCGTATTTTTATCCTTGATGGCAACAATACAATACGTGCCTTGCTGCCCCTGCTGTCACTGGGAAAGGACACCGCAAGATTGAACCCAAAGCTAACCACTTCTCCCATGGCAAGAAAGATCAATCTAGTAGGCCAAACCAAACCGATAATTCGAAGAGACTTGCAAAGATAACTCAATCACACATAAAAGAATTCAGAAGAGATTCAAATATTTCTCATAGATAAACTTGATCATAAACCCACAATTCATTGGATCTCGACAAACACACCGCAAAAAGAGTTACATCGAATAGATCTCCACAAGAGATGGGGAGAACATGGTATTGAGATCCAAAAATAGAGAAGAAGCCATCTAGCTAATAACTAAGGACCTGAAGGTCTGTGGTAAACTACTCACAACTCATCGGAAGGGCTATGGTGTTGATGTACAAGCCCTCCGTGGTGGATTCCCCCTCCGGCAGAACGCCGGTGACGGCTCCAAGATGGGATCTCGCGGATACAGAAGGTTACGGTGGCGGAAATATTTCTTCGGTGGCTCCCTTGATGGTTTCGGGGTATATGGGTATATATAGGAGGAGGAAGTACGTCGGTGGACGCCCGAGGGACCCACGAGACAGTGGGCGCGCCCTATAGGGGGGGTGCCTCAACTCTCGTGGCTTCCTCGATTGCTTCTTGACTTGCACTCCAAGTCCTCTGGATCACGTTTGTTCCAAAAATCACGTTCCCGAAGGTTTCATTCCGTTTGGACTCCGTTTGATATTCCTTTTCTTTGATATACTAAAATAGGCAAAAAATCAACAATGCGGGCTGGGCCTCCGGTTAGTTGGTTAGTCCCAAAAATGATATAAAAGTGTAAAGTAAATCCCATAAACATCCAAAACAGGTAATATAGTAGCATGGAACAATCAAAAATTATAGATACGTTGTCAAGCATCCCCAAGCTTAATTCCTGTTCGTCCTCGAGTAGGTAAATGATAAAAACAGAATTTTTGATGTGGAATGCTACCTAGCATAATTCTCTATGTATTTCTCTTTATTGTGGCATGAATGTTTAGATCCAAATGATTCAAAATAAAAGTTCATATTGACATAAGAAATAGTAATACTTCAAGCATACTAATAAAAGTAATCATGTCTTCTCAAAATAACATGGCTAAAGAAAGTTCATCCCTACAAAATCATATAGTTAGGCTATGCTTCATTTCCGTCACACAAAAATGTTCCAAAATTCTACACCCCCGATGACAAGCCAAGCAATTGTTTCGTACTTAAATAATCTCAAACTTTTTCAACCTTCACACAATACATGAGCGTGAGCCATGGATATAGCACTATGGGTGGAATAGAATAATGATGGGGATTGTGTGGAGAAGACAAAAAAGGAGAAAGTATCACATTGACGAGGATAATCAAGGGCTATGGAGATGCCCATTGCTACGTCTTGAGCTTGCGTTGGTTTTCCTCGAAGAGGAGAGGGCGATGCAGCAATAGTAGCGTAAGTATTTCCCTCAGTTTTTGAGAACCAACGTATCAATCCAGTAGGAGGCTCCTCAACAAGTCCCACGAACCTACACAAACAAATAAAGAACTCGTAACCAACGCGACAAAGGGGTTGTCAATCCCTTCACGACCACTTGCGAAAGTGAGATCTGATAGAGATAGTATGATAAGATAAATATATTTTTGGTATTTTATAATATAGATGCAGAAAGTAAAGATGCAAATAAAAGTAGATTGGAAGAAAATATGATAAGGGATAGACCCGGGGGCCATAGGTTTCACTAGAGGCTTCTCTCAAGAGCATAAGTATTATGGTGGGTGAACAAATTACTGTCGAGCAATTGATAGAAAAGCGAATAATTATGACGTTATCTAGGCATGATCATGTATATAGGCATCACGTCCATAACAAGTAGACCGACTCCTGCCTGCATCTACTACTATTACTCCACACATCGACCGCTATCCAACATGCATCTAGAGTATTAAGTTCACGAAGAACAGAGTAACGCATTAAGCAAGATGACATGATGTAGAGGGATAAACTCAAGCAATATGATATAAACCCCATCTTTTTATCCTCGACCGCAACAATACAATACGCGCCTTGCAACCCTTTCTGTCACTGGGTAAGGACACCGCAAGATTGAACCCACAACTAAGCACTTCTTCCATGGTAAGAAAGACCAATCTAGTAGGCCAAAACAAACTGATAATTCGAAGAGACTTGCAAAGATAACTCAATCATACATAAAATAATTCAGAGAAGATTCAAATATTATTCATAGATAGACTTGATAATAAACCCACAATTCATCGGATCTCGACAAACACACCGCAAAAAGAGTTTACATCGAATAGATCTCCACAAGAGAGGGGGAGAACATTGTATCGAGATCCAAAAAGAGAGAAGAAGCCATCTAGCTCATAACTATGGACCCGTAGGTCAGTGGTAAACTACTCACAACTCATCGGAGAGGCAAGGATGTTGATGTAGAAGCCCTCCATGGTCGATTCCCCCTCCGGCAGAGTGCCGACGAAGGCTCCAAGACGAGATCTCGCGGATACAGAAGGTTACGGTGGTGGAAATTGTGTTTCGTCCTGCCCCTGGATGTTTTCGGGGTACGTAGGCTTATATAGGAGGAGGAAGTACATCGGTGGACGCCTGAGGGGCCCACAAGATAGGGGGGCACGCCCTATAGGGGGGGCGCCCTCCTATCTAATGGGAGCCTCGGCTGCTTCTTGACTTGCACTCCAAGTCCTCTGGATCACGTTCGTTCCAAAAATCACGCTCTCGAAGGTTTCATTCCGTTTGGACTCCGTTTGATATTCCTTTTCTTCGAAATACTGAAATAGGCAAAAAAAACAACAATACAGGATGGGCCTCCGGTTAGTAGGTTAGTCCCAAAAATGATATAAATGTGTAAAATAAAGCCCATAAACATCCAAAAGGGGTAATATAATAGCATGGAACAATAAAAAATTATAGATACGTTGGAGACGTATCACCCATCAATTGATGTCAACATGAGGAGTAGGGATTGCCATGCAATGGATGCACTAGAGCTATGAATGAAAGCTCAACAAAAAAAACTAGTGGGTGTGCATCCAACTTGCTTGCTCACGAAGACCTAGGGCATTTGAGGAAGCCCATCGTAGGAATATACAAGCCAAGTTCTATAATGAAAAATTCCCACTAGTATATGAAAGTGACAACATATGAGACTATCTATATGAAGAACATGGTGCTACTTTGAAGCACAAAATATGAGACTCGCTATATGAAGAACATGGTGCTACTTTGAAGCACAAGTGTGGAAAAGAGATAGTAACATTGCCCCCCTTTTCTTTTATTCCTCTTTTCCTTTTCTTTTTTTTCTTTGGCCTTTCTTTTTTTTCTTTGGCCTTTCTTTTTCTTTCTTTCTTTGGCCTTCCCTTTTTTTGGCCTTTCTTTTTTTTCTTTGGGGACAATGCTCTAATAATGATGATCATCACACTTTTATTGATTACAACACATGAATTACAACTCGAAACTAGAACAAGATATGACTCTATATGAATGCCTCCGGCAGTGTACCGGGATGGTGCAATGAATCAAGAGTGACATGTATAAAAAATTATGCATGGTGGCTTTGCCACAAATACGATGTCAACTACGTGATCATGCAATGACAACATGACAAAAGTAATGCATGTCATAATGATAAACGAAACGGTGGAAAGTTGCATGGCAATATATCTCGGAATGGCTATGGAAATGCCATAAATAGGTAGGTATGGTGGCTGTTTCGAGGGAGATATAAGGAGGTTTATGTGTGATAGAGCGTATCATATCACGGGGTTTGGATGCACCAGCGAAGTTTGCACCAACTCTCAAGATGAGAAAGGGCAATGTATGGTACCGAAGAGGCTAGCAATGATGGAAAGGTAAAAGTGTGTATAATCCATGGACTCAACATTAGTCAAAAGAACTCATATACTTATTGCAAAAATTTAGAAGTCATCAAAAACCAAGCACTACGCGCATGCTCGTAGAGGGATAGATTGGTACGAAATGACCATCGCTCGTCCCCGACCGCCACTCATAAGGATGCACAATCCAAGGACACTTCATGTTTCAAATTTGTTACACAACTTTAACCATACATGCATGCTACGGGACTTGCTAACTTCAACACAAGCATTCTTTAAATTCATAATCACCCAACTAGCATGACTTTAATATCACTACCTCCATATCTCAAAACAATTATCAAGTATCAAATTGATCATAACATCCAATTCACTTCCTATGATAGTTTTTATTATACCCAACTTGGATGCCTACCATTCTAGGACCAATTTATAACCATAGTAAATACCATGCTGTTCTAAGAGACAATCAAAATAATATAAGTGAAGCATGAGAGATCAACAATTTCTTCAAAATTAATCCACCGTCGTGCTCTAAAGATATAAGTGAAGCACTAGAGCAAAAATTATCTAGCTCAAAAGATATAAGTGAAGCACATAGAGTATTCTAATAAATTTCAATCAAGTAGGCTTCTCCCAAAAGGTGTGTACAGCAAGGATGATTGTGGTAAACTAAAAAGCAAAGACTAATATCATACACGACGCTCCAAGCAAAACACATATCATGTGGCGAATAAAAATATAGCTCCAAGTAAAGTTACCAATGAACGAAGACGAAAGAGGGGATGCCTTCTCGGGGCATCCCCAAGCTTAGGCTTTTGGCTATTCTTGAATATCTTGGGGTACCATGGGCATCCCCAAGCTTAGGCTTTTGCCACTCCTTATTCCATAGTCCATCAAATCTTTACCCAAAACTTGAAAACTTCAGAACACAAAACTCAATAGGAAATCTCATAAGCTCCGTTAGTGACAGAAAGAAAAAACACCACATAAGGTACTGTAATGAACTCATTCTTTATTTATATTGGTGTTAAACCTACTGTATTCCAAGTTCTCTATGGTTCATACCACTTAATACTAGCCATAGATGCATCAAAATAAGCAAACAACACACGAAAGGCAGAATGTGTCAAAAACAGAACAGCCTGTAGCAATCTGTAACTTTCGGTTACTTCTGGAACTCCAAAAATCCTACCAAAATAGGAAGTCCTAAAAAATTTGTCTATTGATCTACAGAAAAAATAATCAACACAAAAGCACGTTTCTGTGATTTATTGAATTCTTTCTTGTGTGCGCAAAGTCTCTGTTTTTCAGCAGAATCAAATTGACTCATATCATAGGTTATCCTATAGGTTCTACTTGGCACAAACACTAAATAAAACAAGAAAACACATCTAAACAGAAAGTAGATGCAAAATTTATTACTAAACAGGAACAAAAACAAAGAACACAAATAAAATTGGGTTGCCTCCCAACTAGCTCTATTGTTTAACGCCCCAAGCTAGGCATAAAAGCAAGGATAGATCTAACTAGTGTCACCTTTAGCACTTGATTCATAAGTAGCTCTCATGATAGATTCATAAGGTAATTTGATTTTCTTTCTTGGAAAGTGTTCCATGCCTTTCCTTCACATCAATAATCGCACCCATCGTTCTAAGGAAAGGTCTACCAAGAATAATAGGACAAGAAAGATTGCAATCTATATCAAGAACGATAAAATCAACAGGCACCAAATTTCTATTTGCAACAATGAAAACATCATTGATCCTTCCCATTGGCTTTTTAATGGTGGAATCCGCAAGGTGCAAACTTAAAGAGCAATCATCAATATCATGGAAACCTAGAATATCACATAAAGTTTTCGGAATCGTGGAAACACTACCACCCAAATCACATAAAGCAAAACACTCATAATCTTTAATCTTAATCTTTATAGTAGGTTCCCACTCATCATTAAGTTTTCTAGGTATAGAAACTTCCAAATTAAGTTTTTCATCAAAAGATTGCATCAAGGCATTAACAATATGTTTGGTAAAGGCTTTATTTTTACTATAAGCATGAGGAGAATTAACAACGGATTGCAACAAGGAAATACAACTCTCTAAAGAACAATTATCATAATCAAATTCCTTGAAATCCTAGATAGTGGGTTCAATGCTATTCAAATTGTTGACCTCTCCAATCCCACTTTTACCAAATTTAGCATCAAGATCTAAAAACTCCAAATTATCGGAACGCTTTTTAACCAAAGTTGATTCACTTCCAGTACCATTATTATCAAGATTAATATTGCAAAACAAAGATCTAATAGGGGACACATCAATAACTTTAAGATCTTCATCATTATTTTCATGGAAACTAGAAGAACACGCTTTAACAAAGCAATCTTTCTTAGCAAGCAATCTAGCGGTTCTTTCTTTGCACTCGTCAATGTAACTTCTCATAGCTTTGAGAGACTCATTGATATCATGATTAGGAGGAGTAGATCTAAGTTTCAAAGAATCAACATCGAGCGAAAGTCTATCAACGTTCCTAGCCAAATCATCAACTTTAAGCAATTTTTCTTCAAGCAAGGCATTAAGATTCTTTTGAGAGATCATAAATTCTTTCACACTATTTTCAAAATCAGTGGGCATCTTATTAAAATTACCATAAGAATTATTGTAGGAATTTCCATAATTATTAGAGTAATTACTAGGGAACGGTCTAGAATTAAAGTTTCCTCTATAAGCATTGTTACCAAAATTATTCCTACCAACAAAGTTCACATCCATACATTCATTATTATTCTCAATCAAGGTAGATAAAGGCATATCATGGGGATCAATAGAAGCACTCTTAGTAGCAAACAGTCTCATAAGTTCATCCATCTTTCCACTCAAAACATTAATTTCTTCTATAGCATGCACTTTTTTACTAGTAGATCGTTCGGTGTGCCATTGAGAATAATTAGCCATAATATTATCAAGAAGTTTTGTAGCATCTCCTAAGGTGATTTCCATAAACGTGCCTCCCGCGGCCGAATCTAAAAGGTTTCTAGAAGCAAAATTCAATCCGGCATAATTTTTTTTTGTATGATCATCCATAAATTCAAACCATGAGTAGGGCATCAATTTCATTCTTTCCCAAGATTGGGCAACACGCTCATGATAAAGTTGTTTAAAATTCATAATATCATTCCTAAGCGAGATGATCTTAGCGGGAGGAAAATACTTAGAGATAAAAGCATCTTTGCACTTGTTCCAAGAATCAATACTATTTTTAGGCAAAGACGAAAACCAAACTTTAGCACGATCTCTAAGTGAAAACGGAAATAATTTCAATTTAACAATATCATCATCCATATCTTTTTTCTTTTGCATCTCACACAAATCAACAAAGTTGTTTAGATGGGTAGCGGCATCTTCACTAGGAAGGCCGGATAATTGATCTTTCATAACAAGATTCAGCAAAGCAACATTGATTTCACAAGACTCAACATCATTAAGAGGAGCAATTGGAGTACTAAGGAAATCATTATTATTGGTATTGGAAAAATCACACAATTTGGTATTATCTTGTGCCATGGCGACAAGTAATCCAACACTCAAGGAAACAGAAAAAGGGCAAGCGAAAGAGGGAGAAAAAAAGGCAAGCGGAAAAGAGAGGAGATTGGGAAAGAGAGGGTGAATAAAACGGCAAGGGTGAAGTGGGGGAGAGGAAAACGAGAGGCAAATGGCAAATAATGTAAATGCGAGGGAGATGAGTTTGTGATGGGTACTTTGTATGTCTTGACTTGAGCGAAGACCTCCCGGGCAACGGCGCCAGAAATCCTTCTTGCTACATCTTGAGCTTGCGTTGGTTTCCTTGAAGAGGAAAGGGTGATGCAACGCAGTAGCGTAAGTATTTCCCTCAGTTTTTGAGAACCAAGGTATCAATCCAGTAGGAGGCTCCTCACAAGTCCCACGAACCTACACAAACAAACAAAGAACTCACAACCAACACGATAAAGGGGTTGTAAATCCCTTCACGGCCACTTGCGAAAGTGAGATCTGATAGAGATAATATGATAAGATAACTATATTTTGGTATTTTGTGATATAGATTGGAAAAGTAAAGATGCAAATAAAAGTAGATTGAAAGCGTATATGATAAAAGATAGACCCGGGAACCATAGGTTTCACTAGAGGCTTCTCTCAAGATAGCATAAATATTACGGTGGGTGAACAAATTACTGTCGAGCAATTGATGGAAAAGTGAATAATTATGAGATTATCTAGGCATGATCATGTATATATGCATCACGTCCGCAACAAGTAGACCGACTCCTGCCTGCATCTACTACTATTACTCCACACATCGACCGCTATCCAGCATGCATCTAGAGTATTAAGTTCATAAGAACAGAGTAACGCTTTAAGAAAGATGACATGATGTAGAGGGATAAACTCATGCAATATGATATAAACCCCATCTCTTTATCCTCGATGGAAACAATACAATACGTGCCTTGCTGCCCCTGCTGTCACTGGGAAAGGACACCGCAAGATTGAACCCAAAGCTAAGCACTTCTCCCATGGCAAGAAAGATCAATCTAGTAGGCCAAACCAAACCGATAATTCGAAGAGACTTGCAAAGATAACTCAATCACACATAAAAGAATTCAGAAGAGATTCAAATATTTCTCATAGATAAACTTGATCATAAACCCACAATTCATCGGATCTCGACAAACACACCCCAAAAAGAGTTACATCGAATAGATCTCCACAAGAGAGGGGGAGAACATGGTATTGAGATCCAAAAAGAGAGACGAAGCCATCTAGCTAATAACTATGGACCCAAAGGTCTGTGGTAAACTACTCACAACTCATCGGAAGGGCTATGGTGTTGATGTAGAAGCCCTCCGTGGTGGATTCCCCTTCCGGCAGAACGCCGCCGACGGCTCCAATATGGGATCTCGCGGATACAGAAGGTTACGGTGGCAGAAATATTTCTTTGCTGGCTCCCTTGATGGTTTCAGGGTATATGGGTATATATATAGGAGGAGGAAGTACGTTGGTGGACACCCAAGGGGCCCACGAGACAGGGGCACGCCCTATAGGGCGGGGGGTGCGCCCTCCATCCTCGTGGCTTCCTCGATTGCTTCTTGATTTGCGCTCCAAGTCCTCTGCATCACGTTTGTTCCAAAAATCACGTTCCCGAAGGTTTCATTCCGTTTGGACTCCGTTTGATATTCCTTTTCTTCGATATACTGAAATAGGCAAAAAACAGCAATACAGGCTAGGCCTCTGGTTAGTAGGTTAGTCCCAAAAATGATATAAAAGTGTAAAGTAAAGCCCATAAACATCCAAAACAGGTAATATAATAGCATGAAACAATCAAAAATTATAGATACGTTGGAGACGTATCAACTTGTATCGCCCACAACTCACTTGTGTTCTACTCGTGCATATAACATCTACGCATAAAACCAGGCTCTGATACCACTATTGGGGAACGTAGGAATTTCAAAAATTCCTACGCACACACAAGATCATGGTGATGCAAAGCAACAAGATGGGGAGTGTATCTTCATACCCTTGAAGATCTCTAAGGGGAAGCGTTTATCAACGCGGTTGATGTAGTCGTACACCTTCATGATCCGCCCGATCAGGTACCAAACGTATGGCACCTCCGCGTTCAGCACACGTTCAGCTCGATGACGTCCTGACCTTCTCGATCCAACAAGACGGGCGAAGTAGTAGATGAGTTCCGGCAGCACAACGGTGTGGTGACGGTGTTGGTGAAGAACAATCTCCGCAAGGCTTCGCCTAAGCACTATGGAAACTATGACGGAGGATAAACTAGAGGGGACGGGGTTGCCGACACACGGCTTGGTGTTTCTTGATCTCTCTTTGGTGCTAGCCCTGCCCCTCTATTTATATGTTGAGCCTTGGGGTCGAAACTTGGAGTAAAAGCCTCCACAAAGTCGGTTTCACCCGAAAGGCAAGAGTCCTTCTCGGACTCTAGGGCCAGACGCCAGGGACCCTGGCGTCTGGCCCCTGGACTCCGCAAAACTTCCTTTTGTGCTTTCGAAAAACCTTGTGGGCTTTCCCCTTTGGCCCAAATAAAGTGTTCTCGTACCCAAACATTTCGAGAAACATCCGGAACCCCTTCCGGTGAATTCTGGAACCCTTTCGGAGACCAAACACTATTATTCCATATATCAAACTTTATCTCCGAACCATTTTGGAGTTCCTCGTCATGTCCGTGATCATATCCGGGACTCCGAACAACATTCGGTCATCAACATACATAACTCATATAATACTATATCATCAACAAACGTTAAGCGTGCGGACCCTATGATGTCTACTACACAACCTTCTTCTTGTAGACGTTGTTGGGCCTGCAAGTGCACAGGTTTGTAGGATAGTAGCAAATTTCCCTCAAGTGGATGACCTAAGGTTTATCAATTCGTAGGAGGCATAGGATGAAGATGGTCTCTCTCAAACAACCTTGCAACCAAATAACAAAGAGTCTCTTGTGTCCCCAACACACCCAATACAATGGTAAATTGTATAGGTGCACTAGTTTGGCGACGAGATGGTGATACAAGTGCAATATGGATGGTATATAAAGGTATTTGTAATCTGAAATTATAAAAACAGCAAGGTAACTAATGATAAAAGTGAGCGTAAACGGTATTGCAATGATAGGAAACAAGGCCTAAGGTTCATACTTTCACTAGTGCAAGTTCTCTCAACAATAATAACATAGATAGATCATATAACAATCCCTCAACATGCAACAAAGAGTCACTCCAAAGCCACTAATAGCGGAGAACAAACGAAGAGATTATGGTAGGGTACGAAACCACCTCAAAGTTATCCTTTCTGTTCTATCTATTCAAGAGTTCGTAGTAAAATAACATGAAGCTATTCTTTCCGCTCAATCTATCATAGAGTTCATACTAGAATAACACCTTAAGACACAAATCAACCAAAGCCCTAATGTCACCTAGATACTCCATTGTCACCTCAAGTATCCGTGGGCATGATTATACGATATGCATCACACAATCTCAGATTCATCTATTCAACCAACACAAAGTACTTCAAAGAGTGCCCCAAAGTTTCTACCGGAGAGTCAAGACGAAAACGTGTGCCAACCCCTATGCATAGGTTCATGGGAGGAACCCGCAAGTTGGTCACCAAAACATATATCAAGTGGCACATGATATCCCATTGTCACCATAGATAATCACAGCAAGACATACATAAAGTGTTCTCAAATCATAAAAGACTCAATCCGATAAGATAACTTCAAAGGGGAAAACTCAATCCATCACAAGAGAGTAGAGGGGGAGAAACATCATAAGATCCAACTACAATAGAAAGCTCGTGATACATCAAGATCGTGCCATAGAGGGAACACGAGAGAGAACACGAGAGAGAGAGAGAGAGAGAGAGAGAGAGAGATCAAACACATAGCTACTGGTACATACCCTCAGCCTCAAGGGTGAATTACTCCCTCCTCGTCATGGAGAGCGCCGGGATGATGAAGATTGCCACCGGTGAAGGATCCCCCCTCCGACAGGGTGCCGGGAAGGGCTCCCGAGAGGTTTCTGGTGGCTACAGAGGCTTGTGGCGCGCGGTGGAACTCCCTATCTATCTTCATATTCGAGGTTTTTAGGGTATGTAGGCTTATATAGGCGAAAGAAGTCGGTCGGGGGAGCCTCGAGGGGCCCACGAGAGGGTAGGGCGCGCCTAGGGGGGTGGGTGCGCCCCCCTGTCTCATGGCCTCCTCTATGATCCCCTGGCTTGCACTCCAAGTTCCTGGGATTGGTTCTATTCCGAAAATAACTTTTCCGAAGGTTTCATTCTGTTTGGACTCCGTTTGATATTCCTTTTCTTCGAAATACTGAAATAGGCAATAAAACAACACCATGGGCTGGGCCTCCGGTTAATAGGTTAGTCCCGAAAGTAATATAAAAGTGTATAATAAAGCCCATAATCATTCAAAATAGATAATATAATAGCATGAATGCTTCATAAAATATAGATACATTGGAGACGTATCACCCTACGGGTTCGAGAACTATGTAGACATGATCGAGACATCTCTCTCGTCAATAACCAATAGCGGAACCTGGATGCCCATATTGGCTCCTACATATTCTACGAAGATCTTTATCGGTTGAACCGCACAACAACATACGTTGTTCCCTTTGTCATCAGTATGTTACTTGCCCGAGATTCGATCGTCGGTATCTCAATACCTAGTTCAATCTCATTACGGGCAAGTCTCTTTACTCGTTCCGTAATACATCATCCCGCAACTAACTCATTAGTTACAATGCTTGCAAGGCTTATAGTGATGTCCATTACCGAGTGGGCCCAGAGATACCTCTCCGACAATCGGAGTGACAAATCCTAATATGGAAATACGTCAACCCAACAAGTACCTTTGGAGACACCTGTAGAGCACCTTTATAATCACCCAGTTACGTTGTGACATTTGGTAGCACACAAAGTGTTCCTCCGGTAAACGGGAGTTGCATAATCTCATAGTCAGAGGAACATGTATAAGTCATGAAGAAAGCAATAGCAACATACTAAACGATCAAGTGCTAAGCTAACGGAATGGGTCAAGTGTTGGGGAACGTAGCAGAAATTCAAAAAATTTCCTACGTATCACCAAGATCTATCTATGGAGAGACCAGCAACGAGTAGAAAGAGAGTGCATCTACATACCCTTGTAGATCGCTAAGCGGAAGCGTTCAAGTGAACGGGGTTGATGGAGTCGTACTCGTCGTGATCCAAACCACCGATGACCAAGTGTCGAACGGACGGCACCTCCGCGTTCAACACACGTACAGCCCGGTGACGTCTCCCAAGCCTTGATCCAGCAAGGAGAGAGGGAGAGGTTGAGGAAGACTCCATCCAGCAGCAGCACAACGGCGTGGTGGTGGTGGTGGAGGAGCGTGGCAATCCTGCAGGGCTTCGCCAAGCACCGCGAGAGAGGAGGAGCACTTGGGAGAGGGAGGGCTGCGCCAGGGGCAAGGGTGAAGCTCCCATGCGCCTCCCCACTATATATAGGGGTGGAGGGGGCTGGTTTCTTGCCCTCCAAGTCCATTGGGGCGTTGGCAAAGGTGGGAGGAAAGAAATCCCATCATTTCCTTCCCCACCGATTGCTATCCCCCCTTTTTAGGGATCTTGATCTTATCCCTTTGGGATATGATCTTATTCCTTCTAAGGGGGGATCTTGGTGCGCCTTGACTAGGGGTGTGGGGCCTTGCCCCCACTACCCACGTTCATGTGGGTCCCCCCATGCAGGTGGGCCCCACTCCGGAACCTTCTAGAACCTTCCCGGTACAATACCGAAAAATCCCGAACATTTTCCGGTGGCCAAAATAGGACTTCCCATATATAAATCTTTACCTCCGGACCATTCCGGAACTCCTCGTGACGTCCGGGATCTCATCCGGGACTCTGAACAACATTCGGTAACCACATACAAACTTCCTTTATAACCCTAGCGTCATCGAACCTTAAGTGTGTAGACCCTACGGGTTCGGGAGACATGTAGACATGACCAAGACGTTCTCTGGTCAATAACCAACAGCGGGATCTGGATACCCATGTTGGCTCCCACATGTTCCACGATGATCTCATCGGATGAACCACGATGTCAAGGACTCAGTTGATCCCGTATACAATTTCCTTTGTCTAGCGGTATTATACTTGCCCGAGATTCGATCGTCGGTATCCTTATACCTTGTTCAATCTCGTTACCGGCAAGTCTCTTTACTCGTTCCGTAACACATCATCCCATGATCAACTCCTTGGTCAAATTGCGCAAATGATGATGTCCTACCGAGTGGGCCCAGAGATACCTCTCCGCTTACACGGAGTGAAAAATCCCAGTCTCGATTCGTGCCAACCCAACAGATACTTTCGGAGATACCTGTAATGCACCTTTATAGCCACCCAGTTACGTTGTGACATTTGGTACACCCAAAGCACTCCTACGGTATCCGGGAGTTGCACAATCTCATGGTCTAAGGAAAAGATACTTGACATTATAAAAGCTCTAGCAAACGAACTACACGATCTTTGTGCTATGCTTAGGATTGGGTCTTGTCCATCACATCATTCTCCTAATGATGTGATCCCGTTATCAACGACATCCAATGTCCATAGCTAGGAAACCATGACTATCTGTTGATCACAACGAGCTAGTCAACTAGAGGCTCACTAGGGACATATTGTGGTCTATGTATTCACACGTGTATTACGATTTCCGGATAATACAGTTATAGCATGAATAAAAGACAATTATCATGAACAAGGAAATATAATAATACTTTTATTATTGCCTCTAGGGCATATTTCCAACATCAAGTCAATCACATCATTCTCCTAATGATGTGATCCCGTTAATCAAGTGACAACTCTTTGTCCATGGCTAGGAAACATAACCATCTTTGATTAACGAGCTAGTCAAGTAGAGGTATACTAGTGACACTCAGTTTGTCTAGTGTATTCACACATGTACTAAGTTTCCGGTTAATACAATTCTAGCATGAATAATAAACATTTATCATGTAATAAGGAAATAAATAATAACTTTATTATTGCCTCTAGGGCATATTTCCTTCAATTGATCGCAGGAAAAATGAGGCAGCTGACGCCTTAAGCCGTCTGGGGTCTCAGCGTAAGCCGGTTCCGCCTAACACCTTGTTGGATGTTCTTCATAATCCTTCTGTAAAATTACCTAAAGAGGAGGATCTAGCTGTTCCTGACCCGGAGGCACAATTGGTGGCGGCTCTTCACGCTATCCCAGATTGGACAATGTTGTATTTGGCTTATATGACCCGAGGCGGGTTGCCTGAGGATGAAACTTTAGCTAGGTAGATAACCCGACGCTCTAAGTCAATGACAACTGTAGGGGAACGTAGTAATTTCAAAAAAATTCCTACGCACACGCAAGATCATGGTGATGATATAACAACGAGGGGAGAGTGTTGTCTACGTACCCTCGTAGACCGAAGCGGAAGCGTTGACGCAACGTATAGGAAGTAGTCGTACGTCCTCCCAGTCCGACCGATCCAAGCACCGTTACTCTGGCACCTCCGAGTTCTTGACACGCGTACAGCTCGATGACGCACCCTCGATCTCCGATCCAGCAGAGGCGCCGAGGGGGAGTTCCGTCAGCACGACGGCGTGGTGACGATCTTGATGTTCTCCTGTCGCAGGGCTTCGCCTAAGCACCGCTACAATATGACCGAGGTGTAATATCGTGGAGGGGGGCACCGCACACGGCTAAGGAACGATCAATGATCAACTTGTGTGTCTAGGGTGCCCCCCCGCCCCCGTATATAAAGGAGGGAGGGAGGAGGAGGCCGGCCTAGGGAGGAGGCGCGCCATAGGGGAGTCCTACTCCCATCGGGAGTAGGATTCCCCCTTTCCTAGTCCAACTAGGGATCCTTCCATGTAGTAGGAGTAGGAGACTAGGAAGGGGAAGAGAGACGAGAAGGAAGGAGGGGGTGCGGCCCCTCCCCCTAGCCCAATTCGGACTAGGGCAAGGGGGGGCGCGCGGCCTACCCTAGGCAGCCCCTCTCTCTTTCCCGCAGGGCCCAATAAGGCCCAATACTTCTCCCCGGCGAATTCCCGTAACTCTCCGGTACTCCGAAAAATACCCGAATCATTCGGAACCTTTCCGAACTCTGAATATAGTCGTCCAATATATCGATCTTTACGTCTCGACCATTTCGAGACTCCTCGTCATGTCCCCGATCTCATCCGGGACTCCGAACTCCTTCGGTACATCAAAACTCATAAACTCATAATAAAACTGTCATCGAAACCTTAAGCGTGCGGACCCTACGGTTCGAGAATAATGTAGACATGACCGAGACATGTCTCCGTTCAATAACCAATAGCGGGACCTGGATGCCCATATTGGTTCCTACATATTCTACGAAGATCTTTATCGGTCAAACCGCATAACAACATACTTTGTTCCCTTTGTCATCGGTATGTTACTTGCCCGAGATTTGATCGTCGGTATCCAATACCTAGTTCAATCTCGTGACCGGCAAGTCTCTTTACTCGTTCTGTAATACGTCATCTCATAACTAACTCATTAGTTACATGCTTGCAAGGCTTAGGTGATGAGTATTACCGAGAGGGCCCAGAGATACCTCTCCGACAATCGGAGTGACAAATCCTAATCTCGAATTATGCCAACTCAACATGTACCTTCGGAAACACCTGTAGAGCACCTTTATAATCACTCAGTTATGTTGTGACGTTTGGTAGCACACAAAGTGTTCTTCCGGTAAACGGGAGTTGCATAATCTCATAGTTACAGGAACATGTATAAGTCATGAAGAAAGCAATAGCAACATACTAAACGATCAAGTGCTAAGCTAACGGAATGGGTCAAGTCAATCACATCATTCTCCTAATGATGTGATCCCGTTAATCAAATGACAACTCTTTTGTCCATGGCTAGGAAACATAACCATCTCTGATAAACGAGCTAGTTAAGTAGAGGCATACTAGTGACACTATGTTTGTCTATGTATTCACACATGTATTATGTTTTCGGTTAATACAATTCTAGCATGAATAATAAACATTTATCATGAAATAAGGAAATAAATAATAACTTTATTATTGCCTCTAGGACATATTTTCTTCAGTCTCCCACTTGCACTAGAGTCAATAATCTAGTTCACATCGCCATGTGATTTAACACCAATATTCATATCTGTATATGATTAACACCCATAGTTCACATCATCATGTGACCAACATCCAAAGGGTTTACTAGAGTCAATAATCTAGTTCACATCGCTATGTGATTAACACCCAAAGAGTACTAAGGTGTGATCATGTTTTGCTCATGAGAGAAGCTTAGTCAACGGGTCTGTCACATTCAGAGCCGTATGTATTTTGCAAATATTTTATGTCCACAATGCTCTGCATGGAGCTACTCTAGCTAATTGCTCCCACTTTCAATATGTATCCAGGTTGAGACTTAGAGTCATCTGGATCAGTGTAAAAGTTTGCATTGATGTAACTTTTACAACAAACTCTTTTATCACCTCCATAATAGAGAAACATCTCCTTAGTCCTTACTAAGGATATTCTTGACCAATGTCCAGTGATCTACTCCTAGATCACTATTGTACTCCCCTTGCCAAATTCAGAGCAAGGTATACAATAGGTCTGGAACATAGCATAGCATACTTTATAGAACCTATGACTGAGGCAGAGGGAATGACTTTTCATTCTCTTTCTATTTTCTGCTGTGGTCGGGATTTGAGTCTTACTCAATTTCATACCTTTGCAACACAGGCAAGAACTCTTTCTTTGACTGTTCCATTTTGAACTATTTCAAAATCTTGCCAAGGTATGTACTCATTGAAAATCTTATCAAGCGTCTTGATCTATCTCAATAGATCTTGATGCTCAATATGTATGTAGCTTTACTGAGGTCTTTCTTCGAAAAACTCTTATTCAAGTATCCTTTCATGCTTTGCAGAATAATTCTACATTATTTCCGATCAGCAATATGTCATTCACATATACTTATCAGAAATGATGTAGTGCTCCCACTCACTTTCTTGTAAATATAGGCTTCACCGCAAGTCTGTATAATACTATATGCTTTGATCAACTTATCAAAGCGTATATTCCAACTCTGAGATGCTTGCACCAGTTCATAGATGGATCGCTGGAGCTTGCACATTTTGTTAGCACCTTTAGGATTGACAAAACCTTCTGGTTGTATCATATACAACTCTTCTTTAATAAATTTAAGGAATGTAGTTTTGACATCCATTTGCCAAATTTCATAAAATGTGGCAATTGCTAACATGATTCGGACAGACTTTTAAGCATCGATACGAGTGAGAAAATCTCATTGTATTCAACACCTTGAACTTTGTCAAAAACCTTTTTCGACAAGTCTAGCTTTGTAGATAGTAACACTACTATCAACGTCCGTCTTCCTCTTGAAGATCCATTTATTCTTAATGACTCACCGATCATCGGGCAAGTCAATCAAAGTCTACACTTTGTTCTCATACATGGATCATATCTCAGATTTCATGGTCTCAAGCCATTTCGTGGAATCTGGGCTCATCATCGCTTCCTCATAGTTCGTAGGTTCATCATGGTCTAGTAAAATGACTTCCAGAACATGATTACCGTACCACTCTTGTGCGGATCTTACTCTGGAAGACCTACGAGGTTTGGTAGCAACTTGATCTGAAGTTTGATGATCATCATCATTAACTTCCTCACTAATTGGTGTAGGAATCACTGGAACTGATTTCTGTGATGAACTACTTTCCAATAAGGGAGAAGGTAGAATTACCTGATCAAGTTCTACTTTCCTCCCACTCACTTCTTTTGAGAGAAACTCCTTCTCTGGAAAGGATCCATTTTAGCAACGAATGTCTTGCCTTCGGATCTGTGATAGAAGGTGTACCCAACAATTTCCTTTGGGTATTCTATGAAGACGCACTTCTCCGATTTGGGTTCGAGCTTATCAGGATGAAACTTTTTCACATAAGCATCACAGCCCCAAACTTTAAGAAACAACAGCTTAGGTTTACTGCTAAACCATAGTTCATACGGTGTCGTCTCAACAGATTTAGATGGTGCCCTATTAAACGTGAATGCAGCTGTCTCCAATGCATAACCCCAAAACAATATTGGTAAATCAGTAAGAGACATCATAGATCACACCATATCAAATAAAGTGCGGTTACGATGTTCAGACACACCATAACGTTGTGGTGTTCCAGGTGGCGTGAGCTGTGAAACTATTCCACATTGTTTTAATTGAAGACCAAACTCGTAACTCAAATATTCCTCTCCACGATCAGATCGCAGAAACTTTATTTTCTTGTTACGATGATTTTCCACTTCACTCTGAAATTCTTTGAACCTTTCAACTATTTCAGACTTATGTTTCATCAAGTAGATATACCTATATCTGCTCAAATCATTTGTGAAGGTCAGAAAATAACGATACTTGCCACGAGCCTTCATACTCATTGGTCTGCATACATCAGTATGTATTCTTTTCAATAAGTCAGTAGCTCGTTCCATTGTTCCGAAGAACGGAGTCTTAGTCATCTTGCCCAAAAGGCACGGTTCGCAAGCATCAAATGATTCATAACCAAGTGATTCCGAAAATCCATCTTTATGGAGTTTCTTCATGCGCTTTACACTGATATGACCTAAACGGCAGTGCCACAAATAAGTTGCACTATCATTATTAACTTTGCATCTTTTGGCTTCAATATTACGAATATGTGTATCACACGATCGAGATCCAACAAACCATTTTCATTGGGTGTATGACCATAGAAGGTTTTTATTCATGTAAACAGAACAACAATTATTCTCTATCTTACATGAATAACCGTATTGCAATAAACATGATCAAATCATATTCATGCTCAACGCAAACACCCAATAACACTTACTTAGGTTCAACACAAATCCCGAAAGTATAGGGAGTGTGCGATGATGATCATATCAATCTTGGAACCACTTCCAACAAACATCGTCACTTCACCCTTAACTAGTCTCTGTTTATTCTGCAACTCCCGTTTAGAATTACTAATCTTAGCAACCGAACAAGTATCAAATACTCAGGGGCTACTATAAACACTAGTAAGGCACACATCGATAACCTGTATATCAAATATACACTTGTTCACTTTGCCATCCTTCTTACCCACCAAATATTCAGGGCATTTCCGCTTCCAGTGACCATTTCCTTTGCAGTGTAAGCACTCAGTTTCAGGCTTTGGTCCAGCTTTGGTCTTCTTCACGGGAGTGACAACTTGCTTGTCTTTCCACTTGAAGTTCCCTTTCTTTCCCTTTGCCCTTTTCTTGAAACTAGTGATCTTGTTAACCATCAACACTTGATGCTCTTTCTTGATTTCTACCTTCATTGATTTCAGCATCACGAAGAGCTTGGGAATCGTTTTCGTCATCCCTTACATACTATAGTTCATCATGAAGTTCTAGTAACTTAGTGATGGTGACTAGAGAATTCTGTCAATCACTATCTTATCTGGAAGATTAACTCCCACTTGATTCAAGTGATTGAAGTACCCAGACAATCTGAGCACATGCTCACTAGTTGAGCGATTCTCCTCCATCTTTTAGCTATAGAACTTGTTGGAGACTCCATATCTCTCAACTCGGGTATTTGCTTGAAATATTAACTTCAACTCCTGGAACATCTCATATGCTCCATGACGTTCAAAACGTCGTTGAAGACCCGGTTCCAAACCGTTAAGCATGGTGCACTAAACTATCAAGTAGTCATCATATTGAGCTTAGCTAAACGTTCATAACGTCTGCATCTGCTCTTGCAATAGGTCTGTCACCTAGCGGTGCATTAAGGACATAATTCTTCTGTGCAGCAATGAGGATAAACCTCAGATCACGGATCCAATCCGCATCATTGCTACTAACAATTTTCTCTAGGAACATATCAAAACAAACATATGAAAGCAACAATGCAAGCTATTGATCTTACAACATAATTTGCAAAATACTACCAGGACTAAGTTCATGATAAATTTAAGTTCAATTAATCATATTACTTAAGAACTCCCACTTAGACAGACATCTCTCTAGTCATCTAAGTGATCACATGATCCAAATCAACTAAACCATGACCGATCATCACGTGAGATGGAGTAGTTTTCAACGGTGAACATCACTATGTTGATCATATCTACTATATGATTCACGCTCGACCTTTCGGTCTCTGTGTTCCGAGGCCATATCTGCATATGCTAGGCTCGTCAAGTTTAACGTGAGTATTCTGCGTGTGCAAAACTGGCTTGCACCCGTTGTAGATGGACGTAGAGCTTATCACACCCGATCATCACGTGGTGTCTCGGCACGACGAACTTTGGCAACGGTGCATACTCAGGGAGAACACTTCTTGATAATTTTAGTGAGAGATCATCTTAAAATGCTACCGTCAATCAAAGCAAGATAAGATGCATAAAGGATAAACATCACATGCAATCAATATAAGTGATATGATATGGCCATCATCATCTTGTGCTTTGTGATCTCCATCTTCGAAGCACCGTCATGATCACCATCGTCACAGGAGCGACACCTTGATCTCCATCGTAGCATCATTGTCGTTACGCCATCTATTGCTTCTACGACTATCGCTACCGCTTAGTGATAAAGTAAAGCAATTATAGGGCGTTTGCATTTCATACAATAAAGCGACAACCATATGGCTCCTGCCAGTTGCCGATAACTTCGGTTACAAAACATGATCATCTCATACAATAAAATATAGCATCACGTCTTGGCCATATCACATCACAACATGCCCTGCAAAAACAAGATAGACGTCCTCTACTTTGTTGTTGCAAATTTTACGTGGCTGCTACGGCTTAGCAAGAACCGTTCTTACCTACGCATCAAAACCACAACGATAGTTTGTCAACTAGACTCCGTTTTAACCTTCACAAGGACCGGGCGTAGCCACACTCGGTTCAACTAAAGTTGGAGAAACAGACACCCGCTAGTCACCTGTGTGCAAAGCACGGCGGTAAAACCAGTCTCGCGTAAGCGTACGCGTAATGTCGGTCCGGGCCGCTTCATCCAACAATACCGCTGAACCAAAGTATGACATGCTGGTAGGCAGTATGACTTATATCGTCCACAACTCACTTGTGTTCTACTCGTGCATATAACATCAACACATAAAACCTAGGCTCTGATACCACTGTTGGGGAACGTAGTAATTTCAAAAAATTTCCTACGCACACGCAAGATCATGGTGATGATATAGCAACGAGGGGAGAGTGTTGTCTACGTACCCTCGTAGACCGAAGCGGAAGCATTGACGCAACGTATAGGAAGTAGTCGTACGTCCTCCCAGTCCGACCGATCCAAGCACCGTTACTCCGGCACCTCCGAGTTCTTGACACGCGTACAGCTCGATGACGCACCCTCGATCTCCGATGCAGCAGAGGCACCGAGGGGGAGTTCCGTCAGCACGACGGCGTGGTGACGATCTTTCTCCTGTCGCAGGGCTTCGCCTAAGCACCGCTACAATATGACCGAGGTGTAATATCACGGAGGGGGGCACCGCACACGGCTAAGGAACGATCAATGATCAACTTGTGTGTCTAGGGTGCCCCCCCGCCCCCGTATATAAAGGAGGGGGGGAGGAGGAGGCCGGCCTAGGGAGGTGGCGCGCCATAGGGGAGTCCTACTCCCACCGGGAGTAGGATTCCCCCTTTCCTAGTCCAACTAGGGATCCTTCCATGTAGTAGGAGTAGGAGACTAGGAAGGGGAAGAGAGACGAGAAGGAAGGAGGGGGTGCGGCCCCTCCCCCTAGCCCAATTCGGACTAGGGCAAGGGGGGGCGCGCGGCCTACCCTAGGCAGCCCCTCTCTCTTTCCCGCAGGGCCCAATAAGTCCCAATACTTCTCCCCGGCGAATTCCCGTAACTCTCCGGTACTCCGAAAAATACCCGAATCATTCGGAACCTTTCCGAACTCCGAATATAGTCGTCCAATATATCGATCTTTACGTCTCGACCATTTCGAGACTCCTCGTCATGTCCCCGATCTCATCCAGGACTCCGAACTCCTTCGGTACATCAAAACTCATAAACTCATAATAAAACTGTCATCGAAACCCTAAGCCTGCGGACCCTACGGTTCGAGAATAATGTAGACATGACCGAGACATGTCTCCGGTCAATAACCAATAGCGGGACCTGGATGCCCATATTGGTTCCTACATATTCTACGAAGATCTTTATCGGTCAAACCGCATAACAACATACTTTGTTCCCTTTGTCATCGGTATGTTACTTGCCCGAGATTTGATCGTCGGTATCCAATACCTAGTTCAATCTCGTGACCGGCAAGTCTCTTTACTCGTTCTGTAATACGTCATCTCATAACTAACTCATTAGTTACATGCTTGCAAGGCTTAGGTCATGAGTATTACCGAGAGGGCCCAGAGATACCTCTCCGACAATCGGAGTGACAAATCCTAATCTCGAATTATGCCAACTCAACATGTACCTTCGGAAACACCTGTAGAGCACCTTTATAATCACTCAGTTACGTTGTGACATTTGGTAGCACACAAAGTGTTCTTCCAGTAAACGGGAGTTGCATAATCTCATAGTTACAGGAACATGTATAAGTCATGAAGAAAGCAATAGCAACATACTAAACGATCAAGTGCTAAGCTAACGGAATGGGTCAAGTCAATCACATCATTCTCCTAATGATGTGATCCCGTTAATCAAATGACAACTCTTTTGTCCATGGCTAGGAAACATAACCATCTCTGATAAACGAGCTAGTTAAGTAGAGGCATACTAGTGACACTATGTTTGTCTATGTATTCACACATGTATTATGTTTCCGGTTAATACAATTCTAGCATGAATAATAAACATTTATCATGAAATAAGGAAATAAATAATAACTTTATTATTGCCTCTAGGGCATATTTCCTTCAACAATTGCCAATGGCGAGTTACACCATCGCAGTCTCACTGGGGCGTTTCAATGTTGCGTCTCTCCTGAAGAAGGCCGTGAGATCCTTCATGAGATTCATGAAGGGGACTGTGGTCATCATGGCGGTTCAAAGTCCCATGTGGCCAAAGCTTTTCGTCATGGATTCTATTGGCTGGAGACTCATGCTGACGCAGAGGATTTGGTCAGTAAATGTGATGGTTGTCAGAAATTCTCACGGCGAGCTCATGTGCGGGCTCAAGAATTGAGGATGATTCCAATCACTTGGCTGTTTGTGGTCTGGGGGCTTGATATGGTTGGGCCTTTTAAGAGGTCCAAGGATAAAAAGATTCACCTTTTGGTGGCGGTTGACAAATTCACAAATTGGGTGGAGGTAGAGCCGGTCAGTAAGTGTGACGCTACTGCGGTGGTTCAATTCCTCAAAAAGGTGATTTTTCGCTTTGGTTTTCCACACAGCATTATAACTGACAATGGCACTAATCCGTCCAAGGGTGACATGGAGGAGTTTTGTCAACGTGAGCATATTCGACTTGACGTTTCATCAATAGCTCACCCCCAGTCCAATGGTCAAGCTGAAAGAGCCAATCAAGAAATTTTGAAAGGCATCAAGCCCCGGCTTATGGTTCCTTGCAGCAGACGCCGGGTTGTTTGGTGGAGGAGTTACCTTCAGTGCTACGGAGTATCAATACTACCTCCAACAGATCCACGAGTTACACGCCTTTTTTCATGGTTTATGGACCAGAGGCGGTTCTTCCTAGTGACATCCGTCATGACTCGCTCCACGTGGCGGCTTTCGTGGAAGCTGATAATGAACAAGCACGTCAGCATGCACTTGACCTGTTAGAGGAGAAACACGACCTAGCGGCCACCCGCTCGACGATTTATCAATAAGATCTGCGTCGTTATCACAACCGTCGAGTTAAGTCCAGAACCTTTCAAGAAGGTGATTTGGTGCCCCGGCTCATCCAGGATCAAACTGATGCGCACAAGTTATCCCCGCCTTGGGAAGGACCCTTTGTGGTGAGGAAGAACTTGAACAATGGATCATACTACCTTATCGATATTCGAGAGCATAAAGACTCACGTAAGTTGGAGGAGGAGACCCGCCGGCCGTGGAATATTGCTCATCTTCGGCCTTACTATACTTGAGCCGCCGGCTCTTATGATGTACATATTTTGATGATGTATATATTATGATGATTATAATAAAGAAGGACCTCTGTCAATTTCATCTTCAATAATGATTCTTCATCATCATACTTCCAAGACCATTGGGGGCTGATTGTATTCGAATCTAGCTTAACCCCTTTGGCACAGCTTCCTGATCATATTTGAATCACCTTTTTGATCACTTGGGGGCTGGATCGTATTCGAATCATAGCTTAACCCCTTTTGGTCCGACTTTACTGATCGTATTCAAATCAGAGTCGTTAAACACTTAGATCACTAGGGGTTGATCGTATTCGAATCTAGCTTAACCCCTTTGGCACAACTTCTTGATCGTATCCGAATCATAGCTGTTAAAACAATTTGATCATTTGGGGGCCGGATCATATTCGAATCATGGCTTAACCCCTTTTGTTCCGGCTTACTGATCGTATTGGAACCAGAGTCTTCAAATGTTTTAAAGGTCATTTGGGGGCTTCCTGTTCAAACATAGGTGTATTCACCAAAGAGAACATAGTTGTCGGTACCCTCTTGATCGGTGCAATGCCAAACCCACTAGGGGGCTTCCTGATTGTATTCGAATCATATCTTAACCCCTTTTGGTCCGGCTTACTGATCATATTCGAATCAGAAACCTTGCTTTTTCTCTCTTTTTAACTTAAAGTTTTTTAAACGGTCTTTCGGGTTTATCTTGATACTTTTTGCTCATATCTGAAGCATATATGTGTGGTTTCTATTTAACCTGGCTTGACTTGGGACGATAAGTCGCCAGCATATGAAAATCATAAATATTTGGAAGTATTGGCTTCTAATGATTGGGTTATTACCCTTATTGCACATGTAACATAAGCCGACAGTTCAATTCAGTATCACATGTATGATATTGTTATAGTTATATTTAAAGCTCTGGTTCATACCGGCCCTATCTATGACTACTTTTACACATCCGTTGTTATATATGAGATATTATGATCCACCCTGTGGTGAACCGCCTAGGGTTCTTGTGATTTATTTGTGTGCAGGATATATCCAAAATTTTCATCTGCGCCAATCAACATCATGATAAGTCTCAAAGGATATTGCCAAGTGGCGGCTTAACATCGTTGAGCATCACATAAACGTGCATGATGGCACGACAGAGCAGAGTTATAGCTATTCTATCACATGACTCAAAGGGTCCAAATGATTAAGTGTTTTTCCACAAGATCACCAACATGAACCGCCCCGCGGCTCAATCCTCTTGGCTCTGATGGCCTGATGCTTCTGGATCATCCCGCTCCGTGTCTTCGTCCTCTTCGATTTCCTGGAAGGTTGGGGATGACCAGTCAATGCCACTCAAATCATGGAATTCCGTTTCATTATCAATAAGTTCGTCCGGGTCAACTTCAGGCGCGAAAGTGTGCTTACGAACTGGGGGTATCAGATCATGCACTTTATATGACGGAGTTGGCATCTTCTGGTTTCCCAAGTCATAGGCCGGCTCATATCTGGATAGATGGGTTTCACTAGCAATCAGACTAGCTAGAGGACATATGGTCTTCACGCAGTTGGCAAAGTCTTTCTTGCTGAACGAGGTACCATCTTCCTTTAAGCTCAGGTACCCGGTCGATATGTCGGCCATGTTTAATTCTGGTAGCCAAGCCTTGGCCCGGCTCAATGCTGTCATAGCTCTGGCTCTTGCGCATGATTGCTTCATCTAACTAAACCGTTCAGGCAATACGGAAAGCTTTCTCAAGACCTCAACTAAGAGCATTGGAGCTTGGTTTGATGGAGAGATTGTGGCCATAGCACGTTGCGTTCCGGCATACAACTGTTCTACTAGCATGTAAACCGCCTTCAGCTTCACCAACATATCTTGATTGGGATTGGTGCTCCTGGGGCCTTCATAACAATCATGGACGAGTTAGAGTCGGTTCATGTCATCCTGGCAGATATTCAAATTTGGCATGTATAAGGCGACTTACCAAAGATAGCTGACACCATCTGCAATACGTGGCATTTTAAGCTGAACAGTTCTGTGGTCACCTCCTCAAGAGCCGCCTCCACTTTTTCACCCGTTGTGTCAAGGCAATTTTTTCTTCGGCCTAGGCATTTTTCTCAACCTCAAAGCTGGCTTTCAGTTTCTCTGATTCGGTCACACTGAATTCAAACTTGGAGTTTGCCTTCTGGGTCTCAGATTCTTGCAACTCCAGCCGGGTCTTCAGGCCAGGCAATTGAGCTTCAAGTTGAGATGTGGTATCCTGCGCATATGCCGGTTCAAAAGTATGAGTCACAAACAAGGAAGTCCCAAGCACTTTGCAAAGCAAGAATACTTGACACTTGACACAATGACTTATGTGAATAAGTCCCAAGCACTTCACGAGCAAGAGTACTTGGCACTTGGGGGCTAATGCATATTGCTTGTCTTATGATAATTTTTCTATAAACAAACTGCTCATAAGAACTACACAAGTAAATAATGTTTTTTCAACACTATGAAGGACCAACTCATTCATGTTGATTAAGCCGACCCTTGGGGGCTACGGATTCAGCGTTTATATCTAGATATTCATTATGAGCTGGATGGCTTTAAGCCGGATTAGGAAGGATTCTCTCAAAGGTTATTATTTATGCTCATGGAAATCAAGTCTACAACATATTCAAATTCTTCATAAACAGTAGACTTGGGGGCTGGCAGGATATACATAATTTACTAAGGAAGAGCTCATACCTCAAATTTATGATGCATCTACTTCACCATCTCAACTTCAACGTCACGACTAGAGTTCACTTGACTGAGAGAGCCAGAACATACGTCGCCAATGCTCAGTTGAGAGTAGTTGGCAACGTCAAACTTCACATTTTGCCGTTGAATGTGTTCCTCCTTGGCAGAATGTTTGGCTAAAATGGTTGGTATTCCTGGCTCTTGAAAGCTGGTGTTGGTGATCACCATGTCATCGTCATGAGTGTCAGCCATGTTCACTGGGCTTGAGGTTTCAGGATTCAAAGAAACATCACTGGCTCGCTCCATAGGCAGGTCAGAAGTCGTCGGCAGGTCATCAAGAATCGGCTCTGATGATGGAGGAACAGGGTCCTCCGGTGCTGCCGTTTGTGGCTCTGGTTCACCAGCTTTGGGGTCTTCAGCCGGTTTATTCACTCTAGCCTTCTTACTGGGTTTGGCTTTTCCACTGCATGAGTCATAAAAGTCAGTATAAGTATAAGAGGATCATAAAGAAAAAATGATAAGTAAATCGCTATTACCCAGGAGCAGTCTTCAAAGCCGGCAGATTAGATTGGATTGAGTCATCAGAAGAGGAATGAGATGTTTCTTGGTAATTTGAGTCAGAAGAATTGAGTGCCTGACGAGTAAGACCCTCCAAAGGATAAAAAGAGTTTAAGTTTGGGGTGACCTCATTCTGGCGCTTCCTCGGTGTATTCGGTAAGCCGGAGGATAGCTCTACATCCTTGCTGGTCCAAGTCTGTCACCGGCTCTCATGCTGCTGTTGCTTCAAAAGAAAATCAGGATCCAGATGAGCTAAGGGGTGTGGAAATCTTACTTTCCGGGTTACTCTTCGAGTTTTCTGTCTTGGCAAAGGCTTGGAGTCGGATGAGATGATAGTCACCTCTTCTTCAATAGCTTGACTGGTCCCCGTGTCATCCTGATGATAGTCAATGTCAATAAGGTGGTTGAAAAAGGAGCCAAGAGAGTCAAGGGTTACCTCTGACTCAGAGGAGTCATCCAGCGCGAGCAGCTCAGAAGCGATGGGCTTCTTTATTCTTGGTGGTCTTCTTGGCGGCTTTCTTGGCCCTCCTGGCCCTCTTGGCAGCTTCATGATTATATTGTTTCTTCCAGAAATCGTCATCAGCCTGTAAAAGTCATCAAGGTTGAGTTAAAACAAAGTATTTAAGGGTGAAGGCAAAATAAAGGAAATGGTGGCTTACACCTGGTGCCGGGTTAGACTTGCAGAAAGGGCTCAGGCCCACCTTGCTGCAGTCCGCTAGGATTTCATGCAGAAGAGATTTTGTCTTCTTGTTGATGGCGTCGTTTGTTAAGTCATCAAATCTGTGACGCAGTGGATCTTTCTTGGCGCCGGTGTAGGTGCACATCAAACCGGAGCGGCGACTTAATGGAATGACCCGCCATGAGACCCAACATCAAACTAAGCCAATACTAGTTAAGCCGTTGCCTAGCAGAGCTTTAACCTTGGTGATACTAGGAGCGAGCTTCTTGCATTAAGCAGTTGATAACTTGTCAGAGAAAGGGTGATTTGATTCCAGGCGCAGGGCACGAAAGCCGGGCAGTGGATTCCCATCAGCCGGTGAGTTATGTTGGCAGTAGAACCATGTCTAGTTCCAGTCTTTGGGGTGACTCAGCAGGTGCGCATACGGGAAGATAGCATCTCTCCATCGTTGTATTGAAATCCCACCAAGTTCCAAACTGGGTCCGTTGGAATACTCATTCTGGCGGTTTAAATAAAAGTACTCTCTGAATAATTCCACAGTGGGCTCCTCTTGAAGATAGACTTTACAGAATATTTGAAAATTGCATATATTAGACACGGAATTGGGTCCGATGTCTTGAGGATGCAGGTTGAAAAAGTGCAGAATGTCCCTGAAGAACTTAGTGTTGGAGATATACCCTAGAGGCAATCATGTATGATGATATTTCGTATGTGTTTATGAATAAAGATAGTCCTTGGACATTATCAATGATGTGTATTAGCAAGTACGTGACTTGTTTGTGGGGCTATGCATTGTATGATGACTGTCCTAAAAGGTCCCTAGTCGAAAGGGCTGTGTGGACGCGCAGCCAACTAGACTAGCATATGACACGGTCGATGGCTCGGTCTCACTAGCCATGGAGCATTGGATGCTAACCAGATAATATGGACTTGGAAAGGTCTGGTCGGATTCGACGTATTTGGATCCGAGTCGAGATAAGGTCCAAGTCGGATAGACCCAACTATGAGACGCAGCGATATGTCATCTGTGAGTCTCTAGTACAACATACTCTATGTCCTAAGACCTGAGCTGACGCATGTACTCGGGATGGTGACAGACTTGCTTTGGGCCGACCAAACGCTACTCCGTGACTGGGTAGTTACAAAGGTAGGTTTCGGGTTTGTCTAGTCCCATGCTGCGAGACATGGTCGAGCAAGATGGGATTTGCCCCTCCGATCAGGAGAGATATACTCTGGGCCCCTCGTGTGATCCGACCAGGATAAGCATGGCCATGCGACAAGGATTATGAGATAATCCGGATAGTGGTCGGTATCACTGGAACGAGAAAGAGGTCGGGCTAGCACAAGGATGACAGTCTCGCCTTGAGCCCGACAACATATATCGTGAGGCAAAGGGAAAGGAAGTGTGCCACATTGTACAGGTTCGCCTAACCAGCTTCATAGTCTGCTTGGTGGTCGGCATGCCTTGCTAGAGGCCGCTACCGACCGCGCAGGTCGGAGGTGATCTAAACTGTGACCAAGCCGACTTGAACCTAAGGGGTCGCGCGCTTAAGGGAAGGAACCTACAAGGTCGGTTCGTAGGACACTGGTCGGATGTGATCCGAACTGGACTAGGAACGTGACCGAGTAGACTTTGGGCTTTAGGGTTCGTGCAAGGCCCAAGTGTTGAGCCTGCGACGAACGCCTATATAAAGTGGCGGTGCGGCACACTCATGCGGTTGATCGCTTCGGTGTTGCGACTAGGGTTTCCATGTGTTGCGAATAACCACCTCTACTCGCCGCCGACTGTGTGATTGGACCTAGCAGTCCGCCGCAGGGTGTTCCTCCTGCACGCGCGGATACAGTTAGAGGCGGTGCACTTGCGCCGCTCCGGAAAACTTGCATGTGGGATCGGACGACAGACTGTTCGAGGAAGGACAGCCAAATTTCGAAAAAAAAACGGAGAGCGCAGTTTAGCTAAAAAAACGCACGGGCGGAGAATAGGGCGGAGCTCACCATGGGCTTCGGCCCAGACGGGCAAGGACGTGGCGGCCGCGGCTGGGCCGGGCCATGTGGCCGAGCGGGGAGCTCGTCCTCCTCCTCGTGCCCGCACGAGAACGCAGGAGGGAGGCGCCATGGCAGCGGACGACGGTGGTTGGCGTCGGCCGACAAGGAGGCCATGGAGGAGCCAGAACAGCGGGAACGGGCAGATCCGGGCACGGGGATCCCGGATCTGGCCGCGGTGGTCGACGGCGACGCTCGTGGAGGCGGGATCTGGTAGCGGCGACGGCGGGACGACCATGTCAGGGGCTCCTACGAGAGAGGGAGAGAGAGGTGAGGCGGGCAGGAGGAAGAGGGGGAAGGAGAGGGCGCGACGGGGCCGGTGACCGGGCAGCGAGGAGTCCGGCGAGCGGCGGCGCGGGCGAAGGGCGGCGGCGCAAGGCAGGCAGAGGCGCGGCCCGGTCGGCGCGCGGGAGGGCCGACCTCGGGCCAGGCGGGCCGGCGGCGCGGACGACGGCGGCGCGCCACGTGGTGGACACAGGTTGGAGCGGAGACGGCGGCGCGGGCTTTGTCCGGCGCGGACGGACACGTCCGGCATGAAGAGGGGAATTGATCTAGGGTTAGGGTAGGATTTGATCCAAAAATTCGGGGGAGGGGGTGTTTTTATAGGTAGAGGGAGCTAGGAGAGTCCAAATTAGGTGCGATTTTTGCCCACACGGTCGTGATCGAATGACCGAAAGCATGGAGGGTGTTTGGATGGGCTCATGGGCTATGGTGAAGAGGTGCTGGGCTGCAAAAAGAGAGGGGTTTCAGGGCTACGCGGTTAACTGTTGGGGCATCAAACGACCTCCAAATGGAACGAAATTTGACGGGCGGTCTACCGGTGATATACCAAGGCTACTCGGCAAGTCCCGGCCCATTCCGAGAACGTTTTTCTCCCGCTCACGAAACAAGGTCTGAGAGGTGCGACGGGCGCGTTCGAGTGTGGTTAGGCTCAGAACGGACAACGGCGAAAACCGAGAGGATCCGGACGGATGCAAGTTTTGAAAAACATGCAGATGAAATGCAGATGATGACATGGCAAAATGCAACACGCAAGCAACTGACATGGCAACTACGGCGAATAACTGGAATACACCTGGCGCATCAGATTCGGGGCATTACATTATCGCACCATATCGGCAACTTTGTTCATTTCACGATATCAAGTAATTGTTTTCTTTTTCTCACAGGGTTTGGAAAGTATTCACCGCACAAGTTACTTCATTGCCGCGGAATCTGCGATGGAAATACCCGAAAGTAAGTACTATTAGCTAGCTAGTTCTACGCATCTCCCGTTGATTCTAGCTACTTTCATCAATGCCATTTATAATGCTTCATTATCAATTTGATTGTCCTCTATTTCTCGTAAAGTGCTTGTGGTAGGAAGCCGGGAATAATTACTATGGATACTACGTCTGCGAGTCCATCTACAACGCGACGACCAAGAATAGGCGGGGCTACTCTAAAAGACAATATGAAGTGCATAAGCAAAAACATTCACAAGTTTATTTTATTACCATAATTTCTGTTGAGTTTCATTCATATGTATGTATACACCCCCTAATTCAAATTAGATGTGGGAGATGCGGAATGAACTCCTACTAGAAGATCGCATGCGAGCAATTCAAGAGGAGTTGGCTGGATTCTTTCTTGACCACGTCATCAATAAAGCCGGAGAATACCACCATGCATGTGGAAGTTGAGTTGATATGTTAGGGTATTGTAAGAAATCTTACACATTATATATATATATATATATATATATATGTAGCCAGTAGCGTCGGTAAGATATACAAAAACTTGTTGTTCGACCAATCTCTCGGAGAAGGAGAGGTCGATCACTTCTGTATATGTTCATGACGATCTTCTGTACTTAATAGTTTCCTTCATTTGCTTACTAGCTAGCTAGTGTGTCGAGTCCTCTCTATATATAGCGTCGACCAAGCACCGAGATAAGAGAGGACACTTCTCTCTATTAGCTAGCTAATACAATATATGAAACCCCTAAATTAACCCTATAAAACCCCCAAACCCTCCCCCCCTTTTAGAAAAACAAAACCAAAAAACCCAGCCCCTAAAAAGCTGACGCGTGGAAGCCTTTTGGTCCCAGTTGGTGGCACCAACCGGGACAATAGGCCCCCTGTCTAGGCAAGCGGTAGCGGCCACATGGAGCCCCCATCTATCCCGGTTCCTGGGCGAACCGGGACTAAAGGGACAGGGCTTTAGTGACGACCCTTTAGTCCCGGTTCTCGAACCGGGACCAATATCCCTCACGAACAGGTTTGTATGGCCCTTTTTCTAATAGAGAATCATAAATTTGGATCTGGCTCTGTGTGGAAAAAGAAAAATAATCAATACCTAATACCAGTGCAGGGGAGTTCATAAGTTCTAATGAGATCTATTTTCAATGGACAAGGGGTCTGCTGGTATTGAGGATAAAGGCAAACCTACTGCCGCACAAGTTCTATGCCGTTTTCAGATCAAAAGGAGCTACGGTGGAGGAACTAAGAAGAAACTACGAAGAACACGATGAACAACCGAAACCATAACACGATTTGACGCGTTGGAGGAGGAGCACTTACATGTATAGATCCAACTGTGGTGGAGCACCGGAGTACTCTGATCCGACAAAGGTTGATACAGCGGCCAAGGTCGAGGAGGACGAGGTGCTTCGTGGCGGCGGTGGAGCTTGAGCGGCAGATGGTCGTGCGAGGAAGAAGATGATGGAAAGGGGAGAATGAGAAGAGATCGGTCGAGACTATTTATAAGGAGAAGGCTAATAAGTGGGCGCGAAAAATAAGGAGGCCAAAACATGGTTATCGAGCGGCCCAGGCATCTTGATTCTCAGGACAGTTATTAAGATAAGGATCCATTGAGACATGATGGATTTTGTGTGCATTAAATGACAGGTGAAGTCATGGCGGGTTATCGCAATCCTAGGAGGTGAAGTCATGGTGGGTTACAAATTCTCGCACAAGAGAGAGGAGAAGATTCTTCTAAGTGTTGAAGATTGACATGAACAAGTTCAAATCAACCTGGGGCCTAATGTTGGGGATATAACTATTGGTATGACCCGCCTAAGAGGGGTCGGGTTATACCTACGGCGACTCTTAATATGAAGCCCATGAAGACATTAAAGATATCGGTTAACAGCCAAGGGCCCAAGGCCCAAGGGAGACTTAGGGCCTGTAGATATAAACCGCCATATATGTAAGACTTGTTATTGTAAGGCATGTAAAGATAGTCACCGAGCCAGACACGTTGTCTATGAGCCGGCCGGGACTCTATGAGCCATTGGGCGTCGACCTGTATATATAAAGGGACGACCCGGGAGCGGTTCAGAACAAGAAAACAACATATCGAAAGCTAGGTCAAGCGGATTCGCTCCCTGGTAATCGAGACATAAGCAATACCACCCAAAACTGGATTGTAGGCTTTTACCTTCACCACAAAGGGCCGAACCAGCGTAAACCCTGTGTCCTTTGTCCCACTTAACCCCTTTAAGCTAACCTAGAGGCGATGGCTCCACGACTAAGTCCTTTCATGAGGACATCTCCCGTGACTATTTCACGACATAAAGCAAAAATATTCACAAAGAAACTCTAAATACAACAAAAAACAACTCAAAAATAAATAAAAGAAAATAAATGAAGAAAAAAAGAAAAAAGAAAAATAAAACAAATTAAAAAAAGCCTTCCTACTGGCCGCAGCGGCCTACATACGACTAGAAACCCAACTTGTAGTTGGGTCAGGATGCAGGCCCGCTAGTACAGTAGGCCCAACTGGGCAGAGTAGGAGAGGTAGGCCCAGAAGGCCTGCATTGGAGAGGAGCTTAATGCAGTGCCTGCGCCGGGGCTTATAAACTGGCCTCGGCGCTCCTCGGCTAACGAGGTGGGACTAAACTTGCACACCGCCTGGAGCCAGCGCACCCCCTTTAGTACCGGGTCGTGGCTCCAACCGGTACTAAAGGGGGGCCTTTAGTACCGGTTGGTGCCACAACCAGGTACTAAAGGGGGTCGCTTCCCGCCGCTTGGCCTGGCCAAATTTGACCTTTAGTACAGGGTCATAGCTTCAACCGGTACTAAAGGCCCCTTCTATATATATAGCACTTACAAAAATTTGCAGTTTTCATCTCCACTTCCTCTCCTCTGCTTCGACGTCGCCGCCGTCCCCATCCCGTGCCGTCGCCGTCTCCGTCGTCGCCCCCCATCGCGCGCCCTTTTCGTCACCGTCACCGTCGCCGCCCCCGTCTCTGTCGCCGCCCCGGCCCGTCCCTGTCGTCGTACCCGTCGTCGATCGCCGCGTCTCACCGCCGCCCCGTACGCCGCCACCCTGTCGCTGCGCCCGTCGATCGTCGCCCCCTATCGCCGCCCCGGTCCCCCCGCGCTGTGAGCCCCCTGCGCGCGCCATGGCCACGCCCCCGCCCCCCCCCCCCCACACACACAGAGACACACACACACACACACGTACATGCGCGCGCGCACACACACACTCACACACACATTTTTTTTACTTATTCTCTGTTTTCTGTTTTTTAGATTAATGTCAAATTGTTGATGTCAAAGTTTTAGCTAGCTAGATGAATTATATTATAATGTTAAGTTGTTAATTAGATGAGATCGAATTAGATATATTAATGTCAAATTTTAGATTAGATAGAAATGTTATATATATATATATATATATATATATATATATATATATATATGTCAAATGTTAGATGAATTAGTTAGATAGAAATGTTAGATTAATGTCAAACGTTAGCTAGATGAATTAGATGAATTAGTTAGATCTAGCTAGATATGAATTTTGACACATATGCAACATTTGATCATATATATTAGTTGATCATATATAACACCCTTAAGAGTCTTATTCTGCTAACAAAAATCCTTATTCTGCTAACACTTCTACGCCGCACAAAACACCGAACCGAACCTACCGGAGACCGAACCGAGCTACAATAGAAACAAAGACCACCCAACCCCCACCGACACCCACCTTCATCCTCTGCCAAATCCCCCCCCCCCCATCCTCCCCGGCAGTAGCCCATAGCCCGTCAGAGCCCTGACCCCGCGCCGCCAGAGCACCGTCCCACCTCTCCTCCACCTTCTTCCAGCTCCGCCGGAGTCCCGCCCACCCTCGCCTCCTTCCGGCTGCAACCCCGTGCCACCACTTCACCTGCTGCGTCGTGCGAGGCGAGCAGGGCCTTCCTCGTGCCCATCTCCCTCCCCCGGAGACTACCTTCCCTCATCTCCCAACGAGCGGCTCCCACATCGCCGCCCCTCAGTACATGCCCCCCATCCACCCTCGAGCAGCAGCCGGCGGGATCCTCCTGCACCTTCCTCCTCCCACCCCCCGCCTAGCCACCTACCTGGCCCCTGCGACCACTGGATCCGGCGGGATCCTCCTCCCGTGCCTTTCCGGCGACGCTACCATTCGAAACAGAGGGGCGACGTCCCCTCACCCCGGTCCTCCGCCCCCCTCCCCACGCTGACGGGCCGTGGCGGTCGCCGGATCCGGGCCCCTCCATCTTCCAAAGGTTGCTGGCTTTTCCTCTATCTCGTTTTCGTTGCCGGGTCCGGCTTCTGTCTCGCCCGTGGGCACCAACGGCCGCCGCGTCGACCAGGGGAAAAAAAGGACTGCACCCCACTCCCTTCCCATCGAACATCATCTCCGCCCGTACAGTGCGGACGCCCTGTCCTCATCCAGATCGGGGCGATGGCTTCCTCCCTCAAGCTCCTCCTTCCCTCACTGGCGATAGAGCACGGGAGTCATGCTACATGCAGTTCAGTTGCCGGATTTGTGGATTGATTGTTCTCCTCTTTAGTTCGGCGACCCCCGCCACGATGTGTCCGTTCCGTCAGCTTGTGTGCAGCTCAGTTACAACAGTGCGGTCAGTACCGGATTCGGGTGAGCTCGCCTCCGTGCGGTTCGCCGGCGTGTCCGTGTAGTGCGGCACGTGCGTGAGTGCAGTCAGCTGTGCTTGGGGCGGCAGCTCGGAAGGTCTCAGGCGTTTGGCCGTTTGAAGTTTGCCCGATTCCTTAATCACAAAAGGTAGAATGGAAAAATAATGGTATCCCCGTCTATGTTCGCGTGTGCGTGCAATTCGGTCGTTTTAGTTTTGTTTCAATTCGGTCATTTTAGTTTTGTTTCTTTATAGTCTTGCAGTGCAGTTTTCTTCTAGGAGACGTCCAATGCTTGTTTTTGTTATGCGATGGGAGTATACACGTCTATACATATGATTTCGTTGTAATTCCTGGTGGTGAGCTTGCAGTCCAGTGCGCGGGCGCAATAAGTGCTTATGTTTCGATTTGTAGAAAACTGTTGATGCAACCCACTTAGATTTGTGTGTGGTTCACTTTACCTTCGATGTGCCCTGCATTCATCCCACAAAAGTGTTTCGTGTTTCATAAAATAAGTTAAAAAATAATGAAAGAAACCATGAAGTTCACACCGCCTTGTTTCGGAAAATTTGGAAGTCTCGAGGTTCACTTTTCGTAGTATTGCGGTTCACCAACGCTCGGCGTGAAGTGCACTCCACCTCGCTTGTGAAAATTTACGTCCCACAAAAAATAAATCATGCAGTGCACTTGTCCGTGTGATGAAGTGTGGGTTTTAGTCTAAATAAATGCGGTTTGCTACCTTGTTTGGGAAAATTTATGTCCCACAAAAAAGAAATCATGTAGTGCACTTGTCCGTCTAATGAATTGTTGATTTTAGTCTAAAGAAGTCCGGTTTGCTATCTCGTTTGGGAAAATTTACGTCCCACAAAAAAGAAATCATGCAGTGCACTTGTCCGTCTAATGAAGTGCGGGTTTTGGTCTAAAGAAGTGCGGTTTGGTACCTCGTTTCAGAAAATTTACGTCCCACAAAAAAGAGATCATGCAGTGCACTTGTCGGTCTGATGAAGTGTGGACTTTTGGGCTGAAAGCAGTGCGGTTTTCTGTTTGATGCAGTACATCCAACGGTTTTGGGTCGCGAAAAAACAGAGTGTCCGCATTTCGGTAAATTCAAAATTCCTCTTAAACCGTAAAGAATTAGAGAGAGTGTTCTACATGAAAGAGTTGCGTATCATTGATATGTTTCCAACGGCATATCGTTTGAATCATTCCGACCAGCGGTTTGCAAAAAATTCTCCAAAAACGGCCGCTGCCACTCGTTGTCCGCCGCACGATTTTCAAAATTAGCTTAAAACCGTAAGGAATTTCAAAAATATTTCAACATATGAAAGTTGTGCCTCGTTTGTAGCTTTCCAACGGCGTATCACACGCCTCGTTTCGACAAACGGTTCAAAAACTGGAGCGAAAACAGTACCGAAAATTTTAAAAAAACTTGAAAAACAGAGTTCCGCGATTTAGTAAATTTGAAACTGCTCTTAAACCGTAATGAATTAGAGAAAGATTTATATATGAAAAAGATGCGCCGCGACGATATCTATCCAACGACGTATCATTTGCTTCATTCTGGTAAGCGGTTTAGAAAAAAAAACGCGAAAAAACGCTCGCTGCCACTCGTCATCCGCCCTATTATTTTCAAAACTGCTCTTAAACCGTGTGGAATCTCGAAAAGTGTTCAACATGTCGAAGTTGCGCCTAATCCATAGCTTTTCAATGGTATATTACACTCCTCATTCCGATAAACGGTTAAAAAATTAGAGCGAAAACAGTACCGAAAAAATAACGCGTGCAGTTTTTTCCGACGAGAAGTTCACTAGTCTCTAATATTAGCAGAATAGACGGTCTGCATATATATATATATATATATATATATATATATATATATATATATATATTTCATGTAGTATTTGTTCTCGATGTCAATGATGCCCGACCCGCATCCTCGCCGTCGACCCGTTCACGACGACGTCCTGCTTGAGAGGAGCCATGTCCGGGATTGGGCTCTGCCGAGCTGGCACTGGGAGGTCCTACCTTCAGGGGCGCGCCGCTTGGTGAGGAACCCGGGCCCGGGTGCTGCCGACGACCCGGAGCTACTTTGGTGGCGTTCGCGTGGGCCACTTTCGGTGCGGAGGGGCCGGCCCCGCCGGAGGTGGTATGTCGCCGTGTAACGTAGGAGGACGAGCATGTCCGTTGCTACATGGCTGCTATGGACGCCAGGTTCTCCAATACCTGGTAGGTTCTTCGGGGATCTTGCTCGAGCTATGATCCTGTGGTGGTTCCTTCTCTTTGGGTGTCCACCGCCCGCGCCTTAGGAACCGCGAGTGAACTAGATAATTCGACAGTATTCTATCTATATTAGCTAGCTAGTGATGTATTCGATAATATTCGAGACGATTTATTCAAGATTATATATATCATTCGATAATATTCGAGACGATGATGTATTCGAGATTATATTCGATGATGCATATTAATTATCTACTATGATTCAGTTTTATCTTTCAAGATGCATATATATTATCTACTATTATTCGAGATGCATATCAATTATCTACTATTATTTGAGATGCATACTAAATTGTTTTATATTTCTTCTGGATTAGTTAAATAAAAGCTATGGCGGAAAATACTGGCAGAGACGAAGGAGAAGAGGCTATGTTCGCTCTCATACGCTCCCTGAGCCGGCCAAATGATCAGAATGAAGAAGATGACAGCTCCCAATATCTGAACAATACTGGGGAGGGTGATATGATATTCAATCGAGACGACTGAATTGATGAAGTTCAGAACTATGATGATGATCTTGAAATAGCAAATACCGGCGAGGTACATGTTAATAGAAGCAGGCATCTGGTGATCATCACGTGTTTTTAAATGATTATATATATATATATATATATGTATATATATATATATATTAACGAATCGATCTTTCTTCTTTCAGCCCTCAATATCAAGCAAATCGTCTGCAGGGAGAAGGACAGTGCGAGGCCCGGCCAAAAAGTTGAAGGAAGGCATAAAGTACAACATCGATGCCATCAATGATAATGGCGAACCGGTCGTGCTTAAGAAGAATGTGGGCAAGTTCATTCATCAATGCGGAGTTCTTGTGAAGGACCAACTCCTGATCTCCATTCAAGAATGGAAAAAGCTAGCAAAGCCACGTCCAGGTATTACTTTTGTTGACGATAGAGCCAAACAACTGCTTTGGGAAGCTCTCATGTTACATTTCATGCTACCAGATCATTTCACAGCTGAAGATGTGGAGAAAGTCAAGAACGCTGCGGTTAGGAAGATGGTAGTTGCATTCAACAACCACAAGAAAACTATATGGGCCACGTACATCAAAGGAGGAAAGAAGACTCCAGAATTCACGGGAACACTAGAGAGGCAAAGAGATCACTGGCCAGCTTTCGTGAAATTCAAGGAATCAGAACTAGCTAAGGAACGGCGAGAATAAACATACTCAATGCCGTGAAAAAGGAGCAGTTCCATAGGCTGGGGCCAGGTGGCTACGCGGTGGCCCGACCTAAGTGGGATAAGTCCGAGGAAGAGATGCAGGCTGCAAGGGTTAGTCCAATTACATTGAGCTGGCCCCCCAAGTGCAGGACTTGGTTCTATGCGCATGGGAGGGCGTTGGACCCAAAGACAGGCCAGGTTTTGAAGAAGGCAAGTCTTAAAGGAGTCGAGGACAAAATACTTGTTGCAATAAAAGAGGCTCGAACAGGGATGTTCATGCTCAACAGAGAGAACGACGAGCTTACGCGCACTTTGGGAAATCCTGAACACCCGGGAAGAACACGAGGAGTAGGCGTTGTTCCGTGGTATGAGGGGTTTTCAGACTGGAACGCCGACTACAGAAGTCGTGCCAGAAGGAAGATGGAGGAGGAGAAGAAGAGGAAGCTGGAGGAGGAGCAGAGGAAGCAGGAAGCAGAACGCCTTAAAGGCCTAGAAAAATCGCACGCGGAGTTGGAACTCCTATTCCAGCAGCAGCAACAACAAATCAACGAAATCAGCCAGGGAAGGGGTCTCTGCAGCCGCAGGAGCTAGCGGATCTAGTATTGGATAGCACCGTCCTATGCATGCCGAGAAGCAGCATGGGTTCTACACCGGGCCATGAGGCACTGCTGGATACATTCCATGTGGATGACATCATTGAGAACACTAATTGTGAGCTACACTTCAAAGTGAAGAACATATCCATCAAGGTGGCGGACGACGTTGCTTATACAAACCCCCCTGAAGCAACCTTCCATTGCAATCTGATTCTAGCTGGCTATGCACGTGTCGGGTTGATGAAGTGGTGGCAGAATATAGGGGGCTATAGCTTGACATTCCTGGAGGTGACGACGAGCGCACACTGGGAGATGCATTACATCGTATCGTTCTATGGAGAAAGGATTGCATCATCTTTCCAAGTCCACCGACACCGTGTCAGCCGGCTCCTCCTCCAAGTCCGCCACTGTGTCAGTAGTCGACTCCAGATCCTCCAAGTCAGCCGCCGCCTCTTCAGACTTCTGCTCCTCCAAGTCCGCCAACACGTGAGGCCACTCCTCCTCCTCCAAGTCCGGCACCACGTCAGCCTAGGCCTCCTCCTCTAAGTCAGGCACCGCGTAAGCCGTCTCCGCCGCCTCAGCCGGCTCTGCCACCTAAGCAACAGCGGAAGAGAGCCACCACAGATATGGCAGCTGGCTGTACAAGTACAGGAGACAAGAGATTCCAATATGGTCCCGGCCTCGTGCCTCTTTCGATGAGGCCTTACACCATGAGCGATGAGGAAAACACAGCCTAAGTCAGGAGACAATTGGACGCCCATTTTGGACCAAAACCGCCACCGCCGCCAAAGGAGAAAGTGCATGAGCATGCCATTGAGCACTTTATTCGTATGGCTAGAGCACCAGCTCCCAAGCCTGTTGACTCAGACTATGAGCGCCAACTCAGGAAGGCATATCAATGACAACTGAAGGAGTCAAGCTCGAGCTCCAGGCAAGCAGCTGCCAAAAAAGCGGGAAAACTGTTCCCCAACAAGGAGAACAGGCGGTGCAATCGATCCCCCCGCTCATTGTACCATCAACACATGTGAGTACTAGCATCAATCTGCCAGTAATAACCGACGCTCATAGAAGGATGGCTGAAGAGTCCGGTGTCACTGTGGAACAACTCCTAGAGCTCGAGCCCACACCATTGATTACTGATGCGGAATTAAAACAGAAATATGCCCTCGGTGAACCTTTGGTCAAGCCTGAGGAGGTCAAGAAACTCTCAACAAGAATGTACGAATTGCATGAATGGTACATGAAAATTACCAAGACTACCAATCAAGAGTCCCTCATGGTAAAAGTCAAGGCAGATTATTACCACCATGAGAATGCTCTATATGTTGAGTTTACAGAACTATTTCAGTTATTCAATCAAGACGCACTCGACAAATCCCTCGTCAGTTGCTATTGTCTGTAAGTGATTTCTTTATGTAATTTAAGTCTCAAGCTAGTTGTAGTGCTCGTTGATCATTACATGTAATAATCCTCACTATATTCTCTTATGTGGTATTATGCAGAATGAAGATCTATGAAATGAAAAAAGTTGGATGCTATGGCATTGGGTTCATTGACCCAAATACCATTAATCAAGTGACATTGTCAGAGCCATTCTGTCGAGAAGATACAGAGACTAGCTTACTAGAGTTCTTGAAGCGCCTAAATACCAATCGAGATATACTACTTCCTTACAACTTCGGGTGAGCAAGACTGTCTTGTACTACAAATTCTCTTTTTTCTTACTAACTAGATGTTAATGAATACTCCCTCCGTCCAGAAATACTTGTCGGAGCAATGGGTGTATCTAGTCGTATTTTAGTTTTAGATGCATCCATTTTTATCCATTTTCACGACAAGTATTTCTGGACGGAGGGAGTAAGTGTATAGGGTTTACAGTAGTTGATGAGTGTAATGCACATGCCCAGTTAATTTTTATACATGCAAACGTGTGCGCATGAAGTTTCCATTGGATCTTATTAATCATTCGAGTTGAAGATGCTCAAGTTGAAGTTCTGGACTCGCTACTTAAACCACCCGAGCAGTACAAAATCGTGAAGGGGATACTCGACAGGTAATTTTAATCACTATCGAATTAATATGTCGACCTCTTTAGTTCGTCATTTCCTGATATCAACTAATTAATAACTCCTATACTCATTTTCTTTGCCGGTGGACAGGGCTTGGAAAAAGTTCAGGAAAAAGTTCCAGGTGAATGGAAAGAAAAACTGAATTGGTATTGACCCAAGGTATAATTAATTAAGTAGTACTAGCTAGCTACCATCTCTTTAATTCTAGTTTCAATACCACTAGTTATCCTGCTTGATTAATTATTATCTGATTGAATTCTATTCTCGTAAAGTGCATGAAGCAGTTGCCGGGGAATGATCTATGTCAATACTACGTTTGCGAGAACATTCAGATGATGGCATCCGAAATGAGCAGATCTGATAGACAGCAATGAGTATGTTTGCCAGAGCACTATTCATAATTTTTACATCATTATCGGTATCTAATATATATACACACAACTAATACATGCATATTTGATTTCCTTTTTAAAGTTCTGGGACGTGCTGGAGAAGCTCCTACCAGCGGATCCCGTACAAGCAATTCAAGAAGAAATAGCGGGATTTTTGGTCGACCAGGTCATAGATCCCAAAGGAGAATTCTATTACCTGCTACCACCGGTACTGCAGTAATACCTCCATGTAGGAGAAATTGTATATACCAAACTGTATATATATATACATGTGTATGTGTGAATGGTGGTGCGAGAGACACTCGATGATATATATATATATATATATATATATACATATATGATCAGTTCTACGAGAAATTCTATTTATATATATGCATAACGTGTACAATATGTAGTATCGTAAAATACCAGTAAATGAAAAATAATTAAATGGAAAACAAAAAATTAAATGAAAAAGAAATCATAAACCCAAAACCCCCTAAACCTTTAGTACCGGTTGGTGTTACCAACTGGTACTAAAGGTGTCCCAGCCCCCGGCGCGGGCTCGTGCCACGTGGTGACCCTTTAGTGGAGGTTCGTGCTGAACTGGGACTAAAGGGGGGGGACCTTTAGTCCCCACACTTAGTGTCGGTTGCAGAACCGGCACTAAAGGTCCTTACGAACCGGTGCTATAGCCCGGTTCTGCACTAGTGCATGGACATGACGAGGAGTCTCAGAATGGTCGAGAGGTAAAAATTGATATATAGGACGATGGTATTCGGACACCAGAAGTGTTTTGATAAGTACTGGGTATTTATCGGGTCATCGAAAGGGGTTCTGGGCACCCGTCAAAAGATATGGGCCAAGAGAAGTAACACACCAGCCACAAAGGAGAAAGGGCATAGGACTCCCCCTTCCCCCTCTTCCCTTCCAACTCTGAGTATAGGAATAGGAAAGGGGAAGGTGGCCGAATTGAGAGAGGACCCCAAGTAGGATTCCTTCTACTTGGGGCGCCCGATGGCTGCCTCCTCTTCCTAGGATCCAGTAGGATCCAGTAATATGTTTAAAAATATGTTTATAAATGTTGTTCCGAAAATGTTCAAGAACTGTAATAAAGTTCATGTATTCAAAATATGTTTGTGATTTTGAAAAATAGTATTGAATTAAATAGCTTGTTCGCAAATTCCACAAAACTTTGAAAGTTCATAAAAAAGTTTATAAATTCAAAATATGTAGGAGAATTGATTTTATGAGATTTTAAAAAAGTTAACAAATTTTAAAAATGCTCATCAATACGAAAAAGACCGTCTATTAAAACATAATTTGAAATTTTAAAAAATTGGCAATGAATTGAAAATATGCTTGCAAATTTATAGAGAAATCACGAATGAAATGAAATGGCAACCTAAAAATGGTTTGCCAAATCAAAATATCTTCATTAATTCAAAAACATTTTCCATTTAAAAAATGCTCAAGAATTAAAAAAAGTCTTCACGAATTTGAATAATATGAGGTGCAATGAAAAAGGAAAAAAATAAAGAAAGGAAGAAAATGGAAATAGAGAAAACTGACAAAAAAGATTTAAAACAAAACAAAGAAACATAAAAATAAACCGGTTTAGGTGTGGTTTCTGAAACATTCCAAAACAAGGTGGAAAAAATACGGAAATAGTGAAGTTGGTGAAGGAAATATGCCCTAGAGGCAATAATAAAGTTGTTATTTTATATTTCCTTATTTCATGATAAATTTTTATTATTCATGCTAGAATTGTATTAACCAGAAACTTGATACATCTGTGGATACATAAACAAAATACCGTGTCCCTAGTAAGCCTCTACTAGACTATCTCATTGATTAAATATGGTTAAGTTTCCTAACCATAGACATGTGTTGTCATTTGATAAATGGGATCATATCATTAGGAGAATGATGTAATGGACAAGACCCATTCATTAGCTTAGCACTATGATCGTTCAGTTTTATTGCTATTGCTTTCTTCATGTCAAATACATATTCCTTCGACTATGAGATTATGCAACTCCCGGATACCGGAGGAATACCTTGTGTGCTATCAAACGTCAACATAATTGGGTGATTATAAAGATGCTCTACATGTATCTCCGAAGGTGTTTGTTGGATTGGCATAGATCGAGATTAGGATTTGTCACTCCAAGTATCGGAGAGGTATCTCTGTGCCCTCTCAGTAGTACACATCATAAGAAGCCTTGCAAGCAAAATGACTAATGAGTTAGTTGCAGGATGATGTATTACGGAACGAGTAAAGAGACTTGCCGGTAATGAGATTGAACTAGGTATGAAGATACCGACGATCGAATCTCGGGCAAGTGACATACCGATGACAAAGGGGACGTGGATTTACCATTACTAGTAGCAGTACCATCCACAATATGTTCTGGGCAAGGGGAGGACCGGCTGGGTACGCTGACTGACGACATCCTTCTCTCCGTCTTGGGGAGGGTGGACCTCGCGACGGCGGCGAGGACCAGCGCTCTGTCGATGCGCTGGAGGACCAGCACTTCTATCAATGCCGCCTCTATCGTCGTTCCCCTTCTTCCCCGGCCAACGAACACTGGGACATCGAGCTGCCCCGTCCAATGTTTGGCCATTGGGTCTCCTTCCATACTTCCTTCCTACGAGGTAAGGGCATCTAGGTTGTTTCTTCTCATGCACTGCAGCTTCAATACTCTTTGTTGTTTGACTTAAATCAATCAATCCCACTAGGTCGGGCATACATCTAGATCCGCCGCCCTTGTATTTGTATTCCATGGTCCATGGAGATTGTACATAGTACTACATGAATCATGGCGGTGGCACGACGGATACTTCTTGTAAGATTCCATCTCGGAGTAACAGGACCGAATTGCCTCCAGGTTCCAATTCATGTTCTGGTCGACCGCCTCCGCCCTCCCTTTCAGTAAAGACGACAGCTTTGCCTCATGGTGTCCTCGGTTCCGAGCTTATTATTATCGTTCATGGAGCAGAATAATGTGCGCCACCCCTGTGTAAGCTCTTGCTAGTTTGTCTTCTTTTGAGCATTCAAACCAACTATTCATGAATGATCTCCTCTTGTTGCAGATGCCACAAGGGGAAGATAGGCTGGGTGCGCTGGCTAATGATATCCTGCTCTCCATCTTGGAGAATGTCGACCTTGCAACGGCGGCAGGGACCAGCGCTCTGTCGACACGCTAGAGGAGCCTGCCATGGCTGCTCCCCGAGCTTAAACTCCATTTCAGAGATTTCCTGCCCGCGCCATGCCCAGATTACCCTGTTGCTGCTGCATAGAGGATATATTTTTATTCCCAAATACCATCACAACACATAGATGAAGCAATGGTATCACTGGCAAGAGCTGCCAGGAGTTTCTTGCGCATCAAGCGCAGTAGCTAGGAGTCTCAAGAATGTCGCTTGAGATCTACCTGGTTGGCAACTACTCACATGACATTGGCCCATTGGTCCGTGATGCCATCGACAACGGCATGATAAAAGAACTGGACCTAACCATTGCGGACGACAAGGATTACAATTGCAAAGGTGCGGATATGCTACAGAAAGCACGGGATGTGGACGGGTTCTTCAACGCCTATCCTAATATACTTCCTTGCCTCACGAGGCTCCAATTTTACAACCTGCGCTTTGTTGAGGGTGATATACATCACATCCTATTTGATTGCTGCAAGCAGCTGCAACACCTTAGTCTGGAACACTGTGATGTTGGCAACTGCTCGGTGTGGCAACTGCTCGGTGTGGCAGGTAGACGCGCCGAATTCGGTCCTCAGGGTTCTTGAAATCCACTATTCCTACTTGAAGAGGCTCAAGGTGCTCTGCCTTCCCAAACTAGAGCTCCTCAGTTGGGAGGCGTGGGTGCACTCTGAGGCCCCCTTGCATTTTGGTTATGTCCCGTCTCTTAAGGAGTTAATACTCTTATGTGTTGCAAAGCTTGATCACCCGGAGTTTAGTTTAAGCCAGCTTCTAGATGGTGCCACAGAAATCAATACCCTGACCTTAAACTTCCAAGGAGAAAAGGTAATTTCATACTATTTTAGTATATATTGTGTGATGTGCTTCTAAATTCTTCAGTACGAATTCTGAAGTGATGGGGTTAATTAGGACCATACACTAGTAGAAAACATGGCTTTCGGCACACTCGGATCAGAGCAATAGTCCCAGTTGCGTTATGAACTGGGACTAATGTGAGCATTAGTCCCGGTTCAAGCGGCCAGGGCACCGTACATGCATTAGTCTCGGTTCAAATGGGACCTTTAATCCCGGCTGGTGCCACGAACCGGGACTAAAGGGTGCGATGTCCATTAGTACCGGTTCGTGGCACTAACCGGTACTAATGGGGTTTGAGGCATTAGTACCGGTTCTTGGCACGAACCGGTACTAAAGGTCCCATTTTCAAAACTCTCCCCCCGCCCCATGGATCGCCTTTTCAGTTTTGCAAAAAGCAAAGAAAATGATAAAAACTTCAAAAATTAAAATCCTCCGAGATGTAGTCATGTTACTACATCTACTAGTTAGGAAAATTTAAAAACTTAAATTTGCACATGTCTTGCAAAAAGTGTAGGGAAAATGTAAAACGGCTATAACTTTTGCATACTATGTCAGAAAAAAATGTATCATATATCAAAAATGTTCAGCACGAAAATCCGCATCCGTTTTTGACCGCTTACAGCCTATTTGCAAATTTTTAGAATCCTCAAATTCTAAAAGGAAAAAAAGTTATGCTCAAATTTTAGTTTTTTAATTTTTTTAATTTTTGTTAAATCTGGTCAAACTATGGTCAAACTACTTATTCAAGAAGTATTAGTGTTACTAAATAATTATTCAAGAATATTAGTGTTACTAAATAATTATTTCTATTTTTTTGAATTTTGGTCAAATCTGGTCAAACTGTGGTCAAGCTGTGGTCAAACTGTGGTCAAACTACTTATTCAAGAAATACTAGTGTTACTAAATAATTATTGTTTTTTAGAACAATAGTTTCAAACTCAAATAGTGAAATGCGAGACTTCATGCTCAAGCTAAATTCCTAAGGGTGGGTGATCGTCCGGAAAACAACAAGTGCAGACTTGGAAACGAGGGAGAATAGAACCCGGAAGTTAAGCGTGCTCACGCTGGAGTAGTGAGAGGATGGGTGATTGTCCGGGAAGTTAGATGATTTGGAATGATGAGGGGTGATTAGAGATTAGAGGTTAAATTGAGCAGCGATGAGGGAGGGGTGATTAGGATTAGAGGTTAAATTAATTTAGAAATTTGAAAACCAAGAAAAAAATTCAAAAAAAATTTAAAAAAAATTCAAAAAAATTATAAAACTTCCTTTAGTACCGGTTGGTGTTACCAACCTGGACTTAAGGTGGACCTCCAGGCAGTGGACGGCCTTTAGTCCCGGTTCGTGTAAGAACCGGGACTAAAGGGGGAGGCTTTAGTAATGACCCTTTAGTCCCGGTTCCAGAACCGGGACTAAAGGCCCTTATGAACTGGGACTAAAGGCCCTTTTTCTACTAGTGATATGAGCTGTTCTTTTCTTTTGCTTTTTCATGTCTTGATCAAGATATTTGCTTTTATTTATTTTTGCTAGGAAGCTTTTCGTTGATTTTTCTTTCTTTCTTTGTTTATTCACCAGCTTTGGATCCAACTTGAAAGCAGGCAACTCCGTGCCGCATTCAGCAAGCTAAGGAAGTTGTCTATTCATGGCATATATGTTGAGTTTGACCTGTTATGGACAATAAATCTCCTTGAAGTTGCTCCAACTGTTGAGATATTTGATATTGAGGTACTAATTTTACTTATTCCTTTCTCGTTTATTAGTTCAATAGATTTAGGCGTTTCCTTCCTGGTTGTTGATATCATCGCATGATAGAATTTAGATAGGATCTCCTGGGAATCCTAGCTACTATATATACTTTATGTAATTATTAGGTCTTGGTTGTTGGATACAGGTGTATGAACATCCATGTATGGTACCATATTGGGTGCGCATTGGCGTTCAAGGAGTGCAACATTCATGGAAGAAGCCTAGGTTTACAAGCTGTAAGTCGCAACTGAGAGAGCTCTATGTTACCAACTTTAGTCCCCTTGTGGGTTGTCAGCATACTCATGGTGGTAGAGCGCAAGGAGGAGGACAGAGCATTGCCGGTCCAGAGATCGGTGTATTACTTGAGTGAAGTACTGTCTGCCTCCAAGCAAAACTACCCGCATTACCAGAAGATGTGCTACCGCGTGCACTTTGCCGCCAAGAAGCTGAAGCCTTACTTTCAAGAGCACCCCATAACCGTCGTCTGCACAGCTCTGCTTGCCGAGATCATTGGAAGCCGAGACGCCTCCGGCCGAGTGGCCAAGTGGGCTATTGATCTGGCCCCGTACACCATCTACTACTAGCCTCGCACCACCATCGAGTCACAAGTGCTGGCCGACTTCCTCGTCGACTGGGCCGAGACCCAGTATTTGCCGCCTGCACCAGACTCTACCCAGTGGCGGATGCATTTTAATGGTTCAAAAATGCGCACTGGTTTGGGAGTCGGCATCGTCCTCACCTATCCCAAAGGCAAAAAGCTCAAATACGTGCTGCAAGTCCACTTCGCCGCCTCCAACAATGTAGCTGAGTACGAGGCACTCATATACGGGCTCCTACTTGCCAAGGAACTCGGCATCCGCCGGATCCTGTGCTATGGTGACTCCAACTTGGTGGTCCAGCAGTCGTCAGGCGACTGGGACGCCAAGGACGCAAACATGGCGAGCTACCACTTCCTCGTGCAGCAACTCAGTGGATACTTTGACGGGTGCGAGTTCCTTCACGTGCCATGAAACGACAACGAGCAAGCAGATGCCTTGGCACGGATTGGCTTCACCCGACAAGCGATACCAGCCGGCGTAGCCCTACGCTGCCTTCTCAAGCTGTCTGTCAAGCCGTCTCCTGATTCATACTCCATCTTTGTGCCGACCCCTCCCGAAGTAGTCGGATCCGACTTGACAGTCCCAGAGGCTGGCACGGGGATTTCGGCAGGCGGCCCGGGGGCTGCTGCAGCCGCACCCGGCTCGGGGACTCCAGAGCCCGGTCTGGGGACTTCAGCAGTCGGCCCGGGGACTTCTTCAGCACAGCAGGCGGAAGCAGCTGCCAACCCGCCGCCTCCCGGCCCAACCACCCTCATACAAGTTGCAGTAGTGGCAGTCAAAGAAACTTCCTTTCTCAGAAGCCACAGCTCGCAGAGCGACTGCATGGCGGGCAGGGGTTGCAAAATGGTGCCCCACACGAAAAACTACTAAGGAAAAAACGCATATAGTGGAAGCCGGCATCGCACCTAGTCGTCCGACTGTCGAGCAGGCGGTCGGCCGGCTTATGCTTTTATGGCCAACACTCCGAATGGCTAAGTACTAGCCCTCCCACAAACAGCTAAGTACTCAACCCAGCTGCAGTCCGTAGAGCAGTTGCTTGGCTGGCAAGAAGATAGCCAAGGGAGGGCGGCAAAGGAAAAAACCAAGGAGCAAAAGGCAAGAAAAGTTAGAAGACGACGCGGCAAACATAAACAAGTGATAGAATATTTACATGGATAAAGGCCAACTGGCCGGCACTCAAACAAAGTTCGAACATACACCCCGCGGGTGGAATTGCGAAATGTAACCAAGATTGTCCAAGACTCTAGCAAACAGGGGAAAAGAGAAAATCCTAAGGAGCAGCAGAAGGCTCCGGCTGGGCGGTGCCGGTTGGCATGGCAGAAGGCTTCGACTGAATGCTGGAGTCGGTTGTGCCGCCTGACGTGGCAGGCGGCTCCGTCTGGGCAGAAGAGTCGGCAGCGGCAGTTGGGACGGCAGAGGGCAGGAGGACGGAGTTGGTGGCATCCGTCGAAGGAACGGGTGGCTGGTCGATCCCCGCCTGGCCGTCTCCAGTAACAGTCAGCGCTTTGGTGCGCGGCTCGTTGCTTGAGGCCCGGTCAGGCTGGGGCTGACCATCCGCCCCGACCTCCAGCAGGTCGACGGCTGATACGTCTCCAACGTATCTATAATTTATGAAGCATTCATGCTATTTTATTATCTGTTTTGAATGATTATGGGCTTTATTATACACTTTGATATTACTTTTGGGACTAACCTATTAACCGGAGGCCCGGCCCATATTGCTATTTTATTGTGTGTTTCAGTATTTTGAAGAAAAGGAATATCAAACGGAGTCCAAACGGAATGAAACCTTCGGCAGCGTTATTTTTGGGAAGAGTGTCACTTAAGAGACTTGGAGTTCATGTCAGAAGAGCTTCATGGAGGCCACGAGATAGGAGGGCGCGCCCCCCCTACTGGGCGCGCCCCCCTGTCTCATGGGCCCCTCGAGCACCTCCTGATCGACTTCTTCCGCCTATATAAGCCGACGTACCCTAAAAACATCGAATATCAAGATAGATCGAGAGTTCCGCCGCCGCAAGCCTCTGTAGCCACCAAAAACCTCTCGGGAGTGCTTCCCGGCACCCTGCCGGAGGGGGGATCCTTCACCGGTGGCCATCTTCATCATCCCAGCACTATCCATGACAAGGAGGGAGTAGTTCACCCTCAGGGCTGAGGGTATGTACCAGTAGCTTTGTGTTCGATCTCTCTCTCTCTCTCTCTCGTGTTCCCTCTATGGCACGATCTTGATGTATCCCGAGCTTTGCTATTGTAGTTGGATCTTATGATGTTTCTCCCCCTCTACTCTCTTGTGATGAATTGAGTTTTCCCTTTGAAGTTATCTTATCGGATTGAGTCTTTTATGAGAACACTTGATGTATGTCTTGCCGTGCTTATCTGTGGTGACAATGAGATATCATGTGCCACTTGATGTATGTTTTGGTGACAAACTTGCGGGTTCCGCCCATGAACCTATACATAGGGGTTGGCACACGTTCTTGACTCTGTGGTAGAAACTTTGGGGCACTCTTTGAAGTACTTTGTGTTGGTTGAATAGATGAATCTGAGATTGTGTGATGCATATCGTATAACCATGCCCACGGATACTTGAGATGACAATGGAGTATCTAGGTGACATTAGGGTTTTGGTTGATTTGTGTCTTAAGTTGTTATTCTAGTATGAACTCTATGATGGATTGAGTGGAAAGAATAGCTTTACGTTATTTTACTACGAACTCTTGAATAGATAGAATAGAAAGAATAACTTTGAGGTGGTTTCCTACCCTACCATAATCTCTTCGTTTGTTCTCCGCTATTAGTTGCTTTGGAGTGACTCTTTGTTGCATGTTGAGGGATTGTTATATGATCTATCTATGTTATTATTGTTGAGAGAACTTGCACTAGTGAAAGTATGAACCCTAGGCCTTGTTTCCTACCATTGCAATACCGTTTACGCTCACTTTTATCACTTGTTACCTTGCTGTTTTTATAATTTCAGATTACAAATACCTTTATCTACTATCTATTTTGCAGTTGTATCACCATCTCTTCGCCGAACTAGTGCACCTATACAATTTACCACTCTATTGGGTGTGTTGGGGACACAAGAGACTCTTTGTTATTTGGTTGCAGGGTTGTTTGAGAGAGACCATCTTCATCCTATGCCTCCTACGGACTGATAAACCTTAGGTCATCCACTTGAGGGAAATTTGCTACTGTCCTACAAACCTGTGCACTTGCAGGCCCAACAACGTCTACAGGAAGAAGGTTGTGTGGTAGACATCAAGCTAATTTCTGGCGCCGTTGTCGGGGAGGTGAGTGCTTGAAGGTATATCTTTAGATCTTGCAATCAAATCTTTTTGTTTCTTGTTTTATCACTAGTTTAGTTTATAAAAGAAAACTACAAAAGAAATGGAGTTGAGTTTGTCTCATACGCTTCGTCTTTTTAATATCTTTCGTGAGAATGATGGAAAGGAAAACTGTGCTCAATTGCTAGAAGAAGAATGCATTAGAATGTTTGATACTAAATCTTTGAATGATGAGCATGATTGCAATGTTGTTAGTATGAATTCCTTGAAAATATCTATGATGCTAATGATATGCAAAGCCACAAGCTTGGGGAAGCTATGTTTGATGAATATGATAATTTTTGTCCCCCAAGTTTTGATGAGAATATTTATTATGATGAAAGCATGCCTCCTATTTATGATGATTATATAGATGAAAATGGGTTTGGAAGAGTGTCAACTTTAGGTAGTATTGATCCCACTATTTTGGAGGATATTGAATCTTATTGTGATGAACATGAAAGTGGATTTGGAAGAGTGTCAACTTTATTTAGTGATGATTCCACTATTTCGGAAGAGGTTCCAATTGATTATGAGAACAAAGTTGCTATCTATGATGATTATTGTGATGACTTGTATGCTATTAAGAATAATGATAACCATGAAACTTGTCATCATGATTTTAGTTTTCAATTGGATTATGCCTCACATGATAATTATTTTGTTGAGTTTGCTCCCACTATTATTCATGAGAAGAATTTTGCTTATGTGGAGAGTAGTAAATTTTCTATGCTTGTAGATCATGAAAGTAATGCTTTAGGTGCTGGTTATATTTTTCAATTCATTCATGATGCTACTGAAAATTATTATGAGGGAGGAATATATGCTTGTAGGAATTGCAATAATATGAAAATTCCTCTCTATGTGCTTAAAGTTTTGAAGCTATGCTTGTTTTGCCTGCCTATGCTAGATGATTATTGTTCACATAAGTTGTTTTATCACAAAATCCCTATGTGTAGGAAGTGGGTTAGACTTAAATGTGCTAGTCATATGCTTCATGATGCTCCCGTTATGTTTCAATTCTTATCTTTTATGTGAGCATCATTGCCATCATCATGCCTAGCTAGAAAAGGCATTAAAGAAAAGCGCTTGTTAGGAGAGAACCCAATATTTACCCTTACTGTTTTTGTGTGACCACATGATTATTATACTGTAGTAATCATGTTTTGTAGCTTTTGTTTCAATAAAGTTCCAAGTAGAACCTTTGGGAAGACTTGGGTGAAATCTTTATGATCTTGCTGTAGAAAACAGAAACTTTAGTGCTCACGAGAATGGCTGCCTTTTGTTACTGGAGAATGCTTTTAGGTTGATTCTTTTTGCAGATGATTAATAGACAAATTCCTCAGGTCCACCAACTTATTTCATAATTGTTTTGGTTACATAAGTATACGTTTGATACAGATTACTACAGACTGTTCTGTTTTTGACAGATTCTGTTTTCTATGTGTTGTTTGCTTACTTTGATGAATCTATGGCTAGTATGTAAGGGTATGAACCATAGAGAATTTAGAATACAGTAGATATTACACCAATATGAATTTAGAATGAGTTCATTACAGTACCTAAGTGGTGATTTATTTTCTTGTACTAACGGAGCTTACGAGTTTTGTGTTGAGTTTTGTGTGGTTGAAGTTTTCAAGTTTTGGGTAAAGATTCGATGGACTATGGAATAAGGAGTGGCATGAGCCTAAGCTTGGGGATGCCCAAGGCAACCCAAGGTAATATTCAAGGACAACCAAGAGCCTAAGCTTGGGGATGCCCCGGATGGCATCCCCTCTTTTGTCTTCGTTCATCGGTAACTTTACTTGGAGCTATATTTTTATTCGCCACATGATATGTGTTTTGTTTGAAGCGTCATTTTAGTTTGTTAGTATTTGCTTGCTGTTATTTATATTAATGTCTTTCATCTTCATATTCAATAAAAATGTCAAGGATAGCCTTTGCCATGCTCATTTTGCTAGTATACATGTTGCTGTATGAAAACAGAAATTTTACCGCTGTTGCAAAAATTCCCTAGAAAAGTCAGAGAGTGCTATAACGTTGAATCTTTTTGCATAATGAGCTCTGATAAATCTTTTACAGCGTAGTATTTTTCTTATAATTGTTTGGAAGTACGATGAATCTTGCATTCTTTACAGACTGTACTATTTTGGCAGATTGCTGTTATGTTTGCATATGTTTGTTTGTTTAATGATTCTATTTGAGGATAGGAGTATTAAATATGCAGAGACATTTATTATGTAATGTTTAATAATAATTTTAGTGATTTGTTACAGTAGAAAATGATAAGATTTTGCATTGTTTTATACTAACCTATCTCACGAGTTCTTGTTGAGTTTGGTGTGGATGAAGCTTTTGATAAAAAGAGAAACCATGATATGAGAGGAATTAAGGAGACATAAAAGCTCAAGATTGGGGATGACCAAGGCACCCCAAGATAATATTTCAAGAAGTCTCAAGCATCTAAGCTTGGGGATGCCTCGGTAGGCATCCTACCTTTCTTCTTCAATAACTATCGATTAGTATCGGTTGAACCTAAGTTTTTGCTTCTTCACATGAGTTGTGCTATCCTTGCAATGTCATTTTATTTTGTTTTTCTTGCTGCTTGAAGACAATACCAAGATCTGAAATTCTTAAATGAGAGAGAGTCTTCACATAGTTGCACAATTATTTAGCTACTCATTGATCTTCACTTATAGCTTTTTGTAGTAGTTTGTCATTAACTTGTGTGCTTCACTTATATCCTATGAGTAAATGGTTGAATGAGTTGAATGTCATAAATCTGAAATTATATATGTCTCTTTTGCTTATCCCATGGGGATTAATGACTTCACATCTAAGAAGTACAGGTTGTAAATTTATTGATGGTTAGCAAGCATTGTATTGTTCATTTGAACAATTCATGAAAGAATATTGAAGGAAGAGAGATTTCACATATAAATATATTATCATAGACATCTTTTATAATTGTGAGCACTCATTAAGTATGACATGCTAAAGAGTTGATGTTGGACAAGGAAGACAACATAATGGGTTATGTTTTCTCGCATCTCAGTTAAAGTATATTGTCATGGATCATTCAAACATGTTGAGCTTGCCTTTCCCCCTCATGCTAGCCAAAATTCCTAGCACCAAGTAGAGATACTACTTGTGCTTCCAAATATCCTTAAACCCAGTTTTTGCCATGAGAGTCCACCATACCTACCTACGGACTGAGTAATATCCTTCAAGTAAGTTGTCATCGGTGCAAGCAATAAAAATTGCTCTCCAAATATGCATGACTTATTAGCGTGGAGAAAATAAGCTTTGTACGAACTTGTTATGGAAGCAATAAAAGCGACGGACTGCATAATAAAGGTCCATATACAAGGGGCAATATAAAGTGACATTCTTTCGCATTAAGATTTTGTGTATCCAACCCTAAAAGCGCATGACAACCTCTTCTTCCCTCTGTGAAGGGCCTATCTTTTACTTTATGCAAGAGTCAAGGTGATCTTCACCTTTCCCTTTTTCATTTTATCCTTTGGCAAGCAGTTTGTGTTAGGGTGATCCTGATATATATATATATATATATATATATATATATATATATATATATATATCCAATTGGATGTACGTTAGCATGAACTATTATTGTTGACATCACCCAAAGGTGAATACGTTTGGAGGCAACATTATAAGCCCCAATCTTTCTCGGTGTATGATTAAAACTTCATAACCACAAGTATTGTGTGAGTGTTAGCAATTTTATAAGGCTATATGATAGTTGAGTATGTGAAGTTTGCTAAATCAAAGCTCTGACATAGACTCTTCCGGATAGTAAGATGAATTGCAATTGTTTGATGACTAAGAATGAAGTTTGCTAGTTTTCAAGAAAGTTTATGGTCTATGCTTTAACATGTGAATAGCTTGTTACTTGATTATGAATAGTTTTATGAGATGAACTGCTGTTATGACATATAATCATGCTAGAAAAGGTGATTGAAAATATCATTGATCAAACTTATGCACCTCTAGCATTCACACTTCATAAATTATTTCTTTATCATTTACCTACTCGAGGACGAGTAGGAATTAAGCTTGGGATGCTGATACGTCACCAACGTATCTATAATTTATGAAGCATTCGTGCTATTTTATTATCTGTTTTGAATGATTATGGGCTTTATTATACACTTTTATATTACTTTTGGGACTAACCTATTAACCGGAGGCCCAACCCATATTGTTGTTTTATTGCCTGTTTCAGTATTTGGAAGAAAAGGAATATCAAACGGAGTCCAAACGGAATGAAACCTTCGGCAGCGTTATTTTTGGGAAGAATATCACCCAGGAGACTTGGAGTTCACGACAAAAGAGCCTCGAGGAGGCCACGAGATAGGAGGGCGCTCCCCCCCTTACTGGGTGCGCCCCCTATCTCGTGGGCCCCTCGAGCACCTCCCGACCGACTTCTTTCGCCTATATAAGCCTACGTACCCTAAAAACATCGAATATCAAGATAGATCGGGAGTTCCACCGCCGCAAGCCTCTGTAGCCACCAAAAACCTCTCGGGAGTGCTTCCCGGCACCCTGCCGGAGGGGGATCCTTCACCGGTGGCCATCTTCATCATCCCGGCGCTATCCATGACGAGGAGGGAGTAGTTCACCCTCGGGGCTGAGGGTATGTACAGTAGCTATGTGTTTGATCTCTCTCTCTCTCTCTCGTGTTCTCTCTCGTGTTCCCTCTATGGCACGATCTTGATGTATCCCGAGCTTTGCTATTGTAGTTGGATCTTATGATGTTTCTCCCCCTCTACTCTCTTGTGATGAATTTAGTTTTCCCTTTGAAGTTATCTTATCGGATTGAGTCTTTTATGAGAACACTTGATGTATGTCTTGCCGTGCTTATCTGTGGCGACAATGGGATATCATGTGCCACTTGATGTATGTTTTGGTGACCAACTTGCGGGTTCCACCCATGAACCTATGCATAGGGGTTGGCACACGTTCTTGACTCTCCGGTAGAAACTTTGGGGCACTCTTTGAAGTACTTTCTGTTGGTTGAATAGATGAATCTGAGATTGTGTGATGCATATCGTATAACCATGCCCACGGATACTTGAGGTGAAAATGGAGTATCTAGGTGACATTAGGGTTTTGGTTGATTTGTGTCTTAAGGTGTTATTCTAGTATGAACTCTATGATGGATTGACTGGAAAGAATAGCTTTACGTTATTTTACTACGAACTCTTGAATAGATAGAACAGAAAGAATAACTTTGAGGTGGTTTCGTACCCTACCATAATCTCTTCGTTTGTTCTCCGCTATTAGTTGCTTTGGAGTGACTCTTTGTTGCATGTTGAGGGATTGTTATATGATCTATCTATGTTATTATTGTTGAGAGAACTTGCACTAGTGAAAGTATGAACCCTAGGCCTTGTTTCCTACCATTGCAATACCGTTTACGCTCACTTTTATCACTTGTTACCTTGTTGTTTTTATAATTTCAGATTACAAATACCTTTGTCTACTATCTATTTTGCACTTGTATCACCATATCTTCGCCGAACTAGTGCACCTATACTATTTACCACTGTATTGGGTGTGTTGGGGACACAGGAGACTCTTTGTTGATTGGTTGCAGGGTTGTTTGAGAGAGACCATCTTCATCCTACGCCTCCTACGAATTGATAAACCTTTGGTCATCCACTTGAGAGAAATTTGCTACTCTCCTACAAACCTGTGCACTTGCAGGCCAACAACGTCTATAGGAAGAAGGTTGTGTAGTTGACATCAACGACCTGTTTGCAAATTTTTAGAATCCTCAAATTCTAAAAGGAAAAAAAGTTATGCTCAAATTTCAGTTTTTTTTTATTTTTGTTAAATCTGGTCAAACTATGGTCAAACTACTTATTCAAGAAGTATTAGTGTCACTAAATAATTATTCAAGAATATTAGTGGTACTAATTAATTATTTCAGTTTTTTTGAATTTTGGTCAAATCTGGTCAAACTGTGGTCAAGCTGTGGTCAAACTATGGTCAAACTACTTATTCAAGAAATATTAGTGTTACTAAATAATTATCGTTTTTTAGAACAATAGTTTCAAACTCAAACAGTGAAATGTGTGACTTCATGCTCAAGCTAAATTCCTGAGGGTTAATAGGATTGACATCTTACTAATGTCAGGAAAACAACAAGTGTAGACTTGGAAACGAGGGAGATTCGAACCCAGAAGTTAAGCGTGCTCAGGCTGGAGTAGTGAGAGGATGGGTGACCGTTCGGGAAGTTAGATGATTTGAAATGATGAGGGGTGATTAGAGATTAGAGGTTAAATTGAGCAGCGATAAGGGAGGGGTGATTAGAGATTAGAGGTTAAAATAATTCAGAAATTTGAAAATCAAGAAAAAATTTCAAAAAAAATTCTAAAAAAAATTTGAAAAAAAAATCATAAAATTTCCGCTAGTACCGGTTGGTGTTACCAACCGGGACTAAAGGTGGACCTCCAGGCAGCGGCCAAGTGGACGGCCTTTAGAACCGGGACTAAAGGGGGAGGCTTTAGTAACGACCCTTTAGTCCCGGTTCTAGAACCGGGACTAAAGGCCCTTATGAACCGGGACTAAAGGCCCCTTTTCTACTAGTGATATGAGATGTTCTTTTGTTTTGCTTTTTCATGTCTTGATCAAGATATTTGCTTTTATTTATTTTTGCTAGGAAGCTTTTCATTGATTTTTCTTTCTTTGTTTGTTTATTCACTAGCTTTGGATACAACCGGGAACCAGGAAACTCCGTGCCGCATTCAGCAAACTAAGGAAGTTGTCTATTCATGGCATATATGTAGAGTTTGACCTGTTATGGACAATAAATCTCCTTGAAGCTGCTCCAACTGTTGAGATATTTGATATTGAGGTACTAATTTTACTTATTCCTTTCTCGTTTGTTAGTTCAATAGATTTAGGCGTTTCCTTCCTGGTTGTTGATATCATCGCATGATAGAATTCAGATAGGATCTCCTGGGAATCCTAGCTACTATATATACTTTATGTAATTATTAGGTCTTGGTTGTTGGATACAGGTGTATGAACATCCATGTATGGTACCATATTGTGTGCGCGTCGGCGTTCAAAGAGTGCAACCTTCATGGAAGAAGCATGGGATCACAAGCTGTAAGAAGTGGCAACTGAGAGAGCTCTATGTTACCATGTTTAGTCCCCTCGTGGGTTGTCAGCATAGTCATGGTGGTATAGCGCAAGGAGGAGGATAGAGCATTGGCGTTCCAGAGACCGGTGTATTACTTGAGCGAAGTACTGTCCGCCTCCAAGCAAAACTACCCGCATTACCAGAATATGTTCTACGGCGTGCACTTTGCCGCCAAGAAGCTGAAGTCTTACTTTCAAGAGCACCCCATAACCGTCGTCAGCACAGCTCTGCTTGCCGAGATCATTGGAAGCCGAGACGCCTCCGGCCGAGTGGCCAAGTGGGCTATTGATCTGGCCCCTTACACCATCTACTACCAGCCTCGCACCGCCATCAAGTCATAAGTGCTGGCCGACTTCCTCGTTGACTGGGCTGAGACCCAGTATTTGCCGCCTGCACCAGAGTCTACCCATTGGCGGATGCATTTTGATGGTTCAAAAATGCGCACCGGTTTGGGAGCCAGCGTCGTCCTCACCTCTCCCAAAGGCGACAAGCTCAAATACATGCTGCAAGTCCACTTCGCCGCCTCCAACAACGTAGTTGAGTACGAGGCACTCATACACGGGCTCCGGCTTGCCAAGGAACTTGGCATCCACCGGATCCTGTGCTATGGTGACTCCGACTTGGTGGTCCAGCAGTCGTCAGGCGACTGGGACACCAAGGATGCAAAAATGGCGAGGTACCGCTTCCTCGTGCAGCAACTCAGTGGATACTTTGACGGGTGTGAGTTCCTTCACGTGCCAAGAAATGATAACGAGCAAGCAGATGCCTTGGCACGGATTGGCTCCACCCGACAAGCGATACCAGCCAGTGTAGCCCTACGCCGTCTTCTCAAGCTGTCTGTCAAGCCGTCTCGTGATTCAGACTCCATCTTTGTGCCGGCCCCTCCCGAAGCAGTCGGATCCGACTTGACAGTCCCAGAGGCCGGCACGGGGATTTCGGCAGGCGGCCCGGGGACTGCTGCAGCCGCACCCGGCTTGGGGACTCTAGAGCCCGGCCCGGGGACTTCTGCAGTCGGCCCGGGGACTTCTTCAGCACAGCAGGCGGAAACAGCTACCAACCCGCCGCCTCCCAGCCCAACCACCCTCATACAAGTTGCTGTAGTGGCAGTCGAGGAAACTTCCTTTGTGGATACTTTGACGGGTGTGAGTTCCTTCACGTGCCAAGAAATGATAACGAGCAAGCAGATGCCTTGGCACGGATTGGCTCCACCCGACAAGCGATACCAGCCGGCATAGCCCTACGCCGCCTTATCAAGCCGTCTGTCAAGCCGTCTCCTGATTCAGACTCCATCTTTGTGCCGGCCCCTCCCGAAGCACTTGGATCCGACTTGACAGTCCCAGAGGCTGGCACGGTGATTTTGGCAGGTGGCCCGAGGACTGCTGCAGCTGCACCCGGCTCGGGGACTCCAGAGCACGGCCCTGGGACTTCAGCAGTCGGCCTGGGGACTTCTTCAGCACAGCAGGCGGAAGCAGCTGCCAACCTGCCGCCTCCCGGCCCAACCACCCTCATACAAGTTGCAGTAGTGGCAGTCGAAGAAACTTCCTTAGTCAGAAGCCACAGCTCGCAGAGCGACTGCATGGCGGGCAGGGGTTGCAAAACGGTGCCCCACACGAAAAACGACTATGGAAAAAACGCATATACTGGAAGCCGGCATCGCACCTAGCCGTCCTGCTGTCGAGCAGGCGGTCGGCCGGCTTCTGCTTGTATTGCCAACACTCCAAATGGCTAAGTACTAGCCCTCCCACAAAAAGCTAAGTACTCAACCCAGTCGTAGTCTGCAGAGCGGTTGCTTGGCTGGCAAGAGGATAGCCAAGGGAGGGCGGCAAAGGAAACAACCAAGGAGCAAAAGGCAAGAGAAGTTAGAAGACGACACGGCAAACATAAACAAGTGATAGAATATTTACATGGATATATGCCTACTTGCCATAACTCAAACAAAGTTTGAACATACACCCCGCGGGTGGAATTGCGAAATTTAACCAAGATTGTCCAAGACTCTAGCAAACAGGGGAAAAGAGAAAATCCTAAGGAGCAGCAGAAGGCTCTGGCTGGGCGGTGTCGGTTGGCGTGGCAGAAGGCTCCGGCTGAACGCTAAGTACTCAACCCAGCCGCAGTCCGCAGAGCGGTTGCTTGGCTAGCAAGAGGATAGCCAAGGGAGGGCGGGAAAGGAAAAAACCAAGGAGCAAAAGGCAAGAAAAGTTAGAAGATGGCACGGCAAACATAAACAAGTGATAGCATATTTACATGGGTAAAGGCCTACTGGCCGGCACTCAAACAAAGTTCGAAAACATACACCCCGCGGGTGGAATTGTGAAATTTAACCAAGATTGTCCAAGACTCTAGCAAACAAGGGAAAAGAGAATATCCTAAGGAGCAGCAGAAGGCTCCGACTGGGCGGTGCCGATTGGCGTGGCAGAAGGCTCCGGCTGAACGCTGGAGTCGGCTGCGCCGCCTGACGCGGCAGGCAGCTCCGTCTGGGCAGAAGAGTCGGCAACGGCAGTTGGGACGGCGGAGGGCTAGAGGACGGAGTCAGTAGCGGAGGGCGAGACGGCGGAGGGCTAGAGGAAAGAGTCGGTGGCTACCCTTCAGGCTGGAGTAGTGAGAGGATGGGTGATCGTCCAGGAAGTTAGAAGATTTGGAATGATGAGGGGTGATTAGAGATTAGAGGTTAACTTTAGCAGCGATGAGGGAGGGGTGTTACCAACCGGGACTAAAGGTGGACCTCCAGGCAGCGGCCACGTGGACGGCCTTTAGTCCCGGTTCGTGTAAGAACCGGGACTAAAGGAGGAGGATTTAGTAATGACCCTTTTCGTTGATTTTTCTTTCTTTGTTTGTTTATTCACCAACTTTGGATCCAACCAGAAAGCAGGCAACTCCGTGCCGCATTCAGCAAGCTAAGGAAGATGTCTATTCATGGCATATATGTTGAGTTTGACCTGTTATGGACAATAAATCTCCTTGAAGCTGCTCCAACCATTGAGATATTTGATATTGAGCTACTAATTTTACTTATTCCTTTCTCGTTTGTTAGTTCAATAGATTTAGGCGTTTCCTTCCTGGTTGTTGATATAATCGCATGATAGAATTCAGATAGGATCTCCTGGGAATCCTAGCTACTATATATACTTTATGTAATTATTAGGTCTTGGTTGTTGGATACAGGTGTATGAACATCCATGTATGGTACCATATTGGGTGCGCATTGGCGTTCAAAGAGTGCAACCTTCATGGAAGAAGCCTGGGTTTACAAGCTATAAGAAGTGGCAACTGAGAGAGCTCTCTGTTACCAACTTTAGTCCCCTCGTGGGTTTTCAGCATAGTCATGGTGGTAGAGCACAAGGAGGAGGATAGAGCATTGCCGGTCCAGAGACCAGTGTATTACTTGAGCGAAGTACTGTCCGCCTCCAAGCAAAACTACCCGCATTACCAGAAGATGTGCTACGGCGTGCACTTTACCGCCAAGAAGCTGAAGCCTTATGAGGGAGTCCTGGATTAGGGGGTGTTCGGATGGCCGGACTATAACCTTTGGCCGGACTCCTAGACTATGAAGATACAAGATTGAAGACTTCGTCCCGTGTCCGGATGGGACTTTCCTTGGCGTGGAGGGCAAGCTTGGCGATACGGATGTGTAGATCTCCTCCCATTCTAACCGACTCTGTGTAACCCTAGCCCTCTCCGGTGTCTATATAAACCGGAGGGTTTTAGTCCATAGGACGAACAGCAATCATACCATAGGCGAGCTTCTAGGGTTTAGCCTCTCTGATCTCGTGGTAGATCTACTCTTGTACTACCCATATCATCAATATGAATCAAGCAGGAGTAGGGTTTACCTCCATCGAGAGGGCCCGAACCTGGGTAAAAACATCGTGTCTCTTGTCTCCTGTTAACATCCGCCTAGACGCACAGTTCGGGACCCCCTACCCGAGATCTGCCGGTTTTGACACCGACATTGGTGCTTTCATTGAGAGTTCCTCTGTGTCGTCATCTTTAGGCCCGATGGCTCCTCCGATCATCAACAACTATGCGGTCCAGGGTGAGACTTTTCTCCCCGGACAGATCTTCGTACTCGGCGACTTTGCACTGCAGGCCAATTCGCTTGGCCATCTGGAGCAGATCGAAAGCTACGCCCCTGGCCATCAGGTCAGATTTGGAAGTTTGAACTACACGGCTGACATCCGCGGAGACTTGATCTTCGACGGGTTCGAGCCACAGCCGAGCGCGCCGCACTGTCACGATGGGCATGATCTAGCTCTGCCGCCGAACAGTGCCATGGGGGGCGCACCAGTGTCCACTCCGACCCTTAGCTCGGAGTCGACTGCGCCAATTGAGGACGGGTGGTTGGACACCGCCTCTGGGGCTGCATTCTCTACGGTGATCGAGCCGAACACCAGCCTTGTCCTTTGCGAAGCTCGTGACTCCAAGGTGCCAGACTCCTCTCCGGACTCCGAACCTTTCGCGCCCCTGCCATCGAATCCGATTGGGCGCCGATCATGGAGTTCGCCGTCGCGGACATATTTCAGCACTCGCCCTTCGGCAACATTCTGAATTCACTAAAGTCTCTCTCTTTATCAGGAGAGCCCTGGCCGGACTATGGTCAGCAAGGTTGGGATGCGGACGACGAAGAAATTCAAAGCCCACCCACCACCCACTTCGTAGCCACTCTCGATGATTTAACCGACATGCTCGACTTCGACTCCGAAGACATCAACGGTATGGACGCCGATGCAGGAGACGACCAAGAACCAGCGCCTATAGGGCACTGGAAGGCCACCTCCTCATACAACATATACATGGTGGATACCCCAAAAGAAGGGAATGGCGATGGAACAACGGAGGATGACCCCTCCAAGAAGCAGCCTAAGCGCCGGTGTCAGCGACGCCGCTTTAAATCCCGCCAAAGCAAAAACAGCGATTTCGGCATGGGAGATAATAACACCCCGGACAGTGCCGAAGACAACCCCATCCAGCAGGATTCAGCACAGGAGGATGGAGAAGCCAGCCCTCATGAGAGAGCGGCAGACAGAGAGGTAGAGGACAATAATTACATGCCTCCCTCCGAAGACGAGGCAAGCCTCGACGACAACGAATTTGTCATGCCTGAAGATCCCGTCGAACAAGAGCGTTTCAAACGCAGGCATATGGCCATTGCGAGCAGCCTCAAGAAAAAATAGCAACAGCTTAGAGATGACCAAGACTTGCTAGCCGACAGATGGACTAAAGTCCTTGCGGCCGAAGAGTACGAACTCGAACGCCCCTCCAAGAGCTACCCAAAGCGCAGGCTGCTACCCCGATTAGAGGAGGAAGCACCTAAACCTACATCACCAGTGCACGACGTGGCCGACCGGCCACCTCGTGGCCACGACAGAGAGGCCTCGTGGCCACGATAACCGTCATGCCGGATATGGCAAATCCGGCCAGGACGAACACAGCAGACAAAGCTCATTTGAGCTACGTCATGCCGGGTATGGATCGAGGATTATCTCCTTCATATCCACATGACCCGCGGTGATGATCTACACGCCATCAAATACCTCCCGCTCAAGCTTAATGGACCAGCTCAGCATTGGGTTAACAGCTTGCCAGCAGAGTCAATTGGTTGCTGGGAGGACCTGGAAGCCACATTCCTCAACAATTTCCAGGGCACCTATGTGCAACCACTAGACGCCGATGACCTAAGCCACATAATTCAGCAGCCAGAGGAATCGGCCAGACAATTCTGGACACGGTTCCTAACCAAGAAAAATCAAATAGTCGACTTTCTGGACGCAGAGGCCCTCGCAGCCTTCAAACATAACATCCGTGACGAGTGGCTTGCCCGGCACCTAGGACAGGAAAAGCCGAAATCCATGGCAACCCTCACAACACTCATGACCCGCTTTTGCGCAGGAGAAGACAGCTAGCTAGCTTATAGTAATAACATGACCAAGAGCCCTGGTAATTCGGATACCAAGGACAGCAATGGCAGGTCACATCGCAACAAGCACAAGCGCCGCATTAACAGCGACAATGCTGATGATACGACAGTTAATGACGGATTCAGAGGCTCTAAACCCGGTCAGTGGAAAAATCCATTTAAAAGAAATACTCCGGGCCCGTCCAGTTTGGACCGAATACTCGATCGCTCGTGCCAGATACGCGGCACCCCCGAAAAACCAGCCAATCACACCAACAGGGATTGTTGGTTGTTCAAGCAGGCAGGCAAGTTAAGTGCCGAAAACAGAGACAAGGGGCTGCATAGCAATGACAAGGAGGAGCCCCGGACGCCGAAAAATAGGGGACAGAAGGGCTTTCCCCCACAAGTGTGGACAGTGAACATGATATACGCAACCCACATCCCCCAAAGGGAGCGGAAGCGTGCACTCAGGGACGTATATGCGTTGGAGCCAGTCGCCCCAAAGTTCAACCCGTGGTCCTCCTGCCCGATCACTTTTGATCGAAGGGACCACCCCACTAGCATCCGCCACGGCGGATTCGCCGCATTGGTTCTAGACCCAATCATTGACGGATTTCACGTCACTAGAGTCCACATGGATGGCGACAGTAGCCTAAAGCTGCTTTATCAGGATACAGTGCGAAAAATGGGCATAGATCCCTCAAGGATTAAACCCACAAAGACGACCTTTAAAGGCGTCATACCAGGTGTAGAGGCCAACTGTACAGGCTAAGTTACACTCGAAGTGGTCTTCGGATCCCCAGATATTTTCCAAAGTGAGGAGTTAATATTCGATATAGTCCCATTCCATGGTGGCTATCACGCACTGCTCGGACGAACCGCATTTGCAAAGTTCAATGTGGTGCCGCACTATGCATACCTCAAGCTCAAGATGTCGGGCCCTCGAGGAGTCATTACAGTCAATGGAAACACCAAACTCTCTCTCCGAACGGAGGAGCATACGACGGCCCTCGCGGTAGAAGTACAAAGTAGCCTCTCAAGGCAATTTTCCAGTCCGGCTATTAAACATCCGGACACCGTCAAGCGCGCCTGGAGTAACCTACAACAAGACCGCCTGGCATGTTCCGAGCAAGTGTAGCAGTGCGGCCCCAACCCCAGCCATCGCAAAATTGGGAAACCAGTACTATGCGTACATAATTACGCTCTGGAAATACCATGGGCATAAGGGCAGGGGTACAACCACGGCACGCCCAAAATGCGGCTCAACCGCACTAGGGGCTCCCGATTTTGTCATTATTTTTTTCTTACTTTCAGGACTCCACTCTCCGGAAGGCCTGTCCGGCAGTACAATCGCCGAACACACGATGCAACAGCCAGGGAGGCAGCAAGCTACGTCGAATGTCCAGGTGGTCTCTATAACGAGCTAAATACCTGTCTTACATAAAGTCTCGCAGCTTGCCCCTGGAGGGGGACATGTCAAATAATCCCATCTCTTGCTTATCGCGCTATTTGTATCATTCTGCTTTCACAGCAGCCTTTTAATAAACAATACATAGCTCTTGTCTATTATTGCATTCATTTTTTATGTAAATATGTTCAGTTATGACATTATGCAACCGTAGACTTTGGTACGGCCAATACACCAGGGGCTTAAGTACCCGAGAATATGGTGTGAGAAGTCCGAACACTCTCACGAGTGCGGCACCCCGAACTTATAGCATTATATGCATCGGCTCCGAATCATGTCTTGGGTCAATAGTTGGGTTTGCCCGGCTCCCATGTTTTGGTAATACATTCCATTATATCGGCTAAGGTAGCACTGGGAGAACTACTGCGATTGTGCCCCGGTTGAGCTGGGTTAAGCACCTCAGTAGAGAAAGCTAAAATTCACCGTCATGATAGGGCGAGAGTTGTTCGCTGTTCGAGAGGTTTCGAGTCCCTAAATACTTATGCCGCTTAGAGCGAGGAGCTGGCTTTTTCCGGCCTAGGCGTGGATAGCGCCCTGAACTCGGTCTTCCGAATACTAGGGGCTTCGCCGAAATTTAAAATTATAGAATTCTATGGCTAAGTGAGAGTGATAAAGCATTATAATCTGATTGCCTTGTTCGTTGTGCTGAGCGCCTCCCTCGAAGGACCCAAGAATGGGAACAAGAGCACTCAGGTTTATCCCGAACACCCCAGCACTCGTGGCATGGGGGCTAGAAGCCGACAACTCGCCATCTCTCAGATTTAATAAACGGCCACACAGAAGGTAATATTTTAAATTCAAAAAGTGTTGCTTAGCGCATATGAACAAGTTTTCAGTGCACAAGATAACACGAGCGAGTTTACTCAAAAATTACATCCTTGGAAAATTCATCTGCCACAAGGCGGGCACCCTTCAGGACGCCCTCATAATACATCTCGGGCTTGCAATGCTCCTTTCCCTCCGGTGGCCCATCTGTCACCAGCTTCTCAGCATCCATCTTGCCCCAGTGTACTTTAACACGGGCAAGGGCCCTACGGGTGCCTTCGATGCAGATGGAGCGCTTGATGACTTCAAGCCGTGGACAGGCATCCGCCAGCCGCCTCACCAGCCCAAAGTAGCTCCCAGGCATGACCTCCCCATGCCATAGCCGGAGTATAAGGCCCTTCATGGCCTGTTCGGCTACGTTATGGAGCTCGACCAGCTGCTTCAGCTGTTCGCTCAAGGGCACCGGGTGTCCGGCCCCAACATACTGGGACCAGAACACCTTCTCCGTCGAGCTCCCTTCCTCGGCTCGGTAGAATGTAGCAGCATCAGACACACTACGGGGCAGATCTGCGAATGCTCCTGGGGAGCTCCAGACTCGGGTAAGTAACAAGTAATTCACTTTCACGTGCTTGCTTTGCATAAAGAATGCATTACCCGCCGCTATCTTCTTCATCGCCTCAATTTCCTAGAGGGCTTTTTGGGCTTCGGCCTTGGCAGATTTGGCGCTCTCAAGGACCGAGGCAAGCTCGGACTCTCGAGTCTTTGAGTCAAGCTCCAAACTCTCGTGTTTTTTCACGAGAGCGTCGAGCTCTTGCTGCACCTCCGCCACCCGTGCCTCCTGCTTTTCTCGCTCAGTGAGCTCCACGGCCACATTGTCTTCGGCCTTGGACAGCGCTTCCTTCAGGGTCGCCACCTCGGTTGTGGCCCCTGTAATACTCACGTTGGTCCTGTCATTATTTGCAACCAGATCTTTTTATATACTTACATAAGGTATTACTTACCTTCCTTGTCCTCGAGCTGCTTCTTGGCAAGGCCGAGCTCGTTCTCGGACTGCTCGAGGCTCTGCCTCAATGCATCGACCTCCGCAGTCAGTGTGGCAGAGGTCAGAAGCGCAGCCTGCATTCCCATATGGACATACTTATGTTAGACTCCTGCGTATATCTTTTAGATCCTTAGTTCGACTTTTCTTTCCGAACACCAAACTGAGAATCAGGGGCTACTGTCTATGCGGTAATATTTTTACATATCTTAAATACATACCTCAAAGCTTGTTAGAAGGCTGGCACAGGCTTCCGTCAGCCCGCTCTTGGCAGACTGAACCTTTTGGATCACCGCACTCATAATAGTGCGGTGCTCCTCGTCGATGGAGGCGCCGTTAAGCACCTCCAGCAAATTATCCGGTGCCTCCGGTTGGACGAAGGTCACCGGCGTCGTAGGCTTGCCCTTCTTACTAGGGGGGCGCCTGCTGGACTCCGGAACCACTGAAGGTTCTAGTGCGGTGTCCGGCCCAGGGCTGGACTTAGAGCCCTTTGGGGTTTTATCCCCTTTGCGCCTGGAGTCCGGGAGGTCGCCTTGCGGCGCCTCCAGGACCACCTCCTCCTGGCTTGGCCCCTTTTGGGACTCCACCTCGGCACCGTCCGTAGGGCGAGGGGAGAGAGCAGTCGGGAGTGAAAGACTTTTCACATCCGACGAATCCAGGGAGCCTCTCGAAGAAGCGTCGAGCCGGGCCTTGGGCAGACTGCATGATTATATTCGGCGTCAGAAGATACTGTGCAATAAAGGAACGCCATGAGTTATTCTGGTATCCGGATACTTGCGATTTTGCCAGGGAATTGGCCCTGGATGGCCACTCCTCTTCGCTGTCGTCGGTGTTGGTGGAGTAGTCCGGAGGAAGGGTCCTTCCCTTCTTGGACCCTCCGGCCCCACTAGTTGGGGCGGCCTTCCTTTTCTTTCCTCCCCCCGCTGGAGGGGGAGAGGCCTCTTCTTCCTCCTCCTCGTCTTCGTGGGAGGAGTGCGCTTTGGAGTCATCGAACGATGAATCCGACACCACCGGGTGCCGGGAACTCTTTCGAGTTCCCGTGGCCTTCTTCTTGGCCTTCTTCTCCGGCACCACGTATGGTCAGCTTCGCCAAGCAGGCATCTGCTGGGCCTTCGGGCAAAGGAGCTGGACAGTCGATCTGTCCGGTCTTCTTCTGCCAGTCCTGTCAAAGGAACGAGAGCTTAGATCCTGCATAGAGTCAAACTATGAAAAACAAGTATCCTGTAAAGGGTAAAACTAGCTTACTATGCTGGCTTGGCGCTTCACGCAGAATCCGCGATCCTCGGTAATGGGAGGGGGAACCTCGGCGCCCTTGAATAGCACCTTCCAGGCATCCTCGTGCGTTGTGTCAAAGAGCCTGGTCAAAGTTTGGTGCTGGCCCGGGTCAAACTCCCACAAGTTAAAAGCCCGTCGTTGACACGGGAGGATCCGGCGGATGAGCATGACCTGGACTACGTTCACAAGTTTAACCTTCTTGTCCACCAGGTTTTGGACGCAGCTTTGGAGTACGGTCAGCTCTCTCGAATTACCCCATGACAGGCCCTTCTCTTTCCAGGAGGTGAGCCGTGTGGGGATGCCAGATTGGAATTCGGGGGCCGCTGCCCATTCAGGGCCACGCGGCTCGGTGATGTAGAACCACCCCGATTGCCACCCTTTGATGGTTTCCACGAAGGAGCCCTCGAGCCATATAACCTTGGGCATCTTGCCCACCATGGCACCTCTTTAGTCCGATTGCTGGCCGCCCACTACCTTCGGCTTGACATTGAAGGTCTTCAGCCATAAGCCGAAGTGGGGCTTGATGCGGAGGAAGGCCTCGCGCACGACGATAAACGCCAGGATGTTGAGGATGAAGTTCGGGGCCAGATCATGGAAATCCAAGCCGTAGTAGAACATGAGCACTCGGACAAATGGGTGGAGTGGGAAGCCCAGTCCGCAGAGGAAATGGGGGAGGAACACCACCCTCTCATGGGGCCTGGGGGTGGGATGAGCTGCCCCTCGTCTGGAAGCCGGTGTGCAATGTCGTTGGACAAGTATCCGGCTTTCCTCAACTTTTTAGTGTGCCCCTCCGTGACGGAGGAGGCCATCCACCTGCCTCCCGCTCCGGACATGGCTGGAGAAGGTTGAGGTGGGAAGTGCGTACTTGGGCGCTGGAGCTCGAGTGCGCGGAAATGGATAAGCGAAGGAGGAAGAAGGTGTAGATGAAAAAGGTGGATCCTTATCCCCTTATATGGGCGGACGAAACTATGTGCCCCCACCAGCCTGGTAAAACTCGCTTATATCCCAAGCACCGTAATTAATGGCATGGTTGGGTTACCCACGCCCGTATTGATGAGAATCCCAGAATAAGGGGACACGATCTCTGCTTCGACAAGACGTGCCAAGGAAACCACCTCGCTAAGTGCGCTGACGTGGGACAGTAAAAACGATTCGAATAAAGGCTTGGCCATGGTGTGATGTCACACTGCGAAATACGTCAGCAGATTGGATTTGTGTACATATTATTCTCTCTATGGTGGTAGGTGGAACTTATTTTGCAGAGACGGACACTATCCTTGTGTTCAAAATCTTCTATGAAGTATTCGGAGGAGGAACCCGTCTTGCAATGTCGAAGACAATCTGCACGCCGGACTCGTCGTCATTGAAGCCTGGTTAAGGGGCTACTGAGGGAGTCCTGGATTAGGGGGTGTTCGGATGGCCGGACTATAACCTTTGGCCGGACTCCTGGACTATGAAGATACAAGATTGAAGACTTCGTCCCGTGTCCGGATGGGACTTTCCTTGGCGTGGAGGGCAAGCTTGGCGATACGGATGTGTAGATCTCCTCCCATTGTAACCGACTCTGTGTAACCCTAGCCCTCTCCGGTGTCTATATAAACCGGAGTGTTTTAGTCCATAGGACGAACAACAATCATACCATAGGCTAGCTTCTAGGGTTTAGCCTCTCTGATCTCGTGGTAGATCTACTCTTGTACTACCTGTCGGTGTCAAAACCGGCTGATCTCTGGTAGGGGGTCCCGAATTGTGCGTCTAGGCGGATGGTAACAGGAGACAAGGGACACAATGTTTTTACCCATGTTCGGGCCCTCTCGATGGAGGTAAAACCCTACTCCTGCTTGATTTATATTGATGACATGGGTAGTACAAGAGTAGATCTACCACGAGATCAGAGAGGCTAAACCCTAGAAGCTAGCCTATGGTATGATTATTGTTCGTCCTACGGACTAAAACCCTCCAGTTTATATAGGCACCAGAGAGGGCTAGGGTTACACAGAGTCGGTTACAATGGAAGGAGATCTACATATTCGTATCACCAAGCTTGCCTTCCACGCAAAGGAAAGGCCGATCCGGACACGGGACGAAGTCTTCAATCTTGTATCTTCATAGTCCAGGAGTCCGGCCAAAGGTTATAGTCCGACATCCGGACACCCCCTAATCCAGGACTCCCTCAGTAGCCCCTGAACCAGGCTTCAATGACGACGAGTCCGGTGCGCAGATTGTCTTCGGCATTGCAAGGCGGGTTCCTCCTTCGAATACTTCATAGAAGATTTTGAACACAAGGATAGTGTCCGGCTCCGCAAAATAAGTTCCACCTACCACTATAGAGAGAATAATATGTACACAAATCCAATCTGCTGACGTATTTCGCAGCATGACATCACACCATGGCCAAGCCTTTATTCGAATCGTTTTTACTGTCCCACCTCAGCGCACTTAGCGAGGTGGTTTCCTTGGCACGTCTTGTCGAAGCAGAGATCGTGTCCCCTTATTCCGAGATTCTCATCAATACGGGCGTGGGTAACCCAATCATGCCATTAATTACGACGCTTGGGAGATAAGCGAGTTTTACCAAGCTGGTGGGGGCACATAGTTTCGTCCGCCCATATGAGGGGATAAGGATCCACCTTTTTCATCTATGCCTTCTTCCTCCTTCACTTATCCATTTCCGCGCACTCGAGCTCCAGCGCCCAAGTCCACACTTCCCACCTCAACCTTCTCCAGCCATGTCCGAAGCGGGAGGCAGGTGGATGGCCTCCTCCGTCACGGAGGGGCACATCAAAAAGTTGAGCAAAGCCGGATACTTGTCCAACGACGTAGCGCAGCGGCTTCCAGACGAGGGGCAGCTCATCCCCACCCCCAGGCCCCATGAGAGGGTGGTGTTCCTCCCCCATTTCCTCTGCGGACTGGGCTTCCCTCTCCACCCATTTGTCTGGGGGCTCACGTTCTACTACGGCCTGGATTTCCACGATCTGGCCCCGAACTTCATCCTCAACATCTCGACGTTTATCGTCGTGCGCGAGGCCTTCCTCTGCATCAAGCCCCACTTCGGCTTATGGCTGTAGACCTTCAATGTCAAGCCGAAGGTAGTGGGCGGCCAGCAAGCGGAGTGCGGAGGCGCCATGGTGGGCAAGATGCCCAAGGTTATATGGCTCGAGGGCTCCTTCATGGAAACCATCAAAGGGTGGCAATCGGGGTGGTTCTACTCACCGAGCCGCGTGACCCTGAATGGGCAGCGGCCCCAAATTCCAATTTGGCATCCTCACACGGCTCACCTCCTGGAAAGAGAAGGGCCTGTCGTGGGGTAATTCAGGAGAGCTGACCGGACTCCAAACCTGCGTCCAAAACCTGGTGGACAAGAAGGTTAAACTAGTCAACGTTGTCCAGGTCATGCTCATCCGCCGGATCCTCCCGTGTCAACGACTGGCTTTTAAATTGTGGTAGTTCGACCCGGCCCAGCACCAAACTTTGACCAGGCTCTTTGACACAACGCACGAGGATGCATGGAAGGTGCTATTCAAGGGCGCCGAGGTTCCCCCTCCCATTACTGAGGATCGCGGATTCTGCGCGAAGCGCCGAGCCATCATAGTAACCTTGTTTTACCCTTTATGGGATACTTGTTTTTCATAGTTTGACTCTATGCGGGATCTAAGCTCCCTTTCCTTTGACAGGACTGGCAGAAGAAGACTGGACAGATCGACTGTCCGGCTCCTTTGCCCGAAGGCCCAGCAGATGCCTGCTTGGCGAAGCTGCTGGTCCTGGCACCTTACGTGGTGCCGGAGAAGAAGGGCAAGAAGAAGGCCACGGGAACTCGAAAGAGTTCCCGGCGCCCGGTGGTGTCGGATTCATCGTCCGATAACTCTGAAGCGCACTCCTCCCACGAAGACGAGGAGGAGGAAGAAGAGGCCTCTCCCCCTCCAGCGGGGGGAGGAAAGAAAAGGAAGTCCGCCCCAACTAGGGGGCCGGAGGGTCCAAGAAAGGAAGGACCCTTCCTTCGGACTACTCCACCAACGCCGACGATGGCGAAGAGGAGTGGCCATCCAGGGCCAAGCCCCTGGCAAAATTGTAAGTATCCGGATACCAGAATAACTCATGGCGTTCCTTTATTGCACAATATCTTCTAACGCCGAATATAATCATGCTGTCCGCCCAAGGCCCGGCTCGACGCTTCGTCAAGCGACTCCCTGGATTCGTCGGATGTGAATGGTCTTTCACTCCCGACTGTTACCTCCCCTCGCCCTACGGACGATGATGAGGTGGAGTCCCAAAAGGGGCCAAGCCAAGAGGAGATAGTCCTGGAGGCGCTGCAAGGCGACCTCCAGGACTCCAGGCGCAAAGGGGATAAAACCCCAAAGGGCTCTAAGTCCGGCCCTGGGCCGGACACCGCACCGGAACCTTCAGTGGTTCTGGAGTCCGGCAGGCGGCCCCCTAGTAAGAAGGGCAAGCCTACGATGCAGGTGACCTTCGTCCAACTGGAGGCACCGGATAATTTGCTGGAGGTGCTTAACGGCGCTTCCATCGACGAGGAGCACCGCACTATTATGAGTGCAGTGATCCAGAAGGTTCAGTCCGCCAAGAGCGGGCTGACGGAAGCCTATGCCAGCCTTCTAACAGGCTTTGAGGTATGTATTTAAGATATGTAAAAAATATTACCGCATAGACAGTAGCCCCTAATGCTCAGTGTGGTGTTCGGAAAGAAAAGCTGAACTGAGGATCTAAATTATACGCAGGAGTCTAACATAAGTATGTCAATATGGGAATGCAGGCTGCGCTGCTGACCTCTGCCGCACTGGCTGCGGAGGTCGATGCATTGAAGTAGAGCCTCGAGCGGTCCGAAAACGAGCTCGGCCTTGCCAAGAAGCAGCTCGAGGACAAGGAAGGTAAGTAATACCTTATGTAAGTATATATAAAGATCTGGTTTCAAATAATGATAGGACCAACGTGAGTATTACAGGGGCCACAACCGAGGTGGCAACCCTGAAGGAAGCGCTGTCCAAGGCAGAAGACAATGCGGCCGTGGAGTGCACCGAGCGAGAAAAGCAGGAGGCACGGGTGGCGGAGGTGCAGAAAGAGCTCCACGCTCTCGTGAAAAAACACGAGAGTTTGGAGCTTGACTCAAAGACTCGAGAGTCCGAGCTCGCCTTGGCCCTTGAGAGCGCCAAATCTGCCAAGGCCGAAGCCCAAAAAGCCCTCCAGGAAATTGAGGCGATGAAGAAGATAGTGGCGGGTAAGGCATTCTTTATGCAAAGCAAGCACGTGAAAGTGAATCACTTGTTACTTACCCGAGTCCGGAGCTCTCCAGGAGCATTCGCAGATCTGCCCTGCAGTGTGTCCGACGCTGCCGCATTCTACTGAGCTGAGGAAGGGAGCTCGACGGAGAAGGTGTTCTGGTCCTAGTATGTTGGGGCCGAACACCCGGTGCCCTTGAGTGACCAGCTGAAGCAGCTGGTCGAGCTCCATAAGGTAGACGAACAGGCCATGAAGGGCCTTATAGTCCAGCTATGGCCTGGGGAGGTCATGCCTGGGAGCTACTTTGGGCTGGTGAGGCGGCTGGCGGATGCCTGTCCATAGCTTGAAGTCATCAAGTGCTCCGTATGCATCGAAGGCGCCCGTAGGGCCCTTGCCCGTGTTAAAGTACACTGGGGCAAGATGGATGCTGAGAAGCTGGTAACAGATAGGCCACCGGAGGGCAAGGAGCATCGCAGGCCCGAGATGTATTATGAGGGCATCCTGAAGGGTGCCCGCCTTGTGGCGGATGAATGTTCCAAGGATGTAATCTTTGAGTAAACTCGCTCATGTTATCCTGTGCGCTGAAAACTTGTTCATATGCGCTAAGCAATGCTTTTTGAATTTAAAATATTACCTTCTGTGCGGCCGTTTATTAAATCTGAGAGATGGCGAGTCGTCAGCTTCTACCCCCATGCCACGAGTGCTGGGGTGTTCGGGATAAACCTGAGCACTCTTGTTCCCATTCTTGGGTCCTTCGAGGGAGGCGCTCAGCACAATGAACAAGGCAATCAGACTATAATGCTTTATCACTCTCACTTAGCTATAGAATTCTAGAATTTTAAATTTCGGCGAAGCCCCTAGTATTCGGAACACCTAGTTCGGGGCGCTATCCACGCCTAGGCTGGACAAAGCCAGCTCCTCGCTCTAAGCGGCATAAGTCTTTAGGGACTCGAAACCTCTCGAACAGCGACCAGCTCTCGCCCTATCATGACGGTCAGTTTTAGCTTTCTCTACTGAGGTGCTTAACCCAGCTCAACCGGGGCACAATCGCAGCAGTTCTCCCAGTGCTACCTTAGCCGATATAACGGAACGTAAGGTACCAAAACATGGGAGCCGGGCAAACCCAACTATTGACCCAAGACATGATTCGGAGCCGATGCATATAATGCTATATGTTCGGGGTGCCGCACTCGTGAGAGTGTTCGGACTTCTCACACCATATTCTCGGGTACTTAAGCCCCTGGTGTATAGGCCGTACCAAAGTGTACGGTTGCATAATGTCATAACTGAACATATTTACATAAAAAATGAATGCGATAATAGACAGGAGCTATGTATTGTTTATTCAAAAAGGCTGCGGTAAAAACAGAATGATACAAATGGTGCGATAAGCAAGAGATGGGACTATTTGACATGTCCCCCTCCAGGGGCGAGCTGCGGGATGATATGTGAAACAAGTATACTGCTCGTTATAGAGACCACCTGGACGTTCGATATAGCTTTCTGCCTCCCTGGCTGTTGCATCGTGTGTTCGGCGATTGTACTGCCGGACAGGCCTTCCGGAGAGTGGAGTCCTGAAAGTAAGAAAAAAATAATGACAAAATCAGGAGCCCCTAGTGCGGTTGAGCCGCATTTTGGGCGTGCCGTGGTTGTGCCCCTCCCCTTATGCCCATGGTATTTCCAGAGCGTAATTATGTATGTGTAGTACTGGTTTCGCAATTTCACGATGGCTGGGGTTGGGGCCGCACAACTACGCTTGCTCGGAACGTGCCAGGCACTTGACGGTGTCCGGACATTTAATAGCCGGACTGGAGAATTGCCTTGAGAGGCTACTTTGTACTTCCGCCGCGAGGGCCGCCGTATGCTCCTCCGTTCGGAAAGAGCGTTCGGTGTTTCCATTGACCGTAATGACTCCTCGAGGGCCTGGCATCTTGAGCTTGAGGTATGCATAGTGCGGCACCACATTGAACTTTGCAAATGCGGTTCGTCCGAGCAGTGCGTGATAGCCACTGTGGAACGGGACTATGTCGAAGATTAACTCCTCGCTTCGGAAATTATCCGAGGATCCGAAGACCACTTCGAGTGTAACTGAGCCTGTATAGTTGGCCTCTACACCTGGTATGACGCCTTTAAAGGTCGTCTTTGTGGGTTTAATCCTTGAGGGATCTATGCCCATTTTTTGCACTGTATCCTGATAAAGCAGGTTCAGGCTGCTGCCGCCGTCCATAAGGACTCTAGTGAGGTGAAATCCGTCAATGATTGGGTCTAGAACCGATGCGGCGAATCCGCCGTGGCGGATGCTAGTGGGGTGGTCCCTTCGATCAAAAGTGATCGGGCAGGAGGACCACGGGTTGAACTTTGGGGTGACTGGCTCCAACGCATATACGTACCTGAGTGCACGCTTCCGCTCCCTTTTGGGGATGTGGGTTCTGTATATCATGTTCACCATCCACACTTGTGGGGGGAAGCCCTTCTGTCCCCTATTGTTCGGCGGCCGGGGCTCCTCCTTGTCATCGCTATGCAGCCCCTTGTCTCTGTTTTCAGCACTTAACTTGCCTGCCTGCTTGAACACCCAATAATCCTTGTTGGTGTGATTGGCTGGTTTTTCAGGGGTGCCGTGTATCTGGCACGAGCGATCGAGTATTCGGTCCAAACTGGACGGGCCCGGAGTATTTCTTTTAAATGGCTTTTTCCACTGACCGGGTTTAGAGCCTCTGAATCCGGCATTAACTGCCGTATCCTCAGCATTGTCGCCATTAATGCGGTGCTCGTGCTTGTTGCGACGCGACCTGCCATTGCTGTCCTTGGTATCTGAATTACCAGCGCTCTTGGTCATGTTATTACTACGAGCTAGCCAGCTGTCTTCTCCCGCGCAAAAGCGGGTCATGAGTGTTGTGAGGGCTGCCATGGATTTCGGGTTTTCCTGTCCTAGGTGCCGGGCAAGCCACTCGTCACGGATGTTATGTTTGAAGGCTGCGAGGGCCTCTGCGTCCGGACAGTCGACTATTTGATTTTTCTTGGTTAGGAACCGTGTCCAGAATTGTCTGGCCGATTCCTCTGGCTGCTGAATTATGTGGCTTAGGTCATCTGGTGGTCGCACATAGGTGCCCTGGAAATTGTCGAGGAATGCGGCTTCCAGGTCCTCCCAGCAACCAATTGACTCTGCTGGCAAGCTGTTAAGCCAATGCCGAGCTGGTCCTTTAAGCTTGAGTGGGAGGTATTTGATGGCGTGTAGATCATCACCACGGGTCATGTGGATATGAAGGAGATAATCCTCGATCCATACCGCGGGATCTGTTGTGCCATCGTATGATTCGATGATTACGGGTTTAAAACCCTCGGGGATTTGATGATCCATTACTTCATCTGTGAAGCATAGTGGGTGTGCGGCACCTCTGTACTGGGCTATATCACGACGTAGCTCAAATGAGCTTTGTCTGTTGTGTTCGGCCTGGCCGGATTTGCCATATCCGACATGATGGTTATCGTCACATGTTGTGGGGCGCCCACGCGATCCGTAGATCGATCTTGTTTGCCTTGCCTTGTCCTCCAATATATCTCGCAGGTCTGGCGCATTTCCCCGTGCCTTGGTATTTTTTGAGCGACGCCGGGGTGCGGCTTGAGTGGATGGCCGACAGGCCTCTCTGTCGCGGCCACAAGGTGGTCGGTCGGCCGCGTCGTGCGCTGGTGATGTAGGTTTAGGTGCTTCCTACTCTAATCGGGGTAGCAGCCTGCGTTTGGGTAGCTCTAGGAGGGGCGTTTGAGTTCGTACTCTTCGGCCGCAAGGACTTCAGTCCATCTGTCGGCTAGCAAGTCTTGGTCAGCTCTAAGTTGTTGCTGTTTTTTCTTGAGGCTGCTAGCCGTGGCCATAAGCCTGCGTTTGAAACGCTCTTGTTCGACGGGATCCTCAGGCACGACAAATTCGTCATCATCGAGGCTTGCCTCATCTTTGGAGGGAGGCATGTAATTATCGTCCTCTACCTCTTTGTCTGCCGCTCTCTCTTGAGGGATGGCTTCTCCATCCTCCTTAGCTGAATCTTGCTGGAGGGGGTTGTCTTCGGCACTGTCCGGGGTCTTATTGTCTCCCATGCCGGAATCGTCATTTTTGCTTTGGCGGGATTTAGAGCTGCGCCGCTGACGCCGGCGCTTAGGCTGCTTCTTGGAGGGGTCATCCTCCATTGTTCCATCGCCATTCCCTTATTTTGGGGTGTCCACCATGTATATGTTATATGACGAGGTGGCCTTCCAGTGCCATATAGGCGATGGTTCTTGGTCGTCTCCTACATCGGCGTCCATACAGTCGATGTCTTCAGAGTCGAAGTCGAGCATGTCGGTTAAATCATCAACAGTGGCTACGAAGTGGGTGGTGGGTGGGCTTTGAATTTCTTCATCGTCCGCATCCCAACCTTGCTGACCATAGTCCGACCAGGGCTCTCCTGATAAAGAGAGAGACTTTAGTGAATTCAGAATGTCGCCGAAGGGCGAGTGCTGAAAGATGTCCGCGGTGGCGAACCCCATGATCGGCGCCCAATCGGGTTCGATCGGTAGGGGCGCAGAAGGTTTGGAGTCCGGAGAGGAGTCCGGCACCTTAGAGTCATGACCTTCGCGAAGGACAAAGCTGGTGTTCGGCTCGATCACCGTAGAGATTGCAGCCCCCGAGGTGGTGTCTAGCCACCCGTCCTCGATTAGCACAGTCGGCTCCGAGCTAAGGGTCGGAGCGGACACTGGTGCGGCCTCCTGGGCACTATTCGGCGGCAAAGCTAGATCATGCCCATCGTGACAGTGCGGCGCGCTCGGCTGTGGCTCAAACCCGTCGAAGATCAAGTCTCCGCAGACGTCAGCCGTGTAGTTCAAACTTCCAAATCTGACATGATGGCCAGGGGCGTAGCTTTCGAACTGCTCCAGATGTCCAAGCGAATTGGCCTGCAGTGCAAAGCCGCCGAATACGAAGATCTGTCCGGGGAGAAAAGTCTCACCCTGGACCGCATCGGCGTTGATGATCGGAGGAGCCGTCAGGCCTAAAGATGATGACGCGGAGGAACTCTCAATGAAAGCACCAATGTCGGTGTCAAAACCGGCGGATCTCGGGTAGGGGGTCCTGAACTGTGCGTCTAGGCGGATGGTAACAGGAGACAAGGGACACGATGTTTTTACCCAGGTTCGGGCCATCTCGATGGAGGTAAAACCCTACTCCTGCTTGATTAATATTGATGATATGGGTATGATTGTTGTAGGACGAACAACATTAATCAAGCAGGAGTAGGGTTTTACCTGCATCAAGATGGCCCGAACCTGGGTAAAAACCCTACCCATATCATCAATATTAATCAAGCAGGAGTAGGGTTTTACCTCCATCGAGAGGGCCCGAACCTGGGTAAAAACATCGTGTCCCTTGTCTCCTGTTACCATCCACCTAGACGCACAGTTCGGGACACTCTACCCGAGATCCGCCGGTTTTGACACCAACACATTACTTTCAAGAGCAACCCATAACCGTCGTCTACACAGCTCCGCTTGCCGAGATCATTGGAAGCCGAGATGCCTCCGGCCGAGTGGCCAAGTGAGCTATTGATCTGGCCCCTTACACCATCTACTACCAGCCTCGCACCGCCATCAAGTCACAAGTGCTGGCCAACTTCCTCGTCGACTGGGCCGAGACCCAGTATTTGCCGCCTGCACCAGACTCTACCCATTGGCGGATGCATTTTGATGGTTCAAAAATGCGCACCGGTTCGGGAGCCGGCGTCGTCCTCACCTCTCCCAAAGGCGACAAGCTCAAATACGTGCTGCAAGTCCACTTCGCCGCCTCCAACAACGTAGCTGAGTACAAGGCACTCATACACGGGTTCCAGCTTGCCAAGGAACTCGGCATCCGCCAGATCCAGTGCTATGGTGACTCCGACTTGGTGGTCCAGCAATCGTCAGGCGACTGGGATGCCAAGGATGCAAACATGGCGAGCTACCGCTTCCTCGTGCAGCAACTCAGTGGATACTTTGACGGGTGCGAGTTCCTTCACGTGCCAAGAAACAACAAAGAGCAAGCAGATGCCTTGGCACGGATTGGCTCCACCCGACAAGCGATACCAGCCGGCGTAGCCCTACTCTGCCTTATCAAGCCGTCTCCTGATTCAGACTCCATCTTTGTGCCGGCCCCTCCCGAAGCAGTTGGATCCGACTTGACAGTCCTAGAGGCTGGCACGGGGATTTTGGCAGGCGGCCCGGGGACTGCTGCAGCTGCACCCGGCTCGGGTACTCCAGAGCACGGCCCTGGGACTTCAGCAGTCGGCCTGGGGACTTCTTCAGCACAGCAGGCGGAAGCAGCTGCCAACCTACCGCCTCCCGGCCCAACCACCCTCATACAAGTTGCAGTAGTGGCAGTCGAAGAAACTTCCATAGTTAGAAGCCACAGCTCGCAGAGCGACTGCATGGCAGGCAGGGGTTGCAAAACGGTGCCCCGCACGAAAAACGACTAAGGAAAAAACGCATATAGTGGAAGCCGGCATCGCACCTAGTCGTCCGGCTGTCGAGCAGGCGGTCGGCCGGATTCTGCTTTTATTGCCAACACTCCGAATGGCTAAGTACTAGCCCTCCCACAAACAGCTAAGTACTCAACCCAGCCGCAGTCCGCAGAGCGGTTGCTTGGCTGGCAAGAGGATAGCCAAGGGAGGGTGGCAAAGGAAAAAACCAAGGAGCAGAAGGCAAGAAAAGTTAGAAGATGGCACGACAAACATAAACAAGTGATAGAATATTTACATGGATAAAGGCCTACTGGCTGGCACTCAAACAAAGTTCAAACATACACCCCGCGGGTGGAATTAGGAAATTTAACCAAGATTGTCCAAGACTCTAGCAAACAGGGGAAAAGAGAAAACCCAAAGGAGCAGCAGAAGGCTCCGGCTGGGTGGTGCCGGTTGGCGTGGCAGAAGGCTCCGGCTGAACACTGGAGTCAATTGCGCCGCCTGATGCGGCAGGCGGCTCCATCTGGGCAGAAGAGTCAGCAGCGGCAGTCGGGACGGCGGAGGGCTGGAGGACGGAGTTGGTGGCATCCATCAGAGGAACGGGTGGCTGGTGGATCCCCGCCTGGCCGTCACCAGTAGCAGTCGGCGCCTTCGTGCACGGCTCGTTGCTTGAAGCCCGGTCAGGCTGGGGCTGACCGTCCGCCCAGACCTCCGCCAGGTCGACGGCCTGTTTGCAAATTTTTAGAATCCTCAAATTCTAAAAGGAAAAAAAGTTATGCTCAAATTTCAGTTTTTTTAATTTTTGTTAAATCTGGTCAAACTATGGTCAAACTACTTATTCAAGAAGTATTAGTGTCACTAAATAATTATTCAAGAATATTAGTGTTACTAAATAATTATTTCAGTTTTTTTTGAATTTTGGTCAAATCTGGTCAAACCGTGGTCAAGTTGTGGTCAAACTGTGGTCAAACTACTTATTCAAAAATATTAGTGTTACTAAATAATTATTGTTTTTTAGAACAATAATTTCAAATTCAAATAGTGAAATGTGTGACTTCATGCTCAAGCTAAATTCCTGAGGGTTAATAGGATTGACATCTTACTATTGTCAGGAAAACAACAAGTGCAGACTTGGAGACGAGGGAGAATAGAACCCAGAAGTTAAGCGTGCTTCGGCTGGAGTAGTGAGAGGATGGGTGACCATCCGGGAAGTTAGATGATTTGGAATGATGAGGGGTGATTAGAGGATGGGTGACCATCCGGGAAGTTAGATGATTTGGAATGATGAGGGGTGATTAGAGATTAGAGGTTAAATTGAGTAGCGATGAGGGAGGGGTGATTAGAGATTAGAGGTTAAAATATTTCAGAAATTTGAAAATCAAGAAAAAAATTCAAAAAAAATATTTCAATTTTTTTTTCAAAAAAGTTGTAAAATTTCCTTTAGTACCGGTTGGTGTTACCAACCGGGACTAAAGGTGGACCTCCAGGCAGCGGCCACGTGGACGGCCTTTAGTCCCGGTTCGTGTAAGAACCGGGACTAAAGAGGGAGGCTTTAGTAACGACCCTTTAGTCCCGGTTCCAGAACCGGGACTAAAGGCCCTTTTTCTACTAGTGATATGAGCTGTTCTTTTGTTTTGCTTTGTCATGTCTTGATCAAGATATTTGCTTTTATTTATCTTTGCTAGGAAGCTTTTCGTTGGTTTTTCTTTCTTTGTTTGTTTATTCACCAGCTTTGGATTCAACCGGAAAGCAGGCAACTCCGTGCCGCATTCAGCAAGCTAAGGAAGTTGTCTATTCATAGCATATATGTTGAGTTTGACCTGTTTTGGACAATAAATCTCCTTGAAGCTGCTCCAACTGTTGAGATATTTGATGTTGAGGTACTAGTTTTACTTATTCTTTTCTCGTTTGTTAGTTCAATAGATTTAGGCATTTCCTTCCTGGTTGTTGATATCATCGCATGATAGAATTCAGATAGGATCTCCTGGGAATCCTAGCTACTATATATACTTTATGTAATTATTAGGTCTTGGTTGTTGGATACAGGTGTATGAACATCCATGTATGGTACCATGTTGGGTGCGTGTTGGCGTTCAAAGAGTGCAACCTTCATGGAAGAAGCCTGGGTTTACAAGCTGTAAGAAGTAGGAACTGAGAGAGCTCTATGTTACCAACTTTAGTCCGCTCGTGGGTTGTCAGCATAGTCATCGTGGTAGAGCGCAAGGAGGAGGGCAGAGCATTGCCGGTCCATAGACCGGTGTATTACTTGAGCGAAGTACTGTCCGCCTCCAAGCAAAACTACCCGCATTACCAGAAGATGTGCTATGACCTGCACTTTGCCGCCAAGAAGCTGAAGCCTTACTTTCAAGAGCACCCCATAACCGTCGTCTCCACAGCTCCGCTTGCCGAGATCATTGGAAGCCGAGACGCCTCCGACCGAGTGGCCAAGTGGGCTATTGATTTGGCCCCTTACACCATCTACTACCAGCCTCGCACCGCCATCAAGTCACAAGTGCTGGCCGACTTCCTCGTCGACTGGGCCGAGACCCAATATTTGCTGCCTGCACCAGAGTCTACCCATTGGCAGATGCATTTTGATGGTTCAAAAATGCGCCCCAGTTTGGGAGCCGGCGTCGTCCTCACCTCTGCCAAAGGCGACAAGCTCAAATACTTGCTGCAAGTCCACTTCGCCGCCTCCAACAACGTCGCTGAGTACGAGGCACTCATACACGGGCTCCGGCTTGCCAAGGAACTCGGCATCCGCCAGATCCTGTGCTATGGTGACTCCGACTTGGTCGTCCAGCAGTCGTCACGCGACTGGGATGCCAAGGATGCAAACATGGCGAGCTAGCGCTTCCTCATGCAGCAACTCAGTGGATACTTTGACGGGTGCGAGTTCCTTCACGTGCCAAGAAACGACAACGAGCAAGCAGATGCCTTGGCACGGATTGGCTCCACCTGACAAGCGATACCAACCGGCGTAGCCCTACGCCACCTTCTCAAGCCATCTCCTGATTCAAACTCCATCTTTGTGCCGGCCCCTCCCGAAGCAGTAGGATCCAACTTGACAGTCCCAGAGGCCGGCACGGGGATTTTGGCAGGCGGCCCGGGGACTGCTGCAGCCGCACCCGGCTTAGGGACTCCAGAGCCCGGCCCGGGGACTTCAACAGTTGGCTGGGGGACTTCTTCAGCACAGCAGGTGGAAGTAGCTGCCAACCTGCCGCCTCCCAGCCCAACCACCCTCATACAAGTTGCAGTTGTGGCAGTCGAAGAAACTTCCTTTGTCAAAAGCCACAGCTCGCAGAGCGACAGCATGGCGGGCAGGGGTTGCAAAACGGTGCCCCGCACGAAAAACGACTAAGGAAAAAACGCATATAGTGGAAGCCGGCATCGCACCTAGTCGTCCGGCTATCGAGCAGGCGGTCGGCCGGCTTCTTCTTTTGTTGCCAACACTCCGAATGGCTAAGTACTAGCCCTCCCACAAACAGCTAAGTACTCAACCCAGCCGCAGTCCGGAGAGCGGTTGCTTGGCTGGCAAGAGTATAGCCAAGGGAGGGCGGCAAAGGAAAAAACCAAGGAGCAAAAGGAAAGAAGAGTAAGAAGACGGCACATCAAACATAAACAAGTGATAGAATATTTACATGGATAAAGGCCTACTGGCGGGCACTCAAACAAAGTTCGAACATACACCCCGCGGGTGGAATTGTGAAATTTAACCAAGATTGTCCAAGACTCTAGCAAACAGGGGGAAAGAGAAAATCCTAAGGAGCAGCAGAAGGCTCCGGCTCGGCGGTGCCGGTTGGCGTGGCAGAAGGCTCCGGCTGAATGCTGGAGTCGGCTGCGCCGCCTGACGCGGCAGGCGGCTCCATCTGGGCAGAAGAGTCGACAGTGGCAGAGGGCTAGAGGACGGAGTCGGTGGCATCCGTCGGAGGAACAGGTGGCTGGTCGATCCCCGCCTGGCCGTCTCCAGTAGCAGTCGGCGCCTTGGTGCACGGCTCGTTGCTTGAGGCCCGGTCAGGCTGGGGCTGACCGTCCGCCCCGACCTCCGGCAGGTCGACGGCCTGTTTGCAAATTTTTAGAATCCTCAAATTCTAAAAGGAAAAGAAGTTATGCTCAAATTTCAGTTTTTTTAATTTTTTTTAGTTTTTGTTAAATCTGGTTAAACTATGGTCAAACTACTTATTCAAGAAGTATTAGTGTCACTAAATAATTATTCAAGAATATTAGTGTTACTAATTAACTATTTTAGTTTTTTTGAATTTTGGTCAAATCTCGTCAAGTTGTGGTCAAACTATGGTCAAACTACTTATTCAAGAAATATTAGTGTTACTAAATAATTATTGTTTTTTAGAACAATAGTTTCAAACTCAAACAGTGAAATGTGTGACTTCATGCTCAAGCTAAATTCCTGAGGGTTAATAGAATTGGCATCTTACTATTGTCAGGAAAACAACAAGTGCAGACTTAGAAACGAGGGAGAATAGAACCTGGAAGTTAAGCGTGCTCAGGCTGGAGTAGTGAGAGGATGGGTGACCGTCCGGGAAGTTAGATGATTTGGAATGATGAGGGGTGATTAGAGATTAGAGGTTAAATTAAGCAGCGATGAGGGAGGGGTGATTAGAGATTAGAGGTTAAAATAATTCAGAAATTTGAAAATCAAGAACAAAATTCAAAAAAAAAAATCATACAATTTCCTTTAGTACCGGTTGGTGTTACCAACCGAGACTAAAGGTGGACCTCCAGGCAGCGGCCACGTGGACGGCCTTTAGTCCCGGTTCTGGATAAAGGCCTACTGGCCGGCACTCAGACAAAGTTCGAACATACACCCCGCGGGTGGAATTGCGAAATTTAACCAAGATTGTCCAAGACTCTAGCAAACAGGGGAAAAGGGAAAATCCTAAGGAGCAGCAGAAGGCTCCGGCTGGGCGGTGCCGGTTGGCGTGGCAGAAGGCTCCGGCTGAACACTAGAGTTGGCTGCACAGCCTGACGCGGCAGGCGGCTTCGTCTGGGCAGAAGAGTCGTTGGCGGCAGCCGGGGCGGCGGAGGGCTGGAGGACGGAGTCGGTGGCATCCGTCGGAGGAACGGGTGGCTGGTCGATCCCAGCCTGGCCGTCTCCAGTAGCAGTCGGCGCCTTGGTGCGTGGCTCATTGCTTGAGGCCCGGTCAGGCTGGGGCTGACCGTTCGCCCCGACCTCCGGCAGGTCGACGGCCTGTTTGCAAATTTTTAGAATCCTCAAATTCTAAAAAGAAAAAAAGTTATGCTCAAATTTTAGTTTTTTTAATTTTTTAAAATTTTTGTTAAATCTGGTCAAACTATGGTCAAACTACTTATTCAAGAAGTATTAGTGTCACTAAATAATTATTCAAGAATATTAGTGTTACTAAATAATTATTTCAGTTTTTTTGAATTTTTGTCAAATCTGGTCAAACTATGGTCAAGCTGTGGTCATAATGTGGTCAAACTACTTATCCAAAAAATATTAGTGTTACTAAATAATTATTGTTTTTTAGAACAATAGTTTCAAACTGAAACAGTGAAATGTGTGACTTCATGCTCAAGCTAAATTCCTGAGGGTTAATAGGATTGACATCGTACTATTGTCAGGAAAACAACAAGTGCAGACTTGGAAACGAGGGAGAATATAACCCGAAAGTTAAGCGTGCTCAGGCTGGAGTAGTGTGAGGATGGGTGACCGTCCGGGAAGTTAGATGATTTGGAATGATAAGGGGTGATTAGAGATTAGAGGTTAAATTGAGCAGCGATGAGGGAGGGATGACTAGAGATTAGAGGTTAAAATAATTCAGAAATTTGAAATTCAAGAAAAAAATAAAAAAATAAAAAAATTCAAAAAAAAATCATAAAATTTCCTTTAGTACCGACCGGGACTAAAAGTGGACCTCCAGGCAGCGGCCACGTGGACGGCCTTTAGTCCCGGTTCGTGTAAGACTCGGGACTAAAGGGGGAGGCTTTAGTAACGACCCTTTAGTCCCGGTTCCAGAACCGGGCCTAAAGGCCCTTTTTCTACTAGTGATATGAGTTGTTCTTTTGTTTGGTTTTTCATGTCTTGATCTAGATATTTGCTTTTATTTATTTTTGCTAGGAAGCTTTTCGTTGATTTTTCTTTCTTTCTTTGTTTATTCACCAGCTTTGGATCCAACCGGAAAGCAGGCAACACCGTGCCGCATTCAGCAAGCTAAGGAAGCTGTCTATTCATGGCATATATGTTGAGTTTGACCTGTTATGGACAATAAATCTCCTTGAAGCTGCTCCAATTGTTGAGATATTTGATATTGAGGTACAAATTTTACTTATTCCTTTCTCGTTTGTTAGTTCAATAGATTTTGGCGTTTCCTTCCTGGTTGTTGATATCATCGCATGATAGAATTCAGATAGGATCTTCTGGGAATCCTAGCTACTATATATACTTTATGTAATTATTAGGTCTTGGTTGTTGGATACAGGTGTATGAACATCCATGTATGGTACCATATTGGGTGCGCGTTGGCGTTCAAAGAGTGCGACCTTCATGGAAGAAGCCTGGGTTTACAAGCTGTAAGAAGTGGCAACTGAGAGAGCTCTATGTTACCAACTTTAGTCCCCTCGTGGGGCAACATGTGTTATTTGTACGCGAGGTGATGGATCGAGCGCCAAACTTGAAAACTGTTATTTTGAAGGAAGATGAAGAAGCATGCAAGGATTGTGAGGCAATGGGCGCACTGCCTACTCCTGTAGGAGGCTTGTTTCCGAGGATCAAAAAGGAGCAAGAAACAATAGCCCAGCAACTTAGGGACAACATGGTCAGCTCGTCCTCGGCACAGATAATTTTCAAAAGTATTGTTTCAACGGTGGTATTCTGAACTTATGTATGTCTGAATGCAAGTGCAAGAAGTAAACGAAAATACAGGCTTTTCATTGTGGGGTTTGTTATATTTTTCTATTGTTAGTGTTGTTGTAAACGCTAATGCATCAACATTAGCAGTTGCAATCAATTTATTTTAGGCGAGGCAGCTCCAGCAAATTTGAATTATCGGACACAGAAATCCTGTGAGTAATCTGCCATTTTCTGGTTTTGGGAAAACATTTTTCTTTTGCAATAGAAATCAAAAAGAAAAGTTACACGTAATCCAAGTTGAGATTACAACAGAAAATCGAAAAGTGACATAACTGATTCACGATGAATAGCTAATTTAAAGTTCAACTGAGCAGCAAGCACCCTGTATAGATATGCTTTTCTAACGCTCCTGATCGCACATAAGGAAGCCTGAAACCGTGGTATTCGGAAGATGGTTGCCATTACGTCCTGGTATTTGTGATGGGAAAGGCGCAAACTAGTGCATAAGGAGAGCATTCAAGATGTCAAACAAATTTCAATGGGATACAAGCTCTTACGGTTAATTATGTTCTTGCTTCCTCTCTAGAGGCTACTATGGAAAGTGGGTTGGATTTGCAAGGGGGGATTTGTGAACCTTAATTTTGATGCTTCTTTTGATCATGATCTTCTTAAGGCAAACATTGTTTAAATATTCACTGAGTTCGCGATAAAAAGAACTCGGCAGTATTAAAGATTGTCGGGTCTCGACCAGCCTTGAGTGATCCAGTTCTTGGAGGATTTAGGTGTCGAGACTTTCAGCGTTTCTGGAGGATTTTCTACTCTGAAATAGTCCCACCGTTCCAACGATTTGAGACATAAATTTGTCCTAAAGTCAGAAATTTCTAAGTTTGACTGTGTTTCTAGATAAAGATGTTGATATATAGAATATTGAATAAATGCATTATAAAAATATATTTCATAAAGAGTAGAATGATGTTCTTTTGATAGATATAGATATTTTTTCTATAAAAACTTGTTCAAGCAGAGAAAATGTTGGCTTAGATAAAACTTACATGACTTATATTTTACTGGGGGGAGTAGTCTTTACCTCGATATTTCACTCTAGTTTCTACCTCAATATTTCTTTAACTTTTAGGATTTCTGTGTCCTGAATAATTCACATTTGCAGGAGCCACCTCGCCTGAAAATGAATTGATGCTACTGCTAATGTTGATGCATTGGCGTTTACAGGGAATGCTTACTTTAAACAGTAGAAAATAGAACTAGCAAGCCTGCATATTACAATTTCATTTACTACTAGCAGTTGCATTGGACATACATACAAGTTCAGAATACCACTGTTGAAGTAATACTTTTGAAAATTATCTTCACCGAGGACGAGCCCACCATGTTGTCCCTAAGTTGCCGTGCTATTGTTTCTTGCTCATTTTTGGTCCTTGGAAACAAGCCTCCTACCGGATTAGGCAGTGGACCCATTGCCTCGCAATCCTTGCATGGTTCTTTGTCTTCTTTCAAAATAACAGTTTTCAAGTTTGGCGCTCGATCCATCACCTCGCGTACAAATAACATATGTAGCTCCATGAGGGGACTAAAGTTGGTGACGTGGAGCTCTCTCAGTTGCCACTTATTACAGTTTGTGAACCCAGGCATCTTCCATGAAGGTTGCACTCTTTCAATGCCAACGAGCTCCCAATGCAGTACTAGACATGGATGTTGAAACACCTGTATCCAACAACCAAGACCTAATAATTACACAAAGCATATATAGCAAGATTCCAGGAGATCCTATTTAGAATTCTATCATGCCATGATATCAATAACCAGGAAGGAAATGCATAAATCTATTCAACTAACAATCGAGAAAAGAATCAAGTAAAATTAGTACCTCAATGTCGAATATCTCAACTGTTGGAGCAGCTTCAAGGAGATTTATTGTCCATAACAGGTCAAACTCAACATATATGCCATGAATAGACAGCTTCCTTAGCTTGTTGAATGCAGCGCGGAGTTGCTTGCTTTCAGGCTGGATCCAAAGCTGGTGAACAGACAAATAAAGGAAAAAAATTAACGGAACATCCTAGCAATAAAAAAGAAAAGCAAATATCTTGATCAAGACATGAAACAGCAAAAACAAAACAAAAAAACAGTGTGTACGATCCTAATTAACCCCGTAAGTTCAAAATTCCTACTGATGAAATTAGAAGCACGTCGCACAATATATGCTGAAATGATAGCTTGTAAACTGTTTATCGTGCTGTTTTTCTGTCTTTTTCTTTCCCATATGTACATACTTTTTTTGATCCAAAGGGGTTGCCCCCCGCCCCATTTTTATTAAAACGGAACACAGCATAACCACGACGTTTTACAGCACTCAGCCGCTCAGGCTGGGCCAGAGTAGCTAAGCCGGAAAAGTAACCCCCTAGATCGAACCATGCAGCGCTCAGGGAGAAACAGAAAGCAGGTTTTAGAAAAGACACTAGGCCAGAAAGCTATGGAAATTTTGGGCACAACGATGGTGCTCGGCTGCCTAGCCGGAATGTGCCCTGAGCACAAAGCTGCCCTGACCACTCCCCGCTCCCCATATGTACATACTCTCATCCTTTTCGAAATAAAAGGCACGGTAGGGACCTTCCCTACTGTTTTCCTCTATCGAAAAGGACGACATGAAACAGGAAGAAGAAAAACACAGCGTGTACGGTTCTAATTAACCCTGTAACTTCAAAATTCCTACTAATTAGATTAGAACAGCATCGCACAATATATACTGCAATAGTATGGAATTACCTTTTCTCCCTGGAAGTTTAAGGTCAGGGTATCGATTTCTGTGGCACCATCTAGAAGCTGGCTTAGACTAAACCCCGAGTGATCAAGGTGTGCACCACATAGGAGGAATAACTCCTTAAGAGATGGGACAGAACCAAAATGCAAGGGGCCCTCACAGTACATCCAAGCCTGCCAACTGAGCCGCTCTAGTTTGGGAAGGCAGAGCACCTCAAGCCTCTTCAAGTAGGAATAGCGGACTTCAAGAACCCTGAGAGACGAATTCGGCGAGTCTATCTGCCACACTGAGCAGTCCCCAGCGTCACAGTGGTCCAAACTAAGGTGCTGCAGCTGCTTGCAGCAATCAAATAGGATGTTATGTATATCCCTGAGGGAGTCCTGGATTAGGGGGTGCCCGGATAGCCGAACTATCACTGTTGGCCGGACTCCTGAACTATGAAGATACAAGATTGAAGACTTCGTCCCGTGTCCGGATGTGACTTTCCTTGGCGTGGAAGGCAAGCTTGGCGATACCGATATGTAGATCTCCTACCATTGTAACCAACTCTGTGTAACCCTAACCCTCTCCGGTGTCTATATAAACCGGAGGGTTTTAGTCCGTAGGACGAACAACAATCATACCATAGGCTAGCTTCTAGGGTTTAGCCTCTTTGATCTCGTGGTAGATCTACTCTTGTACTACCCATATCATCAATATTAATCAAGCAGGAGTAGGGTTTTACTTCCATCGAGAGGGCCCGAACCTGGGTAAAAACATCGTGTCCCTTGTCTCCTGTTACCATCCGCCTAGACGCACAGTTCGGGACCCCCTACCCGAGATCCACCGGTTTTGACACCGACATTGGTGCTTTCATTGAGAGTTCCTCTGTGTCGTCACCTTTAGAATTGATGGCTCCTTCGATCATCAACAACGACGCGGTCCAGGGTGAGACTTTTCTCCCCGGACAGATCTTCGTATTCGGCGGCTTTGCACTGCGGGCCAATTCACTTGGCCATCTGGAGCAGATCGAAAGCTACGCCCCTGGCCATCAGGTCAGATTTGGGAGTTTGAACTACAAGGCTGACATCCGCGGAGACTTGATCTTCGACGGATTCGAGCCACAGCCAAGCGCGCCGCACTGTCTCGATGGGTATGATCTAGCTCTGCCGCCGAACAGTGCCCTAGAGGCCGCACCAGCGTCCGCTCCGCCCCTTAGCTCGGAGCCGACTTCGCCGATCGAAGACGAGAGGTTGGACACCGCCTCGGGGGCTACGATCTCTACGGCGATTGAGCCGAACACCATCCCTGTCCTTTGCGAAGCCCGTGACTCCGAGGTGCCGGACTCCTCTCCGGACTCCGAACCTCCCGCGCCCCTACCAATCAAATCCGATTGGGCGCCGGTTATGGAGTTCACTGCCGCGGACATCTTTCAGCACTCGCCCTTTGGCGACATCCTGAGTTCACTAAAGTCTCTCTCTTTATCAGGAGAGCCCTGGCCGGACTATGGTCAGGAAGGTTGGGATGTGGACGACGAAGAAATTCAACACCCACCCACCACCCACTTTGTAGCCACTGTCGATGATTTTGAAGGAAATATGCCCTAGAGGCAATAATAAAGTTATTATTTATTTCCTTATATCATGATAAATGTTTATTATTCATGCTAGAATTGTATTAATCGGAAACATGATACATGTGTGAATACATAGACAAACATATAGTCACTAGTATGCCTCTACTTGACTAGCTCATCAATCAAAGATGGTTATGTTTCCTAACCATAGACATGTGTTGTCATTTGATTAATGGGATCACATCATTAGGAGAATGATGTGATTGACATGACCCATTCTGTTAGCCTAGCACTTGATCGTTTAGTATACTGCTATTGCTTTCTTCATGACTTATACAAAGTTCCTGCAACTATGAGATTGTGCAACTCCCGTTTACCGGAGGAACACTTTGTGTGCTACCAAACGTCACAACGTAACTGGGTGATTATAAAGGTGCTCTACAGGTGTCTCCGAAGGTACATGTTGGGTTGGCATAATTCGAGATTAGGTTTTGTCACTCCGATTGTCGGGGAGGTATCTCTGGGCCCTCTCGGTAACACTCATCACCTAAGCCTTGCAAGCATTATAACTAATGAGTTGGTTATGAGATGATGTATTATGGAACGAGTAAAGAGACTTGCCAGTAATGAGATTGAACTAGGTATTGGATACCGACGATCAAATCTCGGGCAAGTAACATACCGATGAAAAGGGAACAACGTATGTTGTTATGCGGTTTGACCGATAAAGATCTTCGTAGAATATGTAGGAGCCAATATGGACATCCATGTTCCGCTATTGGTTATTGACCATGAATAGTTCTAGGTCATGTCTACATAGTTCTCGAACCCGTAGGGTCCGCACACTTAAGGTTTCGATGACAGTTATATTATGAGTTTATGAGTTTTGATGTACCGAAGGAGTTCGGAGTCCCGGATGAGATCGGGGACATGACGAGGAGTCTCGAAATGGTCGAGACGTAAAGATCGATATATTGGACGACTATATTCAGAGTTAGGAAAGGTTCCGAGTGATTCGGGTATTTATCGGAGTACCGGAGAGTTACGGGAATTCGCCGGGGAGGAGTATTGGGCCTTATTGGGCCATACGGGAAAGAGAGAGGGGCTGCCTAGGGCAGGCCGCGCGCCCCCCCATGGCCTAGTCCGAATTGGACTAGGGGGAGGGGCCGCACCCCCTCCTTCCTTCCCTTCTCTCTTCCCCTTCCTTGTCATCTACTCCTAATACATGGAAGGACTCCTAGTTGGACTAGGAAAGGGGGAATCCTACTCCCGGTGGGAGTAGGACTCCCCTAGGGTGCGCCATAGAAGAGGGCCGGCCCTCCCCTCCTCCACTCCTTTATATACGGGGTAGGGGGCACCCCATAGACACACAAGTTGATCTACGGATCGTTCCTTAGCCGTGTGCGGTGCCCCCCCTCCACCATATTCCACCTCGGTCATATCGTCGCGGAGTTTAGGCGAAGCCCTGCGCCGGTAGAACATCATCATCGTCACCACGCCGTCGTGCTGACGGAATGTTGGGGAACGTTGCAGAAAATTAAAATTTTTCCTACGGTTTCACCAAGATCCATCTATGAGTTCATGTAAGCAACGAGTAACGGGAGAGAGATTGCATCTACATACCACTTGTAGATCGCGTGCAGAAGCTTGCAAGGTGATGATGGAGTCGTACTCGACGTGATTCGAATCACCGATGACCAAGTGCTGAACGGACAGCACCTCCGCGTTCAACACACGTATGGTACGGGTGACGTCTCCTCCGTCTTGATCCAGCAAGAGGAAGGAGAGGTTGAGGAAGACAGCTCCACCGGCAGCACGACGGCGTGGTGATGGTGGAGAAGCAGTACTCCGATAGGGCTTCGCCGAGCACACAACGGAGGACGAGAGGTGTTGGGGAGGGGAGGGCTGCGCCTTGGCTTGTGGTGCGGCTTCCCTCCCCTCACCCCTCTATTTATAGGGGGAAGGGAGAAGGGGGCCGGCCCCTCTAGATCCATCTAGAGGGGGGGCGACGGCCAAGGGGAGGGGGGACTTGCCCCCCAAGCAAGGGGGGGCGCCCCCTCTAGGGTTCCCCCGTCAACCCTAGGCGCAAGGGCCCAAGGGAGGGGGTGCGCCCAGCCCACCAGGGGCTGGCTTACTCCCCACGCAGCCCAAGTGGCCCCCCCGGGAGGGGTGGCCCCTCCCGGTGGACCCCCGAAACCCTTCCGGTGGCCCCGGTACAATACCGGTATGCCCTCGAAACTTTCCGGTGTCCTTTTAACAACTTCCCATATATAAATCTTTACCTCCGGACCCTTCCGGAACTCCTCGTGACGTCCGGGATCTCATCCGGGACTCCGAACAACATTCGGTAGTCACATACTAGTCTTCCTAATAACCCTAGCGTCACCGAACCTTAAGTGTGTAGACCCTACGGGTTCGGGAGACACGCAGACATGACCGAGACGACTCTCGGGCAATAACCAACAGTGGGGTCTGGATACCCATGTTGGCTCCCACATGCTCCTCGATGATTTCATCGGTTGAACCACGATGTCGAGGATTCGATCAAACCCTGTATACAATTCCCTTTGTCAATCGGTACGTTACTTGCCCGAGACTTGATCGTCGGTATCCCAATACCTTGTTCAGTCTCGTTACCGGCAAGTCACTTTACTCGTACCGTAATGCATGATCCGTGGCCAACACCTTGGTCACCTTGAGCTCAATGATGCATTACCGAGTGGGCCCAGAGATACCTCTCCGTCATACGGAGTGACAAATCCTAGTCTCGATCCGTGTCAACCCAACAGATACTTTCGGAGATACCTGTAATGCACCTTTATAGTCACCCAGTTACGTTGTGACATTTGATACACCCAAGGCACTCCTACGGTATCCGGGAGTTACACGATCTCATGGTCGAAGGAAGAGATACTTGACATTGGCAAAGCTCTAGCAAACGAACTACACGATCTTTTATGCTATGCTTAGGATTGGGTCTTGTCCATCACATCATTCTCCTAATGATGTGATCCCGTTATCAACGACATCCAATGTCCATAGTCAGGAAACCATGACTATCTGTTGATCACAACGAGCTAGTCAACTAGAGGCTCACTAGGGACATATTGTGGTCTATGTGTTCACACGTGTATTACGATTTCCGGATAATACAGTTATAGCATGAACAAAAGACAATTATCATGAACAATGAAATATAATAATACTTTTATTATTGCCTCTAGGGCATATTTCCAACACGGAACTCATCTCCGGAGCTTCGCTGGATCGGAGGCCGGAGATCGTCATCGAGCTGAACGTGTGCTGAACTCGGAGGCCCCGTACGTTCGGAGCTTGGATCGGTCGGATCGTGAAGACGTATGACTACATCAACCGTGTTGTGCTAACGCTTCCGCTTAAGGTCTACGAGGGTACCTGGACGAACACTCTCCCCTCTCGTTGCTATACCATCACCATGATCTTGCGTGTGCGTAGGAAAATTTTTGAAATTACTACGTTCCCCAACAGTGGCATCCGAGCCTAGGTTTTATGCATTGATGTTATATGCACGAGTAGAACACAAGTGAGTTGTGGGCGATACAAGTCATACTGCTTACCAGCATGTCATACTTTGGTTCGGCGGTATTGTGAGATGAAGCGGCCCGGACCGACATTACGCGTACGCTTACACGAGACTGGTTTCACCGTTACAAGCACTCGTTTTTAAAGGTGGCTGGCGGGTGTCTGTCTCTCTCACTTTAGCTGAATCGAGTGTGGCTACGCCCGGTCCTTGCGAAGGTTAAAACAGCACTAACTTGACGAACTATCGTTGTGGTTTTGATGCGTAGGTAAGAACGGTTCTTGCTCAGCCCGTAGCAGCCACGTAAAACTTGCAACAACAAAGTAGAGGACGTCTAACTTGTCTTTGCAGGGCATGTTGTGATGTGATATGGCCAAGACGTGATGCTATATTTTATTGTATGACATGATCATGTTTTGTAACCGAAGTTATCGGCAACTGGTAGGAGCCATATGGTTGGCACTTTATTGTATGAAATGCAAACGCCCTGTAATTGCTTTACTTTATCACTAAGCGGTAGCGATAGTCATAGAAGCAATAGATGGCGTAAATGACAACGATGCTACGATGGAGATCAAGGTGTCGCGCCGGTGACGATGGTGATCACGACAGTGCTTCGGAGATGGAGATCACAAGCACAAGATGATGATGGCCATATCATATCACTTATATTGATTGCATGTGATGTTTATCCTTTATGCATCTTATCTTGCTTTGATTGACGGTAGCATTTTAAGATGATCTCTCACTAAAATTATCAAGAAGTGTTCTCCCTGAGTATGCACCGTTGCCAAAGTTCGTCGTGCCCAGACACCACGTGATGATCGGGTGTGATAAGCTCTACGTCCATCTACAACGGGTGCAAGCCAGTTTTGCACACGCGGAATACTCAGGTTAAACTTGACGAGCCTAGCATATGCAGATATGGCCTCGGAGCACGGAGACCGAAAGGTCGAGCGTGAATCATATAGTAGATATGATCAACATAGTGATGTTCACCATTGAAACTACTCCATCTCACGTGATGATCGGACATGGTTTAGTTGATTTGGATCACGTGATCACTTAGAAGATTAGAGGGATGTCTATCTAAGTGGGAGTTCTTAAAATAATATGATTAATTGAACTTTAATTTATCATGAACTTAGTCCTGGTAGTATTTTGCAAATTATGTTGTAGATCAATAGCTCGCGTTGTTGCTTTCATATGTTTATTTTGATATGTTCCTAGAGAAAATTGTGTTGAAAAATGTTAGTAGCAATGATGCGGATTGGATCTGTGATCTGAGGTTTATCCTTATTGCTGCACAGAAGAATTATGTCCTTAATGCACCGCTAGGTGATAGACCTATTGCAGGAGCAGATGCACACGTTATGAACGTTTGGCTAGCTTAATACGATGACTACTTGATAGTTTAGTGCACCATGCTTAACAGCTTAGAATCGGGACTTCAAAGACGTTTTGAACGTCATGGACCATATGAGATGTTCCAGGAGTTGAAGTTAATATTTTAAGAAAATACCCGAGTTGAGAGATATGAAGTCTGCAACAAGTTCTATGGCTAAAAGATGGAGGAGAATCGCTCAACTAGTGAGCATGTGCTCAGATTGTCTGTGTACTACAATCGCTTGAATCAAGTGGGAGTTAATCTTCCAGATAAGTTAGTGATTGACAGAGTTCTCTAGTCACCATCACCAAGTTAGTAGAACTTTGTGATGAACTATAGTATGCAAGGGATGACGAAAACGATTCCCGAGCTCTTCGTGATGTTGAAATCGACGAAGGTAGAAATCAAGAAAGAGCATCAAGTGTTGATGGTTGGCAAGATCACTAGTTTCAAGAAAAAGGGCAAAGGGAAAGAAAGGGAACTTCAAGTGAAAAGACAAGCAAGTTGTCACTCCCACGAAGAAGCCCAAAGCTGAACCAAAGCCTGAAACTAAGTGCTTACACTGCAAAGGAAATGGTCACTGGAAACGGAAATGCCTTGAATATTTGGTGGATAAGAAGGATGGCAAAGTGAACAAGGGTATATTTGATATACAAGTTATTGATGTGTGCCTTACTAGTGTTTATAGTAGCTCCTGAGTATTTGATACTTGTTCGGTTGCTAAGATTAGTAACTCGAAACAGGAGTTACAGAATAAACAGAGACTAGTTGAAGGGGAAGTGACAATGAGTGTTGGAAGTAGTTCCAAGATTTATATGATCATCATCGCACACTCCCTATACTTTCGGGATTAGTGTTAAACCTAAATAAATGTTATTTGGCGTTTGCGTTGAGCATGAATATGACTTGATCATGTTTATTGCAATACAGTTATTCATTTAAAGTTAAAGAATAATTGTTATTCTGTTTACGTGAATAATACCTTCAATGGTTTTACACCCAATGAAAATAGTTTGTTGGATCTCGATCATAGTGATACACATATTCATAATATTGAGGCCAAAAGATGCAAAGTTAATAATGATAGTGCAACTTATTTGTGGCACTGCCGTTTGGGTCATATCGGTGTAAAGCGCATGAAGAAACTCCATAAAGATGGATTTTCGGAATCACTTGGTTATGAATCATTTGATGCTTGCGAACCGTGCCTTTTGGGCAAGATGACTAAAACTCTATTCTTCAGAACAATGGAACGAGCTACTGACTTATTAGAAATAATACATACTGATGTATGCAGACCAATGAGTATGAAGGCTCATGGCAAGTATCGTTATTTTCTGACCTTCACAAGATGATTTGAGCAGATATGGGTATATCTACTTGATGAAACATAAGTCTGAAATAGTTGAAAGGTTCAAAGAATTTCAGAGTGAAGTGGAAAAATCATTGTAACAAGAAAATAAAGTTTCTGCGATCTGATCGCGGAGACGAATATTTGAGTTACGAGTTTGGTTTTCAATTAAAACAATGTGGAATAGTTTCACAGCTCACGCCACCTGGAACATCACAACATTATGGTGTGTCCGAACGTCGTAACCGCACTTTACTGGATATGGTGCGATCTATGATGTCTCTTACTGATTTACCAATATTGTTTTGGGGTTATGCATTAGAGACAGCTGCATTCACATTAAAAGGGCACCATCTAAATCCGTTGAGACGACAACATATGAACTGTGGTTTAGCAAGAAACCCAAGTTGTCGTTTCTTAAAGTTTGGGGCTGCGATACTTATGTGAAAAAGTTTCATCCTGATAAGCTCGAACCCAAATCGGAGAAGTGCGTCTTCATAGAATACCCAAAGGAAATTGTTGGGTACACCTTCTATCACAGATCCGAAAAGCAAGATTTTCGTTGCTAAAAATGGATCCTTTCTAGAAAAAAAAGTTTCTCTCGAAAGAAGTGAGTGGGAGGAAAGTAGAACTTGATGAGGTAACTGTACCTTTCTCCCGAATTGAAAAATAGTTCATCACTGAAATCAGTTCCAGTGATTCCTACACCAATTAGTGAGGAAGCTAATGATGATGATCATGAAACTTCAGATCAAGTTACTACAGAACCTCGTAGGTCTTCCACATTGAGATCCGTGCCAGAGTGGTACGATAATCCTATTCTGGAAGTCATGTTACTAGACCGTGATGAATCTACGAACTATGAGGAAGCGATGATGAGCCCAGATTCCGCGAAATGGCTTGAGGCCATAAAATCTGAGATATGATCCATGTATGAGAACAAAGTATGGACTTTGATTGACTTGCTCGATGATCAGCAAGCCATGTTAAATAAATGGATCTTCAAGAGGAAGACGGACACTGATAGTAGTGTTACTATCCACTAAGCTCGACTTGTTGCAAAAGGTTTTCAACAAGTTCAAGGGGTTGAATACGATGAGATTTTCTCACTCGTATCAATGCTTAAGTCTGTCCGAATCATGTTAGCAATTGCCACATTTTATGAAATCTGGCAAAAGGATGTCAAAACTGCATTCCTTAATAGATTTATTAAAGAAGAGTTGTATATGATGCAACCAGAAGGTTTTGTCAATCCTAAAGGTGCTAACAAAATGTTCAAGCTCCATCGATCCATCTATGGACTGGTGCAAGCATCTCAGAGTTGGAATATACGCTTTGATAAGTTGATCAAAGCATATTGTTTTATACAGACTTGCGGTGAAGCCTGTATTTACAAGAAAGTGAGTGGGAGCACTACAGCATTTCTGATAAGTATATATGAATGACATATTGTTGATCGGAAAGAATGTAGAATTTTTCTGCAAAGCATGAAAGGATACTTGAACAAGAGTTTTTTAAAGAAAGACATCAGTGAAGCTGCTTACATATTGAGCATCAAGATCTATATAGATAGATCAAGACGCTTGATAAGATTTTTCAATGAATACATACCTTGATAAATTTTTGAAATAGTTCAAAATGGAACAGTCAAAGAAGGAGTTCTTGCCTGTGTTGCAAGGTGTGAAATTGAGTAAGACTCAAGACCCGACCATAGCAGAAAATAGAAAGCGAATGAAAAGTCATTCCCTATGCCCCAGTCATAGGTTCTATAAAGTATGCTATGCTGTGAACCAGACCTATTGTATACTCTGCCCTGGTTTGGCAAGGGAGTACAATAGTGATCTAGGAGTAGATCACTGGACATTGGTCAAAATTATCCTTAGTGGAATAAGGATATGTTTCTCAATTATGGAGGTGACAAAATGTTCGTCGTAAAAGGTTACGTCGATACAAGTTTTGGCACTGATCCAGATGACTCTAAGTCTTAATTTGGATACATTGAAAGTGGGAGCAATTAGCTAGAGTAGCTCCGTGCAGAATATTGTAGACATAGAATATTTGCAAAATACATACGGCTCTGAATGTGACAGACCCGTTGACTAAACTTCTCTCACGAGCAAAACATGATCATACCTTTGTACTCTTTGGGTGTTAATCACATAGCGATGTGAACTAGATTATTGACTCTAGTAAACCCTTCGAGTGTTGATCACATGAGGATGTGAACTATGGGTATTAATCACATACAGATATGAATATTGGTGTTAAATCACATGGCGATGTGAACTAGATTATTGACTCTAGTGCAAGTGGGAGACTGAAGGAAATATGCCCTAGAGGCAATAATAAAGTTATTATTTATTTCCTTATATCATGATAAATGTTTATTATTCATGCTAGAATTGTATTAACCGGAAACATGATACATGTGTGAATACATAGACAAACATATAGTCACTAGTATGCCTCTACTTGACTAGCTCATTAATCAAAGATGGTTATGTTTCCTAACCATAGACATGTGTTATCATTTGATTAATGGGATCACATCATTAGGAGAATGATGTGATTGACATGACCCATTCCGTTAGCCTAGCACTTGATTGTTTAGTATACTGCTATTGCTTTCTTCATGACTTATACAAAGTTCCTGTAACTATGAGATTGTGCAACTCCCGTTTACCGGAGGAGCACTTTGTGTGCTACCAAACGTCACAACGTAACTGGGTGATTATAAAGGTGCTCTACAGGTGTCTCCGAAGGTACATGTTGGGTTGGCATAATTCGAGATTAGGTTTTGTCACTCCGATTGTCGGAGAGGTATCTCTGGGCCCTCTCGGTAATACTCATCACCTAAGCCTTGCAAGCATTGTAACTAATGAGTTGGGTATGAGATGATGTATTATGGAACGAGTAAAGAGACTTGCCAGTAATGAGATTGAACTAGGTATTGGATACCGACGATCAAATCTCGGGCAAGTAACATACCGATGACAAAGGGAACAACGTATGTTGTTATGCGGTTTGACCGATAAAGATCTTCGTAGAATATGTAGGAGCAAATATGGACATCCAGGTTCCGCTATTGGTTATTGACCACGAATAGTTCTAGGTCATGTCTACATAGTTCTCGAACCCGTAGGGTCCGCACGCTTAAGGTTTCGATGACAATTATATTATGAGTTTATGAGTTTTGATGTACCAAAGGAGTTCGGAGTCCCGGATGTGATCGGGGACATGACGAGGAGTCTCGAAATGGTCGAGACGTAAAGATCGATATATTGGACGACTATATTCGGAGTTCGGAAAGGTTCCGAGTGATTCGGGTATTTATCGGAGTACCGCAGAGTTACGGGAATTCGCCGGGAAGGAGTATTGGGCCTTATTGGGCCATACGGGAAAGAGAGAGCGGCTGCCTAGGGCAGGCCGCGCGCCCCCCCATGGCCTAGTCCGAATTGGACTAGGGGGAGGGGCCGCACCCCCTCCTTCCTTCCCTTCTCTCTTCCCCTTCCTTGTCTCCTACTCCTAATACATGAAAGGACTCCTAGTTGGACTAGGAAAGGGGGAATCCTACTCCCGGTGGGAGTAGGACACCCCTAGGGCGCGCCATAGAAGAGGTCCGGCGCTCCCCTCCTCCACTCCTTTATATACGGGGTAGGGGGCACCCCATAGACACACAAGTTGATCTACGGATCGTTCCTTAACTGTGTGCGGTGCCCCCCTCCACCATATTCCACCTCGGTCATATCGTCGCGGAGTTTAGGCGAAGCCCTGCTCCGGTAGAACATCATCATCGTCACCACGCCGTCGTGCTGACGGAACTCATCTCTGGAGCTTCGCTGGATCGGAGGCCGGAGATCGTCATCGAGCTGAACGTGTGCTGAACTAGGAGGCCCCGTACATTCGGAGCTTGGATCGGTCGGATCGTGAAGACGTACGACTACATCAACCGCCTTGTGCTAACGCTTCCGCTTACGGTCTACGAGGGTACGTGCACGAACACTCTGCCCTCTCGTTGCTATACCATCACCATGATCTTGCGTGTGCGTAGGAAATTTTTTGAAATTACTACGTTCCCCAACAGATTTAACCGACATGCTCGACTTCGACTCCGAAGACATCGACGGTATGGACGACGATGCATGAGACAACCAAGAACCAGCGCCTACATGGCACTGGAAGGCCACCTCGTCATACGACATATACATGGTGGACATCCCAGACGATAGGAATGGCAATGGAGTAGCGGAGGATGACCCCTCCAAGAAACAGCCCAAGCGCCGGCGTCAGCGGCGCCGCTCTAAATCCCGCCACAGCAAAAACGGTGATTCCGGCACGGGAGATAATAACACCCCGAACAGTGCCGAAGACAACCCCCTCCAGCAGGATTCAGCACAGGAGGAGGGAGAAGCCAGCCCTCATGATAGAGTGGCAGACAGAGAGGTAGAGGACGATAATTATATGCATCCCTCCGAAGATGAAGCAAGCCTCGACGACGACGAATTTGTCGTGCCCGAGGATCCCGTCGATCAAGAGCGTTTTAAGCGCAGGCTTATGGCCACGGCAAGCAGCCTCAAGATAAAGCAGCAGCAGCTTAGAGCTGACCAAGACTTGCTAGCTGACAGATGGACCGAAGTTCTTGCAGCCGAAGAGTACAAACTCGATCGCCCCTCCAAGAGCTACCCAAAACGCAGGCTGCTACCCCAATTAGAGGAGGAAGCAACCAAACCTACATCACCAGCGCATGACGCGGCCGACCGGCCACCTCGTGGCCGCGACAGAGAGGCCTCTAGGCCCTCCACTAAAGCCGCACCCCGGCGTCGCTCGAAAAGTACAAAGCCACGGGGAAATGCGCCAGACTTGCGAGACATATTGGACGACAAGGCAAGGCAAATAAGATCGATCTACGGATCGCGTGGGCACCCCACCACACGTGATGACAACCGTCACGCCGGATACAGCAATTCCGGCCGGGCCGAACACAGTAGACAAAGCTCATTTGAGTTGCATCGTGATATAGCCCAATATAGAGGCGCCGCACACCCACTATGCTTCACAGACAAAGTAATGGATCATCAAATCCCCGAGGGTTTCAAACCCGTAAACATGAATCATACGACGGCACAACAGATCCTGCGGTTTGGATCGAGGACTATCTCCTTCACATCCACATGGCCCGCGGTGATGATCTACACGCCATCAAATACCTCCCACTCAAGCTTGAAGGACCAGCTCGGCATTGGCTCAACAGCTTGCCAGCATAATCAATTGGTTGTTGGGAAGACCTGGAAGCCGCATTCCTTGATAACTTCCAGGGCACATATGTGCGACCACCAGACGTCTATGACCTAAGCCACATAATTCAGCAGCCAGATGAATCGGCCAGACAATTCTGGACACGGTTCTTAACCAAGAAAAATCAAATCGTTGACTGTCCGGATGCAGAGGCCCTTGCAGCCTTCAAACATAACATCCGCGATGAGTGGCTTGCCCGACACCTAGGACAGGAAAAGCCAAAATCCATGGCAGCCCTCATATCACTCATGACCCGTTTCTGCGCGGGAGAGGACAGCTGGCTAGCTCGCAGTAACAACCTGACCAAAAACCCTGGTAGTTCGGATACCAAGGACAGCAATGGCAGGTCGCGTCGCAACAAGCACAAGCGCCGCATTAACGGTGATAATGCTGAAGATACGGCAGTCAATGCCGGATTCAGAGGCTCTAAACCCGGTTAGCGGAAAAAGCCGTTCAAAAGAAATACTCAGGGCCCGTCCAATTTGGACCGAATACTCGATCGCTCATGCCAGATACATGGCACCCCCGAAAAACCAGCCAACCACACCTACAGGGATTGTTGGGTGTTCAAGCAGGCAGGCAAGTTAAATGCCGAAAACAACGACAAGGGGCTGCATAGCGATGACGAGGAGGAGCCCCGGCCGCCGAACAATAGAGGACAGAAGGGCTTTCCCCCACAAGTGCAGACGGTGAACATGATATACGCAACCCACATACCAAAAGGGAGCGGAAGCGTGCACTAAGGGACGTATACGCGATGGAGCCAGTCGCCCCAAAGTTCAACCCGTGGTCCTCCTGTCCGATCACTTTTGATCGAAGGGACCACCCCACTAGCATCCGCCACGGAGGATTCGCCGCATTGGTTCATGACCCAATCATTGACGGATTTCACCTCACTAGAGTCTTGATGAACGGCGGCAGCAGCCTGAACCTGCTTTACCAGGATACAGTGTGCAAAATGGGCATAGACCCCTTAAGGATTAAACCCACAACAACGACCTTTAAAGGCGTCGTACCAGGTGTAGAGGCCAACTGTACAGGCTCAGTTACACTCGAAGTGGTCTTCGGATCCCCGGATAACTTCTGAAGCGAGGAATTAATCTTCGACATAGTCCGTACGCAGCAGCTATCACGCACTCTCGGACGAACCGCATTCGCAAAGTTCAATGCGGTGTCGCACTACGCATATCTCAAGCTCAAGATGCCAGGCCCTCGAGGAGTAATCACGATCAATGGAAACACCGAACGCTCTCTCCGAACGGAGGAGCATACGGCGTCCCTCGCGGCGGAAGTACAAAGTAGCCTCTTAAGGCAATTCTCGAGTCCGACTACTAAACGTCCGGACACCGTCAAGCGCGCTCGGAGTAACCTACAACAAGACCCCCTGGCAAATTCCGAGCACGCGTAGCAATGCGGCCCCAACCCCAGCCCTCGCGAAATCGCGAGACCAGTACCAAGCGTACATAACTACGCTCTGGAGATACCATGGGCATAGGGGGAGGGGCACGACCACGGCATGCCCAGAGTGCGGCTCAACCGCACCAGGGGCTCCCAATTGTGTCATTCTTTTTTTTCTTATTCCCAGGACTCCGTTTTCCAGAAGCCCTGTCCGGCAGTAGAATCGCCGAACTCACGATGCAACAGCCAGGGAAGCAGAAAAGCTACTTCGAGTGTCCAGGTGGTCTCTATTACGAGCAGTATACCTGTTTTACATACCATCACGCAGCCTACCCCTGGAGGGGGACATGTTAAATAGTCTCATCCCTTGCTTATCGCACTATTTGTATCGTTCTGCTTTCATTGCAGTATCTTTTGAATAAACAATACATAGCTTCTACTTATTATTGCATTCCTTTTTTTTCATAAATGTTCATCTATGACATGTTGTACCCGTACAACTTGGTACGGTCAATACACCAGGGGCTTAAGTACCCCAAAACATGGTGTGATAAGTCCGAACACTTCCACAAATGCGGCACCCCGAACTTATAACATTATATGCATCGGCTCTGAATCATGTCTTCGGTCAATAGTTGGGTTTGCCCGGCTCCCATGTTTTGGTACCTTACGTTCCGTTATATCGGCTAAGGTAGCATTGGGAGAACCACTGCGATTGTGCCCCGATTGAGCTGGGTTGAGCACCTCAGTGGAGAAAGCTAAAACTGACCGTCATGATAGGGCGAGAGCCGGTCGCTGTTCGAGAGGTTTTTTCGGGTCCCTAAAGACTCATGCCGCTTAGAGCGAGGAGTCGGCATTGTCCGGCCAAGGCGTGGATAGCGCCCCGAACTCGGTCTTCCGAATACCAGGGGCTTCGCCGAAACTTAAAATTATAGAATTCTATGGCTAAGTGAGAGTGTTCAAGCATTATAGTCCGGTTGCCTCGTTCGTCGTGTTGAACGCCTCCCTCGAAGGACCCAAGAATGGGAACAAGAGCGCTCAAGTTTATCCCGAACACCCCAGCACTCGTGGCATGGGGGCTGAAGCCAACGACTCGCCATCTCTCAAATTTGATAAATGGCCGCACAGAAGGTAATATTTTAAATTAACAAGCGTTGCTTAGCGCATATGAACAAAGTTTTTAGCGTACAGGATAACAAATGCGAGTCTACTAAAAAATTACATCTTTGGAGCATTCACTCGCTATAAGGCGGGCACCCTTCAGGACGCCCTCATAGTACATCTCGGGCTTGCGATACTCCTTGCCTGGCGGTGGCGCGTCCGTCACAAGCTTCTCGCCGTCCATCTTGCCCCAGTGGACTTTAGCACGGGCAAAGGCCCGACGGGCACCTTCAATGCAGACGGAACGCTTGATGACTTCAATCCATGGACAGGCGTCCACCAGCCGCCGCACCAGACCGAAGTAGCTCCCAGGCATGGCTTCTTTAGGCCACAGCCGAACTATGAGGCCCTTCATGGCCTGTTCGGCCACCTTGTGGGGCTCGACCAGTTGCTTCAGCTGGTCGCTCAGGGGCACGGGATGTCCGGCCTTGGCATATTGAGACCAAAACACCTTTTCCGTCGAGCTCCCCTCCTCGGCTCGGTAGAACGCGGCAGCATCGGACACACTATGGGGCAGATCTGCAAATGCTCCTGGAGAGCTCCAAATTCGGGTAAGTAACAGATAATTCACTTTTACATGCTTGCTTTGCATGAAGAATGCCTTACCCGCCACTATCTTTTTTATCGCCTCAATCTCCTGGAGGTCCATCTGGGCTTCGGCCTTAGCAGCTTTGGCACTCTCAAGAGCCAAGGCGAGCTCGGACTCTCGAGTCTTCGAGTCACGCTCCAAACTCTCGTGTTTTTCCATGAGAGCCTGGAGCTCTTGCCGCACCTCCGCCACCCGCGGCTCCTGCTTCTCTCGCTCGGTGCGCTCCGCGGCCGCACTGTTTTCGGCCTTGGACGCCGCTTCCTTCAGGGTCGCCACCTCGTTCGTGGCCCCTGCAATACTCACGTTATTCCTGTCATTTTTTGCAACCAAATCCTTTCTATAAGGTATTACTTTAATAAGGTATTACTTACCTTCCTTGTCCTCGAGCTGCTTCTTGGCAAGGCCGAGCTCGTTCTCGGACCGCTCGAGGCTCTCCTTCAATGCATTGACCTCCGCAGTCAGTGCGGCAGAGGTCAGTAGCGCAGCCTGCATTCCCATATTGACATATTTATGTTAGACTCCTGCGTATATCTTTTTAGATCCTCAGCTCGGCTTTTCTTTCCGAACATCGAACTAAGTATCAGGGGCTACTGTCTATGCGGTAATATTCTTACATATCTTAAAAACTTATCTCAAAGCCTGTTAGAAGGCTGGTACAGGCTTCAGTCAGCTCGCTCTTGGTGGACTGAACTTTCTGGATCACCGACTCATGATAATGCGGTGCTCCTCGTCGATGGTGTCGGTGTACTAAAGTAGGAGGGTACCTTAGTACCCCGAACTTGTGCACGGGTAGTCGCAGCGACCCGTGGTAGGACTTCTCGGGCGTCCACCAAGATCCTCCGCGGCTACTTTGATGCCATTCAAGAACAGAGTACTCAAGCTAAAAAGCCCCGGCAAGAGGAGCTTGCCGGGAAGGCCAACCAAGGCCCCGGCAAGAAGAGCTTGCCGGGAAGAAAACAAAGGCCCCGGCAAGAGGAGCTTGCCGGGAAGGCTGACCGAGGCACCTCCAGAGGACTTGCTGCGGCGCCCCGCGCGTCCCGGCAAGGCCCGACGGCCGGCAAGCTACAATGGCCCCGGCAAGAGGAGCTTGCCGGGAAGGCCGACCGAGGCACCTCCAGATGACTTGCCGCGGCGCCCCGCGCGTCCCGGCAAGGCCCGACGGCCGGCAAGCTTGCCGGCACGACAAAAGGAGGACCGTGGCAAGGCACTTGCCGCAGCAAGATTGCCAACCAAACTCCAGCACATCCGGCGACGTGTCATCACAAGGCCATCCCAAAGGCACGTGGCGAGGCACTACGCAGCCATGCGGGGCGAGGTGGCAAGCGGAGCTGACAGAGACGCCATCGTGGCAACCAGATGCTCGCTTGACGGTCGCTTCTCTGCACTGTTGGGGCGACCGGACGGGCATTAAATGCCCTTGTCCCCTGCCGCCAGAGTTAGGTAGGGGACACTGTTGGCCACTGTTACACCAACCTGCGTTTTTACCTTTCTACCCCCTCTTCTTACGCTGCCACCTGTTGGTGCCCCCTTTAGACTATAAAAGGGAGGCCCATGCGCACGTAGAAGGGGTTCGGCTCATCTGAGGACACAGGACTAGGGTTCGGTCCATTCGACACACACACCACACAACCTTGCGCTCGCATTCGAGCAAGATCAAATAAAAACACAAAGCAGCAGTAGGAGTTTTATCTCTCCAGAGAGCTCCGAAGCTGGGTAAAAATCGCCCGTCTCCCCGGTGCGCGCCCGGACCTCGATCCGCTCTGCGCGCGGCCTCCGCCCCCTCACCGAACCAGAAAGGGGCCCCGACGTGCCCATAGGTGCCCGGGGCCGCGGACACGACCCCGGCCCCGACATCTTTGGCGCGCCAGGTAGGGGGTGCGTCGAGGTCGTGAGCATCTGATCCGGTCTCTGCGCACGCTGCGTCAACGCCTTCATCAACATGCCACCGAAGAAGAAGCCTTCGGAGGCGGCCGCTCCGTCTACATCGATTCTGCCGCCACCGCCGGAGCGAACGGGCGGTGGAGTGGACGCCGGCGGAGGAGCGGGCGCCGACGGTGGGACTCACGTCGTCACCAGATCTAAAAACAAGGCCCCGCAAGCGTCGGCGACCATGCAGACACCGCACCCTTCCCAGGAAGTGCAAGGTCGACAATGCCCCGGTGCTCCTAGCACCGTGCTCGCGTTGGAACAAGGCCAAGCTGGCGGGTCACGAGGCGCTCGAGGTCAGCATGCACGCCCGCATGCTGGCGCCAGCGAGGTATGGTCTCCAGGGCGGGGTGTTGCACCTCCCAATCCAGTTGGGAGTCCGAGCACATCCCGCTCCTCGCGCCGCTCGCCGCCACCGACGAAGGGCCAGGTTTCCCTTTCTCCATGGCGAGTGGGAGAAAGGAGAGCAGAAGTTGAAAAGGAAAGAAGGAGATGAAGGAGTGTGGGCTTCTGTGCCCCCCTCCCTGCCCTTTATAAAGGAGCAGGGTGGGAGCCCGGCCGCCCCGCTCGGCGAATCAAGGCATGGGAGAGCGGGGAATCGGGGCCGACCCGCTGCCTCTGCTCACGCCGGCCCGGATTCCCCAATCTCACCATCCGTGACCCCAAGCGCATGGGAGCCGCGTGGCAGGGATGCAGCGCCGAGTGGACGATTGAGGCGGTCTCGCCCCACCCCGTGAGCATGGGGACGGACGCCTCAAAAGCCGCGCACTGGCCCCGTCCAGTAAATGCACCACGCCCCCACGCCTACCTCCGTTTAGTTAGGAGGGCGTGGGCCGTCCCCTTGATCATGGCTTGATGCATGCTCGCGAGGCTCAGCCCCACACGCGCTGCCCACGTCGCCCACGATGCCGCGTTTGACGCATGCCACTCCGAGCGTGCGCGGTGGAAGCGGAGTCCGATTCTGTGTGGACCCAGGCCACGCGTGCCCGTGCACTGTTTTGGGCCTGGCCCAACAACGCTGGGCACCGTGTATGGCCCAGGCCCGGGGGCTTCTGTCGGTGTACTAAAGTAGGGGGTACCTTAGTACCCCGAACTTGTGCACGGGCAGTCGCAGCGACCCATGGCAGGGCTTGCCGGGCGTCCACCAAGATCCTCCGCGGCTACTTTGATGCCATTCAAGAACGGAGTACTCAAGCTAAAAAGCCCCGGCAAGAGGAGCTTGCCGGGAAGGCCAACCAAGGCCCCGGCAAGAAGAGCTTGCCGGGAAGAAAACAAAGGCCCCGGCAAGAGGAGCTTGCCGGGAAGGCCGACCGAGGCACCTCCAGAGGACTTGCCGCGGCGCCCCGCGCGTCCCGGCAAGGCCCGACGGCCGGCAAGCTACAAAGGCCCCGGCAAGAGGAGCTTGCCGAGAAGGCCGACCGAGGCACCTCCAGAGGACTTGCCGCGGCGCCCCGCGCGTCCCGGCAAGGCCCGACGGCCGGCAAGCTTGCCGGCACGACAAGAGGAGGACCGCGGCAAGGCACTTGCCGCAGCAAGATTGCCAACCAAACTCCAGCACATCCGGCGACGTGTCATCACAAGGCCATCCCAAAGGCATGTGGCGAGGCACTACGCAGCCATGCGGGGCGAGGTGGCAAGCGAAGCTGACAGAGACGCCATCGTGGCAACCAGAGGCTCGCTTGATGGTCGCTTCTCTGCACTGTTGGGGCGACCGGATGGGCATTAAATGCCCTTGTCCCCTGCCGCCAGAGTTAGGTAGGGGACACTGTTGGTCACTGTTACACCAACCTGTGTTTTTACCTTTCTACCCCCTCTTCTTACGCTGCCACCTGTTGGTGCCCCCTTTAGACTATAAAAGGGAGGCCCATGCGCACGTAGAAGGGGTTCGGCTCATCTGAGGACACAGGACTAGGGTTCGGTCCATTCGACACACACACACCACACCAAAGTGCGCTCGCATTCGAGCAAGATCAAATAAAAACACAAAGCAGCAGTAGGAGTTTTATCTCTCCGGAGAGCTCCGAAGCTGGGTAAAAATCGCCCGTCTCCCCGGCGCGCGCCCGGACCTCGATCCGCTCTGCGCGCGGCCTCCGCCCCCTCACCGAACCAGAAAGGGGCCCCGACGTGCCCATAGGTGCCCGGGGCCGCGGACACGACTCCGGCCCCGACAGATGGAGCCGTCGTTAAGCGCCTCCAGCAAGCTATCTGGTGCCTCCGGTTGGACGGAGGCCACTGGTTGTTGGGGAACGTAGTAATTTCAAAAATTTCCTACGCACACGCAAGATCATGGTGATGACATAGCAACGAGAGGGGAGAGTGTTCGTCCACGTACCCTCGTAGACCGTAAGCGGAAGTGTTATGACAACGCGGTTGATGTAGTCCTACGTCTTCACGATCCGACCGATCCAAGTACCGAACGTACGGCACCTCCGAGTTCTGCACACGTTCGGCTCGATGACGATCTCCGGCCTCTGATCCAGCCGAGCTCCGGAGATGAGTTCCGTCAGCACGACGGCATGGTGACAATGATGATGTTCTACCGGTGCAGAGCTTCGCCTAAACTCTGCGACGATATGACCGAGGTGGAATATGGTGGAGGGGGGCACCGCACACGGCTAAGGAACGATCCGTAGATCAACTTGTGTGTCTATGGGGTGCCCCCTGCCCCTGTATATAAAGGAGGGAGGGAGGAGGAGGCCGGCCCTAGGAGGGGCGCGCCATGGGGAGTCCTACTCCCACCGGGAGTAGGATTCCCTCTTTCCTAGTCCAACTAGGGGTCCTTCCATGTAGTAGGAGTAGGAGACTAGGAAGGGGAAGAGAGAAGGGAAGGAAGGAGGGGGTGCGGCCCCTCCCCCTAGTCCAATTCGGACTAGGCCTTGGGGGGGCGCACGGCCTGCCCTAGGCAGCCCCTCTCTCTTTCCCACAGGGCCCAATAAGGCCCAATACTTCTCCCCGGCGAATTCCCGTAACTCTCCGGTATTCCGAAAAATACCCGAATCACTCGGAACCTTTCCGAACTCCGAATATAGTCGTCCAATATATCGATCTTTACGTCTCGACCATTTCGAGACTCCTCGTCATGTCCCCGATCTCATCCGGGACTCCGAACTCCTTCGGTACATCAAAACTCATAAACTCATAATATAACTGTCATCGAAACCTTAAGCGTACGGACCCTATGGGTTCGAGAACTATGTAGACATGACGTAGAACTATTCTCGGTCAATAACCAATAGCGGGACCTGGATGCCCATATTGGCTCCTACATATTCTACGAAGATCTTTATCGGTCAAACCGCATAACAACATACTTTGTTCCCTTTGTCATCGGTATGTTACTTGCCCGAGATTCGATCGTCGGTATCCAATACCTAGTTCAATCTCATCACCGGCAAGTCTCTTTACTCCTTCTGTAATGCATCATCCCGTAACCAACTCATTGGTTACAATGCTTGCAAGGCTTATAATGATGTGCATTACCGAGAGGGCCCAGAGATACCTCTCCAACAATCGGAGTGACAAAACCTAATCTCGAAATACGCCAACTCAACATGTACCTTCGGAGACACCTGTAGTACTCCTTTATAATCACCCAGTTACGTTGTGACGTTTGGTAGTACCCAAAGTGTTCCTCCGGTAAACGGGAGTTGCATAATCTCATAGTTACAGGAACATGTATAAGTCATGAAGAAAGCAATAGCAACATACTAAACGATCAAGTGCTAAGCTAACGGAATGGGTCAAGTCAATCACATCATTCTCCTAATGATGTGATCTCGTTAATCAAATGACAACTCTTTTGTCCATGGCTAGGAAACATAACCATCTCTGTTAAACGAGCTAGTCAAGTAGAGGCATACTAGTGACACTATGTTTGTCTATGTATTCACACATGTATTATGTTTCCGGTTAATACAATTCTAGCATGAATAATAAACATTTATCATGAAATAAGGAAATAAATAATAACTTTATTATTGCCTCTAGGGCATATTTCCTTCAGTCTCCCACTTGCACTAGAGTCAATAATCTAGTTCACATCGCCATGTGATTTAACACCAATATTCATATCTGTATATGATTAACACCCATAGTTCACATCATCATGTGACCAACATCCAAAGGGTTTACTAGAGTCAATAATCTAGTTCACATTGCTATGTGATTAACACTCAAAGAGTACTAAGGTGTGATCATGTTTTGCTCGTGAGAGATGCTCAGTCAACGGGTCTGTCACATTCAGAGTCGTATGTATTTTGCAAATATTTTATGTCCACAATGCTCTGCACGGAGCTACTCTAGCTAATTGCTCCCACTTTCAATATGTATCCAGGTTGAGACTTAGAGTCATCTGGATCAGTGTAAAAGTTTGCACTGATGTAACTTTTACAACAAACTCTTTTATCACCTCCATAATCGAGAAACACCTCCTTAGTCCTTACTAAGGATATTCTTGACCAATGTCCAGTGATCTACTCCTAGATCACTATTGTACTCCATTGCCAAATTCAGAGCAAGGTATACAATAGGTCTGGTACATAGCATAGCATACTTTATAGAACCTATGACTGAGGCATAGGGAATGACTTTTCATTCTCTTTCTATTTTCTGCTGTGGTCGGGATTTGAGTCTTACTCAATTTCATACCTTTGCAACACAGGCAAGAACTCTTTCTTTGACTGTTCCATTTGGAACTATTTCAAAATCTTGCCAAGGTATGTACTCATTGAAAAATCTTATCAAGCGTCTTGATCTATCTCAATAGATCTTGATGCTTAATATGTAAGTAGCTTTTACTGAGGTCTTTTAAAGAACTCCTTTAAAACACTCCTTTATGCTTTGCAGAAAAATTCTACATCATTTCTGATTAACAATATGTCACTCACATATACTAATCAGAAAGGCTGTAGTGCTCCCACTCACTTTATTGTAAATACAGGCTTCATCGTAAGTCCATATAAAACTATATGCTTTGATTAACTTATCAAAGCGTATATTCCAACTCCGAGATGCTTGCACCAGTCCATAGATGGATCGCTGGAGCTTGCACATTTTGTTAGCACCTTTAGGATTGACAAAATCTTCTGGTTGCATCATATACAACTCTTCTTTAATAAATCCATTAAGGAATGCAGTTTTGACATCCATTTGCCAGATTTCATAAAATGTGGCAATTGCTAACATGATTCAGACAGACTTAAGCATCGATACGAGTGAGAAAATCTCATCGTATTCAACACCTTTGAACTTTGTTGAAAACCTTTTGCAACAAGTCGAGCTTAGTGGATAGTAACACTACTATCAGTGTCCGTCTTCCTCTTGAAGATACATTTATTTAACATGGCTTGCTGATCATCGAGCAAGTCAATCAAAGTCCATACTTTGTTCTCATACATGGATTATATCTCAGATTTTATGGTCTCGAGCCATTTCGCGGAATCTGGGCTCATCATTGCTTCCTCATAGTTTGTAGGTTCATCATGGTCTAGTAACATGACTTCCAGAACATGATTACTACACCACTCTGGTGCGGATCTTACTCTGGAAGACCTACGAGATTCTGTAGTAACTTGATCTGAAGTTTCATGATCAATATCATTAGCTTCCTCACTAATTGGTGTATTTGTCACAGGAACTAATTTCTGTGATAAACTACTTTCCAATAAGGGAGCAGGTACTGTTACCTCATCAAGTTCTACTTTCCTCCCACTCACTTCTTTCGAGAGAAACTCCTTCTCTGGAAAGGATCCATTTTAGCAACGAATATCTTGCCTTCGGATCTGTGATAGAAGGTGTACCCAACAATTTCCTTTGGGTATTCTATGAAGACGCACTTCTCCGATTTGGGTTCGAGCTTATCAGGATGAAGCTTTTTCACATAAGCATCGCAGCCCCAAACTTTAAGAAACAACAGCTTAGGTTTACTGCTAAACCATAGTTCATACGGTGTCGTCTCAACGGATTTAGATGGTGCCCTATTTTAAAACGTGAATGCAACTGTCTCTAATGCATAACCCCAAAACGATAGTGGTAAAGAGACATCATAGATCGCACCATATCAAATAAAGTGCGGTTACGACGTTCGGACACACCATAACGATGTGGTGTTCCAGGTGGCGTGAGCTGTGAAACTATTCCACATTGTTTTAATTGAAGACCAAACTCGTAACTCAAATATTCGTCTCCATGATCAGATCACAGAAACTTTATTTTCTTGTTACGATGATTTTCCACTTCACTCTGAAATTTTTTGAACCTTTCAACTATTTCAGACTTATGTTTCATCAAGTAGATATACCCATATCTGCTCAAATCATCTTGTGAAGGTCAGAAAATAATGATACTTGCCACGAGCCTTCATACTCATTGGTCTGCATACATCAGTATGTATTATTTCCAATAAGTCGGTAGTTTGTTCCATTGTTCCGAAGAACGGAGTTTTAGTCATCTTGCCCAAAAGGCACGGTTCGCAAGCATCAAATGATTCATAACCAAGTGATTCCGAAAATCCATCTTTATGGAGTTTCTTCATGCGCTTTACACCGATATGACCCAAACGGCAGTGCCACAAATAAGTTGCACTATCATTATTAACTTTGCATCTTTTGGCCTCAATATTATGAATATGTGTATCACTACGATCGAGATCCAACAAACTATTTTCATTGGGTGTATGACCATTGAAGGTTTTATTCATGTAAATAGAACAACAATTATTCTCTGATTTTAAATGAATAACCGTATTGCAATAAACACGATCAAATCATATTCATGCTTAATGCAAACGCCAAATAACATTTATTTAGGTTTAACACTAATCCCGAAAGTATAGGGAGTGTGCGATGATGATCATATCAATCTTGGAACTACTTCCAACACTCATCGTCACTTTCCCTTCAACTAGTCTCTGTTTATTCTGTAACTCCTGTTTCGAGTTACTAATCTTAGCAACCGAACAAGTATCAAATACTCAGGGGCTACTATAAACACTAGTAAGGCACACATCAATAACCTGTATATCAAATATACACTTGTTCACTTTGCCATCCTTCTTACCCACCAAATATTCAGGGCATTTCCGTTTCCAGTGACCATTTCCTTTGCAGTGTAAGCACTCAGTTTCAGGCTTTGGTCCAGCTTTGGTCTTCTTCACGGGAGTGACAACTTGCTTGTCTTTCCACTTGAAGTTCCCTTTCTTTTCCCTTTGCCCTTTTCTTGAAACTAGTGATCTTGTTAACCATCAACACTTGATGCTTTTTCTTGATTTCTACCTTCGTTGATTTCAGCATCACGAAGAGCTTGGGAATCGTTTTCATCATCCCTTGCATACTATAGTTCATCACGAAGTTCTAGTAACTTAGTGATGGTGACTAGAGAATTCTGTCAATCACTATCTTATCTGGAAGATTAACTCCCACTTGATTCAAGCGATTGAAGTACCCAGACAATCTGAGCACATGCTCACTAGTTGAGCGATTCTCCTCCATCTTTTAGCTATAGAACTTGTTGGAGACTTCATATCTCTCAACTCGGGTATTTGCTTGAAATATTAAGTTCAATTCCTGGAACATCTTATATGGTCCATGACGTTCAAAACGTCTTTGAAGTCCCGATTCTAAGCCGTTTAAGCATGGTGCACTAAACTATCAAGTAGTCATCCTTTTGAGTTAGCCAAACGTTCATAAAGTCTGCATCTGCTCCTGCAATAGGTTTGTCACCTAGCGGTGCATTAAGGACATAATTCTTCTGTGCAGCAAATGAGGATAAACCTCAGATCACGGATCCAATCCGCATCATTGCTACTAACATCTTTCAACACAATTTTCTCTAGGAACATATCAAAATAAACATATGAAAGCAACAACGCAAGCTATTGATCTACAACATAATTTGCAAAATACTACTAGGACTAAGTTCATGATAAATTTAAGTTCAATTAATCATATTACTAAAGAACTCCCACTTAGACAGACATCTCTCTAGTCGTCTAAGTGATCACGTGATCCAAATCAACTAAACCATGTCCGATCATCACGTGAGATGGAGTAGTTTCAATGGTGAACATCTCTATGTTGATCATATCTACTATATGATTCACGCTCGACCTTTCGGTCTCCGTGTTCCGAGGCCATATCTGTATATGCTAGGCTCGTCAAGTATAACCTGAGTATTCCGCGTGTGCAACTGTTTTACACCCGTTGTATTTGAACGTAGAGCCTATCACACCCGATCATCACGTGGTGTCTCAGCACGAAGAACTTTCACAACGGTGCATACTCAGGGAGAACACTTCTTGATAATTAGTGAGAGATCATCTTAAAATGCTACCGTCAAACAAAACATAATAAGATGTATAACAGATAAACATCATATGCAATCAAAATATGTGACATGATATGGCCATGATCATCTTGCGCCTTTGATCTCCATCTCCAAAGTACTGTCATGATCTCTATCGTCACCGGCACGACACCATGATCTTCATCATCTTGATCTATATCAATGTGTCATCACATGGTCGTCTCACCAACTATTGCTCTTGCAACTATTGCTATCGCATAGCGATAAAGTAAAGCAATTATTTGGCACTTGCATCTTATGCAACAAAGAGACAACCATAGAGCTTCTGCCAGTCGCCGATAACTTCAACAAAACATGATCATCTCATACAACAACTTATATCTCATCACGTCTTGACCATATCACATCACAACATGCCCTGCAAAAACAAGTTAGACGTCCTCTACTTTGTTGTTGCAAGTTTTACGTGGCTGCTACGGGCTTAGCAAGAACCGTTCTTACCTACGCATCAAAACCACAACGATAGTTTGTCAAATAGACTCCATTTTAACCTTCACAAGGACCGGGCGTAGCCACACTCGGTTCAACTAAAGTTGGAGAAACTGACACCCGTCAGCCACCTGTGTGCAAAGCACGTCGGTAGAACCAGTCTCGCGTAAGCGTACGCGTAATGTCGGTCCGGGCCGCTTCATCCAACAATACCGCCGAACCAAAGTATGACATGCTGGTAGGCAGTATGACTTATATCGTCCACAACTCACTTGTGTTCTACTCGTGCATATAACATCAAACCATAAAAACCTAGGCTCTGATACCACTGTTGGGGAACGTAGTAATTTCCAAAATTTCCTACGCACACGCAAGATCATGGTGATGACATAGCAACAAGAGGGGAGAGTGTTCGTCCACGTACCCTCGTAGACCGTAAGTGGAAGCGTTATGACAACGCGGTTGATGTAGTCGTACGTCTTCACGATCCGACCGATCCAAGTACCAAACGTACGGCACCTCCGAGTTCTGCACACGTTCAGCTCGATGACGATCTCCGGCCTCCGATCCAGCCGAGCTCCGGAGATGAGTTCTGTCAGCACGACGGCATGGTGACGATGATGATGTTCTACCGGCGCAGAGCTTCGCCTAAACTCCGCGACGATATGACCGAGGTGGAATATGGTGGAGGGGGGCACCGCACACGGCTAAGGAACGATCCGTAGATCAACTTGTGTGTCGATGGGGTGCCCCCTGCCCCCGTATATAAAGGAGGGAGGGAGGAGGAGGCCGGCCCTAGGAGGGGCGCGCCATGGGGAGTCCTACTCCCACCGGGAGTAGGATTCCCCCTTTCCTAGTCCAACTAGGGGTCCTTCCATGTAGTAGGAGTAGGAGACTAGGAAGGGGAAGAGAGAAGGGAAGGAAGGAGGGGTGCGGCCCCTCCCCCTAGTCCAATTCGGACTAGGCCTTGGGGGGGCGCACGGCCTGCCCTAGGCAGCCCCTCTCTCTTTCCCACAGGGCCCAATAAAGCCCAATACTTCTCCCCGGCGAATTCCCGTAACTCTCCGGTATTCCGAAAAATACCCGAATCACTCGGAACCTTTCCGAACTCCAAATATAGTCGTCCAATATATCGATCTTTACGTCTCGACCATTTCGAGACTCCTCGTCATGTCCCCGATCTCATATGGGACTCCGAACTCCTTCGGTACATCAAAACTCATAAACTCATAATATAACTGTCATCGAAACCTTAAGCGTGCGGACCCTACGGGTTCGAGAACTATGTAGACATGACCTAGAACTATTCTCGGTCAATAACCAATAGCGGGACCTGGATGCCCATATTGGCTCCTACATATTCTACGAAGATCTTTATCGGTCAAACCGCATAACAACATACATTGTTCCCTTTGTCATCGGTATGTTACTTGCCCGAGATTCGATCGTCGGTATCCAATACCTAGTTCAATCTCGTCACCGGCAAGTCTCTTTACTCGTTCTGTAATGCATCATCCCGTAACCAACTCATTGGTTACATTGCTTGCAAGGCTTATAATGATGTGCATTACCGAGAGGGCCCAGAGATACCTCTCCGACAATCGGAGTGACAAAACCTAATCTCGAAATACGCCAACTCAACATGTACCTTCGGAGACACCTGTAGTACTCCTTTATAATCACCCAGTTACGTTGTGATGTTTGGTAGTACCCAAAGTGTTCCTCCGGTAAACGGGAGTTGCATAATCTCATAGTTACAGGAACATGTATAAGTCATGAAGAAAGCAATAGCAACATACTAAACGATCAAGTGCTAAGCTAACGGAATGGGTCAAGTCAATCACATCATTCTCCTAATGATGTGATCTCGTTAATCAAATGACAACTCTTTTGCCCATGACTAGGAAACATAACCATCTCTGATAAACGAGCTAGTCAAGTAGAGGCATACTAGTGACACTATGTTTGTCTATGTATTCACACATGTATTATGTTTCCGGTTAATACAATTCTAGCATGAATAATAAACATTTATCATGAAATAAGGAAATAAATAATAACTTTATTATTGCCTCTAGGGCATATTTCCTTCACCGGTGTCGCAGTCTTGCCCTTCTTACGAAGGGGCCGCCTGCAGGACTCCAGAACCACTAAAGGTTCCGGTGCGGAGTCCGGCCCAGGGCCGGACTTAGATCCCCTTGGGGTTTGATCCCCCTTATGCCCAAAGTCTGGGAGGTCGCCTTGCGGCACCTCTGGGACCTCCTCCTCCTGGCTGGGCCCCTTTTGGGACCCCACCTCAGCGTCATCAGCAGCGCGAGAAGAGGAGGCGGCCGGAAGTGAAGTGCTATTCACGTCCGACGGAGCCAGGGAGCCGCTCGTTGAAATGTCGAGCCCGTCCTTGAGCGGGTTGCAGGGTTGTATTCGGCGTTAGGAGATTCTATGCGACAAACGAAACGCCATGAATTATTCTGGTATCCGGACACTTACGATGTCGCCAGGGGCTTAGCCCTCGGTGGCCACTCCTCTTCGCCGTTGTCGGCGTTGGTGGAGTAGTCCAGAGGAAGGGTCCTTCCCTTCTTGGACCCTCCGGCCTCCCAGTTGGGGAGGCCTTCCTTTTATTCTCTCCCCCCGCTGGGGGAGAAGCCTCTTTTTTCTCCTCCTCGTCTTCGTGGGAGGAGTCCGCCTCGAAGTCATCGGACGATGAGTCCAATAACAGCTGACGCCGGGAACTCTTTCGGGTTCCCGTGTCCTTCTTCTTGGCCTTCTTATCCGGCACCACGTGAGGTGCCGGAACCAGCAGCCCCGTCAATCGGGCATCCGCTGGGTCTTCTGGTAAGGGAGCCGGACAGTTAACCTGCCCGGACTTCTTCTGCCAGGCCTATCAAAGGTAAGGGAGTTTAGATCCCGCATAGAGTCAAACTATGAAAAACAAGTGTCCTGTAAAGGGTAAAATAGCTTACCCCGCCGGCTTGACGTTGCGAGCTGAATCCGCGATATTCGGTAGCGGATGCGGGAGCCTCGGCGCCCTTGAACAGCACCTTCCAGGCATCTTCGTACATAGTGTCGAAGAGCCTGCTCAGGGTTTGGTGCTGTGCCGGATCAAACTCCCACAAGTTGAAGGCCCGTTGTTGGCACGGGAGGATCCGGCGGATGAGCATGACCTGGACTGCGTTGACGAGCTTGATCTTCTTGTTCACAAGGTTTTGGACGCAGGTTTGGAGTCCGGTCAGCTCTTCCAAATCACCCCATGTCAGGCCCTTCTCTTTCCAGGAGGTGAGCCTTGTGGGGATGCCAGATCGGAATTCGGGGGCCGCTGCCCATTCAGGGTCACGCGGCTCGGTGATGTAGAACCACCCCGATTGCCACCCTTTGATGGTTTCCACGAAGGAGCCCTCGAGCCATATGACGTTGGGCATCTTGCCCACCATGGCGCCTCCGCACTCCGCCTGCTGGCCGCCCACTACCTTCGGCTTGACATTGAAGGTCTTCAGCCATAAGCCGAAGTGGGGCTTGATGCGGAGGAAGGCCTCGCACACAACGATAAACGCTGAGATGTTGAGGATGAAATTCGGGGCCAGATCGTGGAAATCCAGGCCGTAGTAGAACATGAGCCCCGGACAAATGGGTGGAGTGGGAAGCCCAGTCCGCGGAGAAAATGGGGAAGGAACACCACCCTCTCATGGGGCCTGGGGGTGGGGACGAGCTGCCCCTCGTCTGGAAGCCGGTGCGCAATGTCGTTGTGCAGGTATCCGGCTTTTCTCAACTTTTTGATGTGCCCCTCTACGACGGAGGAGGCCATCCACTTGTCTCCCGCTCTGGACATGGCTGGGAAAGATTGAGGCGAGATGTGCGGACTATAGAGGGTTTATCGGAACGGCCGCCTGAACTAAGTCAAAATGTAACACCCTGTGTTCTGCGGAGACTAACTCAAGGACCATGAATCTCTCTCCCTCTCTCTAGCTAACTAGCCCTCTCCCATGGAGCCGCTGGATGAGCAGTGTAACCCGATTCGTCCACGTCACGGCGTCGATGTACGTACGTAGGCGTCTCTGCTCGCCATAAATAACAGCCGCACCACCTCGTCCTCGCCATAAATAACTAGGGCATAATGATAATACTATGCTCGGAACCGAGGACGCGGTGAATCACATATGTGCAGTCTCCATGGCAATACATGGGCGGGGGATCTAGATGTATGTCCGACCTAGTGGGATTTATTGATTTAAGTCCAACAACCTAGCTGCGTTGCATGACAAGACGACCTAGCTGCTCGTACCTCAGAGGAAGGAAGTCCCGGCGGCTGAGGAAGAAGGGGAACAGCGATGGCGGCGGTGATGATAGATGCCGGATTGTCGCGGCGGCGGCGGCGCGCGCCCCCGAGATTTTGGATTGAGACCAAGGTATGGTACGGTGGCAGCTGTAGGTAGATCCGCCGCGTCGCGTTGGGAGGAACTCTGCAGTGGGAAGGGGAGGAAGGAGGAAGAGGGGAGGGTGCGAGGCGTCGGTCGACCGGTTGTAGTCCCTGATCGGTCGTGTTGCCGGCCACACGATTCCTTGTACGTGCACTGTTAAATCTCTCCCTCCATCTTCCTTCCAACCCTCTCACCTCCTTGCAAAAAATATAAATCATCACGCTCGCACTCGCGCCGCTATCACAATGCTTTGCAGCAGGGCCGCTCCGCCGTGGTGGCCATTGTCGTCGAGCCTGGACTTGCAACAAATTGCGTCTCCCATCACAGCATCGCTTTTCTTCGTATGCACTAGCCCCTCACCCCCACGAGGCTGATGCAAAAAGCCGGTCATAGCTTCACCGTCAACGGTTGCAGCTCTGCTATCCACGACCACATCACCACTGTCAACAGTTGCAGCTTTGTCATCCTCGGTCGCAAACACCACTAACAACGATCGCAACTCCGTCATCACTGTTTGCAGCACTGCCATCGATGGTTGCAACATCGCTCGATTGTCACTTTAGTGCCTGTGACCGCCGTTTGTTGAGATCCCAACACTATCGTGCATCCGTCGTAGCTCCTCGCATCGTTGGTTGCAACATCAGCCATCTCATGTGTGCGCGCCTATTGGCAGTTTCGTTAGCGCAGGACTAGCACCACCAACCAATAATTTTTTTTCCTGAGTAAAAAGGAAAAACCCGAAGTTGGACCACATTTCTCATACAGGTGTACATATCTGGAGTATCAAATAAATACATCATTAAAAATATAGTTCATGAAGGATATACTTTTTTTTGAGTTGTCATCATGTTGATTTGATATTATAAAAATAGATGGTTTTTTATATAAAAACTTAGTAAAACTTAGAAATCCTCGGGTTACACTAAACGTACACGCCTTATATTTTAAACTAGTCATCAACCCGTGCATCTGCACGGGCTAGTGTTTCAAAGGGTAAATTAGTTCAATGCATTTAGTGAACATTTTGTTGTTCGCAGCCAACAGAAAAATATATTTCCTGTGTGCAGAACATGGAGTGAATGATCATTATGAAAACAGAGCAATAATATCTTTAAGTTTGCTTATTTAACACACATTGGCTTAAACATGATCCTGACTTAATGCCACAAATATTAAACATGCCTATAATTTTTTAAGACAAAAGTGACATGTATATAGGTTTGAAAACAAATGTGTAAAGGCTGCCAAACTAACTGATAGCATTACTCGAATCCATTGGATTTCTGGCGTTTATTATTAATGAGCCTGATTGCTTCGGTTTAATTCACTGTAGAGCATCATTATTATTTTTTTGTTAAAAGTTGACATCCGACACATTACATGTAATTTGCATAAACCCAGTGTGTAGACGAATCTTGCATGTAGACTGTTATCACATTACTACAGAGTTTAAATCAACAGAGTGTCTGCAAAGAACTTTGTTTAAGGATGCCCAAACTAAAACTTCAAGTGGCATATAACTTATTGTTTAATTTTCTAACATAAGTTACTTAGTTTAGCTGAGAGTAGTATATAATTATGCTAACACATTAACTTGCTTTTTTCTCTACAATAAATCTACCCATTTCAACTCACTCACTGTATTCAACTCAATAAGATAGTAGTTTTATGTTTTTTTTAATTGTTAAAAATCACCACATGTAGAGGTCACATAGGACATACATATGTGCAATTTCATAAAATAATGTGATGATTTTTCACGCCAAGAAAATAATACGATAATTTACGATATGTAATTACTGCAGCTTAAATACATTTTTATGACATGTTACCTATACATGGGTTGCTTAGTGCATAATAACTTAATTTTTTTCTTAGCTTCAAATTTATCGTATTACCTAGTACGTATATATGTTTTACATGTATGCGATTTTTCACACTATTTTAGAATAAAATAAATATTCCCCTAAGATAATTTATCATGATGTCCAATTAGTGGAGGCCGATCCATGCTATTTTTATGTTCTCGTTGGAGTTCATGTGTATGCATGGCAAGCTTCTGAACTCAATTTTGCACACATATTCTGCCCATGCATGTCGAATATAGTCATGGTAAATTAACTGAATATGTAGAAACAAACCTCCGAGATCAATTTCTATATTTTATTTTTTGCATTGTTCTTTTAAATACTTTTTTGCACTGTTGACCTGTATAAATTCATACGATTTTAGCAGATTGATGTCGTGTTCTTTTGATTGATATATCACAATTGCTTACCGAAGAGCAAAGCAGATTTCTAGGCAGAGACTGTGCCATCTCTTGATCGTCTACTCCAGGAGCACACGTTCTCTTAAGGTAACTGCCATGCGGACTGGAACACGATGCGGATCCGGCTTGCCTGCTCCCTCCCCATGCTCTCATCCATGCTCCCACTTCATTCTACGGTTGTTTTTTTTTCCTTTTCTTTTTCTAATCTAATCATTTTCCCCCCATGATTTTAAGGGGGTGGGGCCGGGCTTTATTTTGTTCCAATTAAATTAAGCCACGTATGCGGGAGCACGGATGGGCACAAGCGGAAGGAGCAGGCAAGTCTCATCCACGCGATGCGCCGGCAAACCGTATATGAAAAGATCTGGAAAGGAAAGAAATAGTCTTAATGCATAAATCTGGAAAAGAATGAAAGATGAGGCACATGGCATATTCTTCTGAAGCCATTCATCCGCTCAAAAGTCAGGTCGCCGCCGGTGCCGTGCGTCCGCTCTAGGATCAATCAGTGTACACATGTCAGTTTACGTATGATACATAGGCATCCAGCAGCCGGCCGCTTTATCTATGTCGTTTCTCAAGGCCAAAAGCACCGGCCATCAGTTGAGGCCAGCTTTGGGCGGCGCCATAACACTCGCCCGGAAGTCGTTGTTGACCTTTATCAGAAGATCGTCAAATCGGGCTTTCCCCAATGCTTTAGGACATGCCATGTATCTTGACGGGGCAACAAATCGGAACTCGTCTATTCCTGGAATCATGGGGAGGTAGAGACCATGATCATGACAATTACATGATGGGATAGCAGAGAAGAGGACGCTCAAATTACATTTTTTAAAGAAAGGTTTTTTTTAGGAAATAGAGAGAGACCCAAGGGAAGAAGATTCGTGTACGTGCTGCTATCAAATGGTCAACATTCTTAAATTCTAAGGATTAATGTGAGGATGTTCGGATTTGCTTCTTTAAAAGAAAGGTTTCCCTTTCTTCTGGGAAATGGAGAGAATGCCCAAGAGAGGCAGACTCCCGTATGATGTAGTATATATAGGACAACACGTCTTAGTTTCATCCGACGGCTATGGATACATTATATATTAATCAAATGATCAAAATTCTGTAATTGTAAGGATTAACGTGGTGTTAGTGAACCCATTTTCCCGTGTCCCCAGCTCATGAAAGATAAGTTACAAATAATAATTCTCTCATCAAGTGTGTACCTCAAACTTGATGAGTCTAATATTTGTTCAAGAAAGTGTCTCAGGGCCTTTAGCTAAAATTGACAGTTTGCAGTTCACTGTAATCTAGTTTGATGAAACTATAATTGTTAGAAGTTACCTGTTGTCTGCCTCTCTTCGATTTTCTGCAAGTAGAACAAAATCATGTCACTGAATCGTCCCATGGTTCTTTCAGTAGGTAGAAATTTGGTAGATACACAAATATTGTTAAGGTCTACACTAATTCTAGCATTAAGAAAGAAGTACGCTCCTTTAGCTGCTTAGGTATGTGCGAATTTTTGGTGTTGTGTATTTGGATGTGAGATGGGAAATTCTAACTCCCTACAATTAAGATATGAACGGTCAGTGGAAACTTACCATTGGGAACCATGGCTTGGGCGAGTATGTTCAGACTTGCAAGTGGCCGTTGTCAATCTGTTGGCAATGTATAGCAGTATATGGATGACGATTAATCTTCTCCCATTTTTACACCTCCACACCCTAGCACCACATGGAGTACTAACATCATCACTGCCATCAACACCATTAAGCTAGCAGCATAGAGCGACCTACTCAACCTACTCATCACCATGGCCGGTAGGAAAAGCTTCACGTATGATATTTTCTATTTATATGACATAATCATTGTAATCAACAGGCAAGTGACATGCTCGGCAATCACCAAAGGCAACCTTGAGGAAGGGCAGCAGCTTGCTCTACCGGGGGGTTGGGTCTAGAAAAGAAAGAACTACTTTTCCTAAAATAAGAATTTCCCTTAAAAAAGAGATAAGAACTGTCTTTATCTGAAAGTACATGCGTGTGTGCGTACTTGTTGAGACCAAACAAAGCAGCCGAGGATGATGAAGCTGTCACCGGTCAGTACTTGTCTTCAACTTCTTGCTCGTGCGCTCTCAAATATCAATGATGCCCTCCTTCAAACTATCATGGATACGCATCCACAGGTGATGCATAGGCCATCTAGGATTCAAAAATTGGAATAGAGGAGATTTAAAAAGTTGGAGCGGAAGGGGATTGAGGAGAGATTGGATTGAGTAATTTTCTTCTAGATGGAGAAATTAAAGGAGAACATGGAGTGGCGGAGGAGGAGGAACCTCTGTGCTCACAGAAGAGATGCTGCCATGCGGTGGAGAGAAGGCGAGACCTATCTTTTTTTTGGGCAGCCACACGAAGACCTATCCAAGGAGTAAGGAGACGTGCATGTAGGATAGTTTGCTAGGACTCTCTTAGAAAACATATATGTGGCATAGTTTGCTAGGACTCTATTAAGAAATTCATCCGACGGATGAAAATACGCAATACTTAGATCAGATGGTTAATTTTGTTTAGTTTTCTAGGATTAACGTGGTGCCTCGATTGGTGCCTCCAATTAGTAAATATAAGACTAGGGCGGGTGGTGGACGTAGTTTTTACCTTAAAATTTCACTCTAGACATAAAGCTAATCCAAACCAAATTTATATTTGGTCAAAACCTGTCCGAATCTTATTCTAGAAATAACTTGCCTGAATCCAATGGAATTTAGCTGAGATAGCTCCCAAATATTTTCCTCAAAATCCCGGAATATCGGTGACGTCTAGATAGGATTTTCAAGCCATACTTATCAGATATATTTGGAATTTCCTATTTTTCAGGGAGGCCCGAAAATAAGTTTTAATGAAACTCTTGGGGCATATTTGTGAGAGAGATATTTATACACTAGCAAAAGGGACCGTGCGTTGCACCGGGTATAAAATAAATAAATGCTTAAATAGTTGAAAAAATACCACTTAAACTTCACAAATAATCCAAAAATTATAGAAGAAAAATTGTTACCTTTTTATGTTAATGAGATGCAAAAGATGCACCCCGGTCGCATCAGATCAGGACGTGTGATAGGCAACTACGGCCCCTTTTTCTTTCTTTCCTTTCTCAGAAGCTACTCCCTTCCTTCTTGTATATGCATTTAGCTTATATTTTCTTTCCCTTTCTTTCATTTCCCAGCAGCGACTCCTTCTTCTTTTATTTTTCCTTTCTCATTCACTCCTTATTTCTCATGCAGAACGACTCGTTCCTTCTTTTATTTTTCTCATGCCCCTCTATTTGGCCGACCCACATCTCATCCTTCCTTAGTTAATCTTTGAGGCTCCGTGTTGATTATCATACAACTCATATATCTATATAAATCAGTGGAATTAAATTGAAAAGGGCGAGGTGGGACTAATTATCTGGCAACAAATAAGCCTATTTGGTTGGCTGCGTCCTTGGAGTGGCCCAGCTCGGCCCATGTGTCATATATCTATATAAATCAGTGGAATTAAATTGAAAAGGGCGAGGTGGGACTAATTATCTGGCAACAAATAAGCCTATTTGGTTGGCTGCGTCCTTGGAGTGGCCCAGCTCGGCCCATGTGTTGGAGAAATTAAATGTTCAAATAGGTGAAGTTTCTTACAGATATAACATGAAACGTGAGCTGGCCTAGTTGGCTAGCGGTGCAAGGCCTAACTCTGAGCGACCCTGGTTCGAATCCTAAATTTACGGGAAGAAGCGTATTGTGACGGTGAACCCGACAAAGTCAATCTGTGCTTTATTATATTAATATTTATACATGTAATAGCCTGCATCTTCTCAAAAAAATGTAATAGCCTGAAAAGTAGGGCCAGGAACGGATTCTATTTTTGAGATTGTAAAAATAAAGATAAAAATGAGTATTAGAAAATTAATAGTATTAAGTTCATAAGGAATAACAAAACCTTAACTGGAGATTTTAGTTCCATAAGATTTAATATGAATTAATATAAATTGGAAGTACCAATTAAATTTGATTTACCCATCCAACTGCATTATATAATTTTGGAACTAGGCATATTAAAATAATATGCATATGTGATTTTTCCTACAATATTTAGATTTAGATTTTTATTGTTTGGAGAAATTTTATTTTTCAGTAATCAGTAGTAAATGAATTCAAAATTTATTTACTATATTATTTTTCTCTTCTAATTTTGTTGGCACTGACTTGACCCAAGGACGTTGTATACAAGAGGACGTTGGACATAAAATTAACTTAGCACCACCATCAAATTCACAACTCGACCATTGTATATGGGAGATCATTGGACAAAACCACACCATAAAAACATTCACGGATATGTAACTCGGAAGCAGGAACTAAACCATTTTTGGGTTATTACAATGGAACAGTTCACCACATATGTGCTTTGATATGCCGCCACTTGAGCTTGAAGTGTTCAACAGATCCAAGGCATGTTTGGGAGCTTGCAGTTCTAGGGGCAGAACAATGACACAGATGAAGACAAAAGCAGTCTATAGGTGGGTCATCATCGGAGATGGGAGGTGGAACAAGCGGTGACTCCTTGCCGTCGGGTGGCGGACGACATCAAGCGGGGCGATGATTGACAGTAGAACAATGATGCACCTGGAGGGGGTGTATTGGTGAAGTTGCATTTAGTACCCATGTGTGGTTTTGGTAACTAATGGCAATTCCTATGGACATGCTTGTCATTGAGATGCATTTGAAGGAAAATTCCAAAGGAAATTCATTAAAATTATTGTGTGGATTGATGGAAGCCATCAAGATAAACCAAGATATGCATTAAGATCACTGAGTTCTAGTGATGAATATATTATAAGCAAGGAAATGGACTCCAAGGTATCAAGCTTAAGTTATGTGGTTGAATCAATAATCAAGATGTAGTCCATGTGATGTACACGATATGATCAAGATGGAATTTATTGAAGGAACTCAACGACATGCTTAGGCTTATGAGTTCAGTCATGATGGATCAAGATCTTGAGAGAATGATTTAAGAGAAGAATTGTATATATGTCTTGAAGATGAGATTATGATGAACCCATATGTTGAGTGATGGTTGATCAAGTTATGAAGCAAGTAATTCAAGTGAAGTATCCTAAATCGAAGACCTCAATTGATTGGGAGTTACGGAGCAGTTTATCACACCTACATGGTGTTGTTCACATCACACATGGTTTCAGGCTTCCTTGTGCGATGAGGGATCTTAAAATGGACCATATCTATACTAGTGTGTGCTTGCTACTCTGTTGAACTTCAAATTAGCCGTTCATCGCAGATCACTTTTTGATTTTCTGTTGTGAATTCAACGTGGACTACATGAACATTTTCTTTTTCATGGACATGAACAAATGTGGATTTTAAACAAGTTACTCTCGTCTCAATGTTTCTTGTCCTCAACTAGGAAAATGGGAGAGTATTCAAAAAGAATTTGTTGAGTTGCACACATATGTGCCCAAGCAGACTTGTCACGCACATACATACTGATGCTTTCTTCGTCAAAACCAGCAAATCCAAAATTTGAGATTGGCAAAGACAGGTTGTAAAGAATATCCGGTTCGCTCAAAGTAAGGAAGAAACTGAAAATTTTGACCATCATCAGCTCATGTCACAGTTTGTTGCCGAGAATTTGAGCATTTCTTCAGTATTTAAAAAAACAAGTGTGAAGATAATTTTGTGCTGTGATTGGAGAAAATCAGGTCACGAAGTTGCCTGTTGAAACGATGTTGTATGAATCCAAGTGTTTGGCTGTCTATATCCAAACAATGTCACATACAACTCTTTCGACGCGACGTCCTTCAAATTCAGCGATACACTCCATTGATCCTACAGTGCACCCTTGAAATTCAAAATAGATTTGAATAAAATTTAAATTTGGTCAGAGATAATTTGAACCCAATAAAATTCTAGACGACTTTTGGAATTTCTGAATTTTGAATCTATTGGGCGATACCTGTCATCAGATAGTTATACACATGTTGCCTGCGACGTGGGGCCAGGAACGAATATTTTTTGTTGGAATCATGATCGAACATCCTTGTTGACAGCCAACCCTGTTCCCGCCAGCGTGTCATGAGCCCTCGCAGCCGTCCGATCGTGGAAACCAACGGCTCAGATGGACTCGCACGCGTGTCACCGCGCTCCCGAGGGACAAACCGCGTCGGAGGCCGCCTCCGATTCGTCCACGTCACGCCGTCGCTGTACGTAGGCATCTCTGCTCGCCATAAATAACAGCCGCACCACCTCGTCCTGCGACGTAACTTGGATACAAAGTAGCTTCGAGAAGAGATCGATCGACGGCGCCATGACTCGGGCGACGACGTTGCTGCTCGGGGTACTGCTCGCCGTGCTGCTCCTCGCGGCCGCGCCGGTTCCCTCGGCAGCCGCGGCTGCCAAGGAGAAGGGCTCCGGCAAAGGTAACGGCGGGCCGGTGATCGGCATCGACCTGGGCACGACCTACTCGTGCGTGGCCGTGTACCGGAACGGGCGCGTGGAGATCATCGCCTTCACCGACTCCGGCGAGCGCCTCATCGGCGAGGCCGCCAAGAACCAGGCCGCCGCCAGCCCGCTCCGCACCGTCTACGACGCCAAGCGCCTCATCGGCAGGAAGTTCGTCGACGCCGAGGTGCAGCGGGACATGAAGCTGCTGCCGTTCAAGGTGGTGGACAAGAACGGCAAGCCGCACGTCGAGGTGGAGGTGAAGGCCGGCGACGTGCGGACTCTCAGCCCGGAGGAGGTGAGCGCGATGGTGCTCACCAGGATGAAGGAGACGGCCGAGGCGTATCTCGGCGAGAAGGTCCGGGACGCCGTGATCACCATCCCGGCCTACTTCAACGACGCGCAGCGCCAGGCCACCAAGGACGCCGGCGCCATCGCCGGCCTCAACGTCGTCCGCCTCATCAACGAGCCCACCGCCGCCGCCATCGCCTACGGCCTCGACAAGGTGGCCGACGGCAAGGAGCGGAACGTGCTGGTGTTCGACCTCGGCGGCGGCACCTTCGACGTGAGCGTGCTTGCGCTCGACGGCGGCGTCTTCGAGGTCCTGGCAACAAACGGTGACACGCATCTCGGAGGCGAGGACTTCGACCAGCGCGTCATGGACCACTTCATCCGGCTCGTCAAGCGGAAGCACGGCGTCGACATCTCCGGCGACGCCCGCGCGCTCGGGAAGCTCCGCCGCGAGTGCGAGCGCGCCAAGCGAGCGCTCAGCACCCAGCTCCAGGTCCGCGTGGAGGTCGAGTCGCTGGCCGACGGCGTCGACCTGTCGGAGCCGCTCACCCGGGCCCGCTTCGAGGAGCTCAACGCCGACCTCTTCCGCAAGGTAATGGCGCCCGTGAAGAAGGCCATGGCGGACGCCGGGCTGGCGAAGGGCGACATCGACGAGGTGGTGCTGGTCGGCGGCAGCACCAGGATCCCCAAGGTGCAGCAGCTCCTCCGCGACTACTTCGGCGGCAAGGAGCCCCACAAGGGCGTCAACCCCGACGAGGCCGTGGCCTACGGGGCGGCGGTGCAGGGCGGCATCGTGCGCGGCGACGCCAAGGAGGCTGTGGTGCTGGACGTGACGCCGCTGACGCTGGGCATCGAGACGGCCGGCGGCGTGATGGCGAGCGTGATCCCCCGGAACACACCGATCCCGACCAAGCGGACCAAGATGTTCACCACGTACCAGGACAGGCAGACGACGGTGACCATCACTGTGTTCGAGGGCGAGCGGAGCATGACCAAGGACAACCGGCTGCTGGGCAAGTTCGACCTCACCGGGATCGCGCCGGCGCCGAGGGGCACGCCGCAGATCGAGGTGACCCTGGAGGTGGACGTGAACGGCATCCTGCACGTGGGGGCGGCGGACAAGGGCACCGGCCGGTCGGAGAAGATCGAGATCAGCAGCGCTGGCCGTAACATCACGCCGGAGGAGATCGAGCGGATGGTGCAGGAGGCCGAGGAGTTCGCCGCGGAGGACAGGAAGGTGAGGGACAAGGTGGACGCGCGGAACAAGCTGGAGGCCTACGTTTACAGCGCCCGGACGACGGCTGACGGCGAGCTGGGGGCCAAGATGGACGGCGACGACAGGGAGAGGGTCAGGGAGGCGGCAAGGGAGGCCGGCGAGTGGCTCGAGGCCAACCCGGACGCCGACCAGGACGACTACACGGAGAAGCTCAAGGAGCTAGAGGATGTCTGTAGCCCCGCCTTTGCCGCCGCTTACGGGAACACTACCGGTGGCCATGACGCCGCCGCCGAGGAGGACGATGACCATGACGAGCTCTAAGATTTTTACTAGCAGTTGCTGTTCATAGCTTAGTACGATTAGGATTGAACTACGTACGGACTGACCAACGCCCAAAGTCATAAATCTACATCGTGCATTGTTTGGCAAGAAAGATAACATAGTTCATTGTTCATATATTGTCGAATTCCCGAAAATTCCGATATTAGTTTCCGCACGGTGGCTATATGTAAGTCGACTGAATTTTCATATTTGGTTAAGTTGACTGAAATTTTCATATTTGGTAAGTCGATTTCATGGGGAGATGAATTGTTGAAGAAAGTTGGAGGTAGAAGAATGAAGGTCGGTCGTTGGATCTTTATTTAGTCCAACGGCGGGTGGTGGCACAATGTAGTATATTGACAACACAGTACTTCCTCTGTCTCAAAATATAAGAACGTTTTTTTACAATAGTTTAGCGTAAAAAACGATCTTATATTCTGGGGCAGAGGGAGTAGTATATTCTAATTCCGAAAAAAAGTCCGAGATGTAAGACTTGCAAGAAATTTCTTAAGAGAAATTGCCTGCCCAGTAGGAGACCTGACGATGGCACAATGAGAGATGTATATTGACAAACATGAGTTCATATCTTTCTGGCCAAACTGTTGATGTGCGTCTTCTGTATGTCTTTTACAGTCGTAGTTGTGGTACTAGGAGTCAATGTATATTGGATTCATTGTGCCATATCAGTTTCCCGGCTTCAGGAATGGCCAGGCCAAGGAGCAGAGGTCATGAGCGGTGTTCCCGTGCCCATCCTTAATCTGGAGGTCAGCATAGGTGCTTGACAAGGAGTTGGGCGATGTGACAATTGCGACGGACAACATAGTGAAGTGGTGTCTGACCTTCATCGTCCTGGATATGGAAAGAGAGAAGCAAGGTTCAGTTCACATAGCTCAAGGGCCTCGAAAGGCAGCCCTATGATACCATAAACCAAACGGATCTAACGATACGTACCAACTACTCTACCTGACAAGTTAAGCTAGTAGTATATCAATACGACAGACAGAACCTGGCAAGTTCAAACTTGCGGAGAGTGTAATGGATATAGCAAACGTTTTGCCCATCTGCATTTGGTGCAGTTTGTGATGCAAACCCACTAAAAATACTTGGTTCAGAATTACCACCGGCTTCTTTTGCTCAAATACACTCACCCAATGAGTAAAGGGCACAGAAAAATCAGATATCTGAGCATTCATGTCTGCATTTGAACGTACAAGGAGCTCCACAGCACCTAGGTGACCCCGGTCCACAGCCCAGTGCAATGGAGTTCTCTTTTCGCTATCTGAAACCAAATTTTCTCTGAATGAGTCATGTTGCATAAAGAATAGAGAGATGGATGTTCTGCAAACAAACCTCTTGTATTGATTTCTACTCCAGCCTCCAGATGTTTTTTAAGATATTCGATTTCTCCTTGCCTTGCATAAACATGTATCTCACCAAATTCTCTGCAGGTACAAATAAGTTCATTGTAATCCTAGAAACAATAGTTCAGGTGAAGTACTCAATGGATGTGATAAATAATTAAAGCTTATTAGTGTTAGATAAGTGAGCAACTGTATTCTCAGGAGGGCCAAGGGCCAATACATATACAAGTGTGTGGTAAAGTGCAAGAGACCCCTTATACAATGGGGATTAACCGAAAAGGCCTATACACATCTAACACCCCCCCTCAAACTCATGGTGGGTCGACAACACTGAGTTTGGAGAGAAGAAAACTATGCTGCGCTCGAGTCTGTGCCTTCGTGAAGAAGTCTGCCAATTGTAACTCAGAGGGCACATAGTGAAGAGCGAGAGTCTGATCTTGCACAGCAGCACGCACAATATGGGCATCCACACCGATGTGCTTGGTGAGCTCATGCTTCACCGGGTCACGTGCAATACTGATAGCGCCAGTACTGTCTGACAATAAGGGAGTCGAGGTAGTAGCAGACACACCAAAATCCTCAAGTAGCCACCGTAACCAGATCACCTCAGCCGTTAACATAGCCATGGCTCGCAACTCAGCCTCTGTACTCGAGCGAGAAACTGCAGTATGTTTCTTGGTCTTCCAGGCAATAAGAGAGCCACCAAGAAAGACACAATAAGCAGACAGCGAGCGTCGATCAGAGGGATCACTAGCCCAGGTAGCATCAGAGTAGGCCTGGAGCTCAAGAGAGCTGGAGCGGGGAAAGAAAAGGCGTTGAGAGATCGTGCCACGAAGATATCGGAGGACATGGAGGAGATGACTATAGTGGACTGAGGTGGGGGCTGAAACGAACTGACTCAGAATATGGACGGGATAGGAGATGTCAGGACACGTAACAGCAAGGTAGACAAGACTGCCAACAAGGTGACGATAGCGAGTGGGATTAGGGAGAGGGTCACCGTCGGAGGCACGAAGCTGAACGTTGAGTTCCATGGGAGCCACAACGGTCCGCTCATCACCGAGAGCAGCACGAGCAAGAAGGTCCTGAATGTATTTTTCTTGGGAGATGTAGTAGCCATCAGAGGTCGAGGAGATCTCAATCCCAAGAAAATAGCGAAGTGGACCAAGATCAGTCATGAGAAACTGGTCGTGAAGGCGAGCCTTAACAAAGGCAATGTAATCGGAGTCATCACCAATGATGATCATGTCATCAACATAGAGAAGGAGAAGAGTCCGACCACGAGGAGACGTGTGAACAAACAACACTGGATCATGATTACTGGGCAAGAAACCAGCGGCAGTCACCACAGAAGCAAAGCGCTCGAACCAGGCGCGAGGGGCATGTTTGAGACCATACAGGGAGCGGCGAAGTCTACAGACCATACCATCAGGAGCATAGTACCCCGGTGGTGGCTGCATGTAAACCTCCTCACGCAACTCACCATTGAGAAAAGCGTTCTGAACATCAAGTTGAGAGATGGACCACTGACGAACAGAAGCTACAGCAAGAAGAGTGCGGACAGTGGTCATGTGGGCCACAGGAGCGAATGTCTCATCATAGTCGCGCCCCTGCTCCTGCTGAAAGCCACGGGCCACAAGACGAGCTTTGTAGCGCTCAAGAGAACCATCGAAGCGAGTCTTAAGCTTGTAGACCCACTTGCAGGTGATGGGACGGACACCGGAAGGGAGGGGAACCAGATCCCATGTGCCAGAGCGCTCAAGGGCAGCAAGCTCCTCAGCCATCGCAAGATGCCATTCAGGCTGAGTCATGGTAGTGCGATAGGAAGTGGGCTCAGTCAAAACAAAAAGACCGTACCGATCAGGGGAGTAGCGATCAGGCGGAGGGCGAGGCCGAGCATGGAGGTTATGAACTGGAGGAGGTGTGAGAGGAGGTGAACCAGAGGTGGAAGGCTCGTCAGAGGAGACATCCTCAGTACGAGATCGTCGAGTATAGTGAAGAGGAAATGGTGAGAGAGGGCGACGGACCGGAGAGGATGGGGGAGAGGTGGAGGAGGAGGATGGAGAAGACGGGGTCGGTGGTGAATGAGAAGGATTGAGAGGTGCCGGAGGACGAGATGACACATGAGGCACATAGCAGGGTGTATCGGGAAGGAGAAGGAAAGAAAGGTCGTCCACAGAAAAACTCGAGGAAGAAGAACGTGGGTAGTAAGAACGAGACTCGTCAAAAGTCACATCACGCGAGATGCGCAAGCGACGACCGACAGGATCCCAACATCGATAACCCTTGTGCTCATCACTGTAGCCAAGGAAAACACACTCAACCGACTGAGCAGTCAGTTTGGTGCGTTCGCGGGGGGCAAGAAGAACATAGCAGACGCATCCAAACATACGAAGAGCTGAGTAGTCAGGAGAGCGACCAGTGAGACACTCCATAGGAATGCCACCCTGCAGAGTAGTCGATGGCTGAATGTTAATGAGATAGGTGGAGGCGGAAACAGCCTCAGCCCAAAAATGGGGTGGAAGGGAAGCAACAATCATCAGCGCACGAGCCGTCTCAAGCAAATGACGATGCTTTCGCTCGGCAACACCATTCTGAGCATGAGCACTGGGACAGGAGAACTGGGTAAGAGTACCCTGTTCCGCGAGAAAACCACGCAACAGCTTAGAGATATACTCTCCAGTGGAGTCAGCACGAAAAGTACGAATGGGCATGGCAAACTGGGTGTGAACCATAGCAGCAAAACGTTTGTAGATAGGAAGAACCTCACTACGAGATTTCATGAAGTAGAGCCAAGTGTAGCGGGAGAAATCATCAATAAATAAAACATAGTAGCGATGACCACCTTTCGAATCAAAGAGAGCAGGACCCCAGACATCAGAATGAACTAAGTCAAAAGGACGCTGAGATACAGACGTACTAGTAGGATAAGGTAACTGAGTCTGTTTGCCAAGTCTGCAACCATTACAATGTAAGGAGACATCTCCAGATACAGACCCTAAGAGGCCTTGACGAACTAAGGAAGACAAGCGAGAGCCGCAGATGTGACCAAGTCGATGATGCCACTGCTGGAAGGACGCAGACGAAGAGGCAGCAAGAGCATGGGAGCTGGCAGAAGTGGTGGCAGCAGAAGGAACACAAAGCCAATCAACATCCCAAAGGCCCTCTGACTCACGGCGCCGGGGGCCAGCACCAACCAAAGCCTTGGTGCGACGATCCTGAATGGAGCAAGAGTCGGTATCAAGAATGACACGACAGCCAGAATCAGTAAGTTGGGCAGCCGAAAAAAGATTCATGGTAAGGCGAGGAACATGTGAAACACTCGGAACAGAAAAGGATGGAGTGGAAAGAATACCACGACTAGCAACAGGAAGAGATGTGCCATCAGGAGTAAGAACATTAACGGGCGAATCAAGAGGTCGGAGAGAAGACAACGCGGAAGAATCAAAAGACATATGAAAGGAGGCTCCAGAATCCAGAAAGCGGTGCGGGCTCGACCTGGTTCGAGAAGAACCAGCGAGCGGCGCTGGATCCCGGATCCAGCCGCGCTCGAGAGGAGGGAGCGGGCGGGCCAGGCTCGGCGAGCGGATGACCAGCGAGTGACGCCGGATCCAGCCGCGCACGAGAGGAAGGAGAGGGCGGGGCTGGCCTGGACGAGGAGCACGACGGTGTGGGGGCGTGCGAAGGAGAGCACGAAGTCGCGCAGGTCGCGGTGGCCGAGCACGGGGAGCGCGCCCTCGGCGGCGGCGCGGGACGGCCTTCCTGGTCAGGCGCGAGGGGAACGAGGACGAGCGGGCGGGGCTCGATGGCTCGATCCGGTGCCGGATCCGACCAGCCAGCGACGGGATGGGCTAGAACGGCAGGATTTGGGGGAAGCTAGGTGGGGAGCGCACGGAGTTGCGGCGTGCGAGAGAGCAGAGCTAACCTAGCATCTGATACCATGTTAGATAAGTGAGCAACTGTATTCTCAGGAGGGCCAAGGGCCAATACATATACAAGTGTGTGGTAAAGTGCAAGAGACCCCTTATACAATGGGGATTAACCGAAAAGGCCTATACACATCTAACAATTAGCACCAGGATGGAGATAACTAACTGCATACTGAATAATGAATCACCTCACTTTTATTTGCTATGTTCTATCAGTTATCAACAGAAATAGACTTACAATTCATTTGTTTTGGATGCAGGTCCTGGCCCCTTTGGACCTGTTGCAGACGCACTGGTTTCCTCATCTTTCATTCTCTGGAAGCATGCCGAACAGGTTATCAAACAGAGCCAAGACTGTGGTGTGCATTCCTGTAAAGATGGTAGCAAGTGGTGTGGCTAACGAGGACTTATAAAACTTACTGTATCATAAGCATGGGCCCAGCCGGGGTAGAACTCAGGGGCAGCGGTGACGTACTCGTTCATAGCTTCTTCTGGACTCAGATCACCCAGATTGTTCCAGGCATTCCTTGCAAACAAGTGCTCAACCAATAAGGATACTTGGTCTACTGCTAATATCTGTTCATTGCAATAGGAATATCCAGAGGACCAAAGGCTCATCTTCATAAGGAAAATTCTAAGCCCAACACAACTATTCAGCATAATCACAAGTGACATTACAGTATATAGGTGCCAATCAATTGGCGGAACTAATCAACAACCTAGAGACAATAGGTTCCAATTTATCATACAAGGTTTGCTTCCTGTGCACACATATAGAGAACCGATGGAAAAATTCAAAGTCTGCATGAACTCTAGCTGGGAAGTTAGCACCAGTTGCACTTGGGGATACACTCGTCATGAAGAGCCTCTCCTCGTCAGTGCAAATCACAAATAACACCAGTGTTCACATCCCACCATCAATCGTGTAGCACAAAGCTTATTAGTACTAGAAATCTACTGCTAATATTTGTTAAATGCAAATAGTAGACATCTGAGTTCCGGTGCTCAGGAGAAACATCCAGAGCACCAAAGGTCATCTTCATAATGAAAATTCTTAGCCCTACACAAATATTCGGCATAAATCATAAGTACCATTATTTGATATAGATCACGGATGCTCAGGAGAAAGTAGCACGGACAGACAATGCAAGCAATCAATAAATTGGTGAAGCCAATCAAGAACCTAGAGACAGTTACAAAATTGAGAAGCACATGCAGAGCAAGAACGAAAAGGTCTACTACATTTTCTTTTCTTTTCTTGAAACAACCTATTGTGGGTTCCAGAGCTCATATATAAAAATCCAGAGCAGGAAAGGGCATCATCAAAATGAAAATTATAAGGCCTACATGACTATTCAGCATAATCATAAGCGGCATTCCTGGATATAGATCGTGGATGCTCCAGCAAAAGTAGCACAAACAAGCAACATAAGCATTCAATCGATTGGTGAAGCCAAGCAAGAACCCAGGGACAATTATCAAATTGAGAAACACAGACAGAGCAAAAACGAAAAGGTCTACGGCTGATACATGTTCATTGCTAAAAATAAGTGTCTAAGTTCCCGTGCTCATATTATGAAAATCCAGAGCTCTAAAGGGCGTTACCAAAATGGAAAACTCTAAGCCCCACGCAACTATGCAACCTGATCACAAATGGCATTCTTGGACATAGATCTGGTTTGTTGAATATAAGCACTTGGATGTTCAGGTTAAAGTAGCACAGACACGCAATGCAGACACGGAATCAGTTAGCGACACCCATAAAAAAACCTGGAGACAATTTACCAATTTATCATACATGAACTGAACCTAGCGAATCCATAAACTAGCACGAGGAGACTTGCTTCCTGTGCATCAAACCTAGAGAAGCAGTGGACCAACTTGATACGTCTTCAACGTATCTATAATTTTTGATTGTTCCATGCTATTATATTACCCCTTTTGGATGTTTATGGGCTTTATTTTACATATTTATATCATTTTTGGGACTAACCTACTAACGAGAGGCCCAGCCCGTATTGCTGTTTTTTTGCCTATTTCAGTATTTCGAAGAAAAGGAATATCAAACAGAGTCCAAACGGAATGAAACCTTCGGGAGCATGATTTTTGGAACGAACGTGATCCAGAGGACTTGGAGTGCAAGTCAAGAAGCAATCGAGGCGGCCAGGAGATAGGAGGGCGTGCCCACCCCTCCTGGGCGCGCCCCTGTCTCCTGGGCCCCTCGAGCGGCCACCGACGTACTTCTTTCTCCTATATATACCTACGTACCCCGAAACATCCAGGGAGCCAACGAAAAACAATTTCCACCGCCGCAAACTTATGTATCCGCGAGATCCCATCTTGGAGCCTTCGCCGACGCTCGGCCGTAGGGGGAATCGACCATGGAGGGCTTCTACATCAACACCATAGCCCCTGCGATGAGTTGTGAGTAGTTTACCACAGACCTTCGGGTCCATAGTTATTAGCTAGATGACTTCTTCTCTCTTTTTGTATCTCAATACAATGTTCTCCCCCTCTCTTGTGGAGATCTATTCGATGTAAACTCTTTGTGCGGTGTGTTTGTCGAGATCCGATGAATTGTGGGTTTATGATCAAGTTTATCTATGAGAACTATTTGAATCTCCTCTGAATTCTTTTATGTATGATTGAGTTATCTTTGCAAGTCTCTTTAAATTATCAGTTTGGTTTGGCCTACTAGATTGATATTTCTTGCCATGGGAGAAGTACTTAGCTTTGGGTTCAATCTTGCGGTGTCCTTACCCAGTGACAGAAAGGGTTGCAAGGCACGCATTGTATTGTTGCCATCAAGGATAAAAAGATGGGGTTTATACCATATTGCTTGAGTTTATCCCTCTACATCATGTCATCTTTCTTAATGCGTTACTCTGTTCTTATGAACTTAATACTCTAGATGCATGCTGGATAGCGGTCGATGTGTGGAGTAATAGTAGTAGATGCAGGTAGGAGTTGGTCTACTTGTCATGGACGTGATGCCTATATACATGATCATGCCTAGATAATCTCATAATTATTCGCTTTTCTATCAATTGCTTGACAGTAATTTGTTCACCCACCATGCTATCTTCAGAGAAGCCACTAGTGAAACCTATGACCCTCGGGTCTATCTTTTATCATATAAGCTTTCAATCTACTTTTATTTGCATCTTTACTTTTTGCATCTATATTATAAAATACCAAAAATATATTTATCTTATCATACTATCTCTATCAGATCTCACTTTCGCAAGTGGCTGTGAAGGGATTGACAACCCCTTTATTGCATTAGTTGCAGATACGTCTCCAACGTATCTATAATTTTTTATTGTTCCATGCTATTATATTACCCCTTTTGGATGTTTATGGGCTTTATTTTACACATTTATATCATTTTTGGGACTAACCTACTAACCCCAGCCCATATTGCTGTTTTTTTTGCCTATTTCAGTATTTCGAAGAAAAGGAATATCAAATGGAGTCCAAACAGAATGAAACCTTTGGGAGCATGATTTTTGGAACGAACGTGATCCAAAGGACTTGGAGTGCAAGTCAAGAAGCAGCCGAGGCTCCCACGAGATAGGAGGGCGCCCCCCCTATAGGGCACGCCCCCTATCTCGTGGGCCCCTCGGGCGGCCACCGACGTACTTCTTCCTCCTATATAAGCCTACGTACCCCGAAAACATCCAGGGGTCAGAGGAAACACAATTTCCACCACCATAACCTTCTGTATCTGCGAGATTCCATCTTGGAGCCTTCGCCGGCGTTCTGCCGGAGGGGGAATCGACCATGGAGGGCTTCCACATCAACATCCTTGCCCCTCCGATGAGTTGTGAGTAGTTTACCACAGACCTACTGGTCCATAGTTATTAGCTAGATGGCTTCTTCTCTCTTTTTGGATCTCAATACAATGTTCTTCCCCTCTCTTGTGGAGATCTATTCGATGTAAACTCTTTCTGCGGTGTGTTTGTCGAGATCCGATGAATTGTGGGTTTATGATCAAGTTTATCTATGAATAATATTTGAATCTTCTCTGAATTCTTTTATGTGTGATTGAGTTATCTTTGCAAGTCTCTTCGAATTATCAGTATGTTTTGGCCTACTAGATTGATCTTTCTTGCCATGGGAGAAGTGCTTAGCTTTGGGTTCAATCTTGCGGTGTCCTTACCTAGTGACAGAAAGGGTTGCAGGGCACGTATTGTATTTTTGCCATCAAGGATAACAAGATTGGGTTTATATCATATTGCTTGAGTTTATCCCTCTACATCATGTCATCTTGCTTAATGCGTTACTCTGTTCTTATGAACTTAATACTCTAGATGCAGGCAGGAGTCGGTCGATGTGTGGAGTAATAGTAGTAGATGCAGGCAGGAGTCGGTCTACTTGTTGCGGACGTGATGCCTATATACATGATGATGCCTAGATAATCTCATAATTATTCGCTATTCTATCAATTGCTCGACAGTAATTTGTTCACCCACCGTAATACTTATGCTATCTTGAGAGAAGCCACTAGTGAAACCTATGGCCCCCGGGTCTATCTCATATCATATTTGCTTCCAATCTACTTTTATTTGCATCTATATTATAAAATACCAAAAATATATTTATCTTATCTTACTATCTTTATTAGATCTCACTTTCGCAAGTGGCCGTGAAGGGATTGACAACCCCTTTATTGTGTTGGTTGCGAGTTCTCAGTTTGTTTGTGTAGGTGCGTGGGACTTTTGAGGAGCCTCCTACTGGATTGATACCTTGGTTCTCAAAAACTGAGGGAAATACTTACGCTACTATTGTTGCATCACCCTCTCCTCTTCAAGGAAAACCAACGCAAGCTCAAGACGTAGCAGTTGCGAGTTCTTTGTTTGTTTGTGTAGGTGCGTGGGACTTTTGTGGAGCCTCCTACTGGATTGATACCTTGGTTCTCAAAAACTGAGGGGAAATACTTACGCTACTATTGCTGCATCACCCTTTCGCTTTCAAGGAAAACCAACGCAAGCTCAAGACGTAGAAAGAAGGATTTCTGGCGCCGTTGCCGGGGAGGTCTTCGCTCAAGTCAAGACATACCAAGTACCCATCACAAACTCATCTCCCTCACATTTACATTATTTGCCATTTGCCTTTTGTTTTCCTCTCCCCCACTTCACCCTTGCCGTTTTATTTGCCCTCTCTTTCCCAATCTTCTCCTCTCTTTTTCGCTTGCCTTTTTCTGTTTGCTTGTGTGCCTGTTTGTCCTTATGGCTTTGCCTAAGAGTACCGACCTCCTTCTTAGAAGGTTGGAAGAGATTGAATCAAATATTAGAAGCTTTATGACTTTGCAATTTGAGCATAATAATTTCTTCAGAAAAGAGCTTAAAGAACAAAAAGGTTTTTGGGGGTTTATGAATAAGGAGCTTGATGATATGAATAAAGAATTTTATGGTGTGAACTCTCAAATTACCCGGCTTGAGAAGGCTATAGCCCAAATTTCTGATAAGCAAGCAACCTTAGTCAATAAGATGGCTGCCAAACCAGAAAAGTTCCATGAAAATAATGATGAAGATCTTAAAGTTATTGATGTGTCTCCTATTAGATCTTTGTTTTGCAATATGAATCTTGATAATAATGGGACTGGAGATGAGTCAACTTTAGTTAGAAGGCGTCCCAAGAATTCGGAGTTTTTAGATCTTGATGCTAAATTTGGTAAAAGTGGGATTGGAGGGTCATGACTTTAAATAGCATTGAACCCACTATCTCGCATTTCAAGGAATTTGATTATGATAATTGTTATTTAGAAGTTTGTATTTCCTTGTTGCAATCCGTTGCTAATTCTCCTCATGCTTATAGTCAAAATAAAACTTTTACCAAACACATTGTTGATGCCTTGATGCAATCTTATGATGAAAAACTTAATTTGGAAGTTTCTATACCTAGAAAACTTAATGATGAGTGGGATCCTACTATAAAGATTAAAATTAAAGATCATGAGTGTTTTGCTTTGTGTGATTTGGGTGCTAGTGTTTCCACGATTCCGAAAACTTTATGTGATATTCTAGGTTTCCATGATCTTGATGATTGCTCTTTAAATTTGCACCTTGCGGATTCCACCATTAAAAAGACAATGGGAAGGATCAATGATGTTCTCATTTTTGCAAATATAAATTTGGTGCCCGTAGATTTTATCGTTCTTGATATAGATTGCAATCTTTCTTGCCCTATTATTCTTGGTAGACCTTTCCTTAGAACGATTGGCGCGATTATTGATATGAAGGAAGGGAATATTAGATTCCAATTTCCATTAAGGAAAGGCATGGAGCACTTTACAAGAAAGAAGATTAAATTATCTAATGAACCTATCATGCGGGCTACTTATAAATTGAGTGCCAAAGATGGCATTACTTAGATCTATCTTCACTTTTATGCCTAGCTAGTGGCGTTAAACGATAGCGCTAGTTGGGAGGCAACCCAATTTTATTTGTGTTTTTTTGTTTTTGTTTCTGTTTAGTAATAAATTTTGCATCTACCTTTTGTTTATATGTGTTTTTATGTTTTAATTAGTGTTTTTGCCAAGTAGAACCTATAGGATAACCTATAGTGATAGTTAATTTGATTCTGCTAAAAAACAGAAACTTTGCACGCACGAAATTAGTTTTGTTAAATCACAGAAACGTGATTTGGCATTGATTCTTTTTTATGCTGATCAATAGTCAAATTGTCCAGGACTTCCTATTTTGGTAGGAATTTTAAAGTTCTAGAAGTTTTCGTTAGTTACAGATTTCTACAGACTGTTCTGTTTTTGACAGATTCTGTTTTTCGTGTGTTGTTTGCTTATTTTGATGCATCTATGGCTAGTATTAAGTGGTATGAACCATAGAGAACTTGGAATACAGTAGGTTTAACACCAAAATAAATTAAGAATGAGTTCATTACAGTACCTTATGTGGTGGTTTTGTTTTCTTTCACTAACGGAGCTTCTGAGATTTCCTGTTGAGTTTTGTGTTGTGAAGTTTTCAAGTTTTGGGTAAAGATTTGATGGACTATGGAATAAGGAGAGCCTAAGCTTGGGGATGCCCAAGGCACCCCAAGATATTCAAGAATATCCAAAAGCCTAAGCTTGGGGACGCCCCGGGAAGGCATCCCCTCTTTCGTCTTCGTTCATTGGTAACTTTACTTGGAGCTATATTTTTATTCGCCACATGATATGTGTTTTGCTTGGAGCGCCGTGTGTTATATTAGTCTTTGCTTTTTAGTTTACCACAATCATCCTTGCTTTACACACCTTTTGGGAGAAGCCCACTTGATTAGAATTTATTATAATACTCTATGTGCTTCACTTATATCTTTTGAGCTTGATAGTTTTTGCTCTAGTGCTTCACTTATATCTTTTAGAGCACGGCAGTGGCTTAATTTTGTAGAAATTGCTAGTCTCTAATGCTTCACTTATATTATTTGAGAGTATTTTAGAACAACATGGTATTTTCTATGGTTATAAATTGGTCCTAGAATGGTAGGCATCCAAGTTGGGTATAATAAAAACTATCATAGGAAGTGAATTGGATGCTATGATCAATTTGATACTTGATAATTCTTTTGAGATATGGAGGTAGTGATATTAAAGTCATGCTAGTTGGGTTATTATGAATTTAAAGAATGCTTGTGTTGAAGTTAGCAAGTCCCGTAGCATGCACGTATGGTTAAAGTTGTGTACCAAATTTGAAACATGAAGTGTACCTGGCTTGTGCATCCTTATGAGTGGCGGTCGGGGACGAGCGATGGTCTTTTCCTACCAATCTATCCCTCTAGGAGCATGCGCGTAGTGCTTGATTTTTGATGACTTCTAAATTTTTGCAATAAGTATATGAGTTCTTTTGACTAATGTTGAGTCCATGGATTATACGCACTTTTACCTTTCCACCATTGCTAGCCTCTTCGGTACCGTGCATTGCCCTTTCTCACCTTGAGAGTTGGTGCAAACTTCGCTGGTGCATCCAAACCCCGTGATACGATATGCTCTATCACACATAAACCTCCTTATATCTTCCTCAAAATAGCCACCATACCTACCTATTATGGCATTTCCATAGCCATTCCAAGATATATTGCCATGCAACTTTCCACCGTTCCGTTTATCATCATGACATACTTTACTTTTGTCATATTGCCATTGCATGATCATGTAGTTCACATTGTATTTGTGGCAAAGCCACCATGCATAATTTTTCATACATGTCACTCTTGATTCATTGCACCATCTCGGTACACCGCCGGAGGCATTCATATTGAGTCATATCTTGTTCTAGTTTTGAGTTGTAATTCATATGTCGTAATCAATAAAAGTGTGATGATCATCATTATTAGAGCATTGTCCCAAAGAAAAAAAAAGAAAGAAAAAGGGGAAAGGCCAAAAAAAAGGCCCAAAAAAAGAAGGAAAAAAAGAAAAAAAAAGGGCAATGCTACTATCTCTTTTTCCACACTTGTGCTTCAAAGTAGCACCTTGTCCTTCATGTAGTGAGTCTCATATATTGTGCTTCAAAGTAGAACCATGTTTTTCATATAGTGAGTCTCATATGTTGTCACTTTCATATACTAGTGGGAATTTTTCATTATAGAACTTGTCTTGTATATTCCTACGATGGGCTTACTCAAATGCCCTAGGTCTTCGTGAGCAAGCAAGTTGGATGCACACCCACTAGTTTTCTTTTGTTGAGCTTTCATTCATTTATAGCTCTAGTGCATCCGTTGCATGGCAATCCCTACTCCTCATGTTGACATCAATTGATGGGCATCTCGATAGCCCATTGATTATCCTTGTCAATGTGAGACTTTCTCTTTTTTGTCTTCTCCACACAATCCCCATCATCATATTCTATTCCACCCATTGTGCTATATCCATGGCTCACGCTCATGTATTGCGTGAAGGTTGAAAAAGTTTGAGATTATTTAAGTACGAAACAATTGCTTGGCTTGTCATTGGGGGTGTAGAATTTGGGAACATCTTTGTGTGAAGAAAATGAAGCATAGCCTAACTATATGATTTTGTAGGCATGAACTTTCTTTAGCCATGTTATTTTGAGAAGACATGATTGCTTTGATTAGTATGCTTTAAGTATTACTATTTCTTTTGTCAATATGAACTTTTATTTTGAATCATTTGGATCTGAACATTCATGCAAAAATAAAGAAAATTACATTGAGAATTATGCTAGGTAGCATTCCACATCAAAAATTCCGTTTTTATCATTTACCTACTCGAGGACGAGAAGGAATTAAGCTTGGGGATGCTTGATACGTCTCCAACGTATGTATAATTTTTGATTGTTCCATGCTATTATATTACCCCTTTTGGATGTTTATGGGCTTTATTTTACATATTTATATCATTTTTGGGACTAACCTACTAACCAGAGGCCCAGCCCGTATTGTTGTTTTTTGCCTATTTCAGTATTTCGAACAAAAGGAATATCAATGGAGTCCAAACGGAATGAAACCTTCGGGAGCGTGATTTTTGGAACGAATGTGATCCGCAGGACTTGGAGTGCAAGTAAAGAAGCATCCGAGGCCTCCACAATATAGGAGGGCGCCCCCCTTGTAGGGCGCGCCCCCTGTCTCATGGGCCCCTCGGGCGGCCACCGACGTACTTCTTCCTCCTATATAAGCCTACGTACCCCGAAAACATCCAGGGAGCCAAAGAAACACAATTTCCACCACCGTAACATTCTGTATCCGCGAGATCCCATCTTGGAGCCTTTGCCGGCGCTCCGCCGGAGGGGGAATCAACCACGAGGGCTTCTACATCAACATCCTTGCCCCTCCGATGAGTTGTGAGTAGTTTACCATAGACCTTCGGTCCATAGTTATTAGCTAGATGGCTTCTTGTCTCTGTTTGGGTCTCAATACAATGTTCTCCTCCTCTCTTGTGGAGATCTATTCGATGTAAACTCTTTTTGCGGTGTGTTTGTCGAGATCCGATGAATTGTGGGTTTATCATCAAGTTTATCTATGAGAAGTATTTGAATCTCCTCTGAATTCTTTTATGTATGATTGAGTTATCTTTGCAAGTCTCTTCGAATTATCAGTTTGGTTTGGCCTACTAGATTGATCTTTCTTGCCATGGGAGAAGTGCTTAGCTTTGGGTTCAATCTTGCGGTGTCCTTTCCCGGTGACAGCAGGGGCGGCAAGGCACGTACTGTATTGTTGCCATCGAGGATAAAAAGATGGGGTTTATATCATATTGCATGAGTTTATCCCTCTACATCATGTCATCTTGCTTAAGGCGTTACTCTATTCTTATGAACTTCATACTCTAGATGCAGGCAGGAGTCGGTCGATGTGTGGAGTAATAGTAGTAGATGCAGGCAGGAGTCGGTCTTCTTGTTGTCGACGTGATGCCTATATACATGATCATGCCTAGATAATCTCATAATTATTCGCTTTTGTATCAATTACTCGATAGTAATTTGTTCACCCACCGTAATACTTATGCTATCTTGAGAGAAGCCACTAGTGGAACCTATGGCCCCCGGGTCTATCTCTTATCATATTTGCTTCCAATCTACTTTTATTTGCATCTTTACTTTTTGCATCTATATTATAAAATACCAAAAATATATTTATCTTATCTTACTATCTCTATTAGATCTCAGTTTCGCAAGTGGCCGTGAAGGGATTGACAACCCCTTTATTGCGTCTGTTGTGAGTTGTTTGTTTGTTTGCGTAGGTGCATGGGACTTTTGAGGAGCCTCCTACTGGATTGATACCTTGGTTCCAAAAAACTGAGGGAAATACTTACGCTACTATTGCTGCATCACCCTTTCCTCTTCAAGGAAAACCAACGCAAGCTCAAGACGTAGCAAGAAGGATTTCTGACGCCGTTACCGGGGAGGTCTTCGCTCAAGTCAAGACATACCAAGTACCCATCACAAACTCATCTCCCTCGCATTTACGTTATTTGCCATTTGCCTCTCGTTTTTCTCTCCCCCACTTCACCCTTGCCATTTTATTCGCCCTCTCTTTCCCAATCCCCTCCTCTCTTTCGCTTGCCTTTTTGTTTGCTTGTGTCTCCATGTGCCTTCTATGTGCTTGCTATGGATCCACTTAAAGTGTTCTACTTGGATCATCTTCGATCCTTATGCGCTCGTGCTGAAACCCCAACTAGCCTAGTTGATGGGAAATCTTTAGATGGGCATGCTCATTTTGTGTGTCATCGTTTGTCTGAAAAAGGGAAGCTCTTATGGTATCATATAAATAGTTTGCTATGCTATGCTTAGAATCTTTGTGAAATTTGTGATTTTACTTGTTGCTCTAAGAACCCTAATAAACACCTTCCCTACCTATGTTAGTTGAATGATAATGAAATCTTATCTTCTTATGCAAAGGGTGTTTATAGTTACTATGATATCGAACAAATTGAAGAATTTGTCATTTTTAAGGGTGCTCATGAAGTTGCTTCTTTGATTGAGAAGTATGATTTTACTCTCAACAAATCTGAAAATCCCGTCATACTTAAATATTGCAATGAAAACTTGCTCATAATGTCTATGTCCAAGAATTTATTGAAAGAATGATCGTTGCTTTGGAAGAAAATAATGATATGCATGAAATCTATAGATAATGATGATTCCGATGATTTGGTTGAAATATCCCTTGATGAACATGATGCTTGCTATTCTTGTGGCCATCATGCCAATATTTATGAAAACAAATTTGCTATAGTTCTGTATGTTAAACATGAGATCGTTGTTATTGCACCCATACTTGCTAGTTCCTTCGATAAAAAGCATGATTGCAATGATTTCACTATAAATTCTCTTGATGTCAATTGTGCTAATAATATGCAAAACCCTAAGCTTGGGGATGCTAGTTTTGCTATGTCTACTACTTGTTGCAATGATCATGATTGGGGTGATTCTTCTTTTGATATTGAAAATTTATTTAAGTCCCATGATGAATATGAGATTGATAATAATTTTTGCAATAATATTGAGAGTGGGTTTGGAAGAGTGTCAACTTTAGATCCCACATATTTGGATTGTGTTCAATCTTGTAATATTTTTTATAAAAATCGGTTTGGAGAGGTCATGACTTTAGTTAATGTTAATCCCACAAACTTGGAAGAGTGTCAACTTTGCATGCATGTGGACAGTGTTGAGAATATGTTATGTGATAGCTATTTCGTTGAATTTTCCTATGATCCTACATGTAATTATTATGAGAGAGGAAAATATGGTTGTAGAAATTTTTACCTTACTAAATTACCTCTCGCCATGCTGAGATTGCTATCGTCTCTTTCTTCTTCCTTGCATATGCTAGCTTTTGCTTGCCTTGAAAAATTGTTTGCTTATAATATGCCTATGCATAGGAAGTATGTTAGACTTAGATGTGTTTTGTCACATGTTTCATGATGCTTTCTTTGTGCTTCAATTCTTGTCTTTCATGTGAGCATCATTAAAATTATCAATGCCTAGCTAGGGGCGTTAAACGATAGCGCTAGTTGGGAGGCAACCCAATTTTCTTTGTGTTTTTCGTTTTTGTTCCTGTTTAGTAATAAATCTTGCATCTACCTTCTGTTTAGATGTGTTTTTATCTTTTAATTAGTGTTTGTGCCAAGTAGAACCTATAGGATAACCTATGATGATAGTTGATTTGATTCTGCTGAAAAACAGAAACTTTGCACGCACTAATTTAGTTTTTTTAAATCACAGAAACGTGCTTTGGCGTTGATTCTTCTTGCTTCTGATCAATAGACAAATTTTCCAGGACTTCCTATTTTGGTAGGATTTTTAGAGTTCCAGAAGTTTGTGTTAGTTACAGATTTCTAAAGACTGTTCTGTTTTTGACAAATTCTGTTTTTCGTGTGTTGTTTGCTTATTTTGATGCATCTATGGCTAGTAAAATAGTTTATAAACCATAGAGAAGTTGGAATACAGTAGGTTTAACACCAGAATAAATAAAGAATGAGTTCATTACAGTACCTTATGTGGTGGTTTTATTTTCTTTCACTAACGGAGCTTATAAGATTTCCTGTTGAGTTTTGTGTTGTGAAGTTTTCAAGTTTTTGGTAAAGCTTTTATGGACTATGGAATAAGGAGTGGCAAGAGCCTAATCTTGGGGATGTCCATGTAACCCCAAGATATTCAAGGATAGCCAAATGCATAAGCTTGGGGATGCCCCGGGAAGGCATCCCCTCTTTCGTCTTTGTTCATTGGTAACTTTACTTGGAGCTATATTTTTATTCGCCACATGATATGTGTTTTGCTTGGAGCGTCGTGTATTATATTAGTCTTTGCTTTTTAGTTTACCACAATAATCCTTGATGTACACACCTTTTGGGAGAAGCCTACTTGATTAGAATTTGCTAGAATACTCTATGTGCTTCACTTATACCTTTTGAGCTTGATAGTTTTTGCTCTAGTGCTTCACTTATATCTTTTAGAGCACGGTGGTGACATAATTTTGAAGAAATTGCTAGTCTCTCATGCTTCATTTATATATTTTTGAGAGTCTTTTAGAACAGAATGGTATTTGCTATGGTTACAAAGTTGGTCCTAGAATGATGAGCATCCAAGTTGGGTATAATAAAAACTATCATAAAAAAGAATTGGATGCTATGATCAATATGATGCTTGATAATTGTTTTGAGATATGGAGGTAGTGATATTAGAGTCATGCTAGTTGAGGTGATTATGAAAAATACTTGTGTTAAGGTTTGTGATTCCTGTAGCATGCACGTATGGTGAACCGCTTTGTGATGAAGTTGGAGCACAATTTTATTTAGGGATAATTAGATTTATGCCCCTAGTTGTGTCCCACTCATCTGTTTTACCCCTAATTTCCAAAAGTCACTGGTTCTGTCCAAGTCACTTTGCTCCTCTTATGCTTTTGCCCTTTGACCGTTTGACCATCAGTTTGACAACTTCATAACTAATTCATACTAAATAGGAAAAATGCAAATAAGATACCAAAATGTTCAGAAAAACATCACCTATATGTCAGTGTCATTTGCATTATTGAAAAAAGTGTTGGAAAGTGCACATCCGAGTTTTAGCTCTTTTGATACCACCATGAATAGTCAACTCTAAAAAAATTCAAAAAAATTCAAAAAGAATATGGTGGCAAAGAACGACAAATGTTCTAAGTGCTTGCCAAGTTTCATTAGGGAACGACATTCGTGGAAGTCGTGGCAAAAAAATAATCTATTTTGGAGTGCTGATTGTTTTTTTGTCGTGGCACCCCCGAATGTTATTGCCTGATGTAACTTGGTAGGCACTTAAAAATTTTGTCATTCTTTGCCACCAAATTTTTTTTGCATTTTTTTGAATTTTTTTAGATTTTACTATTCATGGTGGTAGCATAAGAGCTAAAACTCGGATGGGCACTTTCCAACACTTTTTTCATGAATGCAAATGACAACCACATATAGGTGATGTTTTTCTGAACATTTTGGTATCTTATTTGCATTTTTCTGATTTAGTATGAATTAGTTATGAAGTTTTCAAACTGACGGTCAAACAGTCAAAGGGCAAAAGCATTAGAGGAGCAAAGTGACTTGGACAGAACCGGTGACTTTTGGGAATTAGGGGTAAAACAGACGAGTGGGACACAACTAGGGGCATAAATCTAATTTTCCCTTTTATTTATCGATTGTCTTCCTTATGAGTGGCGGTCGGGGACGAGCGATGGTCTTTTCCTACCAATCTATCCCCCTAGGAGTATGCGCGTAGTGCTTTGGTTTTTGAGGAGTTCTAGATTTTTGCAACAAGTATATGAGTTCTTTTGACTAATGTTGAGTCCATGGATTATACGTACCTCACCCTTCCACCATTGCTAGACTCTCTTGTACCGCGCAACTTTCGCCGGTACCATACACCCACTATATACCTTCCTCAAAACAGCCACCATACCTACCTATTATGGTATTTCCATAGCCATTCCGAGATATATTGCCATGCAACTTTCCACCGTTCCGTCCATATGACACGCATTACTTTTGTCATGTTCCTCTTTGCATGATCATGTAGTTGACATTGTATTTGTGGCAAGGCCACCTTCATAATTTTCATACATGTCGCTCTTGATTCATTGCATATCCCGGTACACCGCCGGAGGCATTCATATAGAGTCATATCTTGTTCTAGCTTTGAGTTGTAATTCTTGAGTTGTAAATCCATAAAAGTGTGATGATCTTCATTATTAGAGCATTGTCCTAGTGAGGAAAGGATGATGAAGACTATGATTCCCCCACAAGTCGGGATGAGACTTCAGACTTTACAAAAAGAAAAAAAAGAAAAAAAAAGAAAAAAAAGAGAAAGGCCAAAAAGAAAAAAATAAGGCCAAAGAAAAAAAAAGAAAAAGAAAGAAAAAGAAAAAAATAAAATGAGAGGAAAAGAGAGAAGGGACAATGCTACTATCTCTTTTTCCACACTTGTGCTTCAAAGTAGCACCATGATCTTCATGATAGAGAGTCTCATATGTTTTCACTTTCGTATACTAGTGGGAATCTTTCATTATAGAACTTGGCTTGTATATTCCAATGACGGGCTTCCTCAAAATGCCCTAGGTCTTCGTGAGCAAGCGAGTTGGATGCACACCCACTTAGTTTCTTTTGTTGAGTTTTCATATATTTATAGCTCTAGTGCATCCGTTTCATGGCAATCCCTACACACTCACATTGATATCTATTAATGGGCATCTCCGTAGCCCGTTGATACGCCTAGTTGATGTGAGACTATCTTCTCCTTTTTGTCTTCTCCACAACCACCATTCTACACCACATATAGTGCTATGTCCATGGCTCACGCTCATGTATTGCGTGAAAGTTGAAAGAGTTTGAGATTATTGAAGTATGAAACAATTGCTTGGCTTGTCATCGGGGTTGTGCATGATTAAATACTTTGTGTGATGAAGATAGAGCAACAGTCAGACTATATGATTTTGTAGGGATAACTTTCTTTGGCCATGTTATTTTGAGAAGACATGATTACTTTGATTAGTATGCTTGAAGTATCACTATTTTCATGTTAATATGAACTTTTATTTTGTATCATTTGGATCTGAACATTCATGCCACAATAAAGAAAATTACATTGAGAATTATGCTAGGTAGCATTCCACATCAAAAATTTCTTTTTTTATCATTTACCTACTCGAGGACGAGCAAGAATTAAGCTTGGGGATGCTTGATACGTCTCCAACGTATCTATAATTTTTGATTGTTCCATGCTATTATATTACCCCTTTTGGATGTTTATGGGCTTTATTTTACACATTTATATCATTTTTGGGACTAACCTACTAACCGGAGGCCCAACCCGTATTGCTGTTTTTTGCCTATTTCAGTATTTCGAAGAAAAGGAATATCAAACGGAGTCCAAACAGAATGAAACCTTCGGGAGCGTGATTTTTGGAACGAACGTGATCCAGAGGACTTGGAGTGCAAGTCAAGAAGCAGCCGAGGCCTCCACGAGATAGGAGGGTGCGCCCCCCTGTAGGGCGCACCCCCTGTCTCGTGGGCCCCTCGGGCGGCCACCGACGTACTTCTTCCTCCTATATAAGCCTACGTACCTGATACGTCTCCAACGTATTTATAATTTTTGAGTGCTCCATGCTACTTTATCTACGGTTTTAGGCAATATTGGGCTTTATTATCCACTTTTATATTATTTTTTGGGACTAACCTATTAACCGGAGGCCTAGCCCAGATTTGCTGTTTTATGCCTATTTTAGTGTTTCGAGGAAAAGGAATATCAGACGGAGTCAAAACGGAACGAAATCAACTGGAGAAGTTATTTTTGGAAGGAAACCCACCTGATGGACTTGGACCCCACGTCAGAAGATACGGGAGGTTCTCACGAGGGTGGCGGGCACGCCCACCCCCCTAGGGGGCACGCCCACCCCCTAGGGCGCACCCTGCTGCCTCGTGGGGCCCCCGTAGCTCCACCGACGTACTGCTTTCACCCATATATACCTACGTACCCTAAAACTTCCAGAACAGAAGATAGATCGGGAGTTCCGCTGCCGCAAGCCTCTGTAGCCACCAAAAACCTCTCGAGAGCCCGTTCCGGCACGGATTCCATCACCGGTGGCCATCTTCGACATCCCGGCGCTATCCATGACGAGGAGGGAGTAGTTCACCCTCGGGGCTGAGGGTATGTACAAGTAGCTATGTGTTTGATCTCTCTCTCTCTCTCTCTCGTGTTCTTTCTCGTGTTCCTCTATGGCACGATCTTGATGTATCCCGAGCTTTGCTATTGTAGTTGGATCTTATGATGTTTCTCCCCCTCTACTCTCTTGTGACGAATTGAGTTCCCCTTTGAAGTTATCTTATCGGATTGAGTCTTTTATGAGAACAGTTGATGTATGTCTTGCCGTGATTATCTGTGGTGACAATGGGATATCATGTGCCACTTGATGTATGTTTTGGTGATCAACTTGCTAGTTTCGTGACATTGGGAACCTATGCATAGGGGTTGGCACACGTTCTCGACTCTCCGGTAGAAACTTTGGGGCACTCTTTGAAGTACTTTTATGTTGGTTGGATGAATCTGAGATTGTGTGATGCATATCGTATAATCATGCTCACGGATACTTGAGGTGAAAATGGAGTATCTAGGTGACATTAGGGTTTTGGTTGATTTGTATCTTAAGGTGTTATTGTAGTACGAACTCTTTTATAGATTGATCCGAAAGAATAACTTTGAGGTGGTTTCGTACCCTACCATAATCTCTACATTTGTTCTCCACTATTAGTGGCTTCGGAGTGACTCTTTGTTGCATGTTGAGGGCTTGTTATATGATCTATCTATGTTATTATTGTTGATAGAACTTGCACTAGTGAAAGTATGAACCCTAGGCCTTGTTTCCTATCATTGCAATACCATTTACGCTCACTTTTATCTTTAGTTACCTTGCTGTTTTTATTATTTCAGTTTACAAAAACCTTTATCTACCATCCATATTGCACTTGTATCACCATCTCTTCGCCGAACTAGTGCACCTATACAATTTACCATTGTATTGGGTGTGTTGGGGACACAAGAGACTCTTTGTTATTTGGTTGCAGGGTTGTTTGAGAGAGACCATCTTCATCCTACGCCTCCTACGGATTGATAAACCTTAGGCCATCCACTTGAGGGAAATTCCTGCAAACCTGTGCACTTGCAGGCCCAACAACGTCTACAAGAAGAAGGTTGTGTAGTAGACATCAGTACCCCGAAAACATTGATGACCCACAAGTGTACGGGATCTATCGTAGTCCTTTGGATAAGTAAGAGTGTCGAACCCAACGAGGAGCAGAAGGAAATGATAAGCGGTTTTCAGTAAGGTTTTCTCTACAAGCACTGAAATTGTAGGTGATAGATAGTTTTGTGATAAGATAAATAGTAACGAGCAACAAGTAAATAAAGTAAACAAAGTGCAGCAAGGTGGCCCAATCCTTTATGTAGCAAAGGATAAGCCTGGACAAATTCTAATAATGATAAAGGAGCTCCCGAGGACACATTGGGAATTATCGTCAAGCTAGTTTTCATCACGTTCATATGATTCGCGTTCGGCACTTTGATAATTTGATATGTGGGTGGACCGGTACTTGGGTACTACCCTAACTTGGACAAGCATCCCACTTATGATTAACCCCTATTGCAAGCATCCGCAACTACAAAAAGGAGTATTAAGGTAAACCTAACCACAACATTAAACATATGGATCCATACCAGCCCCTAACGAAGCAACGCATAAACTAGGGTTTAAGTTTCTGTCACTCTAGCAATCCATCATCTACTTATTACTTCCCCATGCCTTCCTCTAGGCCCAAATAATGGTGAAGTGTCATGTAGTCGACGTTCACATAACACCACTAGAGGAAAAGACAACATACATCTCATCAAAATATCGAACGAATACCAAATTCACATGACTACTAATAGCAAGACTTCACCCATGTCCTCAGGAACAAACGTAACTACTCACAAAGCATATTCATGTTCATAATCAGAGGAGTAATAATATGCATAAAGGATCTGAACATAGGATCTTCCACCAAATAAACCAATTAGCATCAACTACAAGGAGTAATCAACACTACTAGCAACCCACAGGTACCAATTTGTGGTTTTGATACAAGATTGGATACAAGAGATGAACTAGGGTTTTGAGAGGAGATGGTGCTGGTGAACATGTTGATGGAGATTGACCCCCTCCCGATGAGAGGATCATTGGTGATGACATTGGTGATGATTTCCCCCTCCCGGAGGGAAGTGTCCCCGGCAGAACAGCTCCGCCGGAGCCCTATATTGATTCCGCCAAGGTTCCGCCTCGTGGCGGCGGAGTTTCATCCCATAAGCTTGCCCATGATTTTTTCCAGGGTAAAAGTGATGATATAGCAGAAGATGGACGGCGGAGGCCCACCAGGGGGCCCAGGAGATAGGAGGGCGCGCCCTATGGGGGGGCCTGTCTCCTGGACAGGGTGGGCCCCCCTGGCCTATTTCTTTTGCTATGCCATTTGATTAGTTTAGACATGCTTTGTGTGAATGCCACCTGTTCAGTGTATAATTACCATATATGTGAATTATGCATTGCCATCTTGCTGCAAGACATTATATATGTGAATTATACAATGCTATCTTGTTGCAAAGGCATTATATATGTGAATTAAGCAATGCCATGATGTTTAGCCAATCATCATGTATGTGAATTATATCATGCTATCATTTTTTGTATTACGTGTTCCATTTGTCGACAACGTTTGTATATTCAACTACTCTTCCTGTGCATCAACCATTTGAAGCGGTGATGGAAGTATCTGGAGTGAAAACAAGGTATTCAGAGCAGACAATGCTACCTGCTGAAGCAGACATCTTGCTGGCTAGAGAGAGCTCCTCGGAGGAGGATTCAGAGACTGATGACCAGTCCTATTTCCCCCTGAGGTCTATGCTCAAACTTGGCAGGGTTATATTACCCATGTCATGCATGTTGTCTTGCATTGCTTAGTTTTTACATCATATATAGATTGCCATCTGCTTACTTGCTTACTATATAAATCATATATTTGAATTATATCATGCCATCATGTTTACATAGTACATACACATCATCTATTTGAATTATGGCATGGCAACCCATTTAATAAAGGCATCATATAGTTATATCATCTCATCCTGCTTAGTGTTTACAGTCATCATATTTAGAATTACGGCACTATCCATGAATGTATGTGAATTATGGCATGCCAACCTATTTAATAAACACATTATATAGTTATATGTCATGTCATCCTGTTTACATAGTCTCATATTTGAACTATGTCTTTCCATCTTTTTTAGTTAGCCATCATAATGTGAAATTGTGTCATGCTATCCAGTTTAGTTAGCCATCATATATGTGAAATTGTGTCATGCTATCCTGTTTGGTTAGACAACATAAATATGAATTATTTCATGCCCTCTTTTATTCCCCACTATCCATTGCACCTGTCTATCATACAATGTCTATACTTTCAATTACTTTTCTTGTTTATCAGCCATTTGAATTGGAGAGCGTGATGGCAGTATCTAAGGGAGTAATGACACGGTCTTTAGAAATGATAGTGCTACACGTTGATGCAGATAGAACCACGGTTGTACTTGCCCAAGGACCAGATCCACCACACATAACCCAGACTCTCGCAGATTGTACCCCTACCCAGTTGGACAGACAACCAGCTACACCCCTTTTAACCCCAACCGCGGCAGATAGTAACCCAGTTCCAGTTGACACAGCACCGTCTCCACCACAGAGCACCCAAACACGAGCGGTTAGTAAGGGAACTGCAGTGCCCAAAGCACGAGGATCACCACTCCGAATCCCAACTCAACGCTTAAAGGAGAAGAAGATTTGTTCTCAGGTCAGGTTCTGTAGCTATGGTTCATACTCCTTTGCTCTTGCATTACTCTATTTACTCATACCAACTATTTTCAAATTTGAAGGATGGAATTGAAACTCCAATGGCGCAACGGGTATGTTTTAAACCTGTTTCTTTAACTGGTTTGCTGTTGTAACCTGCTCTATGTTGATTTCAGTTTCAATTGAATAAACAGTTATGTTCTCATGTCACGCACATTACAAGTGTTGTTATTGCTCTATAGTTACCCACACTTATATTCTGTCTATTCTGCTTTGTCTTGAACAAATATTATTTGAACTGTGTCTCTATCTTGATTGGCAACAAAAACTAGAATGATATAGACCATAAAGTGACCATGGCACATAGATATATATGTTTGTTTCATGCTGTTATCCTATCCACTTTACTACTGAACTCATTTACCAAAATGAGTTTCATATACAACATGGTAAACATGCGATGTGTCTGCTTGTTTCTCTTTTAGAATGCGGACAAAATATTGGAGAACAGTACCGCGTTATCCAATGGTAAAGGAAGTAATGCGGATAAGGTTCAAGATAGTGAGACATCCCTGTTGGTCTCCAAGAAAGCTGATAAAAACTATCTTGACGACAGTGAGGGAACCCAATTATCCCTTTTATTTATTGATTGTCTTCCTTATGAGTGGCGGTCGGGGACGAGCGATGGTCTTTTCCTACCAATCTATCCCTCTAGGAGCATGCGCGTAGTGCTTGATTTTTGATGACTTCTAAATTTTTGCAATAAGTATATGAGTTCTTTTGACTAATGTTGAGTCCATGGATTATACGCACTTTTACCTTTCCACCATTGCTAGCCTCTTCGGTACCGTGCATTGCCCTTTCTCACCTTGAGAGTTGGTGCAAACTTCGCTGGTGCATCCAAACCCCGTGATACGATATGCTCTATCACACATAAACCTCCTTATATCTTCCTCAAAATAGCCACCATACCTACCTATTATGGCATTTCCATAGCCATTCCAAGATATATTGCCATGCAACTTTCCACCGTTCCGTTTATCATCATGACATACTTTACTTTTGTCATATTGCCATTGCATGATCATGTAGTTCACATTGTATTTGTGGCAAAGCCACCATGCATAATTTTTCATACATGTCACTCTTGATTCATTGCACCATCTCGGTACACCGCCGGAGGCATTCATATTGAGTCATATCTTGTTCTAGTTTTGAGTTGTAATTCATATGTCGTAATCAATAAAAGTGTGATGATCATCATTATTAGAGCATTGTCCCAAAGAAAAAAAAAGAAAGAAAAAGGGGAAAGGCCAAAAAAAAGGCCCAAAAAAAGAAGGAAAAAAAGAAAAAAAAAAGGGCAATGCTACTATCTCTTTTTCCACACTTGTGCTTCAAAGTAGCACCTTGTCCTTCATGTAGTGAGTCTCATATATTGTGCTTCAAAGTAGAACCATGTTTTTCATATAGTGAGTCTCATATGTTGTCACTTTCATATACTAGTGGGAATTTTTCATTATAGAACTTGTCTTGTATATTCCTACGATGGGCTTACTCAAATGCCCTAGGTCTTCGTGAGCAAGCAAGTTGGATGCACACCCACTAGTTTTCTTTTGTTGAGCTTTCATTCATTTATAGCTCTAGTGCATCCGTTGCATGGCAATCCCTACTCCTCATGTTGACATCAATTGATGGGCATCTCGATAGCCCATTGATTATCCTTGTCAATGTGAGACTTTCTCTTTTTTGTCTTCTCCACACAATCCCCATCATCATATTCTATTCCACCCATTGTGCTATATCCATGGCTCACGCTCATGTATTGCGTGAAGGTTGAAAAAGTTTGAGATTATTTAAGTACGAAACAATTGCTTGGCTTGTCATTGGGGGTGTAGAATTTGGGAACATCTTTGTGTGAAGAAAATGAAGCATAGCCTAACTATATGATTTTGTAGGCATGAACTTTCTTTAGCCATGTTATTTTGAGAAGACATGATTGCTTTGATTAGTATGCTTTAAGTATTACTATTTCTTTTGTCAATATGAACTTTTATTTTGAATCATTTGGATCTGAACATTCATGCAAAAATAAAGAAAATTACATTGAGAATTATGCTAGGTAGCATTCCACATCAAAAATTCCGTTTTTATCATTTACCTACTCGAGGACGAGAAGGAATTAAGCTTGGGGATGCTTGATACGTCTCCAACGTATGTATAATTTTTGATTGTTCCATGCTATTATATTACCCCTTTTGGATGTTTATGGGCTTTATTTTACATATTTATATCATTTTTGGGACTAACCTACTAACCAGAGGCCCAGCCCGTATTGTTGTTTTTTGCCTATTTCAATATTTCGAACAAAAGGAATATCAATGGAGTCCAAACGGAATGAAACCTTCGGGAGCGTGATTTTTGGAACGAATGTGATCCGCAGGACTTGGAGTGCAAGTAAAGAAGCATCCGAGGCCTCCACAATATAGGAGGGCGCCCCCCTTGTAGGGCGCGCCCCCTGTCTCATGGGCCCCTCGGGCGGCCACCGACGTACTTCTTCCTCCTATATAAGCCTACGTACCCCGAAAACATCCAGGGAGCCAAAGAAACACAATTTCCACCACCGTAACATTCTGTATCCGCGAGATCCCATCTTGGAGCCTTTGCCGGCGCTCCGCCGGAGGGGGAATCAACCACGAGGGCTTCTACATCAACATCCTTGCCCCTCCGATGAGTTGTGAGTAGTTTACCATAGACCTTCGGTCCATAGTTATTAGCTAGATGGCTTCTTGTCTCTGTTTGGGTCTCAATACAATGTTCTCCTCCTCTCTTGTGGAGATCTATTCGATGTAAACTCTTTTTGCGGTGTGTTTGTCGAGATCCGATGAATTGTGGGTTTATCATCAAGTTTATCTATGAGAAGTATTTGAATCTCCTCTGAATTCTTTTATGTATGATTGAGTTATCTTTGCAAGTCTCTTCGAATTATCAGTTTGGTTTGGCCTACTAGATTGATCTTTCTTGCCATGGGAGAAGTGCTTAGCTTTGGGTTCAATCTTGCGGTGTCCTTTCCCGGTGACAGCAGGGGCGGCAAGGCACGTACTGTATTGTTGCCATCGAGGATAAAAAGATGGGGTTTATATCATATTGCATGAGTTTATCCCTCTACATCATGTCATCTTGCTTAAGGCGTTACTCTATTCTTATGAACTTCATACTCTAGATGCAGGCAGGAGTCGGTCGATGTGTGGAGTAATAGTAGTAGATGCAGGCAGGAGTCGGTCTTCTTGTTGTCGACGTGATGCCTATATACATGATCATGCCTAGATAATCTCATAATTATTCGCTTTTGTATCAATTACTCGATAGTAATTTGTTCACCCACCGTAATACTTATGCTATCTTGAGAGAAGCCACTAGTGGAACCTATGGCCCCCGGGTCTATCTCTTATCATATTTGCTTCCAATCTACTTTTATTTGCATCTTTACTTTTTGCATCTATATTATAAAATACCAAAAATATATTTATCTTATCTTACTATCTCTATTAGATCTCAGTTTCGCAAGTGGCCGTGAAGGGATTGACAACCCCTTTATTGCGTCTGTTGTGAGTTGTTTGTTTGTTTGCGTAGGTGCATGGGACTTTTGAGGAGCCTCCTACTGGATTGATACCTTGGTTCTAAAAAACTGAGGGAAATACTTACGCTACTATTGCTGCATCACCCTTTCCTCTTCAAGGAAAACCAACGCAAGCTCAAGACGTAGCAAGAAGGATTTCTGACGCCGTTACCGGGGAGGTCTTCGCTCAAGTCAAGACATACCAAGTACCCATCACAAACTCATCTCCCTCGCATTTACATTATTTGCCATTTGCCTCTCGTTTTTCTCTCCCCCACTTCACCCTTGCCATTTTATTCGCCCTCTCTTTCCCAATCCCCTCCTCTCTTTCGCTTGCCTTTTTGTTTGCTTGTGTCTCCATGTGCCTTCTATGTGCTTGCTATGGATCCACTTAAAGTGTTCTACTTGGATCATCTTCGATCCTTATGCGCTCGTGCTGAAACCCCAACTAGCCTAGTTGATGGGAAATCTTTAGATGGGCATGCTCATTTTGTGTGTCATCGTTTGTCTGAAAAAGGGAAGCTCTTATGGTATCATATAAATAGTTTGCTATGCTATGCTTAGAATCTTTGTGAAATTTGTGATTTTACTTGTTGCTCTAAGAACCCTAATAAACACCTTCCCTACCTATGTTAGTTGAATGATAATGAAATCTTATCTTCTTATGCAAAGGGTGTTTATAGTTACTATGATATCGAACAAATTGAAGAATTTGTCATTTTTAAGGGTGCTCATGAAGTTGCTTCTTTGATTGAGAAGTATGATTTTACTCTCAACAAATCTGAAAATCCCGTCATACTTAAATATTGCAATGAAAACTTGCTCATAATGTCTATGTCCAAGAATTTATTGAAAGAATGATCGTTGCTTTGGAAGAAAATAATGATATGCATGAAATCTATAGATAATGATGATTCCGATGATTTGGTTGAAATATCCCTTGATGAACATGATGCTTGCTATTCTTGTGGCCATCATGCCAATATTTATGAAAACAAATTTGCTATAGTTCTGTATGTTAAACATGAGATCGTTGTTATTGCACCCATACTTGCTAGTTCCTTCGATAAAAAGCATGATTGCAATGATTTCACTATAAATTCTCTTGATGTCAATTGTGCTAATAATATGCAAAACCCTAAGCTTGGGGATGCTAGTTTTGCTATGTCTACTACTTGTTGCAATGATCATGATTGGGGTGATTCTTCTTTTGATATTGAAAATTTATTTAAGTCCCATGATGAATATGAGATTGATAATAATTTTTGCAATAATATTGAGAGTGGGTTTGGAAGAGTGTCAACTTTAGATCCCACATATTTGGATTGTGTTCAATCTTGTAATATTTTTTATAAAAATCGGTTTGGAGAGGTCATGACTTTAGTTAATGTTAATCCCACAAACTTGGAAGAGTGTCAACTTTGCATGCATGTGGACAGTGTTGAGAATATGTTATGTGATAGCTATTTCGTTGAATTTTCCTATGATCCTACATGTAATTATTATGAGAGAGGAAAATATGGTTGTAGAAATTTTTACCTTACTAAATTACCTCTCGCCATGCTGAGATTGCTATCATCTCTTTCTTCTTCCTTGCATATGCTAGCTTTTGCTTGCCTTGCAAAATTGTTTGCTTATAATATGCCTATGCATAGGAAGTATGTTAGACTTAGATGTGTTTTGTCACATGTTTCATGATGCTTTCTTTGTGCTTCAATTCTTGTCTTTCATGTGAGCATCATTAAAATTATCAATGCCTAGCTAGGGGCGTTAAACGATAGCGCTAGTTGGGAGGCAACCCAATTTTCTTTGTGTTTTTCGTTTTTGTTCCTGTTTAGTAATAAATCTTGCATCTACCTTCTGTTTAGATGAGTTTTTATCTTTTAATTAGTGTTTGTGCCAAGTAGAACCTATAGGATAACCTATGATGATAGTTGATTTGATTCTGCTGAAAAACAGAAACTTTGCACGCACTAATTTAGTTTTTTTAAATCACAGAAACGTGCTTTGGCGTTGATTCTTCTTGCTTCTGATCAATAGACAAATTTTCCAGGACTTCCTATTTTGGTAGGATTTTTAGAGTTCCAGAAGTTTGTGTTAGTTACAGATTTCTAAAGACTGTTCTGTTTTTGACAAATTCTGTTTTTCGTGTGTTGTTTGCTTATTTTGATGCATCTATGGCTAGTAAAATAGTTTATAAACCATAGAGAAGTTGGAATACAGTAGGTTTAACACCAGAATAAATAAAGAATGAGTTCATTACAGTACCTTATGTGGTGGTTTTATTTTCTTTCACTAACGGAGCTTATAAGATTTCCTGTTGAGTTTTGTGTTGTGAAGTTTTCAAGTTTTTGGTAAAGCTTTTATGGACTATGGAATAAGGAGTGGCAAGAGCCTAAGCTTGGGGATGTCCATGTAACCCCAAGATATTCAAGGATAGCCAAATGCATAAGCTTGGGGATGCCCCGGGAAGGCATCCCCTCTTTCGTCTTTGTTCATTGGTAACTTTACTTGGAGCTATATTTTTATTCGCCACATGATATGTGTTTTGCTTGGAGCGTCGTGTATTATATTAGTCTTTGCTTTTTAGTTTACCACAATAATCCTTGATGTACACACCTTTTGGGAGAAGCCTACTTGATTAGAATTTGCTAGAATACTCTATGTGCTTCACTTATACCTTTTGAGCTTGATAGTTTTTGCTCTAGTGCTTCACTTATATCTTTTAGAGCACGGTGGTGACATAATTTTGAAGAAATTGCTAGTCTCTCATGCTTCATTTATATCTTTTTGAGAGTCTTTTAGAACAGAATGGTATTTGCTATGGTTACAAAGTTGGTCCTAGAATGATGAGCATCCAAGTTGGGTATAATAAAAACTATCATAAAAAAGAATTGGATGCTATGATCAATATGATGCTTGATAATTGTTTTGAGATATGGAGGTAGTGATATTAGAGTCATGCTAGTTGAGGTGATTATGAAAAATACTTGTGTTAAGGTTTGTGATTCCTGTAGCATGCACGTATGGTGAACCGCTTTGTGATGAAGTTGGAGCACAATTTTATTTAGGGATAATTAGATTTATGCCCCTAGTTGTGTCCCACTCATCTGTTTTACCCCTAATTTCCAAAAGTCACTGGTTCTGTCCAAGTCACTTTGCTCCTCTTATGCTTTTGCCCTTTGACCGTTTGACCATCAGTTTGACAACTTCATAACTAATTCATACTAAATAGGAAAAATGCAAATAAGATACCAAAATGTTCAGAAAAACATCACCTATATGTCAGTGTCATTTGCATTATTGAAAAAAGTGTTGGAAAGTGCACATCCGAGTTTTAGCTCTTTTGATACCACCATGAATAGTCAACTCTAAAAAAATTCAAAAAAATTCAAAAAGAATATGGTGGCAAAGAACGACAAATGTTCTAAGTGCTTGCCAAGTTTCATTAGGGAACGACATTCGTGGAAGTCGTGGCAAAAAAATAATCTATTTTGGAGTGCTGATTGTTTTTTTTGTCGTGGCACCCCCGAATGTTATTGCCTGATGTAACTTGGTAGGCACTTAAAAATTTTGTCATTCTTTGCCACCAAATTTTTTTTGCATTTTTTTGAATTTTTTTAGATTTTACTATTCATGGTGGTAGCATAAGAGCTAAAACTCGGATGGGCACTTTCCAACACTTTTTTCATGAATGCAAATGACAACCACATATAGGTGATGTTTTTCTGAACATTTTGGTATCTTATTTGCATTTTTCTGATTTAGTATGAATTAGTTATGAAGTTTTCAAACTGACGGTCAAACAGTCAAAGGGCAAAAGCATTAGAGGAGCAAAGTGACTTGGACAGAACCGGTGACTTTTGGGAATTAGGGGTAAAACAGACGAGTGGGACACAACTAGGGGCATAAATCTAATTTTCCCTTTTATTTATCGATTGTCTTCCTTATGAGTGGCGGTCGGGGACGAGCGATGGTCTTTTCCTACCAATCTATCCCCCTAGGAGTATGCGCGTAGTGCTTTGGTTTTTGAGGAGTTCTAGATTTTTGCAACAAGTATATGAGTTCTTTTGACTAATGTTGAGTCCATGGATTATACGTACCTCACCCTTCCACCATTGCTAGACTCTCTTGTACCGCGCAACTTTCGCCGGTACCATACACCCACTATATACCTTCCTCAAAACAGCCACCATACCTACCTATTATGGTATTTCCATAGCCATTCCGAGATATATTGCCATGCAACTTTCCACCGTTCCGTCCATATGACACGCATTACTTTTGTCATGTTCCTCTTTGCATGATCATGTAGTTGACATTGTATTTGTGGCAAGGCCACCTTCATAATTTTCATACATGTCGCTCTTGATTCATTGCATATCCCGGTACACCGCCGGAGGCATTCATATAGAGTCATATCTTGTTCTAGCTTTGAGTTGTAATTCTTGAGTTGTAAATCCATAAAAGTGTGATGATCTTCATTATTAGAGCATTGTCCTAGTGAGGAAAGGATGATGAAGACTATGATTCCCCCACAAGTCGGGATGAGACTTCAGACTTTACAAAAAGAAAAAAAAAGAAAAAAAAGAGAAAGGCCAAAAAGAAAAAAATAAGGCCAAAGAAAAAAAAAGAAAAAGAAAGAAAAAGAAAAAAATAAAATGAGAGGAAAAGAGAGAAGGGACAATGCTACTATCTCTTTTTCCACACTTGTGCTTCAAAGTAGCACCATGATCTTCATGATAGAGAGTCTCATATGTTTTCACTTTCGTATACTAGTGGGAATCTTTCATTATAGAACTTGGCTTGTATATTCCAATGACGGGCTTCCTCAAAATTCCCTAGGTCTTCGTGAGCAAGCGAGTTGGATGCACACCCACTTAGTTTCTTTTGTTGAGTTTTCATATATTTATAGCTCTAGTGCATCCGTTTCATGGCAATCCCTACACACTCACATTGATATCTATTAATGGGCATCTCCGTAGCCCGTTGATACGCCTAGTTGATGTGAGACTATCTTCTCCTTTTTGTCTTCTCCACAACCACCATTCTACACCACATATAGTGCTATGTCCATGGCTCACGCTCATGTATTGCGTGAAAGTTGAAAGAGTTTGAGATTATTGAAGTATGAAACAATTGCTTGGCTTGTCATCGGGGTTGTGCATGATTAAATACTTTGTGTGATGAAGATAGAGCAACAGTCAGACTATATGATTTTGTAGGGATAACTTTCTTTGGCCATGTTATTTTGAGAAGACATGATTACTTTGATTAGTATGCTTGAAGTATCACTATTTTCATGTTAATATGAACTTTTATTTTGTATCATTTGGATCTGAACATTCATGCCACAATAAAGAAAATTACATTGAGAATTATGCTAGGTAGCATTCCACATCAAAAATTTCTTTTTTTATCATTTACCTACTCGAGGACGAGCAAGAATTAAGCTTGGGGATGCTTGATACGTCTCCAACGTATCTATAATTTTTGATTGTTCCATGCTATTATATTACCCCTTTTGGATGTTTATGGGCTTTATTTTACACATTTATATCATTTTTGGGACTAACCTACTAACCGGAGGCCCAACCCGTATTGCTGTTTTTTGCCTATTTCAGTATTTCGAAGAAAAGGAATATCAAACGGAGTCCAAACAGAATGAAACCTTCGGGAGCGTGATTTTTGGAACGAACGTGATCCAGAGGACTTGGAGTGCAAGTCAAGAAGCAGCCGAGGCCTCCACGAGATAGGAGGGCGCGCCCCCCTGTAGGGCGCACCCCCTGTCTCGTGGGCCCCTCGGGCGGCCACCGACGTACTTCTTCCTCCTATATAAGCCTACGTACCTGATACGTCTCCAACGTATTTATAATTTTTGAGTGCTCCATGCTACTTTATCTACTGTTTTAGGCAATATTGGGCTTTATTATCCACTTTTATATTATTTTTTGGGACTAACCTATTAACCGGAGGCCTAGCCCAGATTTGCTGTTTTATGCCTATTTTAGTGTTTCGAGGAAAAGGAATATCAGACGGAGTCAAAACGGAACGAAATCAACTGGAGAAGTTATTTTTGGAAGGAAACCCACCTGATGGACTTGGACCCCACGTCAGAAGATACGGGAGGTTCTCACGAGGGTGGGGGGCACGCCCACCCCCCTAGGGGGCACGCCCACCCCCTAGGGCGCACCCTGCTGCCTCGTGGGGCCCCCGTAGCTCCACCGACGTACTGCTTTCACCCATATATACCTACGTACCCTAAAACTTCCAGAACAGAAGATAGATCGGGAGTTCCGCTGCCGCAAGCCTCTGTAGCCACCAAAAACCTCTCGAGAGCCCGTTCCGGCACGGATCCCATCACCGGTGGCCATCTTCGACATCCCGGCGCTATCCATGACGAGGAGGGAGTAGTTCACCCTCGGGGCTGAGGGTATGTACAAGTAGCTATGTGTTTGATCTCTCTCTCTCTCTCTCTCGTGTTCTTTCTCGTGTTCCTCTATGGCACGATCTTGATGTATCCCGAGCTTTGCTATTGTAGTTGGATCTTATGATGTTTCTCCCCTTCTACTCTCTTGTGACGAATTGAGTTCCCCTTTGAAGTTATCTTATCGGATTGAGTCTTTTATGAGAACAGTTGATGTATGTCTTGCCGTGATTATCTGTGGTGACAATGGGATATCATGTGCCACTTGATGTATGTTTTGGTGATCAACTTGCTAGTTTCGTGACATTGGGAACCTATGCATAGGGGTTGGCACACGTTCTCGACTCTCCGGTAGAAACTTTGGGGCACTCTTTGAAGTACTTTTATGTTGGTTGGATGAATCTGAGATTGTGTGATGCATATCGTATAATCATGCTCACGGATACTTGAGGTGAAAATGGAGTATCTAGGTGACATTAGGGTTTTGGTTGATTTGTATCTTAAGGTGTTATTGTAGTACGAACTCTTTTATAGATTGATCCGAAAGAATAACTTTGAGGTGGTTTCGTACCCTACCATAATCTCTACATTTGTTCTCCACTATTAGTGGCTTCGGAGTGACTCTTTGTTGCATGTTGAGGGCTTGTTATATGATCTATCTATGTTATTATTGTTGATAGAACTTGCACTAGTGAAAGTATGAACCCTAGGCCTTGTTTCCTATCATTGCAATACCATTTACGCTCACTTTTATCTTTAGTTACCTTGCTGTTTTTATTATTTCAGTTTACAAAAACCTTTATCTACCATCCATATTGCACTTGTATCACCATCTCTTCGCCGAACTAGTGCACCTATACAATTTACCATTGTATTGGGTGTGTTGGGGACACAAGAGACTCTTTGTTATTTGGTTGCAGGGTTGTTTGAGAGAGACCATCTTCATCCTACGCCTCCTACGGATTGATAAACCTTAGGCCATCCACTTGAGGGAAATTCCTGCAAACCTGTGCACTTGCAGGCCCAACAACGTCTACAAGAAGAAGGTTGTGTAGTAGACATCAGTACCCCGAAAACATTGATGACCCACAAGTGTACGGGATCTATCGTAGTCCTTTGGATAAGTAAGAGTGTCGAACCCAACGAGGAGCAGAAGGAAATGATAAGCGGTTTTCAGTAAGGTTTTCTCTACAAGCACTGAAATTGTAGGTGATAGATAGTTTTGTGATAAGATAAATAGTAACGAGCAACAAGTAAATAAAGTAAACAAAGTGCAGCAAGGTGGCCCAATCCTTTATGTAGCAAAGGATAAGCCTGGACAAATTCTAATAATGATAAAGGAGCTCCCGAGGACACATTGGGAATTATCGTCAAGCTAGTTTTCATCACGTTCATATGATTCGCGTTCGGCACTTTGATAATTTGATATGTGGGTGGACCGGTACTTGGGTACTACCCTAACTTGGACAAGCATCCCACTTATGATTAACCCCTATTGCAAGCATCCGCAACTACAAAAAGGAGTATTAAGGTAAACCTAACCACAACATTAAACATATGGATCCATACCAGCCCCTAACGAAGCAACGCATAAACTAGGGTTTAAGTTTCTGTCACTCTAGCAATCCATCATCTACTTATTACTTCCCCATGCCTTCCTCTAGGCCCAAATAATGGTGAAGTGTCATGTAGTCGACGTTCACATAACACCACTAGAGGAAAAGACAACATACATCTCATCAAAATATCGAACGAATACCAAATTCACATGACTACTAATAGCAAGACTTCACCCATGTCCTCAGGAACAAACGTAACTACTCACAAAGCATATTCATGTTCATAATCAGAGGAGTAATAATATGCATAAAGGATCTGAACATAGGATCTTCCACCAAATAAACCAATTAGCATCAACTACAAGGAGTAATCAACACTACTAGCAACCCACAGGTACCAATTTGTGGTTTTGATACAAGATTGGATACAAGAGATGAACTAGGGTTTTGAGAGGAGATGGTGCTGGTGAACATGTTGATGGAGATTGACCCCCTCCCGATGAGAGGATCATTGGTGATGACATTGGTGATGATTTCCCCCTCCCGGAGGGAAGTGTCCCCGGCAGAACAGCTCCGCCGGAGCCCTATATTGATTCCGCCAAGGTTCCGCCTCGTGGCGGCGGAGTTTCATCCCATAAGCTTGCCCATGATTTTTTCCAGGGTAAAAGTGATGATATAGCAGAAGATGGACGGCGGAGGCCCACCAGGGGGCCCAGGAGATAGGAGGGCGCGCCCTATGGGGGGGCCTGTCTCCTGGACAGGGTGGGCCCCCCTGGCCTATTTCTTTTGCTATGCCATTTGATTAGTTTAGACATGCTTTGTGTGAATGCCACCTGTTCAGTGTATAATTACCATATATGTGAATTATGCATTGCCATCTTGCTGCAAGACATTATATATGTGAATTATACAATGCTATCTTGTTGCAAAGGCATTATATATGTGAATTAAGCAATGCCATGATGTTTAGCCAATCATCATGTATGTGAATTATATCATGCTATCATTTTTTGTATTACGTGTTCCATTTGTCGACAACGTTTGTATATTCAACTACTCTTCCTGTGCATCAACCATTTGAAGCGGTGATGGAAGTATCTGGAGTGAAAACAAGGTATTCAGAGCAGACAATGCTACCTGCTGAAGCAGACATCTTGCTGGCTAGAGAGAGCTCCTCGGAGGAGGATTCAGAGACTGATGACCAGTCCTATTTCCCCCTGAGGTCTATGCTCAAACTTGGCAGGGTTATATTACCCATGTCATGCATGTTGTCTTGCATTGCTTAGTTTTTACATCATATATAGATTGCCATCTGCTTACTTGCTTACTATATAAATCATATATTTGAATTATATCATGCCATCATGTTTACATAGTACATACACATCATCTATTTGAATTATGGCATGGCAACCCATTTAATAAAGGCATCATATAGTTATATCATCTCATCCTGCTTAGTGTTTACAGTCATCATATTTAGAATTACGGCACTATCCATGAATGTATGTGAATTATGGCATGCCAACCTATTTAATAAACACATTATATAGTTATATGTCATGTCATCCTGTTTACATAGTCTCATATTTGAACTATGTCTTTCCATCTTTTTTAGTTAGCCATCATAATGTGAAATTGTGTCATGCTATCCAGTTTAGTTAGCCATCATATATGTGAAATTGTGTCATGCTATCCTGTTTGGTTAGACAACATAAATATGAATTATTTCATGCCCTCTTTTATTCCCCACTATCCATTGCACCTGTCTATCATACAATGTCTATACTTTCAATTACTTTTCTTGTTTATCAGCCATTTGAATTGGAGAGCGTGATGGCAGTATCTAAGGGAGTAATAACACGGTCTTTAGAAATGATAGTGCTACCAGTTGATGCAGATAGAACCACGGTTGTACTTGCCCAAGGACCAGATCCACCACACATAACCCAGACTCTCGCAGATTGTACCCCTACCCAGTTGGACAGACAACCAGCTACACCCCTTTTAACCCCAACCGCGGCAGATAGTAACCCAGTTCCAGTTGACACAGCACCGTCTCCACCACAGAGCACCCAAACACGAGCGGTTAGTAAGGGAACTGCAGTGCCCAAAGCACGAGGATCACCACTCCGAATCCCAACTCAACGCTTAAAGGAGAAGAAGATTTGTTCTCAGGTCAGGTTCTGTAGCTATGGTTCATACTCCTTTGCTCTTGCATTACTCTATTTACTCATACCAACTATTTTCAAATTTGAAGGATGGAATTGAAACTCCAATGGCGCAACGGGTATGTTTTAAACCTGTTTCTTTAACTGGTTTGCTGTTGTAACCTGCTCTATGTTGATTTCAGTTTCAATTGAATAAACAGTTATGTTCTCATGTCACGCACATTACAAGTGTTGTTATTGCTCTATAGTTACCCACACTTATATTCTGTCTATTCTGCTTTGTCTTGAACAAATATTATTTGAACTGTGTCTCTATCTTGATTGGCAACAAAAACTAGAATGATATAGACCATAAAGTGACCATGGCACATAGATATATATGTTTGTTTCATGCTGTTATCCTATCCACTTTACTACTGAACTCATTTACCAAAATGAGTTTCATATACAACATGGTAAACATGCGATGTGTCTGCTTGTTTCTCTTTTAGAATGCGGACAAAATATTGGAGAACAGTACCGCGTTATCCAATGGTAAAGGAAGTAATGCGGATAAGGTTCAAGATAGTGAGACATCCCTGTTGGTCTCCAAGAAAGCTGATAAAAACTATCTTGACGACAGTGAGGGAACCCAAAAGTCCTGTCTTGTTGTAGTGTTTGAGTTACTGGCCACTACTGCTGGCACAAGCTCTTCGAACTCGCTGCCTGAATCAGTTCATCTTCTTGAGTCTCAACTTCAAGTTGAAAGACATTGATCAGATGTGTTGCGACAAGAAGCTGAAGGACTGAGGAAGTCCCTGTAGAATTCAGATGCATATTTTCTGGTGCAACAGCAAGCACTGGAGGATTTAAGCGCCAAACAAGAGAAAGTTGATAAGCTTGCTAAGCATCTTGCCAGCATTATGGGTACCCAGGATATTGTTTCTTGAGATCTTCTGAAGTGGTTTCAGTTCTGGATTTGTTTTGCTGCGGCGTTTATTTGCGCTGGTCACCAACTTTGACAACCAGTGTATATGATATGCTGCTTTGTTCCCTATATTTGCACTGGTGGCGAACTTTGATGCCCAGTAGATGTAATATGCGTAACAGCCGTGATAGGCTAGCATAAGTTGCTTGCTTATTTATTTCCTTGTTGTCTTGTTTATTTGTTTGCTTGTAGTCAGTGCAGTTCTTTTTAAAACTAGGCCACAATAACCATGGGCTAATATTTACTGTAGTGACACTGGGCCTCCTACGGGCCGTAGAAACAGTGGGCCTTCTACGGGCCGTAGAAACAATGGGCTTTCTACGGGCCGTAGAAACAATGGGCCTTCTACGGGCCGTAGAAACAATGGGCCTTCTACGGGCCGCAGAAACAATGGGCCTTCTACGGGCCATATCATCAATGGGCCTTATACGGGCCGTATGACCATAACGGGCCATCGTTAATAGGCCGTATTTGATGACGCTATGAAAACGACCCAACGTATTAACGGACCACAAACGGGCCGATGTAACCACGGGCTGGATTTGGCCCACAAGCAGAAAATGATAGTAACGGGCCGTAAGTAAACGAATGCTGGAAATGAGCCCAAGAATAAATGGGCTCTGAGAAGGCCGAAAGGTAACATTTGCTGGAAACGGCCCAACTAAATAACGGGCCCTTAATGGGTATAAAGTGATACACTGTTCATTACGGGCCAGTTTCACCACGGGCCGTTAGTGGGTGTAAAGTGATACACTGTTCATTGCGGGCCATTTTTACCACGGGCCATTAGTGGGTGTAAAGTGATACATTGTTCATTGCGGGCCAGTTTCACCACGGGCTGTTAATAGGCCAAGAGTTACATAGGGCCTCATATGGGCCGAAAGACGTCATGGGCCATACATGGGCCAGAAGTGAAAATGGGCTGAAATCATATTGGATGGCCCAGATGACGCTATTGGGCCTAATTAGGATAGGTCATAACGGGCCTTGGGTTAGCGGGCTATAAATGGGCTATATGCGAACAGGCCGTTAACAGGCTTTCCATGGGCCGGCCCACCACCTTTTGACCAAGTCAAACGGGCCGGGCTTTTCACAGTATGGGCCTCTGTTGGGTCGTGCCACGTGTCGACGTATCATAGGCGCCTTCTGTCCAATGAGTGGATGACATATGTCCCAACGGTGACCCGACACGTGTTTCCTCCAGCCAATGATGATTTTACACGTGGAAAATCCCCATTGGTCGGGGCTGTTAACCGGTTATCGGATCCAAAACCCGACCCGATAGCTTAACGGCGTTCCGTTACGGTGGATGCCACGTGTCGGTCACCCTTGACGAAAGCAGTTCTGTGATGCATGGTTTATCGTCATGGAAGTGGACACTTCCGTGATGATAATTTTGGTAATGTCATGGAACACTTCTACGACAGCACATGTATGACTATCTTGATTCTATCATAAATTTGTCATGGATGTACATGCATGACAAAAAACGCGACCTACTGTGACAAACACGTATCATCACGGAAGTGTATTTTTTTATAGTGATACAACAATCTTTATATCACATCATGTCTTGACCATATCACATCATAACATGCCTTGCAAAAACAAGTTAGACACCCTCTACTTTGTTTGTTGCAAGTTTTACATGGCTGCTATGGGCTGCTAGCATGAACCGTACATACCTATGGCACAAAAACCACAACACTGATTTATCAAGTTTGCTGTTTTAACCTTCACAAGGTCCGGCCGCAGTCAAATTTGATTCAACTAAAGTTGGAGAAACAGACACCCGCCAGGCACCTTTATGCAAAACTAGTTGCATGTCTGTTGGTGGAACCGGTCTCATGAACGCGGTCATGTAAGGTTGGTCCGGGCCGCTTCATCCAACAATACCGTCGAATCAAAATAAGACATTGCTGGTAAGCAGTATGACTATCACTGCCTATCGGTGTCAAAACCGGCGGATCTCGGGTAGGGGGTCCCGAACTGTGCGTCTAGGCGGATGGTAACAAGAGACAAGGGACACGATGTTTTTACCCAGGTTCGGGCCCTCTTGATGGAGGTAAAACCCTACTCCTGCTTGATTGATATTGATGATATGGGTAGTACAAGAGTGGATCTACCACGAGATCAAGGAGGCTAAACCCTAGAAGCTAGCCTATGGTATGATTGTTGTTGTGTCCTACGGACTAAAACCCTCCAGTTTATATAGACACTGGAGAGGGCTAGGTTTACACAGAGTCGGTTACAATGGTAGGAGATCTACATATTCGTATCGCCAAGCTTGCCTTCCACGCCAAGGAAAGTCCCATCCGGACACGGGACGAAGTCTTCAATCTTGTATCTTCATAGTCTTGGAGTCCGGCTGACGATGATAGTCCGGCTGTCCGGACACCCCCTAGTCCAGGACTCCCTCAGTAACCCCGGAACCAGGCTTCAATGACGATGAGTCCGGCGCGCATACTGTTCGGCATTGCAAGGCGGGTTCCTCCTCCGAATAATTCATAGAAGATTGTGAACACCAGGATAGTGTCCAGCTCTGCAAAATAAATTCCACATCCCACCGTAGAGAGAATAATATGTACACAAGTTCAATCTATTGACGTATTCTGTGGCATGACGTCACGCCACTACCAAGCCTTTACTTGAATCATTTTTTATTATACCACCTCAGCGCGTTTAGCGAAGCGGTTTCCTTGGCACGTCTTGTCGAAGCAGAGATCGTGTTCCCCTTATTCCGGGATTCCCATCAATACGTACGTGGGTAACCCAACCGCGCCATTGATGGTGGCGCTTGGGAGATAAGCGAGTTTTACCAGGCCGGTGGGTACGCATAGTCTTCGTCCGCCTATATATAAGGGGATAAGGATCCACCTTTTTACCTACACCTTCTTCCTCCTTTGCTTATCCATCTCCGCGCACTCGAGCTCCAGCGCCCAAGTCCACACATCTCGTCTCGACCTTCTCCAGTCATGTCCGGAGCGGGAGGCAAGTGGTTGGCCTCCTCCGTCGCGGAGGAGCACATCCAAAAGCTACGCGGCGCCGGATACCTTTCCAGCGACATCGCGCACCGGCTGCCCGACGAGGGGCAGCTCATCCCTACCCCCAGGCCCCATGAGAGGGTCGTGTTCCTTCCCCACTTCCTCCGCGGACTGGGCTTCCCACTTCATCCCTTCATCCGGGGGCTCATGTACTACTACGGCCTGGACTTCCACGATCTGGTGCCAAACTTCATCCTCAACATCTCGGCGTTCATCGTCGTGTGTGAGGCCTTCCTCTGCATCCAGCCCCACTTCGGCTTGTGGCTCAAGACCTTCAATGTCAAGCCGAAGGTTGTAAAGGGCGTCCAAGCATAGTGCGGAGGCGCCATAGTGGGCAAAATGCCCAACGTCACCTAGCTCGAGGGGGCCTTCGTGGAGTCCCTCATGTTGGGTAACGTAGTAATTTCAAAAAATTTCCTACGCACACGCAAGATCATGGTGATGCATAGCAACGAGAGGGGAGAGTGTTGTCTACGTACCCTCGTAGACCGAAGCGGAAGCGTTGACGCAACGTAGAGGAAGTAGTCGTACGTCCTCTCGGTCCAACCGATCCAAGCACCGTTACTCCGGCACCTCCGAGTTCTTGACACGCGTACAGCTCGATGACGCACCCTTGATCTCCAATCCAGTAGAGGCTCCGAGGGGGAGTTCAGTCAGCACGACGGCGTGGTGACGATCTTGATGTTCTCCTGTCGCAGGGCTTCGCCTAAGCACCGCTACAATATGATCGAGGTGTAATATCATGGAGGGGGGCACCGCACACGGCTAAGGAACGATCAATGATCAACTTGTGTGTCCTAGGGTGCCCCCCTACCCCCGTATATAAAGGAGGGAGGGAGGAGGTGGCCGGCCCAAGGGGGGCGCGCCATAGGGGAGGGGGAAACCTACTCCAAGTAGGTTTCCCCTCCTTTTCCTTATCTTATTTGGAGGGGGAAGGAAAGAGTACTAGTATTAGGAAGTAGTACTAGTAGTAGTAATAGGAAGAGGGGGAAGGAGAAAGGAAAGGGGGGGCCGGCCCCCCTCCCCAATTCGGATTGGGCTGGGGGGCGCGCCCCCCTCCCTTGTTCCTTCTCCCTTCCTCCTACATGGGCCCAATAAGGCCCATATACCTCCCGGGGGGTTCCGGTAACCTCCCGGAGCTCAAAACTTCTCCGGAACTTTTCCGGTGTCCAAATATATCCATCCAATATATCAATCTTTATGTCTTGACCATTTCGAGACTCCTCGTCATGTCCATGATCATATCCGGGACTCCGAACAACCTTCGGTACATCAAAATACATAAACTCATAATATAACTGTCATCGAAACCTTAAGCGTGCGGACCCTACGGTTCGAGAACAATGTAGACATGACCGAGACATGTCTCCGGTCAATAACCAATAGCGGGACCTGGATGCCCATATTGGTTCCTACATATTCTACGAAGATCTTTATCGGTCAAACCGCACAACAACATATGTTGTTCCCTTTGTCATCGGTATGTTACTTGCCCGAGATTCGATCGTCGGTATCCAATACCTAGTTCAATCTCGTTACCGGCAAGTCTCTTTACTCGTTCTGTAATACATCATCTCACAACTAACTCATTAGTTGAAATGCTTGCAAGGCTTAAGTGATGTGTATTACCGAGAGGGCCCAGAGATACCTCTCCGACATTCGGAGTGACAAATCCTAATCTCGAAATACGCCAACTCAACAAGTACCTTCGGAGACACCTGTAGAGCACCTTTATAATCACCCAGTTACGTTGTGACGTTTGGTAGCACACAAAGTGTTCCTCCGGTAAACGGGAGTTGCATAATCTCATAGTCATAGGAACATGTATAAGTCATGAAGGAAGCAATAGCAACATACTAAACGATCGTGTGCTAAGCTAACGGAATGGGTCATGTCAATCAGATCATTCAACTAATGATGTGACCTTGTTAATCAAATAACAACTCCTTGTTTATGGTTAGGAAACATAACCATCTTTGATTAACAAGCTAGTCAAGTAGAGGCATACTAGTGACACTCTGTTTGTCTATATATTCACACATGTATTATGTTTCCGGTTAATACAATTCTAGCATGAATAATAAACATTTATCATGATATGAGGAAATAAATAATAACTTTATTATTGCCTCTAGGGCATATTTCCTTCAGTCTCCCACTTGCACTAGAGTCAATAATCTAGATTACACAGTAATGATTCTAACACCCATGGAGTCTTGGTGTTGATCATGTTTTGCTCGTGGAAGAGGCTTAGTCAACGGGTCTGCAACATTCAGATCCGTATGTATCTTGCAAATCTCTATGTCTCCCACCTGGACTAGATCCCGGATGGAATTGAAGCGTCTCTTGATGTGCTTGGTTATCTTGTGAAATCTGGATTCCTTCGCTAAGGCAATTGCTCCAGTTTTGTCACAAAAGATTTTCATTGGACTCGATGCACTAGGTATAACACCTAGATCGGATATGAACTCTTTCATCCAGACTCCTTCATTGGCTGCTTCCGAAGCAGCTATGTATTCCGCTTCACATGTAGATCCCGCCACGACGCTTTGCTTTGAACTGCACCAACTGAAAGCTCCACCGTTTAATGTAAACACGTATCCGGTTTGCGATTTAGAATCGTCCGGATCAGTGTCAAAGCTTGCATCAACGTAACCATTTACGATGAGCTCTTTGTCACCTCCATATACGAGAAACATATCCTTATTCCTTTTCAGGTATTTCAGGATGTTCTTGACCGCTGTCCAGTGATCCACTCCTGGATTATTTTGGTACCTCCCTGCTAGACTTATAGCAAGGCACACATCAGGTCTGGTACACAGCATTGCATACATGATAGAGCCTATGGCTGAAGCATAGGGAACATTTTTCATTTTCTCTCTATCTTCTGCAGTGGTCGGGCTTTGAGTCTTACTCAACTTCACACCTTGCAATACAGGCAAGAACCCTTTCTTTGCTTGATCCATTTTGAACTTCTTCAAAACTTTGTCAAGGTATGTGCTTTGTGAAAGTCCAATTAAGCGTCTTGATCTATCTCTATAGATCTTAATGCCCAATATGTAAGCAGCTTCACCGAGGTCTTTCATTGAAAAACTTTTATTCAAGTATCCCTTTATGCTATCCAGAAATTCTATATCATTTCCAATCAATAATATGTCATCCACATATAATATTAGAAATGCTACAGAGCTCCCACTCACTTTCTTGTAAATACAGGCTTCTCCAAAAGTCTGTATAAAACCAAATGCTTTGATCACACTATCAAAACGTTTATTCCAACTCTGAGAGGCTTGCACCAGTCCATAAATGGAACGTTGGAGCTTGCACACTTTGTTAGCTCCCTTTGGATCGATAAAACCTTCTGGTTGCATCATATACATCTCTTCTTCCAGAAATCCATTCAGGAATGCAGTTTTTACATCCATTTGCCAAATTTCATAATCATAAAATGCGGCAATTGCTAACATGATTCGGACAGACTTAAGCATCACTACGGGTGAGAAGGTCTCATCGTAGTCAACCCCTTGAACTTGTCGAAAACCTTTTGCAACAAGTCGAGCTTTGTAGACAGTAACATTACCGTCAGCGTCAGTCTTCTTCTTGAAGATCCATTTATTCTCAATTGCTTGCCGACCATTGGGCAAGTCAACCAAAGTCCATACTTTGTTCTCATACATGGATCCCATCTCAGATTTCATGGCTTCAAGCCATTTTGCGGAATCTGGGCTCACCATCGCTTCTTCATAGTTCGTAGGTTCATCATGATCTAGTAGCATGACTTCCAGAATAGGATTACCGTACCACTCTGGTGCGGATCTTACTCTGTTCGACCTACGTGGTTCTGTATTAACTTGATCTGAAGTTCTATGATCATTATCATCAACTTCCTCACTAGTTGGTTTTGACGTCACAGAAATCGGTTCCTGTGATGTATTATTTTCCAACAAGGGAGTAGGTACAGTTACCTCATCAAGTTCTACTTTCCTCCCACTCACTTCTTTCGAGAGAAACTCCTTCTCTAGAAAGGATCCATTCTTAGCAACGAATGTCTTGCCTTCGGATCTGTGATAGAAGATGTACCCAACTGTCTCCTTTGGGTATCCTATGAAGACACATTTCTCCGATTTGGGTTCGAGCTTATCAGGTTGAAGCTTTTTCACATAAGCATCGCAACCCCAAACTTTAAGAAACGACAACTTTGGTTTCTTGCCAAACCATAGTTCATAAGGTGTCGTCTCAACGGATTTCGACGGTGCCCTATTTAATGTGAATGTGGCTGTCTCTAGAGCATAACCCCAAAACGATAGCGGTAAATCTGTAAGAGACATCATAGACCGCACCATATCAAGTAAAGTACGATTACGACGTTCGGACACACCATTACGCTGTGGTGTTCCGGGTAGCGTGAGTTGTGAAACTATTCCACATTGTTTTAAGTGTAAACCAAACTCGTAACTCAAATATTCTCCTCCACGATCAGATCGTAGAAACTTTATTTTCTTGTTACGATGATTTTCAACTTCACTCTGAAATTCTTTGAACTTTTCAAATGTTTCAGACTTATGCTTCATTAAGTAGATATACCCATATCTGCTTAAATCATCTGTGAAGGTGAGAAAATAACGATATCCGCCATGAGCCTCAACATTCATTGGACCACATACATCTGTATGTATGATCTCCAACAAATCTGTTGCTCTCTCCATAGTACCGGAGAACGGCGTTTTTGTCATCTTGCCCATGAGGCACGGTTCGCAAGTACCAAGTGTTTCATAATCAAGTGGTTCCAAAAGTCCATCAGTATGGAGTTTCTTCATGCGCTTTATACCGATATGACCCAAACGGCAGTGCCACAAATAAGTTGCACTATCATTATCAACTCTGCATCTTTTGGCTTCAACACTATGAATATGTGTATCACTACTATCGAGATTCATCAAAAATAGACCACTCTTCAGGGGTGCATGACCATAAAAGATATTACTCATATAAATAGAACAACCATTATTCTCTGATTTAAATGAATAACCGTCTCGCATCAAACAAGATCCAGATATAATGTTCATGCTCAACGCTGGCACCAAATAACAATTATTTAGGTCTAATACTAATCCCGAAGGTAGATGTAGAGGTAGCGTGCCGACCGCGATCACATCGACTTTGGAACCATTTCCCACGCGCATCGTCACCTCGTCCTTTGCCGGTGTTCGCTTAATCCGTAGTCCCTGTTTCGAGTTGCAAATATTAGCAACAGAACCAGTATCAAATACCCAGGTGCTACTGCGAGCTCTAGTAAGGTACACATCAATAACATGTATATCACATATACCTTTGTTCACTTTGCCATCCTTCTTATCCGCCAAATACTTGAGGCAGTTCCGCTTCCAGTGACCAGTCTGCTTGCAGTAGAAGCACTCAGTTTCAGGCTTAGGTCCAGACTTGGGTTTGTTCTCTTGAGCAGCAACTTGTTTGCTGTTCTTCTTGAAGTTCCCCTTCTTCTTCCCTTTGCCCTTTTTCTTGAAACTAGTGGTCTTGTTAACCATCAACACTTGATGCTCCTTCTTGATTTCTACCTCCGCAGCCTTTAGCATTGCGAAGAGCTTGGGAATCGCCTTATCCATCCCTTGCATATTATAGTTCATCACGAAGCTCTTGTAGCTTGGTGGAAGTGATTGGAGAATTCTGTCAGTGATGCTATCATCCGGAAGAGTAACTCCCAGTTGAATCAAGTGATTACAATACCCAGACATCTTGAGTATGTGCTCACTGACAGAACTATTCTCCTCCATCTTGCAGCTATAGAACTTATTGGAGACTTCATATCTCTCAATCCGGGCATTCTTCTGGAATATCAACTTCAACTCCTGAAACATCTCATATGCTCCATGACGTTCAAAACGTCGTTGAAGTCCCGGTTCTAAGCCGTAAAGCATGGCACATTGAACTATCGAGTAGTCATCAGCTTTGCTCTGCCAGAGGTTCTTAGCGTCGTCAGTTGCATCAGCAGCAGGCCTGGCACCCAGCGGTGCTTCCAGGACGTAATTTTTCTGTGCAGCAATGAGGATAATCCTCAAGTTACGGACCCAGTCCGCGTAGTTGCTACCATCATCTTTCAACTTAGCTTTCTCAAGGAACGCATTAAAATTCAACAGAACAACAGCACGGGCCATCTATCTACAAACAACATAGATAAGCAAGATACTATCAGGTAATAAGTTCATGATAAATTTTAGTTCAATTAATCATATTACTTAAGAACTCCCACTTAGACAGACATCTCTCTAGTCATCTAAGTGATCACGTGATCCAAATCAACTAAACCATAACCGATCATCACGTGAGATGGAGTAGTTTTCAATGGTGAACATCTTATGTTGATCATATCTACTATATGATTCATGCTCGACCTTTCGGTCTCCGTGTTCTGAGGCCATATCTGCATATGCTAGGCTCGTCAAGTTTAACCTGAGTATTCTGCGTGTGCAAAACTGGCTTGCACCCATTGTAGATGGACGTAGAGCTTATCACACCCGATCATCACGTGGTGTCTGGGCACGACGAACTTTGGCAACGGTGCATACTCAGGGAGAACACTACTTGATAATTTTTAGTGAGAGATCATCTTAAAATGCTACCGTCAATCAAAGCAAGATAAGATGCATAAAGGATAAACATCACATGCAATCAATATAAGTGATATGATATGGCCATCATCTTCTTGTGCTTGTGATCTCCATCTCCGAAGCACCATCATGATCACCATCGTCACCGGCGCGACACCTTGATCTCCATCGTAGCATTGTTGTCGTTTACGCCATCTATTGCTTCTACGACTATCGCTACCGCTTAGTGATAAAGTAAAGCAATTACAGGGCGTTTGCATTTCATACAATAAAGCGACAACCATATGGCTCCTGCCAGTTGCCGATAACTTCGGTTACAAAACATGATCATCTCATAAAATAAAATATAGCATCATGTCTTGGCCATATCACATCACAACATGCCCTGCAAAAGCAAGTTAGACGTCCTCTACTTTGTTGTTGCAAGTTTTACGTGGCTGCTACGGGCTTAAGCAAGAACCAATCTCACCTACGCATCAAAACCACAACGATAGTTTGTCAAGTTGATGCTGTTTTAACCTTCTCAAGGACCGGGCGTAGCCACACTCGGTTCAACTAAAGTTGGAGAAACTGACACCCGCTAGTCACCTGTGTGCAAAGCACGCCGGTAAAACCAGTCTCGCGTAAGCGTACGCGTAATGTCGGTCCCGGCCGCTTCATCCAACAATACCGCCGAACCAAAGTATGACATGCTGGTAAGCAGTATGACTTATATCGCCCACAACTCACTTGTGTTCTACTCGTGCATATAACATCAAACCATAAAAACCTAGGCTCTGATGCCACTGTTGGGTAACGTAGTAATTTCAAAAAATTTCCTACGCACACGCAAGATCATGGTGATGCATAGCAACGAGAGGGGAGAGTGTTGTCTACGTACCCTCGTAGACCGAAGCGGAAGCGTTGACGCAACGTAGAGGAAGTAGTCGTACGTCCTCCCGGTCCAACCGATCCAAGCACCGTTACTCCGGCACCTCCGAGTTCTTGACACGCGTACAACTCGATGACGCACCCTCGATCTCCAATCCAGGAGGCTCCGAGGGGGAGTTCTGTCAGCATGACGGCGTGGTGACGATCTTGATGTTCTCCTGTGGCAGGGCTTCGCCTAAGCACCGCTACAATATGATCGAGGTGTAATATCGTGGAAGGGGGCACCGCACACGGCTAAGGAACGATCAATGATCAACTTGTGTGTCCTAGGGTGCCCCCTACCCCCGTATATAAAGGAGGGAGGGAGGAGGTGGCCGGCCCAAGGGGGGGCGCCATAGGGGAGGGGGAAACCTACTCCAAGTAGGTTTCCCCTCCTTTTCCTTATCTTATTTGGAGGGGAAAGGAAAGAGTGCTAGTATTAGGAAGTAGTACTAGTAGTAGTAATAGGAAGAGGGGGAAGGAGAAAGGAAAGGGGGGGCCGGCCCCCCTCCCCAATTCGGATTGGGCTGGGGGGGCGCGCCCCCTCCCTTGTTCCTTCTCCCTTCCTCCTACATGGGCCCAATAAGGCCCATATACCTCCCGGGGGGTTCCGGTAACCTCCCGGAGCTCAAAACTTCTCCGGAACTTTTCCGGTGTCCAAATATATCCGTCCAATATATCAATCTTTATGTCTCGACCATTTCGAGACTCCTCGTCATGTCCGTGATCATATCCGGGACTCCGAACAACCTTCGGTACATCAAAATACATAAACTCATAATATAACTGTCATCGAAACCTTAAGCGTGCGGACCCTACGGTTCGAGAACAATGTAGACATGACCAAGACATGTCTCCGGTCAATAACCAATAGCGGGACCTAGATGCCCATATTGGTTCCTACATATTCTACGAAGATCTTTATCGGTCAAACCGCACAACAACATACGTTGTTCCCTTTGTCATCGGTATGTTACTTGCTCGAGATTCGATCGTCGGTATCCAATACCTAGTTCAATCTCGTTACCGGCAAGTCTCTTTACTCGTTCCGTAATACATCATCTCACAACTAACTCATTAGTTGAAATGCTTGCAAGGCTTAAGTGATGTGTATTACCGAGAGGGCCCAGAGATACCTCTCCGACATTCGGAGTGACAAATCCTAATCTCGAAATACGCCAACTCAACAAGTACCTTCGGAGACACCTGTAGAGCACCTTTATAATCACCCAGTTACGTTGTGACGTTTGGTAGCACACAAAGTGTTCCTCCGGTAAACGGGAGTTGCATAATCTCATAGTCATAGGAACATGTATAAGTCATGAAGGAAGCAATAGCAACATACTAAACGATCGTGTGCTAAGCTAACGGAATGGGTCATGTCAAACAGATCATTCAACTAATGATGTGACCTTGTTAATCAAATAACAACTCCTTGTTCATGGTTAGGAAACATAACCATCTTTGATTAACAAGCTAGTCAAGTAGAGGCATACTAGTGACACTCTGTTTGTCTATATATTCACACATGTATTATGTTTCCGGTTAATACAATTCTAGCATGAATAATAAACATTTATCATGATATGAGGAAATAAATAATAACTTTATTATTGCCTCTAGGGCTTATTTCCTTCACATCAAGGGGTGGCAATCGGGGTGGTTCTACATCACCGAGCCGCGTGACCCTAAATGGGCAGCGGCCCCCGAGTTCAGATCTGGTATCCCCATGCAGCTCACCTCCTGGAAAGAGAAGGGCTTGCTATGGGGCAGTTCGGATGAGCTGACAGGACTCCAGTCCTGTCTCCAGACCTTGGTGAACAAGAAGCTTAGGCTTGTCAATGTGATCCAGGTCATGCTCGTCCCCCGGATTCTCCCCCGCCAACAGCGGGCCTTCAATTTGTGGTAGTTCGATCCGGCACAGCACCGGACCCTCAGCGGGCTCTTTGACACAATGTACGAAGCTGCCTGGAGGGTGCTGTTCAAGGGCGGAGAAGCCCCCGCGTCCGCGACTGAAGATCGCGGATTCAGCACCAAGCGCTCGGCCGGTGAGGTAAGCTTTGTTATCCTCTATGGGACACTTATTTTCTTTCATAGTTTAATTCTATGTGGGATCTAAACCTCCCAATGCCTTTGACAGGACTGGCAGAGGACGTCCGGACAGGTAGACTGTCCGGCTCCCCTTCCCGAAGACCCAGCGGACGCCCGTTTAACGGGGCTGCTAGTCCCGGCACTTTATGTGGTGCCGGAGAAGAAGGCCAAGAAGAAGGCCACGGGAACTCGAAGAAGTTCCCGGCGCCAGGTGATATCGGACTCGTCGTCCGATGGCTCCGAGGCGGACTCCTCCCCCGAAGACGAGGAGGAGAAAGAGGACTCTCCCCCGGAGGGGGGAGAGAGGAAAAGGAAGGCTTCCCCAACGGGGGAGGCCGAAGGGTCCAAGAGGGGAAGGACTCTTCCCCCGGACAGCTCTGCCAACGCCAACGTTGGCGACGAAGAGTGGCCCTCAAGGGCCAGGCCTCCGGCAAGATCGTAAGTATCCGGATTCCTGAATGATTTATAATTTCTCTTTTGTGTCACATAGTGTCCTTCTAATGCCGCACACTACCTGTAGTCCGGCCGATGATGACCTTCCCGCTTCATCGAGCGGGTCCTTGGCTCCGTCGGACGTGGATTCCATTCCGACCGCCTCCACCCCTCATGATGCTGACGATGCCGAGGTGGGATCCCAGGAGGGGACCCATCAGGAGGAGGCTCCGGAGGTGCCGCAAGGCAGCCTCCCGGACTTTGCGCCGGACTCCTTGCCAGAACCCGCAGTGGTTCCGGAGCCCGGCAGTTGGCCCCTTCGTAAGAAGGGCAAGACCGTGACGCCGGCAGCCTCCGTCCAACCGGAGGCGCCGGACAACTTGTTGGAGGCGCTTAACGGCGCTTCCATCGAGGAAGAACACCGCACTATCATGAGTGCGGTGATTCAGAAGGTTCAGCTCGCCAAGAGCGGGCTAACCGAAGCCTGCAGTAGCCTTCTAACAGGCTTTGAGGTAAGAAGTTTAAAATATGTATGTGATACCGCATAGATAGTAGCCCCTGATGCTCGGTTCGGTGTAAGGAAAGAAAAACCGGACTGAGGATCTAAAAAAGATATATGCAAGAGTGCTAAAAATTATGTCAATATGGGTTTGCAGGCTGCGCTGCTGACCTCTGCCGCACTGACTGCGGAGGTCGGTGCTTTAAAGCAGGACCTCGAGCGGTCCGAGCAAGAGCTCGGCCTTGCCAAGAAGCAGCTCAAGGACAAAGAGGGTGAGTAACACCACTTTTAAATTTGTACCTTACAGAAAAGGATTTTGGTTGCAGTAGAAATAACAAGGATAACATGGGTACTGCAGGGGCCATGAACGAGGTGGCAACCCTGAAGGAAGCCGTGTCCGCGGCCGAACGCAATGCGGCCGCGGAACGAGCGGAGCGAGAGAAGCAGGAGGCGCGGGTGGTGGAGGTGCGGCAAGAGCTCCAGGCTCTCATGGAAAAGCATGAGAGTTTGGAGCGCGACTCGAAGACTCGAGAGTCCGAGCTTGCCTCGGCTCTTGAAAGTGCCAAAGCCACTAAGGCCGAGGCCCATAAGGCCCTCCAGGAGATTGAGGCGGTGAAGAAAATAGCGGCGGGTAAGGCCTTTTTCATGCAAAGCAAGCATGTGAATGTAAATTACCTGTTACTTACCCGAATTCGGAGCTCTGCAGGGGCGTTTGCAGATCTGCCTCGCAGCGTGTCCGATGCCGCCTCATTCTACCGGGCCGAGGAGGGGAGCTCAACAGAGAAGGTCTTCTGGTCTCAGTACGCTGAGGCCGGGCATCCGGTGCCCCCTAGCGACCAGCTGAAGCAGCTGGTCGAGCTCCACAAGGTAGCCGAGCAGGCCATGAAGGGCCTCATAGTCCGGCTGTGGCCTAGAGAGGCCATGCCTGGGAGCTACTTCGGCCTCGTGCGGCAGCTGGTGGATGCGTGCCCCTGGGTGGAGGTCATCAAGCGCTCTGCCTGCACTGAAGGTGCCCGTCGGGCCCTTGCCCGCGCAAAGGTGCATTGGGGTAGGTTGGATGCTGAGAAGCTTATCACGGACGCGCCGCCAGCGGGCAAGGAGTATCGTACGCCCGAAATGTACTATAAGAGTGTCCTGAAGGGTACCCGCAAGATTGCGGATGAGTGCCCTAGAGATGTAATTTTTGAATACACTCGCAATGTGTTATCCTGTGCGCTGAAAACTTTGTTCATATGCGCTTAGCAACACTTTTTAATTTAAAATATTACCTTCTGTGCGGTCGTTTATCAAATCTGAGAGATGGCAAGTCGTTGGCTTCAGCCCCCATGCCACGAGTGCTGGGGTGTTCGGCATAAACTTGAGCGCTCTTGTTCCCATTTTTGGGCCCATCTAGGGAGGCGCTCAATACAACGAACAAGGCAACCAGACTTATAATGCTTGAACACTCTCACTTAGCCATAGAATTCTATAATTTTAAATTTCGGCGAAGCCCCTAGTGTTCGGAAGACCGAATTCGGGGCGCTATCCACGCCTTGGCCGGACACAGCCGGTTCCTCGCTCTAAGCGGCATAAGTCTTTAGGGACTCGAAAAGACCTCTCGAACAGCGACCAGCTCTCGCCTTATCATGACAGTCAGTTTTAGCTTTCTCCACAGAGTCGCTCGCCCAGCTCAACCGGGGCGCAATCGCAGTGGTTCTCCCAGTGCTACCTTAGCCGACAGAACGGAACATAAGGTACCAAAACATGGGAGCCGGGCAAACCCAACTATTGACCCAAGACATGATTCGGAGCCGATGCATATAGTGCTATAAGTTCGGGGTGCCGCACTTGTGAAAGTGTTTGGACTTATCACACCATAATGCGGGGAACATAAGCCCCTGGTGTATTCAGCCGTACCAAAGTGTACGGATGCAAGATGTCATAGATGAACATATAATAAAAAGAAAGGAATGCAATTATAAACAGAAAGTGATGCATTGTTTATTCCAGGAATTCTGTTGTGAGTGCAGAACGATACAAATGGTGCGGTAAGCAAGGGTTTGGACTATTTAATCATGTCCCCCTCCAGGGGTAGGCTGCGGACTGGTGTATTTTAACAAATTTAATGCTCATAATGGAGACCACCTGAGTGTTTGTCGTAGCCTTTTGTCCCTCCCTGGCTGTTGCATCGTGAGTTCGGCAGATCTACTGCCGGACAGGGCCTCTGGTGAACGGAGTCCTGTGGAAAAATAAAAAAAGAAGAAAAAAGAGTGACACACTTGGGAGCCCCTGGTGTGGTTAAGCCACACTCTGGGCCTGTCGTGGTCGTGCCCCTCCCCCTATGCCCATGGTATCTCCAGAGCGTAATGATGTACGCGAAGAGCTGGTCTTGCAATCATGCAAGGGCTGGGGTTGGGGCCGCATTGCTACGCATGCTCGGAACGTGCCAGGTGGTCTTGATTGATGTTACTCCGGGTGCGTTTGGCCATGTCCGGTCGTTTAGCGGCCGGACTCGAAAATTGCCTTAAAAGGCTGCTCTTTACTTCTGCCGCGAGAGCCGCTGTGTGTTCCTCCGTTCGGAGGGAGCATTCGGTGCTTCCGTTGACCGTGATTACTCCACGAGGACCTGGCATCTTGAGCTTGAGGTATGCATAATGCGGCACTGCGTTGAATTTTGCAAACGCAGCTCGTCCGAGCAGAGCGTGATAGCCACTGCGGAACGGGACTATGTCGAAGATTAACTCCTCGCTTCGGAAATTATCCGGGGATCCGAAGACCACTTCCAATGTGACTGAGCCTGTACAATTGGCCTCAACACCTGGTATGACGCCTTTGAAGGTCGTCTTTGTAGGTTTAATCCTTGAGGGGTCTATGCCCATCTTGCACACTGTATCCTGATAAAGCAGGTTCAGGCTGCTGCCGCCATCCATCAGGACTCTAGTGAGGTGAAATCCATCGACGATTGGGTCTAAAACCAATGCGGCGAATCCACCATGGCGGATACTGGTAGGGTGGTCCCTTCGATCGAAAGTGATCGGGCAAGAGGACCATGGGTTGAACTTTGGGGCCACTGGCTCCATCGCATACACGTCCCTAAGTGCACGCTTCCGCTCCCTCTTGGGTATGTGGGTTGCTTATATCATGTTTACCGTCCGCACTTGTTGGGGAAAACCCTTCTGTCCTCTACTGTTCGGCGGTCGAGTCTCCTCCTCGTCGTCGCTGTGCAGCCCCTTGTCATTGTTTTCGGCAATTAACTTGCCTGCCTGCTTGAATACCCAACAATCTCTGTTGGTGTGATTAGCTGGCTTTTTGGGGGTGCCATGTATCTGGCAAGAGCGGTCGAGTATTCGGTCCAAATTGGACGGACCCGGAGTAGTTCTTTTGAATGGCTTCTTCCGTTGACCGGGTTTAGAGCCTCTAAATCCGGCGTTGACTGTCGTATCCTCATTGTTATCGCCGTTAACGCGGCGTTTGTTTTTGTTTCGACGCGACCTGCCATTGTGGTCCTTAGTATCCGGACTGTCAGCATTTTTGCTGAGGTTGTTGCTACGAGCTAGCCAGTTGTCCTCTCCCGCACAGAAGCGGGTCATGAGTGATGTGAGGGCTGCCATGGATTTCGGCTTTTCCTGTCCTAGGTGCCGGGCCAGCCACTCGTCACGGATGTTATGTTTGAAGGCTGCGAGGGCCTCTGCATCTGGACAGTCGATGATTTGATTTTTCTTTGTTAAGAACCGTGTCCAGAACTGTCTGGCCGATTCGTCTGGCTGCTGAATTATGTGGCTTAGGTCATCAGCGTCTGGTGGTCGCATATATGTGCCCTGGAAGTTGTCGAGGAATGCGGCTTCCAGGTCCTCCCAACACTCAATTGACTCTGCGGGCAAGCTGTTAAGCCAATGCCGAGCTGGTCCTTTAAGCTTGAGTGGGAGATACTTGATGGCGTGGAGATCGTCGCCGCGGGCCATATGGATGTGAAGGAGATAATCTTCGATCCAAACCGCGGGGTCTGTTGTGCCATCGTAGGATTCAATGTTTATGGGTTTAAACCCTTCGGGGATTTGATGATCCATTACTTCGTCTGTGAAGCATAGTGGGTGTGTGGCGCCTCTATATTGAGCAATATCACGACGTAGCTCAAGAGAGCATTGTCTGCTGTGTTCGGCCCGGCCAGAGTTGCTGTATCTGGCGCGACGGTAGTCGTCGTGGGTCGTGGGGCGCCCGCGTGATCCGTAGATAGATCTGGATTGTCTTGCCTTGTCCTCCAATATATCCTACAAGTCCGGCGTATTCCCTCATGGCTTCATACTTTTCGAGCGGTGCCGGGGTACGGTCCTGATGGAGGGCCTAGATGCCTCTCTGTCGCGACCACGGGGTGGTCGGTCTGCCGTATTGTGCGCTGGTGATGAAGGTTTGTATGCCTTCTCCTCTAGTCGGGGGAGCAACTTGCGTTTTGGGTAGCTCTTGGAGGGGCGTTCGAGTTCATACTCTTCGGCCGCGAGGACCTCGGTCCATCTGTCGGCCAGCAGGTCTTGATTAGCTTGAAGCTGTTGCTGCTTTTTCTTTAGGCTATTCGCCGTGGCGGTAAGCCTGTGTTTAAAACGCTCTTGTTCGACAGGATCCTCTGGCACGACGAATTCGTCGTCGTTGAGGCTTGCCTCGTCTCCGGATGGAGGCATGTAATTTTCATCCTCCTCGTCTGCCGCTATCTCTCGAGGGCTGGCTTCCCCATCCTCCTGTGCTGAATCTTGCTGGAGGGGGTTAGCTTCGGCACTCTCTGGGGTGTTATTATCTCCAGTGCCGGAATCTCCATTCTTATTGTGGCGGGATTTAGAGTGGCGCCGCTGACGTCGATGCTTGGGCTGTTTCTTAGAAGAATCTGCCTCCGCTGCTTCTTCGCCGTCCCCATCCTTTGGGGTGTCCACCATGTATATGTCGTATGACGAGGTGGTCTTCTAGTGCCCTGTAGGCGCTGGTTCTTGATCGTCTCCGGCATCGTCGTCCAGACCGTCGATGTCTTCGGAGTCGTAGTCTAGCATGTCGGTTAGATCGTCGACAGTGGCTACAAAGTGGGTGGTGGGTGGGCTTTGAATTTCTTCGTCGTCCGCATCCCAACCATCCTAACCGCAATCCGGCCAGGGTTCTCCTGATAACGAGAGATGCTTTAGTGAATTTAGAATGTCGCCAAAGGGCGAGTGCTGAAAGATGTCCGCGGCGGTGAACTCCATGATCGGCGCCCAATCGGATTCGATCGGCAGGGGCGCAGGAGGTTCGGAGTCCGGCAAGGAGTCCGGCGCCTCGGAGTCACGAGCTTTATAAGGGACAAGGTCAGTATTCTGCTCCATCGCCGTAGAGGTTGCAGCTCTCGAGGCGGTTTCCAGCCACCTGTCCTCGATCTGCGCGGTCTGCTCCGAACTGTGGGTCAGAGCGGACTCGTGTGCGGCCTCCAGGGCACTGTCCGGCGGCAGAGCTAAATCATGCCCATCGTGATAGCGCGGCACGCTCGTCTGTGGCTCGAATCCGTCGAAGATCAAGTCTCCGCGGACGTCGGCCGTGAAGTTTAGGCTTCCAAACCTGAGCTGATGGCCAGGGGCGTAGCTTTCGATCTGCTCCAGATGGCCAAGCGAATTGGCCCGCAGTGCGAAGCCGCCGAACACGAAGATCTGTCCAGGGAGAAAATTCTCACCCTGGACTGCGTTGTTGTTGATTGAAGAAGCCATCAAGCCTATCGGTGACGACACAGAGGAACTCTCAATGAAAGCACCCATGTCGGTGTCAAAACCAGCGGATCTCAGGTAGGGGGTCCCGAACTGTGCGTCTAGGCAGATGGTAACAGGAGACAAGGGACATGATGTTTTTACCCAGGTTCGGGCCCTCTCGATGGAGGTAAAACCCTACTCCTGCTTGATTGATATTGATGATATGGGTAGTACAAGAGTGGATCTACCACGAGATCAAGGAGGCTAAACCCTAGAAGCTAGCCTATGGTATGATTGTTGTAATGCTTGTGTGTCCTACGGACTAAAACCCTCTGGTTTATATAGACACCGGAGAGGGCTAGGGTTACACAGAGTCAGTTACAATGGTAGGAGATCTACATATCCGTATCGCCAAGCTTGCCTTCCACGCCAAGGAAAGTCCCATCCGGACACAGGACGAAGTCTTCAATCTTGTATCTTCATAGTCTTGGAGTCCGGCTGACGATGATAGTCCGACTGTCCGGACACCCCCTAGTCCAGGACTCCCTCACCGCCCACAACTCTTTGTGTTCTATTCGTGCAAATCATCTACGCATAGACCTGGCTTGGATGCCACTGTTGGGAAACGTAGCATGCAATTTCAAAAAAATTCCTATCCTCACGCAAGATCTATCTAGGAGATGCATAGCAATGAGAGGGGGAGAGTGTGTCCACGTACCCTCGTAGACCAAAAGCGGAAGCATTACTTAACGTGGTTGATGTAGTCGAACGTCTTCTTGAATCAACTGATCAAGTACCGAACGTACGGCTCCTCCGAGTTCTGCACACATTCAGCTCGATGACGTCCCTCGAACTCTTGATCCACCAGTGTCATTGGAGTCGATGAGTTCCGTCAGCACGGCGCCGTGATGACGGTGTTGGTGATGTGATCCGCGCAGGGCTTTGCGTAAGCATTAGGATGATACTATCAGAGGAGTAAACGGTGGAGAGGGGCACCGCACACGGCTAAGACAATTGTTGTTGTGCCTTTGGGGTGCCCCCCGCCCCGTATATAAAGGAGGAGGGGGAGGAGGCCGGCCACTAGGGGCGCGCCATGGAGGGGGGAGTCCTACTAGGACTCCACTTCTAGTAGGATTCGCCCCCGCCCCTCTTTTTACTTCTTACGGAGGGGGGAAAGGGGAAAGAGATGGAGAGGGAGAAGGAAAGGGGGGCGCACCCCCCCCCCCACCCCTTGTCCAATTTAGATTGGCAGGGGGCGCGCGCTAATGTCTACTGCACAACCTTCTTCTTGTAGACGTTGTTGGGCATCCAAGTGCAGAGTTTTGTAGGACAGTAGCAAATTTCCCTCAAGTGGATGACCTAAGGGTTATCAATCCGTGGGAGGCATAGGATGAAGATGGTCTCTCTCAAACAACCCTGCAACCAAATAACAAAGAGTCTCTTGTGTCCCCAACACACCCAATACAATGGTAAATTGTATAGGTGCACTAGTTCGGCGAAGAGATGGTGACACAAGTGCAATATGGATGGTAGATATAGGTTTTTGTAATCTGAAATTATAAAAACAGCAAGGTAGCATGTGGTAAAAGTGAGCAAAACGGTATTGCAATGCTTCAAAACAAGGCCTAGGGTTCATACTTTCACTAGTGCAAGTTCTCCCAACGAGGATAACATAATTAGATCATATAACAATCCCTCAACGTGCAACAAATAGTCACTCCAAAGTCAATAATAGCAGAGAACAAACGAAGAGATTATTGTAGGGTACGAAACTGCCTCAAAGTTATTCTTTCCGATCAATATATTGGGCTATTCCTATAAGTGTCACAAACAGCCCTAGAGTTCGTAGTAAAATAACACCTTAAGACACACATCAACCAAAACCCTAATGTCACCTAGATACTCCAATGTCACCTCAAGTATCTGTGGGTATGATTATACGATATGCATCACACAATCTCAGATTCAATCTATTCAACCAACACAAAGAACTTCAAAGAGAGCCCCAAAGTTTCTACCGGAGAGTCAAGACGAAAATGTGTGCCAACCCCTATGCATAGATTCCCAAGGTCACGGAACCCGCAAGTTGATCACCAAAACATACATCAAGTAGATCAACAGAATACCCCATTTTCACCACGGGTACCCCACGCAAGACATACATCGAGTGTTCTCAAATCCTTAAACACTCAATCCGATAAGATAACTTCAAGGGGAAAACTCAACCCATTACAAGAAGGTAGAGGGGGAGAAACATCATATGATCCAACTATAATAGCAAAGCTCGCGACACATCAAGATCATTCCGAATCAAGAACACGAGAGAGAGAGAGAGAGAGAGAGAGAGAGAGAAAGAGAGAGAGAGAGAGAGAGAGAGAGAGAGATCAAACACATAGCTACTGGTACATACCCTCAGCCCCGATGGTGAACTACTCCCTCCTCGTCATGGAGAGCACCAAGATGATGAAGATGGCCATCGGTGATGGATCCCCCCTCCAGCAGGGTGCCGGAACAGGGTCCCTATTGGTTTTTGGTAGCTACAGAGGATTGCGGCGGCGGAACTCCCAATCTAGGTTCTTTTTTGGAGGTTTCTGTATTTATAGGAGAGGTTGGCTTCGAGAACAAGTCAGGGGGGCACGGAGAGTCCACGAGGCACAGGGGCGCGCCCCAGGGGGGTGAGGGTGCCCTCCACCCTCGTGGGGCCCATGGGACTCCCCTCCGATAACTTTTCGTTCCAGTATTTTTTATATTTTCCAAAAAACTCTCCGTAGCACATTTCGAGAACTTCTATTTCTGCACAAAAAACAACACCACGGTAGTTCTGCTGAAAACAGCGTCAGTCTGGGTTAGTTCTAACCAAATCATACCAAAATACTATAGAAATATTATAAACATGGCATGAATACATCAAAAATTATTGATACATTGGAGACGTATAACGCGCCACCTCCCGTGGCTGCCCTCTCCTCTCCACGAAGGCCCATGTGGCCCATTAACTTTATCTGGGGGGGGGGGGGTCCGGTAACCTCCCGGTACTCCGAAAAATCCCCGAACCTCTCCGAAACTATTCCGGTGTCCGTATATAACCTTCCAATATATCAATCTTTACCTCTCGACCATTTCAAGCCTCTTCGTCATGTCCGTGATCTCATTTGGGACTCCGAACAACCTTCGGTCACCAAAACACATAACTCATATAATACCAATCATCATCGAACGTTAAGCATGCAGACCCTACGGGTTCGAGAACTATGTAGACATGACCGAGACACCTCTCCGGTCAATAACCAATAGCGGAACCTGGATGCTCATATTGGTTGCCACATATTCTACGAAGATCTTTATCGGTCGAACCGCAATGTCAATATAGTTATTCCCTTTGTCATGGTATGTTACTTGCCCGAGATTTGATCGTCGGTATCTTCATACCTAGTTCAATCTCGTTACCGGCAAGTCTCTTTACTCGTTCTGTAGTGCATCATCCCGTAACTAACTCATTAGTCACATTGCTTGCAAGAATTCATATGATGTGCATTACCGAGAGGGCCCAGAGATACCTCTGCGATACTCGGAGTGACAAATCCTAATCTCGATCTATGCCAACCCAGCAAACACCTTCGGAAATACCTATAGAGCATCTTTATAATCACCCAGTTACATTGTGACGTTTGATAGCACACAAGGCATTCCTCCGGTGTCCGGGAGTTGCATAGTCTCATAGTCGGAGGAATATATATTTGACACGAAGAAAGCAGTAGCAATAAAACTAAACGATCATTATGCCAAGCTAACGGATGGGTCTTGTCCATCACATCATTCTACTAATGATGTGATCCCGTTATCAAATGACAACTCATGTCCATGGTTAGGAAACGTAACCATATTTTGATCAACGAGCTAGTCTAGTAGAGGCATACTAGGGACACGTTGTTTTGTCTATGTATCCACACATGTATCAAGTTTCCGGTTAATACAATTCTAGCATGAATAATAAACATTTCTCATGAATAAGGAAATATAAAATAACAACTTTATTATTTCCTCTAGGGCATATTTCCGTCATAGATTGTTTTGATTCCTGCCAGGATGAACTCGAAATCCTCGGGCCTCCACATTGTTGGCGCTGAGCCGCCGCTCTAGCCGTCTCCGCCGTCGTTACCACCGACGACGTCTCCGCCGTCGTCGCTGCCGCCGCCGACGTAATCGTCGAAGTCGTCGTCAATGAGGGGGGCCTCATCATCGCTGGAGGTATGGTAATGATTGCGACCACCACCACCACGTCCGAACATATACGGCTCGAGGAGAATCTCGACGGCCCGCTAAATATGAGCCTAGGTGGCATCCGTGGGGAGGTTAATGACAGCAAGCTCAGCGGGGGGAGTCTTCGGTAACGCGAGATGCAAAAACCCGTTTCTGGAGATGTCGTAGATCGTGACCTAGATGGTTGGCGCGGGCGCGGGGAGCTCCTCCTCCTGCTCCTTCTCAACCACCTCTGCGCCGGCTATTTGTCTCTTTGGGTCAACGTTATGGTAGCTAAAATGGTTAGTCATGGTTATGTGTTAGAATTATTGTTGTAGTGACACATGTTAGCTAACTTGTACATCACATGTTTCGCGGTTTATACTAAAATTTTATATTTTTTATAATTCGGTTTTGCTAAAATATATCTTACATACTGACATTTTATATTTCTTGATTATTCATAGTTAACAACACAACTAAGTTACTAGATTTTATTAATGGTATCATTTGTTATACAACTCTGATGTCTATTAAAAAAATATTGTTATGCTAAATTGAAATCATATAGGGTGACAAACTACATATCCATCTGTGGATTAAGTATGGTGTGTGTAGATGCTTGTACCATTTTAGCTAGGATTAATAAATATGTTGCAAGTAAGCTATACAACCTATGACATAAAACATATCTTCATAGATGTTTGTAGAATGTACGATTTTCTACATTGTGCATGTATACATAGAAAAACATATAATACATGTAACATCTTGATTTTTGAGGTTGTAAAAATAAAGATAAAAATGAGTATTAGAAAATTAATAGTACCAAGTTCATAAGGAATGAAAAAACCCTAACTAGAAATTTGAGTTCCATAAAATATTTGCTCCGATATTACCACTAATGACTAATGAATGCAAAGGATTCGAAAGAACTCTTGCTGGGAAGCTAGCACCAGTTGCACTTGGGGATATACTTCCTCCGTACCGAATTACTTGACGCTGAATTGGATGTATCTAGACCTGAAATGCGTCTAGATACATCCATTTCAGTGTCAAATAATTCCGGACGGAGATAGTGCTAGTTATGTAGTTCACATCCTGGTGGCAGTTACCTAGTAATATAAGCTAGATTGCCTACTACATACGTGCTCAACCAATAAGGTACTCCCTCCGTAACTGAATTGATTTTCCAAATTGAGAAGCACAGACAAAGCATAAGCAAAGAGGTCAACTGCTGATGTGTATTCAATGTAAATAGTAGAGGTCTGAGTTCTGGTGCTCATACTGGAACATCCAGAGCAACAAAGGCATCTTCAGAGTGAAAATTCTTACCCCTACACAACTTGTATTCAACATAATCACAAGTAACATTCTTCAATATAGATCATGGATGCTCGCGGGAAAGTAGCACAAATAGACAATCACTACTAGGAGAAACCTTATATATAGAATCTTAGAAGTAGCGCGGCCTAAGGTAGCAGTGCTACTGCTACTTAGTACTAGCGCTGGGTAGCGACCAGCACTACAGCTTGTTTTGTAGCAGTAGCGCTGACCAACAAGGCAGCGCTACTGCTACTTAGTAGTAGCGCTGGGTAGCGACCAGCGCTACTGCTTGTTTTGTAGCAGTAGTGCTGGCCAACAAGGCAGCGCTACTGCTAAGTGGTCCCAAGCCACCCGTCCGGGGCTACCCATAGTAGTAGCGGTGTGACAGAAACAACGCTACTAGTAATCCAATAGCAGTAGTACATGTAGGTTGCCCACCACTGCGGCTAAGTGTGCACGGGGCTAGCAGGTGGGCCCTAATTAGCAGCAGCGCTGGGCCATAGACACGGGCTACTGCTATTGAACTTAGTTGTAGCGCTAGTATGCTCCCAGCTCTACTGCTACATGTAGCAGCCACCTTTTCCCTCCCCTTTCCCCTCCCCCTCCTCTACGTCCCCCTCACTTATTTCTTCCTTCTCCTACCTCTCTTCTCTCCCCATTAATGCCCCCATCCACCATCTGCTCCATTAATGACATATTTTTCTCTCTAGCTTCTTCATTATTTTAATTTATTTGTCTCTCCCTCCTTCTCGACCCCACTCTTACCTTTGTATCACTAGCTACCCCCCCTCCCTCTCCACTAGTTAGGTAGAGCATCTCCTTCCAATTAGATCTACCATACATCTTTGTCCTACTACTTCCGATCCGTAGATAGACGCACCGACCATATCTACCGTAGTGTGCTCGATCCCTCTCTCGGGACGACAGGTGGGTAAAAAGTTGTGCTTTTGCAAGAATGGAAATATTTGTGTTTGCGATATGATGGTGGCCGGAATGTGCATGCGTGGCATGAGTTACTGCCTAATGTGTATTTGCCGGATCGTGCGTGACATGAGTTGCTTATGTTTTGCCGAAATGTCGATATATTTCCGTTTTGGCGAATTTCGGGCGAACTCTATATGTCCTATTTTTAGGGAAGGTCATGCCTAATTTTTGTATGACTTTTATATATGCATGCATGGTAATAATTCTTTTGCTTATTATACCACACAGTCAATCGTGAAGGACAGTGGAAGGGTGGTGGAAAGATGGTTACGATCCGCGGTGCAAGACATGTGTTCAAATAACCGGACTGGGATTATATGTCCGTGTAGAAAATGCAAACTAATCATCATCTTGGTCCCCTTTGACTGTGGCAGTTTGAAGGCACACCTGCTCATGTATGGTTTCGTGGATGGCTATACATAGTGGATAAATGAAGATGATGATGAGGATGTCCACATGGCAGGCAATAACGACATGGGGCTAGAGGAAGAGATGATCGATGATGATGAACCCGAAGACGAGGGCGCATGACATGGCAGTGGAGAAGAGGTCGTACACAACGGGGAAGAGGGTGTTCCACACAGCAGAGAAGAGGCCAAGACACGGCGAAGAAGAGGAGGATACGCCGCAGTCTTTGACACGACTAAGTTCAGTCGTGCAGGACCCTCATGTTCGAGACCTGCTTCGCAAGAATACGACTAGCGACAGAGCTGCTTCTAGAGAGGAGGCCAAGCGGGCACAACTGGAGGTACACTCGAAGAATCCATTGTATGATGGTTGCGATCCCGAGGTGACCCGCTTGAGTCTCACACTCGAACTTCTAAAGACGAAGGCCAAAAAAATGGACAGACGCAAGCCTCAATGAGCATTTGAAGTATCTACATAATAAAGTTCTTCCCGCAGGGAACCTGTGTCCTACTAGTGTCGATGAGGCCAATAAGATCATGTGCCCTCTTGATCTGCCCCACATTAGATACCATGCATGCATCAATGATTGCATCCTTTATCGGAAGGAGCACGCGGAAAAAACCAGCTGTTCGATGTAATGCTTCTCGATACAAGAAGGCCAGCAAGAAATCTCCTCACAAAGTTATATGGTACTTACCAATCACTCCCTGTCTGCAGCGTTATTTCGTAGATCCTAAGGAAGCAAAGCTTATGTGCTGGTACGTGGAGCGGGTCAAGCCTGATGACGGAGATGATCCGAAGCTGAGACACCTCGCGAATGCTAGCCAGTGGTGAGCATTCAACGCGAAATATTGATATTTTGCAGATGATGCAAGGAGCATCGTGCTTGGCGCGAGTACCGATGGCATGAATCCGTTTGGAAACCAGAACACCAACCATAGCACATGGCCCGTGCTTGTATGGATGTACAACCTCCCCCCTGGTTGTGCATGAAGTCAAAGTACATACACATGAGCATGCTGATTGAAGGGCCGAAACAACCTGGAAATAATATTAATATGTATCTGGGGCTACAGAAGGACGAGTTAGACACGTTACGGAAAACACCGGCCAAGACATGGGACACCAGCAAAGGCGACTATTTCTATATAAGAGGCATGCTGATAACGACGGTGCATGACTATCTCGGTTACGGATACGTCGCAGGCCAAGTGTGCCATGGATATTGTGGATGCACCCAGTGCATGAATAATACAACGTCTCATCAGCTATCGAAAGATGGAGGGTCTGGGAAAATCATGTACATGGGGCATCGAAGATGGCTCGAGAAGGATGACCCGTGGAGAAACCGTCGAGATCTATTCAATGGTGAGGCTAAGCATCGAGGACCTCCACGTAAGAGGAGCGGCGCCCGAAATCGATGAGCTGTTGAAAAACTGGGAACAGTGCCCCGCGTCGGGAAAGATGAAGAAGGCGCCGGAGCCGCTGCTAAAGGTATGGAAGACTAGGTCTGTTTTCTGGGATTGGAGTACTGGCCGAAACTCGACACGCCTTATTGCCGTGATCAAATGCATATCAGGAAGAATGTCCTTGAGAGCTTGCTTACAACCGTGATGAACATGTCTGATAAGACCAAGGATGGGCCGAAGGCAAGAAGAGACTTGCAAGATTGGCAAATCAGGGTAGATCTCCACATGCTGCCTCGTAAAAAGTCGGATGAGACAGAGACGGAGATGGAGGTGGGGGACAGGGGCAAAAAAGTCAACAAGAAGGAAGAGTATTGTCCCCTTCTTGCTTCACCTTAAGTCTGAAGGAGATCGATCAATTCTTCAAGTGCCTTACCGGAATCAAAGTTAGTTCCGATTACTGTGGGAAGATAAGCAGATTTCTAGACACCAAGAACAAAAGGTTCAGCGGGATGAAGTCTCATGACTGTCACGTGATGATGACGCAGATCCTTCCGGTTTCCCTTAGAGGTATAATGGACAAGCACGTCCGTGAGACGTTTACTGGTCTCTGCAACTTTTTCGACATTATCTCTCAAAAGTCGATCAGTGTGAAGCAACTCCAAAGGCTAGAGGAAGAGATCATTGTCATACTAAATGAGTTGAGATTTACTTCCCACCTGCGTTCTTTGACGTCATGGTGCATCTGTGTGTCTACATTGTGGACGACATCATCGACCTCGGGCCGTCGTTCCTTCACAGCATGATGTCGTTTGAGAGGATGAATGGGGTCGTCAAAGGATTCGACATCATCGACCTCGGGCCGTCATTTCTTTGGCCATGCCGCCGCCGCCGAGGAGAACGATGACCACGACGAGCTCTAGGATTCTACAGTTCTACTAGTAGCTACAATATATTTTTGTTCTTAAAGCTTTAGTAAGATTAGGATAGAACTACGTATGTCCCGACTAACGAACGCCCATAGTCATGTTTATTATTTGTCTGGTTGATTAATACATCATGCATTGTTTGGCTAGATAATTTTAGAAAATAATTTTACAGTAACAAATCAATTTTTGCAGAGGATGTTTCTCAGATTCAGTAGATGCAATGGGGGTCTTGTGCACAGTACCTTGTTGAAGGCAGTGCTTGGAGTTTTCTCGTACATGATCTTTGGGGTGAAAACTCATGATCCGACCTTTCTTTAGTTGGATTTGATGACGGCGACGCTTAAGCCCTTTCTAAATGCATTGCTATTGAACACTATTTACTGTAGTCATGAGATGGTTGGTATCGATGGTGATTGTATTTGTCGATCACTTTGGGGCTCTTATTTTCTTCTTTGTTTCTACGCCAGAAATAACTTTGGTTTTGTATGACTTTACTATTTGCAGGCATGTTTCTTTGTGTGTGTTGGTGTTTGTTGTATGCATCTTAGTTGTGCAAAGGCCGGTGTACTCTTTTATGTTTGTATATTCGCTTGATGCATTACGAGTCAATAAAGCATGCTTTATTAAAATAAATGTAGGAGCAGCGGTGAAATAAATATGAGTAATGCTACATCTACGGATGTTCTAGTCGGAGGAGATTTTAGGGACCTTCTATATGCCGCTTATTGCGGCAAGAAGTCGCTGTTTCGCACAGGATACGGTTTATGTGCACGCTATGCGCTAGCCACTCCGCCAGGTGAGCTATTTGTGAAAAAGTGGCAGCGCCAGTATAAAAAACCCACACGGAAGCAGCAAAAAATAAAACAAGTTCACAAAATTCCATAAAACTTGTGGGCGAGGGATCGAACACAAGTCCTCCGGCCATGAAAACGCGTCCATAGCCACTGTATAACTGAGGTTTAGTGTGTAAAATGGCAGCCCGGTATATATGAACTATAATACATGGAAGATTAAAACTTTTTACAAAATGCCAAAATGCCAAACTCTGAAAACATTATTTGGGAAACTAAAAAATGTTAAAATAAATGGAATGAAAATTAAATGCGAGAAATTTTTTCAAAATAATGAACTACTTATTATAAACACAAAACATTTATAGAAAACAATAAGAAATTCAAAAACTGAATACATTTCAAATTTTAAAACAACTTTTACAAAACTCTAGAATTTTTATAATTTTCAAACTAATATTGAAAAACATGAACCTTCAATATGTGAACAAATTTGAAAAAACGAACTTTTTTTAATTCGCAAATATTATTGAATTTTGAGAAAAACTTAAACATGAGAACATTTTTTTTCATATGTGAACAAATTTCGAAACCAAAAATACTTTTTAAATTTGTGAACAAATTAGAATAACAGGAAGAATTTTTGAAATTCCTAAACAGCTTTGAATTTGTGAACAACGTTCAGAACATTTTTTTGAAATTCCCAAACATGTTTGTATTTGCAAACAAAATTTAAACATGTGAACATTTATTGAATTTGTGAACAAATTTTGGAAATGGGAACTTTTTTTGAAACAAAATATTTTTTGTTTGTTGAACAAAACATTAAAAGGTGAACAGTTTCTGAAACGAAGCGAACAATTTTTTTAAAGCACGAACAATTTTTTAATGTTGAGAACAAATTTTGAAATGGAGAATAAATTTGGTACGCGATCAATTTTTTAAAGCACGAACAATTTTTTTAATGTTGAGAACAAATTTTGAAATGGAGAATAAATTTGGTACGCGATCAATTTTTTAAAGCACGAACAATTTTTTTATGTTGAGAACAAATTTTGAAATGGAGAACAAATTTGGAAGCGCAAACAGATTTTTAAAGCACGAACATGTTTTGAATCTTGAGAACAAATTTTGAAATGCAGAACAATTTTGAAAAATCCTGAACAAATTTGGAAGCGCAAACAATTTTTGTATATGTGAACAAATATTGAAATCCAGTACATTTTCTGAATTTCGAAAGGTTTGAAGTTTTTGTGTAACAAGAACAATTTTTGAATTTTGAGAACATTTTTGGAGACACGAACAAAAATTATTTATTTTTATTTTTCGGAAACACAAACAAACACGAATAAAGAAAAAACCGAAGAAAGAAAATAAACAGAAAAAAATGGAAAGAAAATAAAAAAGAAACAGAAGTAGCTAAAAATGAAAAAAAAAACCCAGAAAACCCGGTTCAAGAACCTTCTGGAATGGTCCCAAAACCGGCCAGAAACCATCCGGAAGATTCCCAAAACCGGAAATTGATCTCAGGTAAATAACCGCTAACTCGCCCGGCCCATTTACTATCGTCCATGTGCGGTAGGTCGACTACTTGCCGCAGAATGCGGTGAATAGGTTTTCCGGTGATTTTGCCAGACGAGGACCTTTCGAGCATCTCTAGTAGATCTCATAATAGGCCAGAAACTGTAAAAAAAAAACACCATTTTGTGGTTTTGGGCCCAAAAAAAAAACAGATCCTGCAAAACGGTCGGCACTGGAAAAAATTTATTGAGCTCCCCGTAAAAAAACCCATCGTACCCAAGATGTCTAGTTTTTTAGTAGATTTTTGGGGTGAACTGAAAAGCCAACGACGGTTGGCTGGAGGGAAATTTCAGCCCAACCATCACCAGACTGGCGCCAGACTCGCCGGAGTCCGGCGAAATTCCACCAAGGTGCTCCGATTCTGGCCAAATCCCCTCCAATTCCCGGTGATCAACCCCGATTCCAACCGATTTTGGTCAATTGCAGCATAAGAGCAGGAGCTCAGGGAGGCGGACGCCATTGACCGGTGATCAACCCCGATTCCAACTGATTTTGGTCAATTGCGGCGTAAGAGCAGGAGCTCAGGGAGGCGGACGCCATTGACAGGCAGCGGCGACACGTTCTCCCACCAGACAACGGCTGCTCGAACGGGCCACGGCGTTAGTACATGGCCGGGCGCTCGAACCAGTTCGACGTGAACACAACCACTGGCCTCGGGCATCCAACGCTAGTCAGGCTCATCGAGGTGGAGGTCGCTGGGTCCGGCAAACACCTCCCTGCAGGTCAGGGCATACCGTCGCATTTCACAGGATCTGTTGTTCTACCAGAGCTCCAGCGATACCATAAAATCGTTTTGCAGTATACTTTAATCTGTTTTTGTAGTACCAACTTTTAAGGGATCCGCTAGAGATGCTCTTAAGATGTATGCATATTGACAATATGAGGCCGCGAGACCTGAATCCTGATACTGATATGTTTCCTGCCAAACAGTTGGCTTGCAGCACAAACACACTAAAAACTGTATGAAAGAGGCAATACTACTACAAGATGTCTACCCTGCGCTGAGTTACCTTTTGACAGTGTATTCGATGAGGTTGGTAAAACGGCTCATCTGATTCAGCTAATCAAGCACGGTGTGTATAGTTTCTTGGCACTAGTAGTAGCAGTAGCAGGCGTCAACTCGTATCATCGGGTTGATTGTGCCATCAGTTTGCCGGCTTCATGAACGGCCAGGCCGAGGAGCACAAGTCCTGGGCGGTGTTCCCGTCGCCATCCTTGATCTGGAGATCGGCGTCGTGCTTGACGAGCAGTTCGGCGATGTCCTCCCTCTCGCAGAGGACGGCGTAGTGGAGCGCTGTCTGCCCTTCATTGTCCTGGATATGGAGAGACAAGGTTTCAGTATCTGAAGGTCTCAAAAGGTTTGCTTCTGCACACTGCAGCTGTACGATATTGATACCAAATTGGGTCTAACGTAGATGAACTGACTGTTAACCAGTTAGCTGGTTGAATTTTGCAGGCTGACGGCTTGCGGACATGTAACGAATATCCAACATTTTGTCCATTTGGTACAGCTTGTGATGCAAGCCCACTAAAAATACTTGGTCAGAGTTACCACAAGTTTCTTTTGTTCAAATACACTCACCAAACTGCCCAGAAATTTCAAAATGCAGTGAATAGAGGGTACACAACAAATTCAGATACCTGAGCATTCACGTTTGCATTTGAGTTGACAAGAACCTCGACAGCATCTAGATGACCCCGGTCCACAGCCCAGTGCAACGGAGTTCTCTCTTCGCTATCTGAAACCAAAGTACGTCTAAATGAGTCATTGCTACATAGAGAACAGAAAGATGGATGTTCTACAAACACAAACCTCTTATGTTGATTTGTACACCAGCAGCAAGATGCTTTTCAACGTCATCAATTGCTCCTTCCCTTGCAGAAACATGGATGTCACCAAGTTCTCTGCAGGTACAAATAAGTTCATTCTAATCCTATAAACAATAGTTCAGGCAAAGTACTAAATGGATTATATGAATAAATACAACTATTTAGCACCATGATGGAGACAAACTAGCTGCATCCAAATAATGAATCATCTATTCAACTCACTTTTATTTGCTATGTTCTATCAGTTAGCAAAAGAAATAAAAAGAAATATACTATACAGCATTAGGTGAACTTGGCTACACATCATCAAGGCTACATTCATGCACAGGAAGGAGGTGTAAGATGTGTCCTTGCTGTAAAAAGACTTACGATTCAGTTCCTTGATCTTCCTCGTACATTAAGCTGCTAAATACAGGTCCCATTGGTCCCTTGGAACCTGATGCAGACATTGTGGTTTCCCCATCTTTCTTTTTCTGGAATCATATCAAACAGAGCAAACACTGTGATGTGCATTCCTATAAAAATGGTAAAGAATATGTGGCTATAGGTGGAATTATAAAACTTACCGAGCCATCAGCCCAGTTAGGGAATATCTCATCAACAATTGTTATGTACTCCTCCATAGCTTCTTCTGTTGGCATAGCACCCAATTTATTCCAAGCATTCCTAGCAAACAAGTGATCAATCAATGAGGATACTTGGTAAACTTTATTGACTTTCCAAACTGAGCAAAGCACATACAGGTCTACCGCTAATATATGTTCAATGCAAACAGTAAACGTCTGAGTTCTGGTACCCATATTGGAATATCCAGAGTAACAGAGGGCATCCTCAAAGTGAAAATTCTAAGGCCTACACAACTATCCAGCATAATCACAAGTGACATTCCTGGACATAGGTCATGGATGCTCAGGCAAAATTAGCACAAACAAATAACACAAGCATTCAATCCATTGGTGAAGCCAAGCAAGAACCCAGGAACAGTTACCAAATTGAGAAACACAGATAGAGCAAAAGCAAAAAGGTCTATGGCTGATACATCTTCACTGCAAAAAACAGATGTCTGAGTTCCAGTGCTCATATATGAAAATCCAGAGCACTAAAGGGCATTACCAAAATGCAAAACTCTAAGCCCTACACAACTATGCAGCCTGATCACAAACGGCATTCTTGGTCCTCTTGGATATAGATCAGTTGCGTTGAATATAAGCACTTGGATGTTTAGGTTAAAGTAGCACTAACAGGCAATGGAAACACACAAGCAATTGCCGGAGCCCATCAAAAACCTAGAGAGAATTTATCATTTTATCATACATGTAACTGAACCTAGAGAACCCATAAACTAGCACGAGGAGGGTTGCTTCCTGTGTACCAAACCTACAGAACCAGTGGACCAACACTCTGACTGTAACAAGAACTACAGCTAGGAAGCTAGCACCAGATGCACTTGGGGATATACTAGTTATGCACTTCACATCCGGATGGCAATTACCTAGTAAGTGCCCAACCAATAAGGTACTAGGTAAACTGAATTAACTTTCCAAATTGAGAAGCACAGACAGAGCATAAGCAAAGAGGTCAGCTGCTAATATGTATTCAGTGCAAGTAGTAGACGTCTGAGTTCTGGTGCTCATATTGGAACATCCAGAGCACCAAAGGCATCTTCAAACTGAAAATTCTTACCCCTACACAACTATTCGGCATAATCAGAATTCACAAGTAACATTCTTCGATATAGGTCATGGATGCTCAGGGGAAAGTAGCACAAACAGACAATGCAAACAACCAATCAACTGGTGAAGCCAATCAAGAACCTAGATACAGTTACCGAATTGAGAAGCATAGGCAGAGCAAAATCGAAAAGGTCTATTGCTAATACATATTCACTGCGAAATAATAGATGCCTGAGCTCTGATTCTCTGATGCTCATATATGAAAAATTCAGAGCAGCAAAAGGCATCATCATCAAAGTGAATCTTAAGCCCTACATAATTATGCTGCCTTGATCACAAATGATATTACTGGATTTAGATCAGTTGCAGTAAATGTAAGTACTTGGATGCTCAGATTAAAGTAAAGCAGCACGAGCAGGCAATGCAAACACACAATCAATTGGTGAAACCCATCGACAACCTTGGGAAGAATCCTGTGCATCAAACCTAGATAATCAGTGGACCAATTCTAAGTATGTATCAAGAACTCTAGCTAGGAAGTTAGCAACAGTTGAACTTGGGGATGATATACTAATCATGAACAATCTCTCCTGGTGGGTCCAACTCAGAAATCACACCAAAGTTCACACCCCATCGGTAATCCCCGTAGCAGCACAAGCTAAATTTAGACATAGATCATATCCAACCCATCTCATAACCCCTACCCCCTAGAAAATATAAGGCTAATCCCAACAGTGGCAGAAGGTGGATCCAGATTCCAAGGAATCGAGCGAGGCTAAGGGGGGCGGAACCTACCACTTGGCGCGGGCCTTGAGCTTGAGGGCGGAGGGCTGCGGCGCGGTGCAGGGCCCCTCGGTGGCGATCTTGTAGAGGCCGTAGAGGCGGAGCTGCGCCTCCTCGGGGACGCCGGCGGCGGAGGCGGCGACGAAGGCGGAGGCGGCGCTGAAGTCCTCGTCGAGCTCCGTGCTCTCCACGCCCTCCCAGTCGCCGTCGCTGTCGCTGTCGCCGCCGTCGAGCGCGGGGGCGGCGGCGTCGGGCGAGGGGGCGGGGTCCGGAGCGGAGCGGGTGATGCGGAGGTTGTCCTCCTTGAAGGCGAGGACGACGGAGATGAGCTTGGCGACGAGGAAGGCGAAGATGAGGCCGATGACCGCCGACTGGGCCAGCTCCTGCCAGTCGCCGCCCATGGCCGCCGGCGAGGCGCGAATCTCAGATGCCGCTGGCCGGGGTGAGCACGAAAGAGACGAGCGCGACGAGGGTTTGGTGCTGGCTCTGTGTTCAACTTGGTTTTTCCTTAAGTCAATTTAGCTTACGACTTCACGGCAAAGGCAAAAGTAGCACTTAACCCCACACAACCGTATTCGTATGGAATTAAGGTACTAATCAGGTACGCCGAGTTTGATTAGTAAAACAGTTTTTGACACTACATTATGAGACGGAGCGAGTATGTTACACTCAGACCTAATCACACCCTTAATGAAAACCATCATTCCACCAATCCTAACCCTACTAAAAAATAGTCAGAAATAGTCAGAAAAAGCTGTAAAACATAACCTATTGTCTTCTCAGAAGAATCTTAACCGCTCTCAATATCATGGTATCCTAGCAGTTCTAACCGGCGAATCGTAGTTCCCAACCTATACGCCCCAACAATGGCACCGTGAGGTTGGGGGAAGGTAATTTCATTTTCATTGTGTTTATCGTGTGTTGTTGTTTCTTCGGCTGCGAAATAACTTGTTTTATAGTGTGTTATACCACCATTCCTTTATAGTGGCCAAAATGGGTTGCAGAATAATTGTTCTCCTCCTTTTGATATGGCAGCCTTGCCTTCGGCATTGACCGAGTTCTGGGGTTTTTGTCATGTCGATCTGTGTTGCGGATCACGTGGCGTAGCCAACCATCGCAAGACTTTTCTTCAACATTTTTGGTGCTCATGTCGATTTGGAACCCAGGCCGCGTGGTCTAGTCAACGTCGACATAAATTTTGCACTCATTGTATTTGTGACACAGATCTTAGTTTTCAGGAGTAATGACAATTAATCCTCTCCTTGCCTATCTTGGGATGATGCCCTGACGCATGTGCAGAGACATGTTTTCTAGTTCCGCCTCATCTGGCAGACTCTTTTCGTGTTGAGTTTAATGGACCTTGTGACCTATTTTCAGTCTGAGCGGAAAATCAAGACTTTTGGTATGCTGCAAATGAAGATGTTTCATGTGTTGCTTCATTGTTGTGAGATTTTGTGTGGAAATTACTCTGCACATGTCTTAGATACTCTTGTAATTCGTTAGATAACTGGGTGTTTTTGCATGGTTTATCAATTTGATAATGTTGTTGTCAGTGGCGGAGCTACCACAAAAAAGCTGGGCGGGCCACCTTTGTGCACTGTAGCAGATACTTACAGTAATTGCTACAATATACTCCCTCCGTCCGGAAATACTTGTCATTAAGATGAATAAAAATGGATATATCTAGATGTATTTTAGTTCTAGATACATATCCTTTTATCCATTTTGATGATAAGTATTTTCGAACGGAGGGATTTGGTGATTTGGTGATTTTGCTGGGCGAGCCACGGCACGGTTTTGCCCGTGAGTAGCTCGGCCAGTGGTTGTTGTAGTGAGAATAAGGAGTGGTTACGGTGGCCTAATTGTACGGGGTTGAAACAAAGAGTAGCGTGAGTGTGTACAACCTTATAGCAAAGGTTGTTGTATATTGACAAGATGACATAATATTTTTTATAATAAGTTTAACATCTAAAACAAAGAAACACTCAAAATTAGAAAAAACGAAGAACGGATAAAAATAAATGCATCAATATAAAGAAAACCAATAACTATCAAAATAATAAGAAATTCAATATATGGAAACAATCTAGAAACATAATTATAGCACATAAATCGAGCCTCTCATATCCATTGACAAATAATTACATGTGGACTTAGCGTAATACTAATAACTTATATGTTGCTTAAGCTTTTATGCGCTTAATTCAACTCAGATCAATAACAACAAAGTCCATGGTTTACTTTTGCTCCTTGAACTTCTTGACTAGGCTTGACCTCCAAGATGATGAAATGAAAATGCGTATGAAGGTGGAAGAACAAAACACGAAGGATCTCCGGCGACTCTTCTTCTCTGGATCTCTTCTTTCTTAGTTCTGGTGGAGTGGTGACAACTAGGTCTCTTTGATGCGTATCGTTCCTTCACTGAAGTTGCTCCGGTAGATGAGGGGAAGCCCTTTGCGCCTTGTACGACCGCTCATATGAGCACGGTTAGCTGTCTTGCGCTCGGTTGCGCCTGGTGATGAATCTCTCAACATGGAAGTTGCTCCATTTGGCTTGATTTGGAGTGATCTTCCTTTGTTTCCTTCCATAAATGATTTTTCCTTCCAAACAGTGGAAAAATGAGTTTCTTCTCTCTCAAAGGATTAGCGTTAGAAATAACCGAGAAAAAAACGAAAGCCCGATGAAAAGAAGTTAAAACCCCTTATAAAAAGTCACAAATTCTCGAGCCATATCCTCCATGGGACATTTCAGGAGATGCACCATATAAGAACTTGACTGGGGTAGGATTTACTTTGAAAAGGCTTAAGATAAATTCAAATGATTGTTTCTCCAACAGACCCTGAGAATGAAAGGTTTCTTCGAGAAATGGTGTGAGTTGATCCAAAAAAAAATCATGACTCGGGGTAGTGTGGCTATCAAAGTCAATGGTGACTTAGGCCAGGGTGACCTTCTACCTTCAATGTTTTTAAACATTGTCGCTGACATGTCGGCTATTTTGATCGAACACTCCAAATAGGATGGTCAACTTGGAGGAGTAGTGCCACACCTTGTGGATGAGTCCTCTCTATCTTGCAATATGTCGATGATACATTTTTATGGAATATGACCTGGATAGGGCTATCAATCTAAAACTCTTACTTTCAGCTTCTGAGCAAATTTCAAGTTTTAAAATTAACTTCCCATATAAAGTGGGGTGTTTTGTTTCGGAGAAGCCAAAGAGGTAGTTGAAAATACATTGACATATCTGGTTATGCACAAGGTTAATTATCGATTAAATATCTGGAAATTTTGATTCATTGTCGGCATCTCACTTATAATGCGGAGTGGAAACATGTCGAAGAGCACTTAGAGAAATGGTCGAGCAGTTGGAAAGACAAGTTGCTTTCCGTTGGAGGATGACTGGTTTGATCAATTATATTCTCACAAACATGATTCTATGCATGCTCTCGTTTTTTTTCAACTTTCAAAAAGGGTCCTACAAAGACTGGATTATTTCATATCTAGATTCTGTTGGCAAGTAGACATTGAACAGATGAAGTATAAGCTAACCAAATGGAGCGTGGAAAGGGGCAGATACCTTCCCACCCATCCAGGTTCAAAGCATGTTACTTGCAATTTGGGTTTGTTGCACCAATTATATTGAAAGGGCCTCCCTTGTAGTTTTTCTGTCAAAAAAATCAAATGGAGTATGGTTTGTCGACCAAAAGACCAGGGAGGTTTAGGCATTCAGGACCTCCATGTCAAAAAATGATGTCTTACTTAGTAAACGTCTGTTTAGGCTACTTAGTGAGAATGGTGTTTGAAAAATCCTGTTGCGCAGTAAGTATCTAGACCCAAAAAATGCGTCTTAGGCATATTGGAAGCCCGAGGATTCACATTTTTAGGTTGTTCTGATGGCGGCAAAGAAATATCTTTATCCTTTTGATTATTCACGTTAAAGGATGGCTCAGAGATACCTTTTTGGGAGAAGAAGTTGCTAGGAAATGTCGCTCTCCGGGAACAGTATATCCAATGTTGTATCGAATTGCATGCGATAAGAATGATACTTCTGCACATGTACTTGCTCTTCCCCACCGAATGTTTCATTTAGTCTGGATTAATTATCCCTTGTCTTATGCCATGGCAACATCTTTTATCTTGTTTGGATTTGATCAGCTTGACACAACAACATGATGTGTTTGGCTGAAATTTAACTACATCTAGGTCCTTCATAGTTGACTCTATGTATCGCGCACTCAAGCACCTAGAGATTTTAGTGGATAATAATAAACAAATATGAAAGTCGAAGGTACCACTTAATTAAGATATTAATGTGGTATCTTGGTGGGAGTTTCTCTACTGAAAGACAACCTCACTCCTCTCAACTTGCAATAAAAGAAGAAGTGTAGTTTTTGTACTCACGATGAAACAATCAAAAATATTTTCTTACAACGCAAGTTTTCACGCTCTACATGACCAGTCATTCAAATAGGGTTCATTTTATATCCATTCACTACTATTATCAATATATATGGTCACTAGCTTCACGAAATAACAAATATTTTTAGCATGCTAATAAGGTGGGACCGTCTGCTTATTATGGTTGATTTGGCTATTGATACGTCTCTAACGTATCTATAATTTTTGATTGTTCCATGATGTTATATTATCATTCTTAGATGTTTTACAATCATTTTATAGTAATTTTATACCTTTTTTCGTACTAACCTATTGACATAGTGCCCAGTGCCAGTTGTTGTTTTGTAGCGACCAGACCTCAAACGGCCAAGTCTCTGTGCATCAGTGTTATCCCCTGATCGGTAATGCTGACACACACAGTACTCAAGGAATCATAACAGAGTTTCAATCACACACTTATTACATCAAGTCCTCATAGAGTATGATTACACAAAAATACCATGGCTGAAGGCCATCTAAACTAGATAACTACAGAAGCTTCGAAGGTAAATGAGTCCATCAACTCCAATGACATAGCTGAGTGCAAAACAACGACCTATCACCCTTATTCGTCATTTGAGTAGTCTGCAACATGAGACGGTGCAACCATGTAGGTCAGCACATCGAATATGCTGGCAGAGTTACACTGTAAAGCAATGAAATGCAAGAACTATATCTACATGCAATATTTGGTTGGTGGAGGCTGTAAGTTTATGATTTTGCATAAAGCTAGTTTTTCCCTACAACAAAGGAATAAATTTATTTAACTACTCCCAAGTTACCCAATATTTGAGAAGGTAACCCCAACTCAAATCCCAATTAAAAGTATCATCATTATCCCAAATCAAATTAATTAAAGTAACGTGATGAGATCACATCAATAGATTCAAGTACTAGATACTCAAGATGTCCATAACCGGGGACACGGCTCACCATGATTAGTTTGTACACTCTACAAAGGTTGCACACTTTTTCCCATAAGACTCGACCGCATCCATGATCGGATGATCGAGACATAGTCTTTCTGAAGCATTAACTCTCTACTCCGAGCATACCGGTACACCTACTTTCCCCTACATCTGCTAGTCCACCTCTTCAATAGCTCACGCAACTTACTCAACTATGCCAGAGCCCATAATGGCTTGTGGCTGCACACGGAAGTTTCTACCATGAATAATCTTATGATCCCTTTGAGCCTGGGTGGCATCCCATAGGAAACATCACACGGGTACTCCGGGATTTCCCAAAAACATGGGTTCCCCAGGTGCCTCAACCAATCCACCCAGATGTATATTAAAGTTGCCACCTTAATGTTATCCATGAGTAAATAACTCTCAAACTTCCATCTGAAATCACGATCCAATCCCCGTCTACGAGCGTGGCTAAGCAATAATAGAGCATTACGTATATTCCTGGGGTGATCAAAAGGTATTAGGTTCCTACCTTAAGTACTACAACCAAACCACATGTTCCAAAATCCTACTCATGCAAATAAAATATTTGAGGGGCAATACTAATGCAAAGTAAAAACTGGGTATAAAAGAGTATGATCAAAGTGTAACTTGCCTTGCTGACGATCTACGAACTCTAGAGATTCATAATAACAATCTTCGCATTCCAGGTAATCTAGCGTAGACAAACAATGGCATACATAAGCAATCACTCAAACGAAACACGAGAAAAACCGAGAAAAGATCCAAATCAAACACGAAACAAGCAAATGACTTAAACTAACAAAAGTCAAACATAACAACAATATTATCATGTGAAGTAGATCTTAACAGTAGGTACATGTAATTAGCTACGATTTGCAAGAAGATTCAACTCAAACGGAGTAACGAAACTCAAAATACGAATAAAACAAGATCGTTTAATAATCTGGACTAAACTCAAATTTTACAGTATCAAAATCATGTTCAAGTTGGTTAACTGGAAAGAACAGAACGATACGAAGATTTAGGCGCTGGTTTCATCTAATTTGGATAAACGGATAAAAAGTTATGCTAGTTTAAAGATCAGGGGCTAAATCGCGAGAAAACTATTCACGGATAGGTCCCTGACCGAAAATAAACTAAAAAGAAAAACCTACGGCGCGAACGTTCACTAACAGAACAAAACTAACGAATATTGTTCGTTAAAACGAACGAACGGACGTTCGTTAAATAAGAAAAACCTAATGAAAAACCGATCTAATAAAACGAACCGGGCTAAACCAAAAAAAACCGGGGCGGGTCGACGGTTTACCGGTTAACCGAAAAGAACCGGTCAGCGGCGGCGGCGGCGGCTCCGATCTACGATGGCGGCGGCGAGCGGTGGTGTCAGCGGCGGCGTGCTGCAGCGCGGGTGACGGGGCACCGGCAGCGGTGTGCGGCAATGGCGGCGGGGCTACGGGGGACGAGGTGCGGCGAGAGGCGGCGGCGGACGGGGTCCAGGGGGGCCCCGGGGTGGCTTATAAGGGGGGGGGGCGGCTCGGCCTTGGGAGACGTGCCCAGGTCGGACTCCAACGGTGGCGCGGCGTACGGGCGCCTGTCTCCTGCGGGAGGTCGGCGGAGGCGCGGGGCGGATGGGCTTCGGCCAAGTCGGTCCGAACTCCTTTTTTTAAAACAATTTCGCCGCGAGGAAAAATTCTAAATAAATATAAAAAATCTAAAAATTCCAGAAACAATTTTCACCATCCAAACCTAATATTTAGGACAAGATGAACATTTTTCTGGACTAAGATGCAATTCTAAAAAATGCAATATTTTTCTAATTCAAAATAGCAAATAAAATACCAATAAAATCATAATTTGATTTTAATTTTTTTCTCCAAAATTTCTCTCACATTGAAGAAGTCATATTATCTTCTCTAATATATTTCTAATATTGGGAATAATTGGAGAGAAAAATAATAAAATCAAATTGACCCTTTCTTCAAATTTGAAATAAATTCCAATATGAATCTTGTGAAACCTCCAACTCTCTCCTGGGTCGTTGAGTTGCTTGAGATTTCTAGGATCACAGCAAAATGCAGAAATAAATATGATATGCATATGATGATCTACATATAACATCCAAATTGAAAATTGGGATGTTAGATGTTTTCTGCATGTTTTTTACATCGCAGGAAATCAATACCTAACGGAGTCCAAACGCAGCGAAATTTTTTGAGGATTTTTTTTGGGCAGAAGACATCAAGCGGGCCAAGAAAGCACCTGGGGGTGCCACGAGGGGGGCAGCACCCACCAGGGTGCTCCTGGGGGCCCAGGCACTCCCAGGTGGGTCGTGCCCACCTCATGTGCCCCCTGAACCGCCTCTTTGCTCTATAAATACCCCAATATTGCAGAAACCCTAGGGGAGTCGACGAAAATCAATTCCAGCCACCGTAGAGTCCAGAAACACCAGATACAATCTAGACACCATCATGGAGGGGTTCACCACACTAGTAGAAAAAGGGTCAAACGTGAAGCACATTAGTGCCGGTTTGTATTAGAGCCGGCACAAATGTATACATTAGTGCCGGTTCCAACGGCTAGCCGGGCCGCTCTCATTAGTACCGGTTCGTGGCTAACCTTTAGCACCGGTTCGTGCCACGAACCGGTACTAATGAGGGTGGTGGCAGGATGTTGTCAGTCTGGGCCCCCTCCAACACCTTTAGTACCGGTTCGTGCCACGAACCGGTACTATAGGTCCTCCTGCATATAAACCCTTCGTCCAGCTCGCTCTGTTCTTCCCCCTTTCCCCTCTCCTCTCCTCTCTGTTCTTCCTCTTCCCCTCGAGCTCATCACATATTTTGCCCAAAATTTGTCAAGATTTAAAGGCCCCCATCCATTCAAGTGATCACAAAGGTTAGCAACTTTGTCCCTTCATCTCTCATTGCTAGATTAGCTCTTGCAATGCTTTATATAGTTATTAATTTGTGAGTTTCGTAATTTGGGAGGAAATATATATATGTGCTAGTATTTGATTTATATGCAATTTGAGGTCAAAAATAACACTTAGTTTGCATATGCAGGTGTGGTTTACTTAGTGCCTTCTAAATCTCCGTCGTAACCACCGTCGATCGCCCGCACCATCCCGTCGCCGGCACCACCTTGTGGTGAGCCTCTTGTTCATGAAAGTTTATATAAAAAATTGATGTTTGTGTGATTTGGATATATAGTTAATCGTGTAATAATTATCTTACCCGTACGTTGTTTGTTATACATAGTGCCATGGTTTTGATATCCGTCCCCTCCGGCCCTCGTCCTTATTATGATTCGGATGTGGTATATTCTCTTTTAAAACTATTTGTTGCATTTTGTGTTTATGACAAATTATGCCCATCAAGTTGACATAGATATTTTTATCTAGGAGGTATGTGAACCGGAAATTCCAACCGACCCTATTGTCGAGAGGTTAAATTTAGTTGAAAGAGAAAACGAGTACTTGAAAGAAAAATTGAAAAGAATTGAGGGGGAGAAGATGGAAATGGAGTTGCATGTTGCCGATGTCGTCGATGATCACAAGATCAAGATGGAGAAAATGCGCTTGAAGATTAGAAAGATTAGAAAATATGCCATCGATAGTGAGGCTTGGTATCATTATGCTGTTGGATCAATTATTACCTTAGTTGCGATCTTGATCGCATTTGTTGTTGCATTTAAATGCTTTAGCTAGAGAGTTATTTGTTTGTTGCATTTAAGTGTTGTATGAACTTGTATTAATTTGGTCTATTCGGTGTTGTGTAATGCAGATGAGCCGGCAATGGATGTACGATGACCGATGCTCTCCCCAGTTCATTGAGGGCGTGCATACTTTTCTGCTTGCGGCTGAGGCAAACAAGCGGGCGGATGGTTTTATGCCTTGTCCATGTGCTGGCTGTAAGAATGGTCACAATTACTCTACGTCAAGAACCATTCACGTCCACCTGTTTGAGTCCGGTTTCATGCCCCACTATAATGTTTGGACCAAGCACGGAGAAAGAGGGGTTATGATGGAAGACAATGAAGAAGAAGAGGACGACGACAGCTATCCTGGCCATGGGTTCCCTGAATACGATGATACAACAATGGGGGAAGAAGATGAGCCGGTAATGCGGGAAGAAGCTGAGCCGGCAATGCGGGAAGAAGCTGAAGAAGAGGCATCAGATGAGCCCGTTGATGATCTAGGTCGGGCCATTGCCGATGCAAAGAGAAACTACGCAAGTGATTTGGAGAAGAAGAAGTTGCAGCGCATGTTAGAGGATCACAAAAAATTGTTGTACCCGAATTGCGTAGGTGACAAGAAAAAGCTGGGCACCACACTGGAATTGCTGCAATGGAAGGCAGAGAATGGTGTATCTGACAAGGGATTTGGAAAGTTGATGGTAATGATAAAGGATATGCTTCCAAAGGACAACGAATTGCCCGAGAGTACGTACGAAGCAAAGAAGGTTGTCTGCCCTCTAGGGTTAGAGGTGCAGAAGATACATGCATGCCCTAATGATTGCATCCTCTACCGCGGTGGGTACGAGGATTTGAATGCTTGCCCGGTATGTGGTGCATTGCGCTATAAGATCAGCCGCGATGAGTCTGGTGATGTCGAGGGCGAGCGCCCCAGGAAGAAGATTCCTGCCAAGGTGATGTGGTATTCTCCTATAATACCACGGTTGAAACATTTGTTCCAAAACAAAGAGCATGCCAAGGCGATGCGATGGCATAGAGAAGACCGTAAGAAAGACGGAAAGTTGAGAGTACCCGCTGACGGGTCGCAGTGGAGAAAAATCGAAAGAAAGTACGGGAAGGAGTTTGCAGATGACGCAAGGAGCGTATGGTTTGGTCTAAGCGCAGATGGCATTAATCCTTTTGGGGAGCAGAGCAGCAACCATAGCATCTGGCCTGTGACTCTATGTTTGTATAACCTTCCTCCTTGGTTGTGCATGAAGCGGAAGTTCATTATGATGTCAGTGCTCATCCAAGGCCCTAAACAACCCGGCAACGACATTGATGTGTACCTAAGGCCATTAGTTGAAGAACTCTTACAACTGTGGAATGGAACAGGTGTACGTGCGTGGGATGAGCACATGGGGGAAGAATTTGACCTAAAGGTGTTGATGTTCGTGACCATCAATGATTGGCCTGCTCTCAGTAACCTTTCAGGACAGACAAACAAGGGATACCGCAGATGCACACACTGTTTGGATGATACCGACAGTATATATTTGAATAGTTGTAAGAAGAATGTGTACCTGTGACATCGTCGATTTCTTCCGAGTAGGCATCCTGTAAGAAAGAAAGGCAAGCATTTCAAAGGTGAGGCGGATCACCGGACGAAGCCTCGCCACCATACTGGTGCTGATGTACATGGTATGGTCAAGGATTTGAAGGTGATATTTGGAAAGGGTCCTGGCGGACAACCTGTTCCGAAGGACGCTGACGGACGCGCACCCATGTGGAAGAAGAAATCTATATTTTGGGACCTGCCATATTGGAAAGACCTAGAGGTCCGCTCCGCAATCGACGTGATGCACGTGACGAAGAATCTTTGCCTGACCCTGCTTGGCTTCTTGGGCATGTATGGGAAGACAAAAGATACACCTGAGGCACGGGAGGACCAGCAACGTATGCACGGAGAAGACGGCATACATCAGGGTCATGCAAGCTACGCTCTTACCAAAGAAGAGAAGGAAATCTTCTTTGAATGCCTGCTCAGTATTAAGGTACCGTCTGGCTTCTCGTCGGATATAAAGGGAATAATAAACATGGCAGAGAAAATGTTCCAGAACCTAAAGTCTCATGACTGCCACGTGATTATGACGCAACTGCTTCCGGTTGCATTGAGGGGGCTTCTACCGGAAAACGTTCGATTAGCCATTGTGAAGCTATGTGCATTTCTCAATGCAATCTCTCAGAAGGTAATCGATCCAGAAATCATACCAAGGTTACAGAATGATTTGGTGCAATGTCTTGTCAGTTTCGAGTTGGTGTTCCCACCATCCTTCTTCAACATCATGATGCACGTCCTAGTTCACCTATGCGAAGAGATTAACGTTTTGGGTCCTATATTTCTACACAATATGTTCCCCTTTGAGAGGTTCATGGGAGTCTTAAAGAAATATGTTCATAACCGTGCTAGGCCAGAAGGAAGCATCTCCAAGGGCCATCAAAATGAGGAGGTCATTGAGTTTTGTATTGACTTTATTCCTGACCTTAAGCCAATTGGTGTTCCTGAATCGCGGCATAAGGGCAGACTGGATGGAAAAGGCATGCTAGGAGGGGAACAAATAATATGAATGGACGGACATTCTCTCACTGAAGCACACTACACAGTTCTACAGAATTCCACCTTGGTGGCTCCGTATATGGATGAACACAAGAATTTGCTACGCTCCAAACACCCGGAGCGGTCTGATGACTGGATTACACGTGAACAAACCAGGAGTTTCGCCAGCTGGTTGCAAACACGTACCATGCATGACACCTCTATTGAAGATGACCTGTACTTGCTGTCCTAGTTACCATCTTCGAATATAATGACTTTCAAAGGGTACGAGATAAATGGTAATACATTTTACACGATCACCCAAGATAAGAAGAGCACCAACCAAAACAGTGGTGTCCGCTTTGATGCAGAAACCAAGACGGGAAAGGAAACATATTATGGTTATATACAGGACATATGGGAACTTGACTATCGACGTGGTTTAAAGGTCCCTTTGTTTCGGTGCAAATGGGTCAATATGACACGAGGTGGGGTAACGGAAGACCCGCAGTACAGAATGACAACAGTGGATCTCAACAATCTTGCGTATGCAGACGAACTATTCGTCCTAGCCAATGATGTGGCACAGGTTTTTTATGTGAAGGACATGTCTACCAAGCCAAAAAAAAGAAAAGATAAGGAAGCGAATGCATCGTACGATGAGCCAAAGCGGCACATAGTTCTTTCTGGGAAGAGAAACATTGTGGGAGTGGATGACAAGACAGACAAGTCAGAAGATTATGAAAAGTTTGTTGAAATTGCTCCATTCACAGTGAATATTGACCCGAGCATCCCGTTAAATGATGAAGATTTTCCATGGTTACGGCGCAAAGGGACACACGCGAAGAAAAAGTTTCACACCCAAAGATCTGGGATGTGATCGGCTTCACTATCATCACTTTCTTCTGTGTTTCACACCCAGGATGGAATGTCTGTAATAGTTAGGGTAGTTATGTGTTTTGGCATTTGAAACGCGAAGAAATTTTATGTGCAAACAAATTCTTTTCATGCATTTACTGATTTTTTTTCCAGCTAAATGACCCTGAAATTGAAAAGCAATTCAAATGAACTCAGAAAAGGTTGAAAGTTGGCATGGTATTATAATTTCATACAAATAGCATGTGCAAGAAAATAGAGAGGGTTACGGCAAAAAATGGATGCACTTCGTGTACAAAATGGACAATCTCTTTCGAAGTATCAGAGTTTCCGACGAAAACTGAACTGTTACAAAGGCATTTCATTTTTTTTAAAAACCTAAGCATTACTAAATTGAATATAATGATAAAACACACTAATATTAAACATAAGAAAAAAGAATCACTGAAAAAACTTTTTTCAAAGTTAAGTTATTCACAAACTAGTGATTCACACAAATTTCAAATAATTCAAAATTTAAACTATTCAAATTTGAAATCTATTGGCACTAACAGAAAGTTTGTAATTTTTTGTACCTAAAGCAAAAATATTCACAAAGAAACTCTAAATACAGCAAAAAACAACTCAAAAATAAATAAGACAAAAATAAATAAAGCGAAAAAAAATTAAGAAAAAAAAAAGCCCGCCTACTGGGCCAAAGCGGCCTGCATACGACTAGCGACACAACCTTTCGTTGGGCCAGGATGCAGGATCGCGAAGGCCCAGTAGGCCCACTAGGCGAAGAGGACAGTTAGGCCCAGTAGGCCTGGTTAGGAGAGGAGCTCGAGAGAGCTACCGCACTGGGGCTTATAAACCAGTGCGGTAGCCCCTCGACTAGCGAGGTGGGACTAAACTTGCCGCACCGCACCTGCGCCAGCGCACCCCCTTTAGTACCGGGTCGTGGCACAACCGGTACTAAAGGGGGGGCCTTTAGTACCGGTTTGTGCCACCACCCGGTACTAAAGAGGGTCGCTTCCCGCCGCTTGGCCTGGCCAAAACAGGCCTTTAGTACCGGTTGATGGCTCCAACCGGTACTAAAGGTGCCCTCTATATATGCTAGAGTGCGAAAATTTTGTTTTCCCTCTCTGTTCGTTCCTCTATTTCCGTCTTCGTCGCCGTCGCCGCCGCCCTCGATCGTCTCCGTCGCCACTCATCCCCGTTGCCGGCCCCGTCCCCGTCGCCGGCCTCGTCTCCGTCGCCGCCCCGGGCCCGTCCCCGTCGTGCCGTCCCCGTCCCCATCGCGCCGTCCCCGTCCCCGTCGCGCCGTCCCCGCCGTCGCCGCCTCGGCCATCGCCTCGCCGTCGCCGTCGCCCGCTGTGAGCTCTCCCCCTCTAACCCCTCTCCCTCGCCCCCGGCGGCCACCATGGGCGCCGCCCCTCCCCGACCCCGTACACACACACAAGCATGCATGTTAGATGGATATAATTAGTCTTTAATTAGTTTAGATTATTTAGATTATTATTTTGTATGTTTAATTAGTTTAGATAATTAGTGTTTAATTAGTACACACACACACGTATTTTGTATGTTTAATTAGTTTAGATTATTTAGATTATTATTTTTTCACTATTATATATGTTTGAATGCATGTTAGATGGATATAATTAGTGTTTAATCAGTTAGAAATTAGTGTTATATAGAAATGTTAGAAATTAGTGTTATATAGAAATATTAAAAATGTTAGAAATTTTAGTGTTATTTAGATTAGCATAATTAGTGTTATATAGAAATGTTAGAAATTTTAGTTATCAAAATCCAATCATTAAAAAAATGTTACTTTTTGCGGGCATATAGCTAGTATTTGTTCTCGACGATGCCCGGCCCGCATCCTCGCCGTCGACCCGTCCACGACGACGTCCAGCCGACCCATGTCCGGGACTGGGCTCCGCCGGGCTGGCACTGGGAGGTTCTGCCTGGAGGGGCGCGCCGCTTGATGAGGAACCCGGCCCCGGGTCCCATCGTCGAACCTGATCTCGTTTGGTGGCGTTCGCGTGGGCCAGTTTTGTTGCGGAGGGACCCGGCCCCGCCGAAGGTGGTACGTCGCCGTGTCAGGGAGGAGGACGAGCACGTCCATCGCTACATGGTTGTGTTAGAGGGCGGCAGGTTCTCCAATACCTGCAGTTTCTTCGGGGATCTCACTTCAGCTATGATCCTGTGAGGATTCCTTCTCTTTGGGTGTCCATCGCCCGCGCCGGAGGAACCGCGAGTGTCCTAGATTCTTCTGTAGTATTCGATCTTTATTAGCTAATAGCCAGTGATGTACTATTCAATATTATATATTATTCGAGACGATGTATTCGAGATTATATCTATTATTCTAGACGATGTATTCGAGATTATATCTATTATTCGAGACGATGTAATTTGAATACTAGATTGTTTTATATTTCTTTTGGATTAGTTAAATAAAAGCTATGGCAGACAATACCGACAGAGAGGGAGAACAGACCATGTTCGATATGATACGCGGGCCAGATGATGATCAGAATGAAGAAGATTATGACGGCTCCGAATTTCTAAACAACACCGGAGAGGGTGTTATGATATTCGATCGCGACGACCAAATTGATGAAGTCATGAACTACGATTATGACGATGACGAAGAACATGTTGATCCTGAAACAACAAAGACCGGCGAGGTATATATATTTATATAAGTAGGCATCTGGTGATCATTACATGTTTTAAATGACTTGAAGATATATTAACGAATCGATCTTTGTTCTTTCAGCCATCTGGATCGAGCAAATCTTCAGGAAAAATGACGAAACGAGGCCCGAACAAAAAGTTGAAGCAGGGCGTAAAGTACAATATCGAGGCATGCAGCTCTACTGGCAAACCATTAGCACCTAAGAAGATTGCGGACAAGTTCATTCGTCAGTGCGGAGTTCTTGTGAAGGACAAACTCCCGATCAAACTTCAAGAATGGAGAGAGCCAGCAAAGCCACGTCCAGATGTTACTTTTGTCGACAAGAATCAAAAAGATCTGCTTTGGGATACTCTCATGGAACATTTCACCCTACCAGATCATTTCACAGAAGCAGATGTGCAGAAAGTCAAGGAGGCTGCTCTTAGGATGATGGCGATTGCATTCAAGAACCACAAGAATCGTGAATGGAAGAAGTACGTCAAGGGAGGAAGGAAGACTCCAGTATTCAAGGGAACACTAGAGAACCAACGTGCTCATTGGGACGATTTCATGAAATTCAAGGATTTGGAATTAGCTAAGGAATGGTCGAGAATAAACAAGAAGAATGCCGAAAAAAAGGATAAGTTCCATAAGCTGGGGCCAGGTGGCTATGCGGTGGCAATGACTAAGTGGGATAAGTCTGAGAAAGATATGGAGGATGCAGGTGTCACTCCGGTTACTAAGAGCTGGCCCCCAGGGTCAGGACTTGGTTCTATGCGCATGGGGGGGAGTTGGACCCGGAGACAGGCAATGTTTCGACGAGGGCAAGTCTGAAGGGAGCCGACGATGCGATACTTGTTGCAATAGAAGAGGCACGATCGGGGGTGTTCCAGCCCAACAGAGAGAACGACGAGCTTACGCGTGCCCTGGGAAATCCTGAACACCCAGGAAGAACACGAGGCAAGGGCGCTATTCCGTGGTTTGAGGGGTTTTCAGACTGGAACACCGACTACAGAACCCATGCGAGAAAGAAGATTCGGAGGAGAAGAAGAGGAAGATGGAGGAGGAGCAGAGGAAGCGGGACTATGAACGCCTTCAAGGCCTAGAAGCAAGTCAAGCGGAATTGGCAGTCAAATTCCAGCGGCAGCAGGAGCAGATCGACTCACTTACCCAGCAAAGGGGGTCTCAGCAGCTAGCAGATGATCCAGCATTGGATAGCACCAGCCCATCCATGCCGAGAAGCAGCATGGGTTCCGTCCCGGACGACGCAATGCTAGGTAGATACCCCGCGGATGACATCACGGAGAACACTAACTGCGAGCTACACGTCAAAATGAAGAAAATATCCATGAAGGTGGCGGACGGCTTTGCTTTTACAAATCCCCCCGAGGCAACCTTCCATTGCAACCCGATTCCAGCGGGCTATGCTCATGTCTTGGTTGATGAGGTGGTGGACCCACCATATTCGGAGCTACAGCTTGACATTGCTGGACGTGACGGCGAGCGCTTTCTCGGAGAGGCCAAACATCATATCATCCTATGGAAAAAGGATTGCATCATCTTTCGAAGGCCACCGACACTGCGTCAGCCGACTCCTCGTCGAAGTCCGCCACCGAGTCAGCAGGCTCCTGCTCCTGCAAGTCCACCAAGTCCGGCAAAGTGTCAGGCCACTCCTCCTCCTCCAAGTCTGGCAAAGTGTCAGGCCACTCCTCCTCCTCCAAGTCCGCCACAGCGTCAGACGTCCACTCCTCCTCCAAGTCCGTCACAACCTCAGGCCACTCCTCCTCGTCCAACTCAGCCCCGTCAGCCGTCTCCGCCGCCTCAGCAATCGCAGAAGAGACACCCCACAGCTATGGTGCATAGCGGTACGAGTCGAGGTAGTACAGGAAGTACAGGCGGAGGCAAGCGATATAAATATGGTCCAAGCCTCACGCCTCTTCCGCAGAGGTCTTATGATAGGTCCGAGGAGGAAATCACAGCCATATCGAAGGCCGAGGTGGAAGCCCATTTTGCACCGAAACCGCCACCGCCGCCAAGGGAGAAAGTGCCTGAGGAAACGATTGACCACTTCATTCGTATGGCTCAACCACCAGCTCCCAAGCCTGTTGACACAGACTATGAGCGCCACATCAGGAAGTTAAATCGAGCACGTCTACAAAGGGAGGCGAGCACGTCTACATCGAGATCGAGCAAACAAGAAGCAGTTGCAAAAAAATGCGGGAAAACCATTCCCCAGCTGGGAGAACAGGCGGCGCAATCGATCCCCTTGCTTGTTGTGCCAACAACAGGTGACAGTACGCGCGCCCAATATTATTGTGGGCAAACAGTGCACATTCCCGAGGTGGGCAATGTGCTAATAACGGAGGAGCATATAATGCAGGCTGAAGTTCTCAACATCACTATTGGACAACTCCTCGAGATCGAGCCCATGCCTTTGCTTAGAGAGGATGAAATAAAACGGAAATATGTCCGGGGCCAACCTTTGGTCGAGCCAGACAAGGTCAAGAACCTCCCAATGAGAATGTATGAATTGCATCAATGGTACATGAACATTACCAAGATTTCAGATCGATTGTCCCTCATGGTGAATGTCAAGGAGGAGCATTACTTCCATGAGAAAGCTGTGTCCGTTGAGTATACTGAACTATTTCAGTTATACAATCAAGACGCACTCGACAAATCTATCGTCAGTTGCTATTGTCTGTAAGTGATTTCTTTCTGTAATTTAAGTCTCAAGCTAGCTGTGGTGATCCTTTTGATCAATCATTACCTGTAATTATCCTCACTATATTCTTTTTTGTGGTATTATGCAGGATGAAGATGTATGAAATGAGAAAAGGTGGACGCTTTGGCATTGGGTTCATTGACCCAAACACCGTTAATGAATACACATGGAAGATAAATCAACGTCAGCAAAAGAATGTAGAGGACAACACGCTAGAGTTCTTGAAGCGCCTCAAATACAATGAAGATATACTACTTCCTTACAACTTCCAGTGAGTCACACTGTCTTGTACTACAAATTCTCTGTTTTTGCCTACTAGCTAGCTACATGTTTTTGCTTACATATGCCCGCTTAATTAAGACATGAAAACGAGTGCGCATGCAGATTTCACTGGGTCTTGTGTATCATTAAAGTTGACGCCAGAACAGTTGAAGTACTGGACTCACTAATCTCAGAAAAAACTGACTATAACATCTTGTTTGGGATAGTCAACAGGTAATTTCAATCATTATTAACTATATATCTCGGCCTATTTAGTTCGTCATTTCATGATATGAACTATTTAATAACCCCTTTATTCATTTTCTTTGTCGGCGGGCAGGGCTTGATCAAGGTTCATCAGCGTCACGCCCGGCGAATGAAAAAAAAAGCTTAAATGGTTTCGACCCAAGGTAAGTAATTAAGTAGTACTAGCTAGCTAGCTAGCTGCCATCTCTTTAATTATCATGCTTGATTAATTATTATCTAATCAAATTCCATTCTCGTAAAGGCCCTGAAGCAGGCGCAGGGGACTGATCTGTGTGCATTCTGCGTTTGTGAGAACATTCGCATGATGGCGTCCGAAAGGAGCAGATCTCAAAGACAGGAATGGGTACGCTTGTCAGAACACTATTCACAATTTTTACACCATTATCGATATCTAGTCACACAACTAATACACATGCATATTGATCTCCTTCTTAACAGTTCAAAGAGGTGCGGGAGAAGCTCCTAGAAACGGAGCGCGTAGAAGCACTTCAAGAGGAAATAGCGGGATTTTTGCCCGACCAGGTCATAAATCCGAAGGGAGAATTCTATTACCCGCTACCGCCCCCATGAAAACCACTTCCAATTGTTATCGTGCTCCGAAGGCACCAATTAGGCTAATGCCACTGGCTCCGAAGGCAACATGCATATATAGGAGAAATTGTATATAGCTATACATGTGTGTATGTGTGAATTAATTAATATGGTGGTTTGTGAGACATTGATGATATATATATGCGTGATTGGTTCTACTAGAAATTCTATATATATATATATATAACGTGTACAATGTGTAGTATCGTAAAATACCAGCAAACGAAAAAGAATTAAAATGGAAACACAAAATTAAATGAAAAAGAAATCATAAAACTAAAACCCCCCCAAACCTTATAGTACCGGTTGGTCTTACCAACCGGTACTAAAGGGCTCTAGGCCCCCGGAGCTGGCTCATGCCACGTGGTTGCCCTTTAGCACCGGTTTGTGCTGAACCGGTACTAAAGGGGGGGGGGGGGCTTTAGTGACCACAATTTAGTGCCGGTTATGGAACCGGCACTACAGGGCCTTACGAACCGGTGCTATTGCCCGGTTCTGCACTAGTGCCACTCCATTGGTGCCTCTTCGATGATGCGTGAGTAGTTATTTGTAGACCTACGGGTCCGTAGTTAGTAGCTAGATGGCTTCCTCTATCTCTATCTCTCTCTCACTTGATTATCAATACAATGGTCTCTTGGAGATCCATATGATGCAAGTATTTTTGCGGTGTCTTTGTTGGGATCTGTCGTGGATTTGTCACGTCAGATGTCCTTACTATGAGGACTTAGTCGCGAGGCCAATGCATCTATGTGGTAGCTTGAGAGGGGTTGAGCGGAATCGAGAGACGCAACACAAACAAGGGTTTAGACAGCTTCAGGCCCCGGGAAACATCGTCCGGTAAAAACCCTACATGCTGTTTGAGGCTAGGTCTCATTATCATCATGAGGGAGTCGCCGTAAACCGGCTCTCCTCTTTGTGTCTAGCCCTAAGATTGTTTCTTCTTGCTTGTAACTTGTCCCTCTTTGGGGAGACCTGCCCCTCCTTATATATGTTGAAGGGGCGGGTTACATGTGGAGTCCTATTAGGATTAGGACTAGTCTATCTCTAATACAAACTGGATACAAGTCCTGGTCTTAATTCCTTGTAAAGTAAATATTCGGCAATGCCTTTCCTCTTAAACCGGCCCACAATAGTTGAACCGGCCTTCATGAACCGCCAGACGGGCCACCAGTGAGTTACAACGTCCTGGTGGGTTGCTGGTAAATCGCCAGGTCTGGGCGGGTCACCAGATGAATATCGCCAAGTGCCAGCATGACCTCAAATAAACCGCCAAGTCCAGCCGGGTTAACTTCCGGCCGGTTTACACCGCGGGGTATATCCCCGACATTAGCCCCCAAGTTTAGCTTGGATTTATCCATGGTAAACTTATACTGCAAAATAAACACCAGAACAAATTTGGCAGGTTGTACTCCGGGTTAAGAATTCTTGTAGACCGGCACCTGATCGTCCTTAAGTCCTTGTCATTTCCTCCTTCTAGAAAATCCGAGTCAATAGACCAGTTTCATAATTGATTTGCTTGCAGAAGATATTTTGTAAATAAAGAATCCATTTGAATTGGCCTTCAATGCTCTGACTTGACAAAAATATTAATCTCTGAAATATTCAACTGATATCCAGCCGGCTTGAAGATGTAAAACTTGCCGGTTTACGATTACCACCATAGTCGGGTTATAAAAACTGATAATTCCGGGTCATGATTGTTGCCAACGCCGGTTCATGATTGTTGCCAACGCCGGTTCATGTTTATTGATGGCGCCGGATTGCAGACACAAGGTCGTAATGATTGGTGACACCGAGTCAATCCGGTTTGCTCAAAACAGAGAATTTGAAAATAGTTCTTCGATAATAATATAATACCTATAGCCCCCAAGTCTTAAGTAGAACAAAGTGATGGCTTAAGAGTTGCTTCAATATAAATACTGCCACCTAAGAAGAAATCCATGTTGTTCATCCCAGTCACTTAGTAAAAACTGAATACTCCATATTATATAGCCCCCAAGTGCCGGGTTGTCATGCTTGCAGCAACCTGGGACTTGTAATTGTCTTATACTCATAAAAACTTCAACCAGTGTAGCCCCCAAGGGCCGAGTCATTATGCAATAATGAGCAGGGACTTTGTAGGTATAATCATATAGATTTGAGCAATGATGTGTAGTCCCCAAGGGCCGGCTCAGTAAGATAATACTGAGCTGGGACTTGATATATACTTGAATTTTTGACAGGAGCAATTGGTAGCCCCCAAGGGCCGGCTAACTATGATATGATGAGTCGGGTCTTTAATAAGATGAGCAAAAAATGACTTTGCATTAGCCCCCAAGTGTCATGGTGCATGCTCGCAGCGATATGAGACTTGCATATTTGATACAATCTCAATTTAAATAATGTAGCCCCCAAGTGCCGGGTCGTAAGCCTGCAGCGACTCGGGACTGTTCCTTCAATTGTAGAATAAATCATATCCGTTGATAAAATAATATCTATTGCGCCAAAGCGACTTTGAAAACCTCAATAATACCGGTTATTAATAACCATGATAAAAATCCAGCCATGTTGGCTATTCAAGATAATATAAACTGGTATGAAAACCTTATTCATTCAATATCATAATGAAAATTTAGCCAAGTTTGGCTATTTGAATAATATAACCCCAATGATTTATAAGCGCATGATTCCAATAGCGCAATCCAAATATAGACTGGCGACTTATAGTCCCAAGCCAGGACGGTTTAATAAACACCGGATAATTTCTCATCATATACTGGCGACTTATCGTCTTAAAGCCAGGCCGGTTTAATAAACACCGGATAATTTATCATCATACTGGCGACATATAGTCGAAAGCCAGGCCAGTTTAATAAACGCCAGCGATTTATAATCATACTTTATTCAACATGTTTCTGCATACAACAAGTTTAAAGTGTCCTGGCGGTTTACCGCCGGACGGGTCATAATGCCCAACATGTAACCCGGGTTTATAACCAAGGCTGCACTTAAGAATAATCAAATATGAAATATATCATACCTGTGACATTGAATCACATTGTTGGTTTACCAACTTTTTGTAGTAAGGATGATAATCCCAATCTTGAGTACTGATAACTCCTTCCATATTGTGCCGGTTTATGATAAAACCGTGCCGGGTTGTGATAGACACCGGATTATCCATATATAATACTGGTGACTTGTAGTCAAACCAGACCGGGTTAATAATCGCCGGATTATAACTGATCATGTACTGACAACTTGTAGCTGATAGCCGAACCGGGTTGATGAACACCGGTTTACTCCATAATAAGATGGTAACAGAAAATCAAACCGGGCAGATAGTCTCCGGATTAAGATTTGACCGTGTTCCGTCAATTTGACAGTTTTGAATCGGTTTAAAATGCTTGCCGGTTTAAAAAATGCAACAAAAATAGTAGTCATTTTAAGAAAAAGATTGAAGCAAAAGGCAATGATAAAACCGTTTGCAAGAAATATGCTTTACTGAGCTGATCAGATGGTGTTACCATGGTCAGACATGACCAAGCCCCCAATAGGTGTGGCGATGGTTTAAGTCAGCCAGGTCCCCAAATGAAACCGCGGCACTTATGCCGATCAAAAGGCATGGCAATGGTTCGGGTTTGACCAAGCCCCCAAGTGATTCTGTGGCCTTAGGCCGATCAAAAGGCGTGACTGGTTCAGACTTGACCATGTCCCCAAGTGATCTGGTGGCTTTCGCCTATCAAAAGGTGTTGCATTGGTTCGGACACGACCAAAGCCCCCAAGTGATGTTGTGGCATTGAACCAATCAAGAGGTGTGACTATGGTTCAGATATGACCAAGCCCCCAAGTGACCAATAATATGATAAGCCAATAAGGCATGATACCCATGTTTGAACCGCGCATCATGGCAGCAGGTCCTCTTTGGCACCATTTAACTTTTTACAAGAGATAAATCCTTCTTGAACCGGATGTTAAACCGGATATTGAGAGCTTCAAAGCTTTGTAGGAGACATCTTTCCCTTGAACCGGATTTCAAACCGGAATTTTCATCCAGAAACTTTCTGACGGCCTTTAAGCTCGAACTTGCAAGAAGTTATGTTGAACCAGAAATTGTTAAACTGGATTTGAGCGTTTCAGAGCTTTGTGGGAGAATAGACTTCCCTTGAACCGGTTCGTAAACCGGATATTGAGAGCTTCAGTGAGACTGACTTCCCTTAAGCCGGATTTTAAACCGGGATTCTTTCTGATGACCCGGAACTTCTTTATTGAACCGGGATTTTGTAACTGTCATATACTTTCTAAGCCGGAAATTTTCTGACGGCCTTTTAATTTTCATCACTACAACAGTAGCCTCCGGGATCGGGTTATCCTTTCCTCCATCGTCCTGGGGTTCTTAAATTTGCTGAAACTGGCAAGATTTGCTGAGTCATGTCATCGTAGCCCCCGAGTCTTAAAGGTGACTCGAGGAGTTGGCTTGAAACTCTCCATATTTGACCATGATGTAAACCGGCATAACTTGTATATCATTGGTGTTGATAGCACAATGTGAATCCACAGAAGATTGAGGTGACTGCAGCGGGTTATAAATGATCCCGTATGAGCCGTGTCAGCAACTCGGCCAATGGTTCCTTCCAACTGGTGATTTTTAACCAAACTGTAGCGGCGGTGACTTGCGCGCCTGCCCATTGAACCACCAAATGCAGATGGTGGTTGATAGTATATGATAATTTGCCTCCATTTTGTTGAAAGAAAACCGGGCTACCCAAGCTGTGACTTGCTCATACTCAATAAACAGCTCAGGCAGATAGGTGTGGCCCAGTATGTTGATGTAGACTAGGCTGCGAAAGACGGACGGTAAAAATGACCGTAACATCAGAGGTAACATAGACAGATGAACCGGCCGTGGCGTTGTAAGCCGGTGCGGACGGGCAAGTTATCCTCCTTGTTGTAAGCCGGCGTGGTCGCGAGAGACGGTCACGGCGTTGTAAGCCGGTGCGGGAGTCTGTTGAGTAACGACGACAACCTATGCCAAAAGATGTTGGCGTGCCTTCATCTCCGCGGTATAATATCACTTTTTGTCATAAATAATTGCCCTGCATAAACAATATTGCAGACCAAGGCAAAGATAAACGTGTTTTTTTGACAAAAACAACATGTGCTAATAAAATAAACTTAGATGGATATCACCTATTTTGTTCGGATGATGGATGATCCATTCAACGTGACAGGGGCGGCTCAACGCAGCGGGGGCGGCTCACATATGTCCATTGGACAGCTGGTGTGAGCAGACATGGCTTTGATTTATTGATATATATGTCGGAGTCAACCTGCGACATTTAGAAGACGAAGCGGACGCGTGAGTCGTCCGCGACATTGTAAGCCGTGTGGACAAACGAGTTGGTCGTGCGTGCGGATGGTTGAGTCGGTGTGGGCACGCTGCAGGTGTGGTCCCGGTGAGTTGATGTAACCCGGACCACGAGGGCAGCGGCTCATACACATGTCCTTCGAGTAGCAAGGCACAGACGAACGCCGGTGCAAAAAGTTGCTAACACGTGCTGCGCCCCCGTGGTATAACACCAGCTTTGTAATAAATAACTTTATCCTGCAGATGACAACACTGTATGGCAGAGTTTGTTGTTCTCACAAGAATTAATAAGTACGAATAAAAATAAATTAGATAGATATCACCTGATATATTTGGACAACAGATGATTTCCATGTGATGCATTGTCCATCAGAATGTCACAACTCGTCTGATATGCGTGCGGACATTAGTATTAAATAGCACAAATTGATGGCCACGTGCTTGCTCTTTGATTGATGCGACTGGTTGATAAGCCATAAAAATCCAAACCACCAGTAACCTTCACGTAAGCAAACTTCTCCAAAATCAAGTAGTACATGTGTATTAGGACTTGATGATGTGCCCCACGCTTCCACTAGTATTTGACCCAGATATACATAGCTTGATGGGAGTGGATCACAGGTGGAGCAGCAGCATCAGCCAGCCGGTCAGGTATACGTGCGGCGCTACAGCTGGAATTAAGAGCTGCGGTAGAGGAGGCGCTGGCGACTCGGCGAGGCGGGCCATAGTGACGGCGGCTTGATGCAGCTGCGACTTAAGAGGCGGCCGGGCGGCTGACGGACTGGAGACAGGCTGGAGACTAGGCGGCTTGCCGCAGCTGCAGGAGTGGAAACGGCAGCGACTTGACGCAACCGGCCGGCTCAGTGGCGGTGACTCATGGCCGAAACGAAGGGCTCGTCGCTCCGAGGCCACAGTGAGCTGCAGCGGTCGGTGGGTTAGCGACGGATTGACCACAGCGTGCGGCTGCTGAGGTGACTGCGTTTTAACTGAGGCATGCCAAAGCCGGCAAGGCTTCAAGGACGCGGGCAAGGACTCGCGGCGGCTCAAGGCCGAGACCAGCAGAGGTGGAGGCAGCACCGGGCCAGCAAGTAGGAGACCCGGAACGACGTAGGACGACAACAGTGACCGATGCAGGCCTGCTCATAGTGGAGATGGTTCGGAGTGGCGACCACGAGGTCGTAGGGGCTGCTCCAGAACAGCGGCAGAGGCGGCCCGGCCATGGTAGGAACGACGGACTGACGTCGACTTGCAGGCGGCGGCTCAAAGGCGAGGCCGTAGGAAGCAAGACCGGTGTGACGCAGTAGTGGCAGAGACTTGGCCGGGCCGGCTCGAGGAGGCCCCTTGCGGGTCGCCGCGCCAGCGGGGCATCGCAGCCACGAGTCGGCGCGGCTGTGGGTGAAGAGGCGCGGTGAGGACGGGTCAGGAACTCATGATGGCGACTGAGGTGGCTCGGTGATGGTGAATCCGTGTCGTTTTCCGAGCGCTGCAGCGAAGACAGGGACAGGCGGAGGTCGAGTCCGTGACTTTCCATTGTTGACTCCTCCTGTCATCCGTTTTTCCTTTTCCTTGATAACCACAAGCCAGACCCATGTATTATTCTCCTGGTAGATTCCTTGTATGCGTACAACAATAAATGGTGGCTCCTCGCGGTGGCGCAGCGGAAAGTGAACCGACCACAATGGATCGCCTGGTCGCGTGTGATGGTGTACACAAACGCAACCCGGCTCTTTTTCATCTGAAAAATCATGAACTTCTCGAAATCCTGGGGAGATCCCTCCAAGAACTCAATACCACCGTGCGCGAGCCCCACGGTGGGCGCCAACTGTCGTGGATTTGTCACGTCAGATGTCCTTACTGTGAGGACTTAGTCGCGAGGCCAACGCATCTATGTGGTAGCTTGAGAGGGGTTGAGCGGAATCGAGAGACGCAACACAAACAAGGGTTTAGACAGCTTCGGGCCCCGGGAAACATCGTCCGGTAAAAACCCTACATGCTGTTTGAGGCTAGGTCTCATTATCATCATGAGGGAGTCGCCGTAAACCGGCTCTCCTCTTTGTGTCTAGCCCTATGATTGTTTCTTCTTGCTTGTAACTTGTCCCTCTTTGAGGAGCCCTGCCCCTCCTTATATATGTTGAAGGGGCGGGTTATATGTGAAGTCCTATTAGGATTAGGACTAGTCTATCTCTAATACAAACCGGATACAAGTCCTGGTCTTAATTCCTTGTAAAGTAAATATTCGTCTTGCCTTTCCTCTTAAACCGGTCCACAATAGTTGAACCGGCCTTCATGAATCGCCAGACGGGCCACCAGTGAGTTACAACGTCCTGGCGGGTTGCTGGTAAATCGCTAGGTCTCGGCGGGTCACTAGATGAATATCGCCAAGTGCCAGCGTGACCTCAAATAAACCGCCAAGTCCAGCCGGGTTAACTTCCGGCCGGTTTACACCGCGGGGTATATCCCCGACAGGATCCGATGAACTTTGAGTTTATGATCAGATCTATATTTTATCCATGAAAGTTATTTGAGTCTTCTTTGATCTCTTATATGCATGATTGCTTATAGCCTCATATTTCTTCTCCAATATTTGGGTTTTGTTGTGGAGTCAACGGAGAGTCAACGGAGCATTGGGCGGCTTACCCGCAGCGGAGATGGAGTAGCGGCTCAAGGGAGCAGTGCGGCGGCTTAGCGAGGACAGCCACGGGTGGCGGTTCTAAGGGCCGCATGTGTAACAGAAAACGGTGTATCAACCAAAGGCGGCTTGGTAATCGGCCATCTTTGATCTGATGCTTTGAACGTTCGATCCAACTCGCTGCCTGATCGCAGGTAATCTGATCATTTTTTGGGACCATCAGGCTGATTCCAGAAACGTTAAAAACCCATGTTGATTGATCTATTCTTCTGGGTTATACCAGTACTCCACGTGAGGTTGAATTGGACCCGCATACTAATTAATACTCCCTTCGTTTCAAAATAGATGACTCAACTTTGTACTAATTTTAGTACAAAATTGAGTCATCTATTTTGAAACGGAGGGAGTACGTGGTATCTTGCTCCCACCTTTGTTGTCTCTTTGCAAGGGGTGTTGCACGTATTTTTACGTGGGATACACAGTATCTGACTACTGCCATCTCACGGATACCGGTGCCTGGTTTGCTCGTGCTCACCCAACACTTCAGGTCTTTTTTTTTTTGAAACGGAGGCAAAAGATTTGCCTCTTTAATTAAATAAGGGAGAGAAGAGTTTAGAGTTTTACAACACACTCACAAATAAGCGGCATGACAATTACTCATACAATATGATGTTCCCTAACTTTCTTGCGCCAACAGTAACCCAAAGTTTAGCATCTTCTAAAATGCTGGTTAGGAGGACCGGCGGTGGTGCGCTTTTTCGACGGAATACACGGGCGTTTCTCTCATTCCAAATGGTCCAAGAAACGAGCATGGTGAAGGAAGCCATTGCGTGGCGGTGAGGGTTGCGGTCGTCGGTTCTTTTTTGCCACCACTCAGTGACGGTTGCTTCTAACTGCCAATCGGAGGTGTCCATGTGCGTGAGCCCAAGCTTCTCGATGATTGATCTCCAGAGCCTAAGTGTGTAGCGACACTTGACAAAGAGGTGTATCCCCATTTCTTATTCTCTTTTGCAAAGCGGGCAACGGCCACAGTTTGGCCAACCACGCTTCTCCAAACGATCGGCAGTCCAAATCCTATCTTGCAAAGCCAGCCAAGCAAAGAATTTAACCTTTGGAGGTGCCCAAGCCTTCCACACCATGCGGTCCATGGGGGACAGAGTCAGGGCTAAAAATTGCGCTTTGTAGGCGGTGCTCGCCGTGTAGATCCCATTGCTCGCGTGCTTCCAAATGATGTTGTCTTCGGCTTGCTCATCAAGGTGGAAGTCATGCACAAGAATCCAAAGATTAAAGAATTCTGAAATGTGGTTGACGGAGATGGCAGTGTCATGTTTGATCTTGAGGATCCAAGCGTTCCCCTTCAGAGCCTCACGCACCTTCCAATTCTTTCTCTTCGATGCCTCATAGATTAGTGGTGCAATGTCCTTGGGCTTGCGCCCCAAGAGCCAAGGGGAGTCCCAGAAAGGTGTTTTTGCGCCGTCGCCGACAGTGATAGTCGTAGATGCATAGAAGAACTGGAGGTCCTCTTCAGTGCAGGGGTTGCCAGAGCCAACCCATAATCTGCGGGGCTCCTTCCATTCATACCATAGCGAACGAAGCCGCAACGCCCGTGCAAACTTGTCGGTATCGAGCACCCCAAGGCCACCATAATCTTTTGGTCTACACACCATTTTCCAGTTGACCTTGCATTTGGCTCTCGTGGTCTTCTCCGCACCCGACCAAAGGAAGGCCCTCTCAATCTTGTTGAGTGTATCCAGAATGCCCTGCGGCACAATGAGAGGTTCAGGTCTTGTCGTACATATAGAACAACAGCAAAGTGTGTACGGTGCGAAGGACGGGGTCAGCTGTTCAGCCACTTGAAGCAGGGCCGGCTTGCGGCGGGGTTGCCGTGGCTCGAGGTGGAGCCAAGGCGAAGGCCACGGCGGCAGCGGCATGAGGCCGGGACAGCGGAGAGGCGCCAAGCCACAGAGGAGGTGGCGACTTGGTATGAGGTCCGCACGGGGACGACATGATGCAGTTGCAGCGGCGACTCGACGTAGCTTGAGGTCGACGGCTAAGTAAAAAGTGCCCCGGGGCGGCGGCTCACCGGAAACCGACGGCTTGTAGCGGCACGGTCATGGGGGCGACTCATTACGGCGGGTTGGACATCGGTTTGCTCAAGGCCGACAGGCCGCAGACCGGAACGAGTCCATGCTGGGGAATCCATGCACGACCGCGGAAGAAAGGTAGCTGGCGAGACGAGAGCCACGAGAGGCGGTCAGCGCACGGGAGAGGCCACGACGGCTCGAAGCAGAGGTGGACCACATCGGATGTAGCAGTAAAGGGCAAGTAGCGGCTCGGAATAGAGACCGAGACGGAGAACAGAGGATACGGTAGCTGTTCCGACCCCTTGCATGTGCGTGTACCTAGCTTGATCGATTGGAGGAAAACAAGGCTTACGGCGACTTTGACCATAGCAAAGGATGATTTCGCGTCGGCCTCGGTGTATACGTCCCTTAATCCAAGAAGGAAAATTGCAGCAAAAAGTTTTAGTCTCGGTCTCGGCGACTTTTCTCGACGGCAGAGGCAGAGTGGACGCAGCCCTAGCTTTCTCACGATCACAATCTTGTACCCGACAGCTCCAAAGCTTAATCATGATTCTGATCTTTAACATGATGAATATCGCCGGCTGCGCTCAAGCTTGTCCGGCCTCGGGTTACCCTGCGTGATTGTTCCAAGCCGGCTCTTCTTCGTCCGTCTATTCGCAAGATTCTCGATCCTTGAGAGGCTCCCTCCAAGAACTTAACACCACCGTGCGCAAGGCCCACGGTGGGCGCCAACTGTCGTAGAATTGTCATGGTAGATGTCCTAGTGTGAGGACTTAGTCGTGAGGCCACGCATCTATGTGGTAGCTTGAGAGGGGTTGATCGGAATCGAGAAACGCAACACAAGACAAGGGTTTAGACAGCTTCGGGCCCCGGGAAACATCATCCGGTAATAGCCCTACATGTTGTTTGTGGCTAGATCTCATTATGCTTATGGGGGAGACGCCGCATAAACTAGCTCTCCTATAGTTGTGTCTAGCCTTAGCGATTGTTTTCTTTCTTGTCCCTCTTGGGGTGCCCTTCCCCTCCTTGTATAAGTTGAAGGAGCGGGTTACATGTGGAGTCCTATTAGGATTAGGACTAGTCTATTACAAGTGGAATCCTAGTCTGCCCCCTTAAGGAAAACTCCTTATGCCTTTCCTCGTAAACCAGCCCACCATAACATGAGCCGGTCTTCTGGGCCTTGGGCCTAGTCTTCTATCTGACCCGCCGTTAGGGCCATCTGTGAGTCGTCAGACCAGTGAGCCGCCGGACTCGCGAGTCGCCAGTCCTCCGGCGGGTAACCAATGAAAACGCCAAGCCCGGCCGGGTCATACCGCGGGCTATATCCCTGACAAGTTTTGTTTGGCCAACTTGATCTATTTATCTTGCACTGGGAAGAGGTGCTTTGTGATGGGTTCGATCTTACGGTGCTTGATCCCAGTGACAGAAGGGGAAATGACACGTATGTATTGTTGCTATTAAGGATAACAAGATGGGGTCTATTTCTACATAAATAGATCTTGTCTACATCATGTCATCGTTCTTATTGCTTTACTCCGTTTCTCCATGAACTTAATACACTAGATGCATGCTGGATAGCGGTCGATGTGTTGAGTAATAGTAGTAGATGCAGGCAGGAGTCGGTCTACTAATCTTGGACGTGATTCCTATATAATGATCATTGCCTGGATATCATCATGATTATTTGAAGTTCTATCAATTGCCCAACAGTAATTGTTCTCCCACCGTTTGCTATTTTTCTCAAGAGAAGCAACTAGTGAAACCTAAGGCCCCCGGGTCTCTTTTCATCATATTTGCCTTTGCGATCTATTTTCCTTTGCATTTTATTTTCAGATCAATTAAACCAAAAATACAAACATACCTTGCTGCAATTTATTTGTTCCGCGATCTATTTATTTATCTACCACTTTACCTCACGTTTGCCTATCTTTAGGCGCCGTATCCAAAAGGGATTGACAACCCCTTTAACACGTCGGGTTGTGAGTATTTGTTATTTGTCTGCAGGTGTTGTTTACGGGTGTGAGGAGGTTCTCTGATGTCTGCTAGAACTACGTCGATATTTCCCCAAAGAGGAAGGGATGATGCATTATAGAGATGGTAGGTATTTCCCTCAATGATGAGACCAAGGTTATCGAACCAGTAGGAGAACCTCCTCACACCACGTAAACAACATCTGTACACAAATAACAAATACTGGCAACCCGACGTGTTAGAGGGGTTGTCAATCCCTTTCGGGTACGTCGCCTTAAGATAGGCAAATAACCTGAGGTAAAAGTGGTAGATAGGATAAATAGATCGCAGAATAAATAAATTGCAGCAAGGTATTTTTGTATTTTTGGTTTAATAGATCTGAAAATAAATGCAAGGGAAAATAGATCGCAAAGGCAAATATGATGAAAAGAGACCTGGGGGCCGTAGGTTTCACTAGTGGGTTCTCTTGAGAAAAATAGCAAACGGTGGGAAAACAATTACTGTTGGGCAATTGATAGAACTTCAAATAATCATGACGATATCCAGGCAATGATCATTATATAAGCATCACGTCCAAGATTAGTAGACCGACTCCTGCCTGCATCTACCACTATTACTCCACACATCGACCGCTATCCAGATGCATCTAGTGTATTTAGTTCATGGAAAAACGGAGTAATGCAATAAGAATGATGACATGATGTAGACAAGATTCGTTTATCTATTGCGAAGATATAGATCACATCTTGTTATCCTTAGTAGCAACGACACATACGTGCCGGTTCCCCTTCTGTCACTGGGATCAAGCACCGTAAGATCGAACCCACTACAAAGCACCTCTTCCCTTGCAAGATAAATAGATCAAGTTGGCCAAACAAAACCCAAACATCGGAGAAGAAATACGAGGCTATAAGCAATCATGCATATAAGAGATCAAAGTAGACTCAAATAACTTTCATGGATAAAAACATAGATCTGATCATGAACTCAAAGTTCATCGGATTCCAACAAACACACCGCAAAAAGACTTACATCATATGGATCTCCAAGAGACCATTCTATTGATAATCGAGAGAGAGAGAGAGAGAGAGAGAGAGAGAGAGAGAGAGAGGAAGGAAGCCATCTAGCTACTAACTACGGACCCGTAGGTCTACAAAGAACTACTCACGCATCATCGAAGAGGCACCAATGGAAGTGGTGAACCCCTCCGTGATGGTGTTTAGATTGGATCTGGTGGTTCTGGACTCTGCGGCGGTTGGAATTGATTTTCGTCGACTCCCCTAAGATTTCTGGAATATTGGGTATTTATAGAGCAAAGAGGCGGTTCAGGGGGCTCCCGAGGTGGGCACGACCCACCAGGGCACGCCTGGGCCTCCTGGCACGCCCTGGTGGGTGCTGCTCGCCTCGAGCCACCCCAGGTGCTTTCTTGGACCACTAGATGTCTTCTGGCCCAAAAAAAATCCTCCAGCAGTTTCGCTGCGTTTGGACTCCGTTTGATATTGATTTCCTCCGATGTAAAAAACATGCAGAAAACAACAACTAGCACTGGGCACTATGTCAATAGGTTAGTACCAAAAATGATATAAAATGACTATAAAATGATTGTAAAACATCCAAGAATGATAATATAACAACATGGAACAATAAAAAATTATAGATACGTTGGAGACGTGTCATTCTCCTACTGGTTCGATAAACTTGGTCTCATCACTGAGGGAAATACCTACCAACGCTATACTGCGTCATCGCTTTCTCTTTGGGGAAATACCGACCTAGTTCTAGCAGACATCAAAAGGATTTTCTGGCGCCGTTGCCGGGGAGGATCTTCAACATCAATCAGATTCGTATCACAAATCTCATCAACTCGCAATTTACATTATTTGCCATTTCCCTCTCGTTTTCCTCTCCCTCACTTCACAAAAAATTGCCGTTTTATTCGTCCTCTTTTTTGTTCGCCATTTTCTCGTCAGATATATTCGTGTTCTTGTTTCACTATGGCTAGTTTGAATGCTCCTCCTTTGTTACCAGACTTTGAAGTACTATACTTCAAACAAAGACAAGGAGAAAATTTGAAATATGCTGGGTATAGGCTTATGGAGACTTACCGTGTTTGCAATCTAAAGGGAGATGCAAAAATTTTGCTTAATTTTTTTTTACGTAGGATCGGCTTTGCATCATAGGCACTTCTTGGATTTTGTCACAAAAGGGAATTTTATTGAGCTTGATGTCAATGCTGCCTATGAAATTTTAGAAGGATTTTTTGGGGTTCCACCACAAAAGAAAGGATTTTCTTTAACCCCAAAGGGAGTTCAAATTTTGGACAAACTTGGTGATTTGCATATACATATGGTTGGATTGCAAAAATATAATGAACCTCTCAAACATCTCAATGGTAGTATCAATCTTATGAACACTTTAGTTTCCCTTTGCAATAAACGGTTGGATATTTTAGATCTCAAGATGGTTTCTTTTCTGGAAAATTTAGGGAAGCGCAAAGAGTCTCCCGTATTTGAAAAGACCCTTACCAAAGTTGCAAATATAACGGAGGGCAACACTTATATCCTAAGAGTTATGCCTAGCTAGGGCGTAAAACGATAACGCTTGTTGGGAGGCAACCCAATGAATAAAATTTATTTTTTCTTTTTGCTTTCTATTCTTGTGTGTTAGCACAATTATGCTACTATTATGATTGTGTTTTTTGTGTTTTAATTAGTGTTTGTGCCAAGCAAGGCCTTTGGGTTGATTTGGGTGAAAGTTGATTTGATCTTGCTGAAAAACAGAAACTTATGCACTCATGAAAATAGTTTTCATAAATCACAGAAATGTTCTTTTGAGTTGATTCGTTTTGCAGAAGATTAATATACAAATTACCCAGGTTTTCCTAATCTCGCAAGATTTTTGGAGTTACATAAGTATTGAAATATTCAGATTGCTACAGAGTTTTTTGTTTTTGACAAATTCTATTTTCTTTGCGTTATGTGCTTGTTTTGATGATTCTATGGTTTTCTTTGATGAGTTTTTGCCATAGAAAAGTTGGAACACAGTAGATATAATGCAAAAACAAAATATGAATATGTTTTCAACATTACTTATATTAGTGGTTTATTTTCTTATACTAACGGATCTCATGAAGGTTTTGTTGGAGTTCTGTGTGATTGAAGTTTTCAAGTTTTGGGTGATCTTACGATGGATGAAGGAATAAGGATTAGCAAAAGGCTAAGCTTGGGGATGACCGAGGCACCCCAAGATAATATTCAAAGAGTAGCAAGCAACTAAGCTTGGGGATGCCCCCGAGTGGCATCCCTGCTTTCTTCTAACAACCATCGGTATTTTACTTGAAGCTATATTTTTATTCGTCACATATTATGAGTTTTGCTTGGAGCGTCTTATATGATATGAGTCTTTGCTTGTTTTGCTTTGTGTTCTAAGTTTTGAATTCTTGCTGAACACTCCTTCTTGAGAGAGCCAAAAATTGTGTTATGCTTGCTCCTATGCTTCACTTAAGTTTTTAGAGCCATGGATTTGCTCTAGTGCTTCACCTATATCTTTTTGAGCACGGTATGCTTTGTTATTTTTGAAGAAATACTCTCATGCTTCACTTAGATTTATTTGGGAGTTAGTAAAATGTTCAGAAATTCCCTCTTGCTTCACTTAGATTATTTTGAGAGAAAGAAAAATTATGCTCATGTTCTTCACTTATATTTGTTTGAGCTTATCAAAAGCAACATAAGAAAATAGTCCCAAAGTGATATATCCAAGAAGGATATAACAAAAACTTTCATGAAGAACATTGGACAAAATAAACTTGATTATTAGTAATGGTTTTGCGATATGACGATATGATATGTGAGTCATGTTGATTAGTAATTGTGCTTTAGTAAGAATATTGATGTTAAGGTTTGTGATTCCCTATGCAAGCCCGAAAGTCAATAGTTATGCATTGAAATTTATATCCTACTTATGGTGCATTATTAGGTGTTACTTATGCTTAATGCTTGGGTACGAGATTTTTTGCTTTTTGGTTGGTCGCTTCTCAATCTTTTTGCTAGCCTTCATTTCGCACCACTACTTGTGCATCCAAAACCCTTTAAACCAGTTTTGCCTTATGAGTCCACTATACCTACCTATATGCCTTATTTCCATGCCGTTCTAAGCAAATTTGCATGTGCCATCTCTAATTTTCAAAATAAATTTCTCTTTTGTGTGCTCTACCGCTCGCAAGGCGGTGAAGGGTGACCAATATTTTCCATGCTAGATGTGTTATTCTCATGATGAGTGTTTATTCACTTGTCATTGCACGAGAGTACGGCAAAGGTATTAGGGATGCCCAGTCCCGAAATGAAAAATGAATTTACTTTATGTTGTGAAATAATAAATTCCTTGGAAAGTGTTGGTATGGAGGGCAACCATGGATTCGGCTAGCCATAGAAAGTGAAAGTAATGGTGGAAAAAGGAATAAACTTTATTTTCTGTTTGGGAACTGCCTATGATGTATCTAGCATGGAAAGTGTTGAGATCTCTTAAGTCGTTTTCATTGGTGGGAAAAGTATGCCTCTCAAAAATATTTTAATCTCTCAATTTTAGCTTTGAGCTCTGGCACCTCTACAAATCCCTACTTCCCTCCGCGAAGGGCCTTTCTTTTACTTATGCATTTTTTATTTTGAATTTGAGTCTCCAGCTTCTCTTATAAAGCACCTACTAAGGGGGACTATGATCGTATTTGAGCATTGGGTGTAGCTAATATTCGAGTGTGTTTCATGAATGGATTAATGATTGAGCATAATGGACTAGGGGTAACTTGATTTAGTGTTGATATTTTGAAAGACATGGTTGCTTGTTGGTATGCTTGAGTATTAAAGTCTTCATGTCAAAATTAGACTATTGCTTTGAATCATATAAAAGTCCAAATGTCCATGCTATAAAGAAAAAAATGTGATGAACATGTTAGGCAGCATTCCATATCAAAAATTATGTTTTTATCATTTACCCACTCGAGGACGAGCAGGAATTAAGCTTGGGGATGATGATACGTCTCCAACGTATCTATAATTTTTGATTGTTCCATTCTGTTATATTATTATTCTTGGATGTTTTACAATCATTTTATAGTCATTTTATATCATTTTTTGGCACTAACCTATTGATATAGTGCCCAATGCGAGTTGCTATTTTCTGCATGTTTTTTACATCGCAGGAAATCAATACCAAACCGAGTCCAAACACAGCGAAACTTCTTGTGGTTTTTTTGGGCCAGAAGACATCCAGTGGGCCAAGAAAGCACCTGGAGGATGCCACGAGGGGGGCAGCACCCACCAGGGGGCTCCTGGGGGCCCAGGCACGCCCAGATGTGTTGTGCCCACCTTGGGTGCCCCCTGAACCACCTCTTTGCTCTATAAATACCCCAATATTCCAGAAACCCTAGGGGAGTCGACAAAAACCAATTCCAGTTGTCGCAGGGTCAAGAAACACCAGATCCAATCTAGACACCATCACGGAGGGGTTCACCACTCCATTAGTGCCTCTCCAAAGATGAGTGAGTAGTTCTTTGTAGACCTACGGGTCCGTACTTAGTAGCTAGATGACTTCCTCTCTCTCTATCTTGGTTATCAATACAATGGTCTCTTGGAGATCCATATGATGTAAGTCTTTTTGCGGTGTGTTTGTTGGGATCCGATGAACTTTGAGTTTATGATCAGATCTATGTTTTTATCCATGAAAGTTATTTGAGTCTTCTTTGATCTCTTATATGCATGATTGCATACAACCTCGTATTTCTTCTCCGATATTTGGGTTTTGTTTGGCCAACTTGATCTACTTATCTTGCAATGGGAAGATGTGCTTTGTGATGGGTTCGATCTTATGGTGCTTGATCCCAGTGACAGAAGGGGAAACGACACGTATGTATCGTTGCTATTAAGGATAACAAGATGGGGTATATTTCTACATAAATAGATCTTGTCTACATCATGTCATCGTTCTTATTGCATTACTCCCTTTCTCCATGAACTTAATACACTAGATGCATGCTGGATAGCGGTCGATGTGTGGAGTAATAGTAGTAGATGCAGGCAGGAGTCGGTCTACTAATCTTGTACATGATGCCTATATAATGATCATTGCCTGGATATCGTCATGATTATTTGAATTTCTATCAATTGCGCAACAGTAATTGTTTTCCCACCGTTTGCTATTTTTCCCGAGAGAAGCCACTAGTGAAACCTACAACCCTCGGGTCTCTTTTCATCATATTTGCCTTTGCGATCTAGTTTCCTTTACGTTTATTTTCAGATCTATTAAATCAAAAATATAAAAATACCTTGCTGCAATTTATTTGTTCCGCGATATATTTATCCGATTTACCACTTTTACCTCACGTTATTTTCCTATCTTGAGGCGTCGTACCCGAAAGGGATTGATAACCCCTTTAACACGTCGGGTTGTGAGTATTTGTTATTTGTGTGCAGGTGTTGTTTACGTGGTGTGAGGAGGTTCTCCTAGTTCGATAACCTTGGTCTCATCACTGAGGAAAATACCTACCATCGCTATGCTGCATCATCTCTTTGTGGAAATACCGACGTAATTCTAGCAAACATCAGCTATGCAAAAATGATATGTTTTTAATGATAAAATCTCTTGTCCTGTGCGGGTTATATACCGTTGTACACAATGGTTTTCATATGTGATCTATGCTACACCGGATGAAGTACAATTCAATATTCAAGAGGTGGTGTGCATGCGGTTAGAGCGGTGCCCAGGAGGTTTTACTCAAAATCATAATCTCCGAATCGGTCCACCAGCTCATTCGACATAGGCATAGTACCTGTACGATATAACTTTACTGTTGTCAACATGTTACTTTTTACTCGAGTCAGATTGTTAGTCTGGTTATGTAGACCGTAGTTATGCATAGGCCGAGTATCACTTTGATGTGTTAACAAAAGCGTCCTTTGTCATAACACATAGAGAAAGCAACATCAATCGATTATACCACATGGAATTGGCAATTTGCCATCTTTAACAAAACATTAGTATTATTTGTAAATTAGGATCGCGTTAGCTACTCTCCAGTCGCCTGAAAAACAATTTAGGGTCAGTCGATATTATTCCCCCGCCGCTTCATGCATGTGACGAGCACTACAGCGTGCATGCAGCATGCAGCCGATCTGCCGATGCATGCAAGCTTTGCTTAATTAGTGTGAGTATTAATCATTAGACGTATGACAGGTGGAGTATTTTAATGGGTGTGTTTGTCGGGCCGTGTTAGTTTAAATCAAAGACAAAGTTTGTGGTGCTTTTGCTATTTGACAGTAATATGAAGAAAACTGGTTCATGTTTTTTTTCTTTCTTTTTATGTGTCTTTGTTTCTGTGTTTTTTGTATCTTGAGTCATTTTTTATGTGTATGCGTAAATGTTGGGTGCGATTTTTTTATTTTTATGTGTGTTTGTTTCTGTTTTTCTCTATCTTTATAGTCACTTTTTTATGTGTATGTGTATCTGCAGATGTTGCATATTATTGAATAGCGTAATTTATGTAGAAATTGTGTGTAAACTTTGTGATTATTTTTATCATTTTCTTTCTCTTTAAGTGGCATACCAATGCCATCAATTCATTGTTTTTTCTTAGAAAAACTTTGTTTTAATTTTAGTATTGAATTTGTTTTATTAATTAATTATTTTTCTTTCTTCTTAAAGGATAATACCGTTGTCACTAATTCATTTTTTTCTTAAAAAACTTGTTAAAGGTATACAAAATACATAAATATATACATTTCAGTTTGACGCAACCGGTAAGCAAATGATATTGTTATATGAAAATCACGCTATGATATAATTATTTTTGCATATTGTGCAATAGTGCAATTCCTGTGCAAAATGTCTGCAATTTTTTTAACATGGTGATTCAAGTTTTCCTTTTTGGGGTAGAACCAATGCCCCTAATTCGTTCTACCTAAGTGAAAACTCACTTGTTATCATTTCAACTTTGTACTAGTTTTAGTCTTTATTATTGTTCATCAAGTGTTTTTAGTCGGTTTTTCCCTCACTAGTAGAAAAGAGGGCTTTGGTCCAGGCCGGTTTAGCCCATTAGTCCCGGTTCAGTCCAGAACCGGGACTAATGGGGGCATTAGTCCCGGTTCGTGAGCCCAGGGGGCCGGCCGGGCCACGTGGGCCATTTGTCCCGGTTCGTCTGGACCTTTAGTCCCGGTTGGTGCCACGAACCGGGACTAAAGGGTGCGATGCCCATTAGTACCGGTTCGTGGCACCAACCGGGACTAAAGGGTAAGACCTTTAGTCCCGGTTCGTGCCACGGACCGGTACTAATGGGGTTTGAGGCATTAGTACCGGTTCATGGCACGAACCGGTACTAAAGGTCCCATTTTCAAACTCTCCCCCCCCCCTTGGATCGCCTTTTCAGTTTTCAAAAAAATAAAAGAAAATGATGAAAATGTCCAAAAAATAAAAGAAAATAAGTTTCCCATGTGATATGTGCTCTAGTTGTTGGGAAAATTTGCAAATGTGAATTTCGACTTTATTTGCAAAATCTCTCTAGAATTTAGTAAAATGGGCATAACTTTTGCGTACTAACTCGGACGAAAAAGTTTTTTATATGAAAAATCATCTACTCGAAAAGTTACATCCAAATTTTTAAAATCCTCAAAAACCTAATAGAAAAAAAGTTACGGGGCTTTTAAGATCTAGAGTGGAAAAAATCGAAAAAATTTGAAACTGTGTGGTGAAACTATGGTCAAACAATGGTATAACTAATTATTCTAGAATATTAGTGTTACTAAATAATTAATTCAGTTATTTTGAATTTTGGTCAAATCTGGTCAAACTATTGTCAAACTGTGGTCAAACAATGGTCAAAGTAATTATTCAAGAAAAATTAGTGTTACTAAATAATTATTGTTTTTTAAAACAATAGTTTCAAACTCAAACAGTGAAATGTGTCACTTCATGCAAAATTCCTGAGGGTTAATAGGATTGACATCTTACTATTGTCAGGAAAACAACAAGTGCAGACTTGGAAACGAGGGAGAATAGAACCCGAAAGTTAAGCGTGCTCAGGCTGGGGGAGTGGGAGGATGGGTGACCGTTCGGGAAGTTAGATGATTAGGAATGACGAGGGGTGATTAGAGATTAGAGGATAAATTGAGCAGTGATGAGGCGTGGTGATTAGAGATTAGAGGTTAAAATAATTTAGAAAATAAAAAGATTCAAAAAAATTAAAATTTTTTTTTAAAAAGAAAAATCATAAAATTTCCTTTAGTCCCGGTTGGTGTTACCAACCGGGACTAAAGGTGGAGCTTCACGTGGCCACGACCTTTAGTCCCGGTTCCAGTTTGAACCGGGACTAAAGGGAGGAGGCATTAGTAACGACCCTTTAGTCCCGGTTCAAGAACCGGGACTAAAGGGCCTTACGAACCGGGACTGATGCCCCCTTTTCTACTAGTGCCTGTATGTGTATCTGTGAAATATTAGGGGTGTGTGTGTGTGTGTGTGTGTGTGTGTGTGTGTGTGTGAATATACAAACAGGTAGTATACGATATGTGAGAAAACTATACTAGAGTTCAATTTGTGTAAAATTGCACTATTATATGCCTATTTTTGCAATTGGAAAAATTATGCAATTTCAGTACATATTGTGTGCCAAAAAAAATCATCATTTGTTTTTAGTTTTGCTTTCATTTTCTTTCTCCTTTAATGGTAATACCAAAGCCACTAATTAATTCCTTCTTATGGCCATATATGCTTATTCTTGCATATTATGAAAACACAATTTCTATGTAAATTATGTGCAAATTTTGTTATTTTGTGTTTTTTATTTTCTTTCTTCTGGAAGGGTAATACCAATACCACAAATTCATTCTTTCGTAGAAACCTTTATTATTTTGATTTTTTAGTTTTTATTTCTTTTTCTTTTTGCTTTAAGGGCAAGACCAATGCCACAAATCCATTTTTTTCATAGAAACCTGTATTATTTTGATTTTTTTAGTTTTTATTTCTTTTTATTTTTGCTTTAAGGGTAAGACCAAGGCCACAAATCCATTTTTTCATAGAAAATTTTATTATTTGATCTTTTTAGTTTTTATTTCATTTTCCTGTTTTAAGGGCAATACCAATGCCACTAATCCATTCATTCTTAGAATTCTTTTTTCCAAAAAATCCAGTATTATTTGCTTATTCGTGCATATTATAAAAAGCGTAATTTCTATCTAAATTGTGTGCAAATTTGATCATTATTATTAAAAAAAACTTCTAGAAAATGATACCAATGCTACTAATTCATTCCGTGAGCACCTATTTTATGAATCTACTATGTATATTAGTGGTGTCGTATTTTTCATCTCTCACAGACAATTACACTTGCACACACTTGCATACACACACACGTGCGCGCAAACACACTGCACCGACACACAACCACTAAACCACATACACGCACATAGAAAAAGAAAATAAACATGTATACGCTGTACTAGCTAGCGAACTAGCTAGCTATATATATATATACTAACACATAACACTAGTAGTTTGGATATAGCTAGGTGCCTAGGTGCAGCACATGCGTGCGCTTCAAAAAAATAAAATCGACTGACCCCTACTAGTATTTTCAGGCGACGCATATAGCCACGCCCGTTGTCGTCCTTGGCGCAGGAGAGAAGCCCTCTGAAATCGTCGTCGACGGGCTATTAATGAGCTTCCAGCAACAAGATATAACATAGTAAAGGGCTGTCTGCCACAATGGACGCTATCCCAATTGGGCGTCGATGTTATATCTTGTTGCTGGAAGCTCATTGATAGCCCGTCGACGACGATTTCAGAGGGCCTCTCTCCCGCGCCAAGGACGACAACAGCTTCCTCCCGTCGGGGTAGGGGTACTCCCTTGCCGTCTGGTTCTCTTGCTCGTCGTCTCGTGCCCTGCCCAGAGAGCTCATATATATACTTATACTCTTCACATGAAACATGCCTGACGTACATATATGCCCATAGTGTCTGAGATCATATAGTACATGCTGGAAATGGAAGGTATATGGCGATGCGTGGGGCTTACTTGCTGGGGAGTTGGCCATTGGTGAGTGACGGGCGAGAAGAAGAGGGAGTGGATGTTTGTGGTTCTCCGTCGCCGACCGACTGCTCCTCCGGCCGCCGTGGTTTGGGCAGAAGATGGAGGAGAAACCCTTCATGAATTTCCCCTTTTTTTTATTGAGGCAACCTTCATGAATTTCCTTACGGAACTTATCCAATTGGTCGTCAGAACTCGGAACAAGATTGGGTACGGCCAAAAAGCTTAAGCAGTTGAATGCAAAGGAAGGCCCAAAAAGAATGCAAAGGAGGCCCAAATAAAGACATCTCGGCACGTACCACACCACAATACCAAGCCAGCGAATATAATTCTCGTTTCACCTGCACAAAACCTAGCCGAAGCCTCCAATCTCTCTCAGTAACTACGATCGAGGGCGGTGGCGGTCGCTTCTGCTCTGGCAGGCATCACCATGGCCAGGACACTGAGCATCGGCCGCGCGCGGATACCGCGGAGGCGGCGGATACTTCTCGTGTCACTCCTCCCACCCGAAAACCCTACGTCTGCCGCCGGCGTGAAGCAGGGGGCAGCCACCGACGGCGCCGTATCGTTCGAGCATGAGGCCACCGGGGAGCCTGTATCGAGACGGACGCGTAGCCGCCACCGCCGCGCCGCCATCGGCCGCCTCCAGGAGGAGATCATGTTGTTCGAGATCTTCGTCCGCCTTCCGGCCAAGGACATCCTCCGTTGCCGCGCGGTCTGCCGCTCCTGGCGCCGCCTCGCCTCGGTGCCTGATTTCCTCATCGCCCACCATCGGCGCCAGCCGTCTCTCCCCCTCGTTCAGCTCTATGGCGACATACAGAGGGCAAGTACAAAGGCCGGCCTCCCAATCTTGGGGCACGGTCCCGGTCGGGCTGTCCTCGGATTGAACGATTATGATGGCTTTGAGCTGAAGGCCTCCTGTGATGGCCTCCTCCTGATTAGCCGCTCTGGCGGCCGCTTTAGCATCTGCAACCCGGTCACGCGCCAGTGCGCTCCACTCCCATGCCTCACCACCGAAGGCCGCCGCAGCAACATCAAGATAGCGGCGTTGTACCTGTACCCTCCGACGGGTGAGTACCGTGTCATGTACCGGATAGGGAGTCACCACGCCAAAGCAGCTGCCTGCTACATCCTAACGGTTGGGCGTGGAGGCTCGCCGAGGTGTATTGGAGTTCCTTCGAATACCCTTGCCATATGGAAAGCGAAGATGACCGAGAATGGAGTGAGCCCTATTAATGTGAGCCCACCCGTCGTGTTTGGCGGTTGCCTTCATTGGGAACCTGGCTGGCTTGACTATGATGCCAACGATATAGTCGTTTTTGACACGGTGGCCGAGTCGTTCAGGTCCATGTGTCGTCCGCCTAGTGCTACGAGCTGCTGCACTCATTTGTGTGAGATGGAAGGTTTGATTGGCTTTAGTTGCCTGGACGACGAGAGGACAGTCGCCAGAATCTGGGTGCTGGAGGACTACGAGAGGGAGGCATGGTCATTCAAGTATCATGTCAAATTCCCCATGGAGAGCTTGTGTCGCTATATATATGCGCAACATCTTGTTCTGTCCCACAAGGGAGACGTGCTGGTCTACAGTACGTACACACGCGACATGTTTCGTTGTGACAGCACTGGCAAGTTGCTAGAGAAATTCTCATGGGAACCCGAGTTACAACGAAGTTTGGACATAATTGAACACAGGTTAAAAGAAAGCCTTGTCGAGCAGGAGTTCTTCACAAAGCAAGGCGCTCATCAATCATTTCTTTTCCAAACGCTCTAAATTAAGGTACCTCAACTATTTTGTGTATTTCCTGTCTTTTAGTAATTTTTATATACTTTAGTGATTAGGTAGAGCTATTTATATCTTCTTAGACAAGACATGTTTTATACAATCTTGATTTTTATGGACCTTGAACTCAACATTTTGCTGGTTACATTGTGGAGGTATTCACTAATAATTCAGCATCAAACCTCAATTCAGCATCAAGCGCGTCCATGTTTTCCTATATCTACACATGTGTCACCAGCGCACAAATAGGCTTCATATGTTCTTCTCAAAACATGGTTGCTCCTTCATGGTAGAGAACAACTTAATTAACTACTATACTGATATGTTTCTCAAAATTTAATCTCACTATGTTTTGTCAAAGGCTCTCCACCATCTCGCAATCATTTAGTGCAAACACAACAACTATACTGATAACTTTGGCAGAATTTTGAGTGGATTAGTTCCATTAGTGTTGTACTCTGACTCCGGGTCGTAGGCTCTGCCTTTACTGCCTCCCAAGTTTTATCTATTTTATTGGTGTATGTAATGCATTTTGGGCTCATAGGCTGCTTAATATATTTACATTTCTTACAAATGAGAGAGTGCACCCTCACATATTTCCTACCGCTTTCTCTGTGCATATGTCCATTTAATCTTACCCTAGCCTCATGGCTTATAGTTTAATTTTAAGCTTCAAAGCAGTTTCATATTAATACAAGTAACTGATGTTGGTTGTCTCTTCTGTTTTTAGGCGATGACATGCGAACATCTATGTTGGTAAGGAGTAATAGGCTACACCATAAAGATTAAATTTTGCGCACCGCAAGTGACAAAATTTGACGTCTTGTCCCATCACAACATAGACGCAGTACCAACAATGTCTTGTTCTGATTCGTGCTCCTCCAGCTCATTGGCTTTTAGTTTAGTATACAACCCATGTGTACCTTTCCTTGGTTTGTCTTATTCGTTACAAGATCAAAATCTTTGTTACTTAACTGAGAAAGCACATGTTTAGGGGGTGTTTGGTTCAGAAGTCCTAGGACTTTTTCTAGTCCCAGGGACTAATCAAAAAAGACTCTCCAGTAGAGTCTTTTTCTAGTCCCTGTAGAAAAAGTCCCTCCCGTTTGATTCCTAGGGACTTTTTAGGGACTTTTTCTAGTCTCTGGGACTAAAATGTCCCTGAACCAAACACCCCCTTACTGCATTTTTGGACGAGGTACTGGGTAACCGGCCGCTGTCAAAGCTTTGTCCCCCTTCCTTTGTTTGCGGCAGCGGGCAGTGCGTGTCATCGTGTTGACCTTGCGGGCAATCACACCGATGGGTCCTCCGACTCCAGGCTCGGCGGGACTATGAACATCTCCGTCAACACCTCCTCCTGCTCCATCGTGGCAATGGATGACGAAATGAGCGGGAACTGGGGTGGGTGGTGATGACGATATGAGGGGAGACAATGGAGAAAGGGCGGGCTTTCACATCGAAACATTGGAGTTGTCCAAATGTGCAGGCTCTACCTCGGTTTGGGATAGGTCCGGGGTGTTGGGGCCCTACGTGGCCGTTGTCCGGACGTCCGCAAATCTCTCCAACTTTGCTTCCGGTTTGCGGAATCCAAAGTGTGGACCGGTTCACAAATGTTTCATGCACGACGTTAAATAAGATGAAATGTCTAGACCATGTTGTCTGGACGTTTAACGGCGTTTTGATACACGACATTGAAGTTGGCCTTACATGCGTGCTAGAAATTGAGGTACGACGAATCTGCTGGGACCTGCGGTTGGCGAGCTCGATCTAGGGAATGGTGTTGGAAGAGGAAGAATAGCGAGTGGATGTGTGTGGAGCAACTGCTTGTCCAGCCGTCGCGGTTTGAGGGAATTGAAGCAGTCAGAAGGGAAGACGGAACAGAAGGCCCAAAACTCATCTCGGAACGTACAACTGCACAATACCTACCCTCTCGCTTAGGATTTACCTACTCCAGCGGCGGCGACGCCGGCTTTGAGTCTTTGTCCCCTGCCCCTTCGCGGATAGCGGATGATGTTCGCTTGGGCTCCCCTGCCTTGGCGTTACGTTGTCATTGGCTTTTTGCGAGGGCGTCTAGGGTTTTGTTTTCGGTCCACATCACCATGGCTGGAGGTGTGAGCTCAGCCTCTGTAGTAGGAAAGAAATACTTTGCAGTGACGACTCGTCGGCGCGACACACGAAAAGAGGATCTGGATGGTGGTGAGGATGCATGCAAGGCACAGCTGCCACATCCCTGTTGTCTGGCTGAGAAAGTCCTATATCCTGGTGATGGAGATCCTGGTGGAACGAGTATTGAGCTGCCGCTGTTTCCACCTATGCTACTGATGTACATCTCACCAAGGAAAAACAACAATAAGCCGGCGTTCATCAACTTGGGCGGCTGTACCTTGCATGCAGCAACTGCGGAGAAGGGTGTACAGGAGACGACCATCGGAGAGAACCCAAGTGTTGGCAAGGAATTAGACTTACAAACAGATTCCTTTCAAACTCTACATCCCCCGTTGGCGTTGAGCATGGGGTAGCCACCGACGGCGGCAGCGCATTCGAGCATGAGGCCACGAAGGAGCCTGTATCAAGGCGTCGCTGTTGCCACCCTCAGCCGCCTCCCGGATGAGATCGTGGTGTGGGAGATTCTTGTCTGCCTTCCGGCCAGCGATATCCTCCACACTGTCGTGTGGTCTGCCGCTTCTGGCCTCGCCTCGCCTCTGCCCCCGATTTCCTCCTCACCCACCAACAGCGCCAGTGACATCTACCTCTCGTCATGCTCTACAATGCAGCCGCCCTAGCTGGTACAAGTATAGAGGCCGGCCTCCCGATCTTGGAGCACAGCCGCTGCCGGCCCATCGTACGGATCGAAGACTATGACGCCTATGATGGCTTTGGGCCGCACGCCTCATGTGACGGACTCCTCCTGCTCAGCTGGTGCGACGACAATTTCAACATTTGCAACCTAACCGCACGTTAGTGCACTGCTCCACTCTGAGGCCTCGCCCTTGACAGCCGTTACAACATGTACCTGCACAAACTGTCCGGAAATTACCGCGTGATGTACTAGAAAGGAAGACACCACGCGAAATCACCTGCCTGCTACATCCTTACAGTGGGGTGGAAAGGCATGTCGAGGTGCATTGAACTTCCTTCAGATAAGGCTAGTCATAGCGGGGAGTGACTTAGACTAGTAACATGTATGTGACTAGTCCATGTTACTACCTTCATAGTGGGTATTGTCATATATGTGGTAACATAGTGGGCTTCATTTATTACTGTGTAGACTCATTTTCCACTGCTATGTCATGGTAACATATTATCTTACTCCATTTGCATCTCTCCTTATTAATTACTTGTTGCACCATATTTTGTGCCTATGTGGTTTGCATGTGTTACTACCTACTCCCTCCGTCTAGGTGTATAAGGCCCTTGCCAGTGCTCCAAGGTGTACCGATGCTAAGGGTGTTACATAGGCAAAAAAAAAGTGATGTGGCAGAGCAATTAAAAAGGAGAGAGAGCATTGTGGTGAACCCAGGAGGAAACGATGCTAAGAACATGGACCTATGCAAAATGACTATCAACCAATGCATTATTTTGGTGTTAAAGTATCAAATGAGGGAGGCTTAGCTACAAAAGTTAAGTATCAATGCATTGGGGAGAGTAGTTGCTAAGCTTTTTAATGCATTTAGCACTCGACCTTAGCACCGATGCATTGGAAGAGGCCTAAGTCACCTTACAAAAACAAAATAATCCCAAAGCACTTAAGCATGGTGCATTAACTCCCACCTCGTTTCTTATTTCTTGACATATCAACCAATAAGAGATGTCGGACATGCATGCTTTCAATGACTTGAAACTACCAAACACGGCATGCAGTGGTTAGTTCATTGCATGCAATGCTATTATTTAGCAAATAAATATTAAGTTCTCTCATTTCCCCTCCACCTTGGTCACGGTGCATAACCTAAGATGACTTATGCACCTGGACAGAGGGAGTATGTTACTCCCACTATGAGTAGCCTAACCTTGTCATCAAGGAAGTTATGATGGCTGAGAATGGAGTGAACCCTATTAATGCGGGTCCACCCACCGTGTTCAGCATCTGCCTTCATTGGGAATCTGGCTGGCTTGACTACGATGCGGACATCATAGCCATTTTCAACATGGTGATCGAGTCATTCATGTCCCTGTGTTGCCCACCTGGTGCTACCAGTTGTTGTACTCGTTTGTGCGAGATGAAAGGTTTGATTGGCTTTAGTTGCATGGACGATGAGAGGACAGCAGCCAGAATCAGGGTGCTGGAGGACTACGGAAGGGAGGTATTCATTCAAGTACCATGTTAAATTCCCTATGGAGAGCTTGTGTCGCCATGCAGATACACACCATCTCATTTTATCCTACAAGGGAGATGTGTTGGTCTACAATATGTGCAGGTTATATGTTTCACTGTGTTAGTACCAGCAAGTTGCTAGAGGAACTCCGATGGGAATCCGAGTCACATGGTTTGAACATTATTGAACCCAGGTTAAAGGAAAGCCTCGTCAAGCACGATTTCTTTCCAAGGCGAGGTGCTACCCGTGCTACACAACCAAGATTTTCCCAAAGGCTCTAATGGCAACTCCAACAGGCCGACACAAATGGACATAGTTTTTATCAGCTTTATGTCCGTTTATGCCAGCCGAGAAGACGAGTGTGTCAGGTTTTAGCAATGGGGGCGTCAGTACGCCCAATGCGGCTGAAGCATTAGTCCGCTCGGTCATAAAAAATATAAATAGGCATATAAAATATTTAAATATAAAACACACATATTAACAAAACATGATTAAACATATTAGAACGCTAGCCAGTGTTCACTTCAAACATAATTAAACATTAATAAAACTAAAAAAAAAGCACACCCGCTCCGCCCTAGCCCGTAGCCACTAGTAGAAAACCACCCATTAGACCCGGTTCGTAAGGGCCTTTAGTCCCGGTTCATGAACCGGGACTAATGGGTCGTTACTAATGCCTCCACCCATTAGTCCCGGTTCAAACACGAACCGGGACCAATGAGCCTCCACGTGGCCCTGTGCGCCGAGCCCAGTCAGGGGGCCTTTGGTCCCGGTTGGTGGCTCTAACCGGGACCAAAAGGCATCCACGCATCTGCATTCCAGTGGCTGGGTTTTTTTTTGAAAGGAGGGGGGTTGGGGGTTTAATTTAGGTGTTTCGTATATTGTGTTAGCTAGCTAATTAATAGAGAGAAGTGTCCTCTCTTATGTCCGTGCTTGGTCGACGCTACGTAGTATATATGCATAAGTGATCGAGAGACCATTCAGTACAGAAGTTCGTCATGCATACCGAGAGAAGATCGATCGACCTCTCCTTCTCCGAGAGATTGGTCGAATAACAAGTTTTTTTACTGGCTACATACATGTATAAGATCTCTTAATTACAAACCACTAGCATTTGAAATGAAGTTCCACATGGTATTCTCCGGCTTTACTGATGACGTGTTCAAGAAAGAATCCCGCCAATTCCTCTTGAATTGCTTTCATGCGATCTGGTTCTAGGAGTTCATCCCGCATCTGCCACGTCTAATTAATTTGAAGAAGGGGTTAATTAATACATATATATGAATGAAACTCAACAGAAATGATGGTGTAATAAAATAAAATTGTGAATATTGCTTACGCACTTCATATTGTCTTCTAGAGTAGCCCCGCTTGTTTTTCAAAGTCGCGTTGTGGATGAACTCGCACACGTAGTATCCACAGAAATCATTCCCTTCCTCCTGCCACAAGCACTTTACGAGAAATAGAGGTCAATCAAACTGATAATGAAGCATTATATAAATGGCATTGATGAAAGTATAGCTATGGAATCAACGGGAGATGCACGCCAGTAGTACTTACTTTCGGGTATACATATCGCAGCTCTTTCGGCAGTCCCGGAGCTTGTGCGGTGAACTGTTTCCAAACCCTGCAAGACAAAGAAAATAATTATTATTACTTGAGATATAAGGAAATGAACAAAAAGTTGCCGATATGGTGCGATAATGATCGATTGAACTTACTTGCTGAGCATTTCAGTCATGTCCGCATAGGTGCTGGGATCTTTCCGTCTGGAGTCTAAGACAGTTACTAGTCCACGCTCAAGCTTAACCTCCAGAAGAATATAGTGGTACCTGCACACGCATGCATAACTCATCAATTACATTAACCTCGCTCGAGTAATAAGCGAAACCGAATATGCACACGACAGTAACACTCACGGGCCGTTGTAAGGAAAGAGTATGGTATCTTTGTTTTGATTTTTGATCAATGATTGTAGCAAGTTGTCCTCGGCCTCTTCAACGCGCTTTTTAACCAGAAATACATCTATGATATTTGTGTTAATGAGCCCAATATCGTAGATTTCATTTTTTTTTTGCACTCGACGATCTTCAATCTGCATAATATATTGAGGATAATTAATTATAAATACATGCAAGGAAAGAGCCGAGCTATATATAGAGACTTTATGACAGAAATAGTACTTACAGGCAGTAGCAAAAGACCATTAATTTATCGAGGGCCTTTTGATTGAAGAATGCGAAGAACTCCTCAAATGGAACAGCCAACACATCATTTGAAACGAGGACGTGCTCCTCTTTAATTTTCAGATACAAACTGTTCGTCCCCTCGGACTCTCTGCAGGTTTTCATGTACCAACTATGGAATCTTCGCATCATTGTTGTCAGAGATTTTTCATCTTTGACGAGAGGCTTCCCGTACTCGTATCTGAATACGTCCACCTCCATGAAATCAGGAAGTGCATCGTCAGGCAGGTAATCTTCAAGATTGCCATAACCGGCCACCGTCCCCGAAGGATTAGACACGTTGAGTGGGGGGCACGATTGCTGTGCTTGTTCGCCGAGCTGGGCAATTTTTTCCCCTTTGCTCATTGTTCTTTTGACCTTTTATCACTGATAGTAGTTCCCGACCGCTTGGCTTGGAGATATGTCTGTTCAGTAATGCGCTCATAGTTGGTTCTCGGCGGAGACTTTGATGGTTTCCTCAGGGCATCGAGAGTGCGCTTTGCTTTCACCGGATCTACCTTCTCCTCCAGAGGTGGATGTATCTTTGCTTTCACCCCTTCAAAGAACTCCTTCACTTGGGCCTGCACGATCGTATTGTTTTCCTCCTTGGTCCTCTCGTACGGTAACTTCTCTACAGGCTTTAGAGGTGGACCGTATCTGTATTGCCTCTCTCTTCTTGTGCTGCTAGACGCCGGAGCAGACGGAGCGGCTGCGGCGTCTGTCTTCTTTCGTGCTTGCTTACGAGGCGGAGGAGAAGGACTACGACGCGCCGGAGCAGCCGGGGCGGCGGCGGGTCTCTTCCGCCCTTGCTGGCGAGGCGGAGAGGGAGGAGGCGGAGTGCCGCCACACGCCGGAGAAGGAGGCGGAGTGCCGCCGCCACGCGTGCCCTGATCGTCACTCGCCGGAGGAGGAGGCGGTGAAGGAGGCGGAGTGCCGCCACGCGTGCCCTGATCGTCACTCGCCGGAGGAGGAGGCGGTGGAGGAGGCGGAGTGCCCTGACTCGCCGGAGGAGGAGGAGGAGGCGGAGGCGTCCAGTTCAGAAGGTTGATGAGCTCCTTCCGCCATAGGCATGGAGTCTTCAGAGCAGAACCCAGCCTAGTCTCCCCTTCACCGGTAGGGTGCTCAAGCGCGAGGTCCTCAAATCCCTCCGTTATTTCATCCACCATCACCTTAGCAAATCCTTCTGGAATCATCTGGCAGTGATAAGTTGTGCCGGGTCCACTAGGATAAACTTGGCCAACAGCCGCCTTGACCTTCAAATTCATGCATCGCGCCATAATGTGGCAATTTTGAGACTCCGTGATACCATCCACGGGATAGCTGGCAGGAGCCGTCAAGAGATGCTCCGGCTAAAGCAGCTCGGTGGAAGCAACGCTGCTTCTCCGCTGAGATGGCGGGGTAGCTTCGGGGGAAGCTTCGGCATGTCGTTTGTTGCGATCTGCTGCTTCTCGTTCCTCTTCTCGATCCTCTAGCCCCATTACCTTTCCAAGCAGCGCATGCATTTGGTCCTGCTCCAGTTTCTTCCTCCTCTCGTGGGTTTTGTAACCCCCTGCGTCCGGAAAATCAACCTTCCACGGAAGGGAGCCTGGCGTGCCTCGTGTCCGTCCAGGGTGCTCGGGATTCCCAAGGGCCATTGTGAGCTCGTCCTTCTCCCTGTTTGGAAGGAACGTCCCTCGCTGCGCTGCATCGATATAGTGTCGAAGGTTCTTGACTGGTGTTTGTAGTTGCTCGTCCGCCCACTGACACTGCCCTGTTACAGGGTCCAAGGTTCCGCCAGCCCCGAAGAACCAAGTCCGGCAACGGTCTGGCCAGCGCATTGTCTCTGGTTCGATCCCTTTTTCAAGCAGATCATGCTCAACCTTGCACCATTTAGCCCGGGCTTTGAGGTAGCCACCTGACCTCGTGCGATGGTGAAGCTTCTTCTTCGCAGCATTTTTCTTGTTTGTCTCCGACATCTTCTTACTCTTTTCCGATGTCTTGTGGGCCACAAATGCGGGCCAGTGATCTTTGATCTTCTCATATTTGCCGATGAATTCTGGTGTCTCTTTTTTCTTGACAAACTGGTTCAGCTCTTTCCTCCACCTCCTCATTAGGCCTGCCATCTTCTTAAGAGCACAAGACTTGATTAATTGCTCTTTAACTGGCTTCTCCGGATCCTCCTCTGGCGGTAGGGTGAAATTTGCCTTCAGCTCAGTCCAAAGATCTTCTTTCTGCATATCATTGACATAAGACACCTCAGCGTCTTCATCCTTAGCAGGCTTATACCATTGCTGGATGCTGATCGGGATCCTATCCCTAACAAGAACCCCGCACTGAGCAGAAAATGCCTTCTTTGTCCGGATGGGTTCAATCGGTTCGCCGTCGGGCGCGATTTCTATGATCTCAAACTTTTCATCCGAGCTCAACTTTTTCTTCGGGCCTCGTCTCCTTACCAAAGTTGTGCTCGATCCGGAGGGCTAGAAATTATAAGGAAGAAAGACGACAGTAATTAATATGTGTACATATACCAAAACAATGGATGCATCAACTAACTTGTCAGCACGGGCTTAACTAATATATATATACCTGGCCGGACTCGGTTCGGTGACCGGAGTAGTCAGCACGGTCTCCTTCGTCTTGTACCTCCATTGTGTCACCGGAGCCATCATGAACATAGTCCTCCTCTTGTACCGGCATTAATGGGTTGAAGCCATCATAAACATAGCCCTCTTCTTCATCCAGGTGACCATCGGTGTCGATGAGAAATAACGCAACATCATCACTTCCATTTGCGATTATGTCCCCCAACATCGCTTCTGTTTCTTCGTCTCGGGAGTGCTCCATAGTTTCTGCAAATATTTACAACATGTCAATTATTATTCAAACATGGTACATAGTGGCAAACGTAGAACTAGCTAGCTAATCACAATAAGGAATCATGTTAGTGCCCTCGACGCTGCTTCTCTAGGGTTTGGGGTCGCCTCGACACAAAGCTTCAAGGGTTTGGGGTGGCCTCGACGATAACGCTCTTTTAACTTGATAAATTTGGGTGGCCTCGAGAGAGTTAATTTGTCGGGTAGGGGCGCGGCGGGAGGGGGTAGGAGACCTGCAACATCGTTTTCTCTCTAGGGTTTGGGTGTCCTCGAGAGTTTTGGTCGAGCGAGAGGGCCGAGGGGGGGTGCTGCAGTTGTATAAGTTATCACGGTCGAGAGGGGGTATATATATCGACCGCCCCTCATGTCGAAGTTATCTAGAGGGGGTTATATATATCGACAACGACCCGACATACATATACATGGGAAAATAATGTTATCGGGGAGGGGGTATCGGTACCACCCCCTCGTGTTGAAGTTTCTTCTTTCTCCATTCTTTTCTTTCTTATTCTCCTCTTCTTTTTCTTCTTCTCCCTCGAGAAAGGAAAATAATTAAGGAAAAGGAAGAAAAGAGGAAGAAGGAAGAAGGAAGAAGAAGAAGAAGTAAAAGAAGAAAAAAAAGAGGAGAAGAAGAAAGGAATAGAGGAGAAGAAGAAAAAATAGAAATTTTTTCTTCTATTTTTTCTTCTTCTCCTCTATTCCTTTCTTCTTCTCCTCTTCTTTTTCTTCTTTTTTCCTCTTCTTATTTATTTCTCCTCTTCTTCCTCTCCTCTTTTTCTCCTTTCTTCCTCTTCTTAATTATTTTCCTTTTTCCTCTCATTCTTTTTCTTCTTCTTCCTCCTTCTTCCTTCTTCCTCTTTTCTTCCTTTTCCTTATTTTACTTTCTCCTCTACACTAACCTAAAATGCACTAACCTAAAATCGATCGATATCTACTAACAACCTAAATATAAAATTAATACATATATGAAAAAACATATATAAACAAAAAAAATGCTATGAACATTATATTCATACATACATATATAGCCACATCCATTCATCATATATATATATATATATATATATATATATATATATATATATATATATATATATATATATATATATAGCTACCACATACATATATACATTATACATATGAAAAAAAAATGCAATGAACAAAAAAAATACACTGATGAAAAAAATACTATGAACATGTACACATATATACACATGCAAACACATATACACAAAAAATGCAAAAAATGCTATGGAGGAAAATTTGGGCAGGGGCGGCGGGGCGGCGCGCGAGGCGGCCGCGCAGGGCAGGGGCGGCGCGGCGGCGCGCGCGCGACGGCCGCGCAGGGCAGGGGCGGCGGCGCACCGGCCGCGCAGGGCAGGGGCGGCGCGCGGTGGCCGCGCAGGGCAGGGGCGGCGGCGCGGCGGCCGTGCAGGGAAGGGGCGGCGGCACGGCGGCCGCGCAGGACAGGGGCGGCGCGCGCCGGCCGCGCAGGGGCGGCGGCGCGGTAGCCGTGCAGGGGCGCGGGAGTAGGCTATGCTCACAGGGGGCGGCGGCGACGGCGAAGGCGAGCAGCCTGACGGCGTCGGCGGCGACGACGACGGCAAGGTGGAGCAGGGGCGTCGGGCGGCGACGGCGACGAGGAGGAGCAGGGGGCATCGGGGGAGAAGTGGGCGATTTGGCCGGAAACTGCTAAGTGCTGCTTATATAGCACAGCCTTTAGTCCCGTTGGTGGCACCAACCGGGACTAATGCGCCCTTTAGTCCCGGTTGGTTCCACCAACCGGGACCAAAGGCCTCTTTTTCGGCAGCCCAAAGGGCGGGAAGCTGCGGCCTTTAGTCCCGGTTGGTGGCACCAACCGGGACCAATGCCCCCCCCTTTAGTCCCGGTTGGTGCCACCAACCGGGACCAAAGGCCCCTGTGCTGCCCGCATCGGGGCCAAAGTTTAGTCCCACCTCGCTAGTTGAGAGGGGCGCGCAGTGGTTTATAAGCCCCACTGCCGCACCCCTCTTGAACTCCTCTCTACTGCAGGCTTATGGGCCTACTTGCTACTGCTTTGCCTGATGGTCCTTCTGGGCCTACTGCGGGCCTGAATCCTGGCCCAAAGTAGGGATTCAAGTCGTATTCAGGCCGTGGGGGCCCAGTAGGGGCACTTTTTTTTTGTTTTTTGTTTTCTTTACTTATTGTTGCTATTTTTATTTTTTTCCATTTTTTTAGTTTTGTTTTCTGCATTATTTATTTTCTTTTGTTTTTTGCTTTATTTTTTAATTCTTTTTGCTTTTAGTTTTAGGAAAATTATAAACTTTCTGTTAGTGCCATTACTTTTCAAATTTGAAAACACTTTTTTTTTCTTTCTTGCTTTATTTATTTTATTTTGTTTCTACTTACAACAAAATACTTATTTTTTTTGTTTTGTTTTCTGTATTATTTATTTTCTTTTGTTTTTTGCTTTATTTTTTAATTCTTTTTGCTTTTAGTTTTAGAAAAATTATAAACTTTCTGTTAGTGCCATTACTTTTCAAATTTGAAAACACTTTTTTTTGTTTTCTTTCTGGATTTATTTATTTTATTTTGTTTCTACTTACAACAAAATACTTATTGTTGTTTTTTTGTTTTGTTTTTTGCATTATTTATTTTCTTTTGTTTTTTGCTTTATTTTTTAATTCTTTTTTTGCTTTTAGTTTTAGGAAATTTATAAACTTTCCACTTTTTTTGTTTTTTTGTTTTCTTTCTTGCTTTATTTATTTTATTTCGTTTCTACTTACAACAAAATACTTATTGTTGCTATTTTTAATTATTACGAGGGCCGAACCAAAAGACATTAAAGCATTTCAAATGAACTCTGAAAAAGTTGAAAGTTGGCATGGTATCATAAATTGACCCACACATAGCATGTGCATGTACAAAACGGACAATGGTATCATACTCGTCAGTTACAAAGTTGGCATGGTATCATCATAATAGTTGCAGGAGAAAGTCTTCACTTTTTCTTCGCTTGTGTCATTTGCTTATTGCGCCGTAACCATGGATAATCTTCATCGTTTATCAGGATGTTGGGGTCAGCCTTGACTTTAAAGGGAGGAATTTCATGAAACTTTTCATAATCTTCAGACATGTCTGTCTTGTCCTCCACCCCCACGATGTCCCTTTTTCCTGAAAGAACTATGTGGCGCTTTGGCTCATCGTATGATGTATTCGCTTCCTTATCTTTTCTCTTTCTCGGTCTGATAGACATGTCCTTCACATAGATAACCTGTGCCACATCATTGGCTAGGACGAACGGTTCGTCAGTGTACCCAAGATTTTTTAGATCCACTGTTGTCATTCCGTACTGTGGGTCTACCTGTACCCCGCCTACTGACAGATTGACTCATTTGCACTTAAACAAAGGGACCTTAAAATCATGTCCATAGTCAAGTTCCCATATGTCCACTATGTAACCATAATATGTGTCCTTTCCCCTCTCGGTTGTTGTATCAAAGCGGACACCGCTGTTTTGGTTGGTGCTCTTTTGATCTTGGTCAATCGTGTAAAATGTATTCCCATTTATCTCGTATCCTTTCCAAATCAATACAGTCAAAGATGGTCCCCTGGATAACAAGTACAGCTCATCACAAACAGTGTTGTCACCTCTGATACGTGCTTCCAACCAACTGCTGAAAGTCCTGATGTGTTCACATGTAATCCAGTCGTCCCACTGCTCCGGGTGTTTGGAGCGCAGACTGTTCTTGCGTTCATCGACATACGGGGTCACCAAGGTAGAGTTCTGTAGAACTGTGTAGTGGGCTTGAGACCAAGAATATCCGTCCCTGCATATTATTGAGTCCTTTCCAAGCGTGCCTTTTCCAGTCAGTCTCCCCTCATATCGCGATTTAGCGAGACCTATCTTCTTAAGACCAGGAATGAAGTCAACACAAAACCCGATGACATCCTCTGTTTGATGGCCCATGGAGATGCTTCCTTCTAGCCTAGCGCGGTTACGGACATATTTCTTTAGGACTCACATGAACCTCTCAAAGGGGTACATATTGTGTAGAAATACGGGCCCAGAATGACAATCTCGTCAACTAGATGAACTAGGACGTGTGTCATGATATTGAAGAAGGATGGTGGGAACACCAGCTCGAAACTGACAAGACATTGCACCACATCACTCCTTAGCCTTGGTATGATTTCTGGATCGATCACCTTCTGAGATATTGCATTGAGGAATGCACATAGCTTCACAATGGCTAATCGGACGTTTTCTGGTAGAAGCCCCCTCAATGCAACCATAAGCAGTTGCGTCATAATCACGTGGCAGTCATGAGACTTTTGGTTCTGAAACTTTTTCTCTGCCATATTTATTATTCCTTTTATATTCGACGAGAAGCCAGTCGGGACCTTCATACTAAGAAAGTATTCAAAGAAGATTTCCTTCTCTTCTTTGGTAAGAGCATAGCTGGCAGGACCTTCATACTGCTTTGGAGGCATGCCGTCTTTTTCGTGCAAACGTTGCAGGTCCTCCCGTGCCTCAGCTGTATCTTTTGTCTTCCCATACACGCCCAAGAAGCCTAGCAAGTTCACGCAAAGGTTCTTCGTCACGTGCATCATGTTGATCGAAGAGCGGACCTCTAGGTCTTTCCAGTAGGGTAGGTCCCAAAATATAGATTTCTTCTTCCACATGGGTGCGTGTCCCCCAGCGTCACTCGGAACAGCTAGTCCGCTGGGACCCTTTCCAAAGATTATGTGTAAATCATTGACCATAGCAAGTACGTGATCACCGGTACGCATGGCGGGCTTCTTCCGGTGATCTGACTCGCCTTTGAAATGCTTGCCTTTCTTTCGACATTGATGGTTGGTCGGAAGAAATCGACGATGGCCCAGGTACACATTCTTCCTGCAGCTTGCCAGGTATATACTATCGGTGTCAAGTAAATAGTGCGTGCATGCGTGGTATCCCTTGTTTGTCTATCCTAAAAGGTTACTGAGAGGGGGCCAATCGTTGATGGTCACGAACAGCAACGCCTTTAGGTTAAATTCCTCCTGTTTGTGCTCATCCCACGTACGTACACCGTTTCCATTCCACAGCTGTAAAAGTTCTTCAACTAATGGCCTTAGGTACACATCAATGTCATTGCCGGGTTGCTTAGGGCCTTGGATGAGAACTGGCATCATAATGAACTTCCGCTTCATGCACATCCAAGGAGGAAGGTTATACATACATAGAGTCACGGGCCAGGTGCTGTGATTGCTGCTCTGCTCCCCGAAAGGATTAATGCCATCCGCGCTTAAAGCAAACCATACGTTCCTTGGCTCACTTGCAAACTCATCCCAGTACTTTCTCTCGATTTTTCTCCACTGCGACCCGTCAGCGGGTGCTCTCAACTTCCCGTCTTTCTTACGGTCCTCACTGTGCCATCGCATCAACTTGGGATGCTCTCCGTTTCTGAACAGACGTTTCAACCGTGGTATTATAGGAGCATACCACATCACCTTCGCAGGAACCCTCTTCCTGGGGGGCTCGCCGTCAACATCACCAGGGTCATCTCGTCTGATCTTATACCGTAATGCACCGCATACCGGGCATGCGTTCAGATCCTTGTACGCACCGCGGTAGAGGATGCAGTCATTAGGGCATGCATGTATCTTCTGCACCTCCAATCCTAGAGGGCATACGACCTTCTTTGCTGCGTATGTACTGTCGGGAAATTCGTTATCCTTTGGAAGCTTCTTCTTCAATATTTGAAGTAGCTTTTCAAATCCTTTGTTAGGCACAGCATTCTCTGCCTTCCACTGCAGCAATTCCAGTACGGTACCGAGCTTTGTGTTGCCATCTTTGCAATTGGGGTACAACCCTTTTTTTGTGGTCCTCTAGCATGCGATCAAACTTCAGCTTCTCCATTTGACTTTCGCATTGCGTCCTTGCATCGACAATGACCCGGCGGAGATCATCATCATCGGGCACATCGTCTGGTTCCTCTTGATCTTCAGCAGCTTCGCCCTTGCAGCATCATCGTGCACATCGTCTGGTTCCTCTTGATCTTCAGGAGCATCACCGTATTCAGGGGGCACATAGTTGTCATCGTACTCTTCTTCTTTGCCGTCTTCCATCATAACCCCTATTTATCCGTGCCTCGTCCAAACATTATAGTGTGGCATGAAACCCTTGTAAAGCAGGTGGGTGTGGAGGATTTTCCGGTCAGAGTAAGACTTCGTATTCCCACATATAGGGCATGGACAACACATAAAACCATTCTGCTTGTTTGCCTCAGCCACTTCAAGAAAATTATGCACGCCCTTAATGTACTCGGAGGTGTGTCTTGAACCGTACATCCATTGCCGGTTCATCTGTGTGCATTATATATAATTAAGTGTGTCAAAAATCATTACAGAACATCATGAATAGATAATTAAGTGACTAAATTAATAGAAGTTCATCATCACATTAAAACCAAAGTACATACATAGTTCTCATCTAACAACATAAAGCTCTGCAGAGCATCTAAATTAATTAAACCATACACTGAAACTATGTAAAACATTTCAATGTGAAAACAAATGCGATCATAACCGCAACCAATGTAACAACTGATCCAACGGCATAATGATACCAAGCCTCGGTATGAATGGCATATTTTCTAATCTTTCTAATCTTCAAGCGCATTGCATCCATCTTGATCTTGTGATCATCGACGACATCCGCAACATGCAACTCCAATATCATCTTCTCCTCCTCAATTTTTCTAATTCTTTCCTTTAACAAATTGTTTTCTTCTTCAACTAAATTTAACCTCTCGACAATAGGGTCGGTTGGAATTTCCGGTTCAACAACCTCCTAGATGAATAAAATCTATGTCACGTTGGTCGGCATAATTATCATAAACAATAAATGAACCAATAGTTATGAAAAGATAATATATACCACATCCGAATCATAGACAGGACGAGGGCCGACGGGGGCGGATACCAAAACCATCGCACTATATAAGATGCAATAATAAAAGTAAGAAAATTATACAAGTATCTATCTAAACATACAAATAAGAATATTTTTCCTTTCAGAAAGAAGATAAGAACAAGAGGCTCACCACGGTGGTGCCGGCGATGAGATCGGTGCGGGTGATCGACGACGTTGAAGACGGGGACGGGGCGTGACGGACCGCTAAACCTAGACAAATATTGAGGAAAATGGAGCTTGGCGGTCGAGCTTGGAGAGGAGAAACCTTAAGTAGTGTGGCTCGGGCATTCCATCGAACACCTTGTGTGCATAGGAGGTGAGCTAGAGCACCACCAAGCCCTCTCCCCCTCGGCCAGAAAAAACAGAGCAGTCTGCTCTGCTCTTGCGCGAGGGGGTATATATAGGCACCACCATTGGTCCCGGTTGGTCGCATGAACCGGGACTAAAGGGTTGCCTTTGGTACCTGTTCGTGCCACCAACCGGGACCAATGGTGGTGGGCCAGGAGCGAGGCCCATTGGTCCCGGTTCGTCCCTCCAACCGGGATGAAAAGGTCCAGACGAACCGGGACCAATGGCCCACGTGGCCCGGCCGGCCCCCGGGGCTCACGAACCGGGTCAAATGCTCCCATTGGTCCCGGTTCTGGATTGAACCGGGACTAATGGGCTGGACCGGCCTGGACCATTGCCCCCTTTTGTACTAGTGAGCCCTAGCCCCTAGGCATCGTCCTCTGAGTTGGAGCGGGTGAGGTCGAAGAACGCCGGAGGTGCAGCCCAAGGGAAGGCGTCCTTGAAGGCCGCCAGCGTCATCTCCTCTGGCATCATCTGTTGCGGTGGCGCTGCCTGACGCCACAAGTGCGCCTCGTCCTCCTGCTGCCGCCGCTCCTCCTCCTCCTCGTGCGCCAAACGCAGCCGCCGCTCCTCCTCGCGCTCCCGTTGGTGCTTGGTGTGGGCTCGCTCCTCCGCCAGCCAGTGCTCCTTTCAGACATCGAGGTGCTGAGCCTCCTTCTTGGTTATTGTGTCCATCCAGACGGCTAGTGTGATGACCCACTCCCGCACGATGCCAGTTCACTAGTGCGTCTCAAGGACGCCATCAGGTGCAGGCGGTTGTCGGTGCTGTGTGAGTGGTGATGGACTGATGGTGGCGGCAGCGGGTAGACAATGTATAGCAACAAAAGGCAGCACACCCATTGACGGACCATCGTCCGATGGTCGTGCATACTGTTCGTCGTGTGCACAACAATTTTGTTCCCTCGAAAGCCCCTCTCTCTCCTCCGCGACAACCTATCTCATTTCAACCAGTGGAAAGTGACAGGTGCATGGAGAATGCCTGTAGCCAACAGTTTCCTAGTTGGTAAACTTGTGTTCTCACATCCAGCTACTATTCACCATACATGAGGTGAGGTGAGGGTCGTCCATCTGCGAGGTTGCTGGACATGGCCACATGATGGAGCAGCAGAGGTTACTAAGCCAGCGACGGCGACCGCGGGCTGGGCAATACAGTTTGGAAGGGGATTTATTTCTTTTGGAAGGGAATTAATGGTACTACCTCTCTTCCGGTTTATAGGTCCCATCTTAAAATTTTAGTTTTTCCGTTTTATAAGTCTTAGGCTGGTTGTAATGGAGAGTATCATATACTAGTATCATGCATATGATACTAGTGTATGATACTACCTCCCTAATGCATAGTATCATATATTAGTATCATGTAGTACTCTATTTATTGTCATGCATGACACAAAGTAGCATAGCATTTAATATGATACGGTATCATGATATGATACTGCACTCTCTCTTTCTTCATTTAATGCTATGACACCTCATCAAAATTGCCTAGTTGGCATGCATGATACTAGCTATGATACTACCATTACGACCAGCCTATGTCTACTACTTGCTATCACATGTTAATGTGCGTTACCTCTTTGCAGTTTGCACGCAAGGATTATAACAAAACACATCAATGCATCTAAAGCTTCTTTGTCATTTACTGGCCAAACAAGCATGTATTACAATTAATGCACTGGTAAACATAATTTTTTGAGAAAAGCGAGTGCATTAACTGATTACTTTTATAAACTATAAAAATTATTTCACCACTCACCATCTATCTTGGTTGGTGATGTTTTTTAATTGAGCCCCGTAAACCGGAAAGAAGGGAGTACTAACGATGAATCACCGGATACGATCACCGCTCGGAAATTCCCAAATACACGTGTCGTTGGATGGATAGGGTCGTTGGCTCCAAAGCATGCGACCCAGTCGTATAAGATTTTCTTCGGCCTCCACCAGACGCAAAACTGCAAAAGGCATTAGATTTCGAGAGTCAAACTGAGTCTTGAAGGAGTAATAATAATAGCTGTGGGAGTCCAGGTGTTTGGGAAGAAGGTCAAGTGCGGCGTCGACAACTCGCCCAAATATACGGACGAGGCCTGCCTGCTCCGCCTAATACTCCCATCTGTGCTCCTTCGCGTTCAACGTCGGAGATTAACTGTTGGATGGCCCACGTCCAAGTCTTCTCTTACCTACCATCGTCTTCTCCTTTCTCCAGAAAAAAAGAATCGCGACCAAAATCCGGCGAACACCACGAGGCGACCAAAGGCAGCGCTCAGATGGCCCTGTCGAGTCTGCCCCGGCGCCCGCGGCCACGATGGGCACTCCGATCCATCGATGAAGCTCACCACACCAGAGCTAGCAAGCCGCATAAGTCTGCACATCCGAGTAACTGCTACCCCCTGCAGGCCTGCACTACACCACGGAGCCCGCCAGCCATCGCGTATGTGTATCAATGTATCATCCTCTACTCTTCTCAGCCACCATCAACAACTTCAGCGGGTGTTCACTGTTCGTACTTGCCATTGTGCCAATGGATCCAATCATGAATTGATTAACCTTTCTCATCTCAAGTCTCACCGGTGCAGTTAGGAAGCACGTCAGCATCAAGGCTATGTCTGGTATGGGAGTTGTCGGTTGTGACGGCGTCGGCGAGGAGGTACCGTGTCATTATTCAACCGCCAACTGCAGCAAGTAAATTTTGCATGTAAGAACTTGAGTGGGGTATTATTCAAGAATTACTTTGAAAAGGCTTAAGATAAATTCAAATGATTGTTTCTCCAACCCGAATGAAAGGTTTCTCTAAGAAATGGCGCAAGTGGCTACGAAAAATCATGACTCGAGGTAGTGTGGCTATCAAAAGTCAATGTTGACTTAGGCCAGGGTGACATGTTGCTTTCAACGTTATTTAACATTGCCGCTGGCATGTTGGCTATTCTGATCCAACGAGCCAAACAGGGTGGTCAACTTGCATGAGTAGTGCCACACCTTGTGGATGAGCGGCCTCCCGATCATACAATATGTCAACGATACATATTTTGATGGAATATGACCCGGACAATGTTAAAAAAATGTAACGTGTACATGGTGCAAGTATAAACCAAAGTACACGTATAGGTTGGGGTAGCGTTGCGTGCGTTGTACTCTAGGTGGTTTAGGGTTTGTTGAGATTAATCCTTATCTTGTATAGATTGTTAGCCTGAGGATCAATCCGGTAACAACCTAAGCCACCTCCCTTGTAATCTACTGCTCTATATAAAATGCGCAATGCGTCCCTGCGAAAGCATAGGCTTCAAGCCAGTTTTTACATGGTATCAGAGCCTAAGCTCTAGCACATCCAAAACCCTAGCCATGGACTCAAGCTCCACCGCTGCCGCCGCCGCCGCCGCACCAGCCCTCATCCCCGTCGTTGATCGCCTCCATCGCTCCAACTTCCTGGTGTGGCGTGCTCAAGCGGTTGCTGCCATCCACGGCGTCCAGCTCTTCTCCTTCATCAACTCAGAGAAGGAGGAATCGGCACCCAGGCTCCTGGACAAGGATGGCAAGCCCACCGATGTGCCCAACCCGGCGTATGAGATCGCCAAGGCTCAGGATTCACAGGTTCTGAGTTTTCTGCTCAATTCAGTCCCACCTGCTGTGATGATCCAGATTGCCCACTGTGCCTCGGCTATTGGAAATATGCCCTAGAGGCAATAATAAAAGTATTATTATATTTCCTTGTTCATGATAATTGTCTTTTATTCATGCTATAACTGTATTATCCGGAAATCGTAATACACGTGTGAATACATAGACCACAATATGTCCCTAGTGAGCCTCTAGTTGACTAGCTCGTTGATCAACAGATAGTCATGGTTTCCTGGCTATGGACATTGGATGTCATTGATAACGGGATCACATCATTAGGAGAATGATGTGATGGACTAGACCCAATCCTAAGCATAGCAAAAGATCGTGTAGTTCGTTCGCTAGAGCTTTTCCAATGTCAAGTATCTCTTCCTTAGACCATGAGATCGTGTAACTCCCGGATACCGTAGGAGTGCTTTGGGTGTATCAAACGTCACAACGTAACTGGGTGACTATAAAGGTGCACTACAGGTATCTCCGAAAGTGTCTGTTGGGTTGACACAGATCGAGACTGGGATTTGTCACTCCGTATGACGGAGAGGTATCTCTGGGCCCACTCGGTAATGCATCATCATAATGAGCTCAAAGTGAACAAGTGGTTGGTCACGGGATCATGCATTACGGTATGAGTAAAGTGACTTGCCGGTAACGAGACTGAACAAGGTATTGGGATACCGACGATCGAGTCTCGGGCAAGTAACGTACCGATTGACAAAGGGAATTGTATACGGAGTTGTTTAATCCTCGACATCGTGGTTCATCCGATGAAATCATCGAGGAGCATGTGGGAGCCAACATGGGTATCCAGATCCCGCTGTTGGTTATTGCCCGAGAGTCATCTCGGTCATGTCTACATGTCTCCCGAACCCGTAGGGTCTACACACTTAAGGTTCGGTGACGTTAGGGTTATTAGGAAGACTTGTATGTGATTACCAAATGTTGTTCGGAGTCCCGGATGAGATCCCGGACGTCACGAGGAGTTCCGGAATGGTCCGAAGGTGAAGATTTATATATGGGAAGTTGTCATGCGGACACCAGAAAGTTTCGGGGGCATATCGGTATTGTACCGGGGCCACCGGAGAGGTTCCGGGGGTCCACCGGGAGGGGCCACCCCTCTCGGAGGGCCACATGGGCCGCAAGGGGCAGGGAACCTGCCCCTGGAGGGCTGGGTGCGCCCCCCACCTTGGGCCCATGCGCCTAGGGTTGGGGGGGGGAACCCTAGAGGGGGTCCCCCCTCCCTGGCCGCCGTCCCCCTCTAGATCCCATCTAGAGGGGTTGGCCCCCCTTGCCCCTTCCCCTATAAATAGAGGGGTGAGGGGAGGGCAGCTGTACACAACCAAAGGCGCAGCCCCTCCCCTCTCCAACACCTCTCCTCCTCCGTTACGTGCTTGGTGAAGCCCTGTCGGAGCACTGCTGCACCAACACCACCACGCCGTCGTGCTGCTGTTGGAGCAATCTTCCTCAACCTCTCCTTCCTCCTTGCTGGATCAAGACGGAGGAGACGTCGTCCGTCCCGTACGTGTGTTGAACGCGGAGGTGCTGTCCGTTCAGCACTTGGTCATCGGTGATCTGAATCACGTCGAGTACGACTCCATCATCACCCTTCCCTTGAACGCTTCCGCACGCGATCTACAAGTGGTATGTAGATGCAAACGCACTCCCTTGACTCGTTGCTTAGATGAACTCATAGATGGATCTTGGTGAAACCGTAGGAAAATTTTTAATTTTCTGCAACGTTCCCCAACAGTGGCATCATGAGCCAGGTCTATGCGTAGTTCTCTATTGCACGAGTAGAACACAATTTTGTTGTGGGCGTGGATCTTGTCAACTTGCTTGCCACTACTAGTCTTTTCTTGCTTCAGCGGTATTGTGGGATGAAGCGGCCCGGACCAACCTTACACGTACGCTTACGTGAGACCGGTTCCACCGACAGACATGCACTAGTTGCATAAGGTGGCTCGTGGGTGTCTGTCTCTCCCACTTTAGTTGGAGCGGATTCGATGAAAAGGGTACTTATGAAGGGTAAATAGAAGTTGACAAAATCACGTTGTGGTTATATGTAGGTAAGAAAATGTTCTTGCTAGAACCCAATTGCAGCCACGTAAAAGATGCAACAACAATTAGAGGACGTCTAACTTGTTTTTGCAGCGATTGTCATGTGATGTGATATGGCCAGAAGTTGTGATGAATGATGAATGATATATTGTGATGTATGAGATCATGTTCTTGTAATAGGAGTCACGACTTGCGTGTCGATGAGTATGACAACCGGCAGGAGCCATAGGAGTTTTCTTTATTTTTGTATGACCTGCGTGTCATTGAAGAACGCCATGTAAATTACTTTACTTTATTGTTAAAAGCGTTAGCCATAGAAGTAGAAGTAGTCGTTGGCGTGACAACTTCATTAAGACACGATGATGGAGATCATGATGATGGAGATCATGGTGTCATGCCGGTGACAAGATGATCATGGAGCCCCGAAGATGGAGATCAATGGAGCTATATGATATTGGCCATATCATGTCACTACTATATAATTGCATGTGATGTTTATTATGTTTATGCATCTTGTTTACTTAGAATGACGGTAGTAAATAAGATGACCCCTTACAACTATTTCAAGAAGTGTTCTCCCCTAACTGTGCACCGTTGCTAAAGTTCGTCGTTTCGAAGCACCACGTGATGATCGGGTGTGATAGATCCTTACGTTCACATACAACGGGTGTAAGACAGTTTTACACATGCAAAACACTTAGGGTTAACTTGACGAGCCTAGCATGTACAGACATGGCCTCGGAACACGGAGACCGAAAGGTCGAACACGAGTCGTATGGAAGATACGATCAACATGAAGATGTTCACCGACGATGACTAGTCCGTCTCACGTGATGATCGGACACGGCCTAGTCGACTCGGATCGTGTAACACTTAGATGACTAGAGGGATGTCTAATCTGAGTGGGAGTTCATTGAATAATTTGATTAGATGAACTTAATTATCATGAACTTAGTCTAAAACCTTTGCAAATATGTCTTGTAGATCAAATGGCCAACGCTCATGTCAACATGAACTTCAACGCGTTCCTAGAGAAAACCAAGCTGAAAGATGATGGCAGCAACTATACGGACTGGGTCCGGAACCTGAGGATCATCCTCATAGCTGCCAGGAAACAATATGTCCTAGAAGGACCGCTAGGTGACGCTCCCGTCCCAGAGAACCAAGACGTTATGAACGCTTGGCAGTCTCGCGCTGATGATTACTCCCTCGTTCAGTGCGGCATGCTTTACAGCTTAGAACCGGGGCTCCAAAAGCGTTTTGAGCAACACGGAGCATATGAGATGTTCGAGGAGCTGAAACTAGTTTTCCAAGCTCATGCACGGGTCGAGAGATATGATGTCTCCGACAAGTTCTATAGTTGTAAGATGGAGGAAAACAGTTCTGTCAGTGAGCACATACTCAAAATGTCTGGGTTGCACAACCGTATGACCCAGCTGAACATTAACCTCCCAGATGAGGCGGTCATTGACAGAATCCTTCAGTCGCTCCCACCAAGCTACAAGAGCTTTGTGATGAACTACAATATGCAGGGGATGGTGAAGACCATTCCTGAAGTATTTTCGATGCTGAAGTCAGCAGAGGTTGAAATCAAGAAAGAACATCAAGTGTTGATGGTCAATAAGACCACTAAGTTCAAGAAGGGCAAGGGCAAGAAGAACTTCAAGAAGGACGGCAAGGATGTTGCCGCGCCCGGTAAGCCAGTTACCGGGAAGAAGTCAAAGAATGGACCCAAGCCTGAGACTGAGTGCTTTTATTGCAAGGGGAAGGGTCACTGGAAGCGGAACTGCCCCAAATACTTAGCGGATAAGAAGGCCGACAACACCAAAGGTATATTTGATATACATGTAATTGATGTGTACCTTACCAGTACTCGTAGTAACTCCTGGGTATTTGATACCGGTGCCGTTGCTCATATTTGTAACTCACAGCAGGAGCTGCGGAATAAGCGGAGACTGGCGAAGGACGAGGTGATGATGCGCGTCGGGAATGGTTCTAGGGTCGATTGATCGCCGTCGGCACGCTACCTCTACATTTACCTACGGGATTAGTTATAAACCTTAATAATTGTTATTTGGTGCCAAGTTTGAGCATGAACATTGTATCTGGATCTCGTTTAATACGAGATGGCTACTCATTTAAATCCGAGAATAATGGTTGTTCTATTTATATGAGAGATATGTTTTATGGTCATGCCCCGATGGTCAATGGTTTATTCTTATGAATCTCGAGCATAATATTACACATATTCATAGTGTGAATGCCAAAAGATGTAAAGTTGATAAAGATAGTCCCACATACTTGTGGCACTGCCGCCTTGGTCACATTGGTGTCAAGCGCATGAAGAAGCTCCATGCTGATGGACTTTCAGAGTCTCTCGATCATGAATCATTTGACACATGTGAACCATGCCTCATGGGCAAAATGACCAAGACTCTGTTCTCCGGAACAATGGAGCGAGCAACCAACTTGTTGGAAATCATACATACCGATGTGTGCGGTCCAATGAGCGTTGAGGCTCGCGGAGGATATCGTTATGTTCTCACTCTCACTGATGACTTGAGTAGATATGGATATGTCTACTTAATGAAACACAAGTCTGAAACCTTTGAAAAGTTCAAGGAATTTCAGAATGAGGTAGAGAATCAACGTGACCGAAAGATAAAGTTCCTACGATCAGATCGTGGAGGAGAATACTTAAGTCACGAATTTGGTACACACTTAAGGAAATGTGGAATCGTTTCACAACTCACGCCGCCTGGAACACCTCAGCGTGGCGGTGTGTCCGAACGTCGTAATCGCACTCTATTGGATATGGTGCGGTCTATGATGTCTCTTACCGATTTACCGCTATCATTTTGGGGATACGCTCTAGAGACAGCTACATTCACTTTAAATAGGGCACCGTCTAAATCCGTTGAGACGACACCGAATGAATTATGGTTTTGGAAGAAACCTAAGCTGTCATTTCTAAAAGTTTGGGGATGCGATGCTTATGTCAAGAAACTTCAACCTGAAAAGCTCGAACCCAAGTCGGAAAATGCATCTTCATAGGATACCCTAAGGAAACCGTTGGGTATACCTTCTACTTAAGATCCGAGGGCAAGATCTTTGTTGCCAAGAACGGATGCTTTCTAGAAAAAGAGTTTCTCTCGAAAGAAGTAAGTGGGAGGAAAGTAGAACTCGATGAAGCCCTACCTCTCAAACGGGAAAGTAGTGCAGCTCAGGAAAATGTTCCTGTGATGCCTACACCAACTGAAGAGGAAAATAATGATGATGATCAAGGTACTTCGGATCAAGTTGCTACTGAACTTCGTAGGTCCACAAGGACACGTTCCGCACCAGAGTGGTACGGCAACCCTGTCCTGGAAATCATGTTGTTAGACAATGGTGAACCTTCGAACTATGAAGAAGCGATGGCGGGCCCAGATTCCAACAAATGGCTTGAAGCCATGAAATCCGAGATAGAATCCATGTATGAAAACAAAGTATGGACTTTGACAGACTTGCCCGATGATCGGCGAGCGATAGAAAACAAATGGATATTTAAGAAGAAGACGGACGCGGATGGAAATGTTACCATCTATAAAGCTCGACTTGTCGCTAAGGGTTATCGACAAGTTCAAGGGATTGACTACGACGAGACATTCTCTCCTGTAGCGAAGCTGAAGTCCGTCCGAATCATGTTAGCAATTGCCGCATACTATGATTATGAGATATGGTAGATGGACGTCAAAACGGCATTCCTTAACGGACATCTTAAGGAAGAGTTGTATATGATGCAGCCGAAAGGTTTTGTCGATCCTAAGAACGCTAACAAAGTTTGCAAGCTCCAGCGATCCATTTATGGGCTGGTGCAAGCATCTCGGAGTTGGAACATTCGCTTTGATGAGATGATCAAAGCGTTTGGGTTTATGCAGACTTATGGAGAAGCCTGCGTTTACAAGAAAGTGAGTGGGAGCTCTGTAGCATTTCTCATATTATATGTAGATGACATACTCTTGATGGGAAATGATATAGAACTTTTGGACAGCATTAAGGCCTACTTGAATAAGTGTTTTTCAATGAAGGACCTTGGAGAAGCTGCTTATATATTAGGCATCAAGATCTATAGAGATAGATCGAGACGCCACATAGGTCTTTCACAAAGCACATACCTTGATAAGATTTTGAAGAAGATCAAAATGGATCAGTCCAAGAAGGGGTTCTTGCCTGTGTTGCAAGGTGTGAGATTGAGCTCGGCTCAATCCCCGACCACGGCAAAAGATAAAGAAGAGATGAGTGTCATCCCCTATGCTTCAGCCATAGGATCTATGATGTATGCCATGCTGTGTACCAGACCTGATGTAAACCTTGCCGTAAGTTTGGTAGGAAGGTACCAAAGTAATCCCGGCAAGGAACACTGGACAGCGGTCAAGAATATCCTGAAGTACCTGAAAAGGACAAAGAACATGTTTCTCGTTTATGGAGGTGACGAAGAGCTCGTCGTAAAGGGTTACGTCGACGCTAGCTTTGACACAGATCGGGATGACTCTAAGTCACAAACCGGATACGTGTATATGTTGAATGGTGGAGCAGTAAGCTGGTGCAGCTGCAAGTAGAGCGTTGTGGAGGGATCTACATGTGAAGCGGAGTACATGGCAGCCTCGGAGGCAGCGCATGAAGCAATTTGGGTGAAGGAGTTCATCACCGACCTAGGAGTCATACCCAATGCGTCGGGGCCGATCAAACTCTTCTGTGACAACACTGGAGCTATTGCCCTTGCCAAGGAGCCCAGGTTTCACAAGAAGACTAGGCACATCAAGCGTCGCTTCAACTCCATCCGTGAAAATGTTCAAGATGGAGACATAGAAATTTGCAAAGTACATACGGATCTGAATGTCGCAGATCCGTTGACTAAACCTCTCTCGCGAGCAAAACATGATCAACACCAGAACTCTATGGGTGTTCGATTCATCACAATGTAACTAGATTATTGACTCTAGTGCAAGTGGGAGACTGTTGGAAATATGCCCTAGAGGCAATAATAAAAGTATTATTATATTTCCTTGTTCATGATAATTGTCTTTTATTCATGCTATAACTGTATTATCCGGAAATCGTAATACACGTGTGAATACATAGACCACAATATGTCCCTAGTGAGCCTCTAGTTGACTAGCTCGTTGATCAATAGATAGTCATGGTTTCCTGGCTATGGACATTGGATGTCATTGATAACGGGATCACATCATTAGGAGAATGATGTGATGGACTAGACCCAATCCTAAGCATAGCACAAGCACTACAAGAAATATGTCAACTTATGACCACCACTGTTGGTCACTGAAAGGTCACAAATTTCCATTTATGACCTTTTTGTGACCAAAAACAGAAGGTCAAAAGCTGGGCGTCGTAAACTGACTATAGCGACCTTTCTTCTGGAATAGTCGCAAACGTTTATGACCAAAATACGTCTACTGTGGCGTTTTGGTCACTAGCAACCTCCCCAGGCCACGTAGGCATCCAGCGTGGCAATCTGATGTGGCACAAGATTCAGCCCGGTCCAATTCGATTTTCTACATGGGCCCAGCCCAACAATTCAGCCTATTTGTGTTTTTTTTCTCTTATTAATTTTGGCTAGGTAGATGGGCCAAGCCCAACAATTAAGCCTTCTCATTTTGGGGCCGTGGCCTTTTCTGCTAGAAAGTTTTAGTTTCTTTGAAATGGGTCCCAGATGTCAGGTTCAGGTACGTGGGTCCTAGCTAGCAAGTTCATATTCTTCATATTTCAATTTAACAATAAATAAATAACCAGTATTTAAATTGGCACAAACAAAAAACACACATAATACTCCAAATATTATCAGCCAGATTCAGTACAGAGCTCCTATTGTACAAATAACATATACTTTACAAGCTCTACACGTGATACTCCAAACATTCTCCAGAAGCTCCTTCGATAACAATCACAAACAGAACGGTGATAGGCCCTGTTCCTACTCCTATCAGGACTGGGACAACAGAACGGTGATAGGCCCTGTTCCAACAGCGCGCATGCTTCTCCTCCACGCGCCCAGGTCAGGTCCAGCAGTAGCAGCGATCAAGGGGCGTTTCCAGCAGCATCGAGGCGGTTGTGGGCGCATCCTGCGGGAATCAACAGCAGGTCCTTCTTCTCCTGAAACAGCATCAACAACAGGTCAACAACAGCATCAACAACCGGTCAATAACAACATTAATAGCAGGTCAACAACAACATCATAAACTACAACAGTTTGACGGTAGCATCAGTTTGACAGAGGAAACAACAGAGAACAACCTTCCATGGTGTCATGTACTAAACCTACAACATTCTGATTGTCCCATTGAAAACAAAAATTCCAATGGATTAAGCCACGTTTGTACTAAATCTACTATATATTCCCATCTAATTTATTCCAATGGATTATGCAACGTTTGTACTGAATCTAGAACATTCTAATTACCTGCAACAAATCAGTAGCATACATGACATCAAAGGGATGCAAACTAGATAATTTAGTAGTCTTCTACACCACAGAATAGTAGGCATTCTAACTTGCAGCAGCAAATCCGTAGCTAGATGACCACCAACAACACAAATCAGCTCGAACACTCAGTCCTCGACACGACGGTCAGCAAGTAATCAACCATGGAACCGAGGCCAAACTCTAGCAACACAAAAAGCAGAGGGGAACAAAGGGGTGGAGGGGCTCACCATGGGGGTGTTGTTGTTGCTCATCCATGGTCGGTCGTCCTACATCCATCTGGCTACAGCTGCTCATTCATGGCAGGAAACCACATCACATCTCAGTCAAGGGAATGGAGGGTAAGGGAACAAGAAGAAGAAACTGAAGGTAAGAAGACCTGGGTGGCGTTGGAGAAGTGGTGGAGGGGGATCCTTCATGGCATCGGGGCAGGAGGATGAAGACGACGTTGTCCATGGCGTCGGGGCAGGGGGATGAAGACGGCGTCCTCCATGGTCCACCACAGGGAACATCTCATTCAGGTCCTTGGCCCACAACGCCTGCACGCACCAGATCAGGTCACGACACAGTGTCGAATCTAGAGATCGATGCATCTTCAATTCAAAACTGGATATCAAAGAACAATGTACATAAGAACTTGTCATTTAGTTCTGCATGATCATCACGGTCTACAATAACAATACAGCATGGCCTTCTGGTTCTGTAGGTAATTGCAGTGCCTTGCAATGCCCCTAAATGCGACAAAGAAGAGCTTGTTATAGTATTTTTATATTCATTCAGGACAACATCTTTTCTTTTTCTTGCAAAAGGACAGCAGTTAACAAATATAATTACTCCCAAGAGAAGGTTTGAAAAAACCCAACATGTCTAGGAAACAACTGTTCAGTAAAGTGCAGCGGTTGGATAAATCTATCATGAACATCATTTAAGCGAAAAGTGTTCCAACTAGTATGGAACCACATTTTTGTTATCTGTTTATCTACACACATTTTGTTGTCCTTGCATTTTTTCTTCATTCGACTAAACAGGATGGGCTAAATGTTCAGAAAAAATGCAAGTGTATGTGGGCTCTTATTTTGTTTACACTCCATAAACAGAAAGAGGTTCCTTGCAATATGTGATGCTGCTGAAATAGTGACACTCCACACTTTAGAATAAGGTATGCATAGATAACTAGTTAATAGAGAAGAAAAACACTACTAGTAGATGCCAGTGTTCGATGCCCCACAAAAGAATTAGTCAAGCTGAACACAATCGCCATAATTGAAGTCTGCCAAAAATAGACGTTTCATCAACTAATTGCTCTTGAATTACTAGTAGATAGTAATAGATAATCTCATCAACAGAGAAAAACTTCAGTGCAAGACAAAGTACATAATATCTAGAGTGTGTAGTTTTAGTCAAGAAAATAAACTCTGTAGATTTGGAAATATTGTGATCTCTAAGTTGTAGTGAATGGTACCTACCAACCTAAATTACTTTTTTCTATCTTTATTCTTTTAGGGAATAAGGTACACCTGCCAAATTATATGTCAGACTGAAATTCACTAATGTGGCAATACCTAATCACTAATTCACATGCATATCTACTGAGTACAGATCATGCCAAGTACCAAAAATGAACTGTGACTCAATTAGTAACTAGCTTACTGCTGCTACTCCACATATCTTTGACTATGTGCAGAGCAAGATGGAGGGTCTAACTTACTGCTGCTACTCCACATATCTTATTTTACTTAACAGAGCAAGATGGAGTAACCCAAAAAAATTAACAGAGCAAGCAAATGTACTCTAAATGGCGTTCCTAAAACTTTCTATCTTTGTTATCAACATGGAGTTCCTAAAACTTTCTGGAATCAACTAATTTACAGAATTAGTTTCAGAACATCGATAGATCCCATGGAGACGCAATTCTCCTTGGAGGAAAGGAAGATCTGCGCATCGCCGGTGATGGGCTCCTCCATTTCCCCTGTCTCGCCAGCGACCTTAGACCTAAGGCTGGTGAGAACCTCTGACCCAACCGTCTCGAACTGCAGAAACCAACCACACGAAGAGTTAAACACAGCTCTGAATCAACAGATAAAAGACAGACATGACATAGTTTCAGATAGCCCGTCAGACAAAAAAAGACAGTTCAAAGAGGGCAACGCACCAGCGGCAGGTAGTCTGTGGGTAGTTCAAAGAGCTCGGCATCGAAGGCGTCGAGGTCCTCAATGGCGATGGTGACATGGTCACGGTTGTGCACGAGGCTCTCGCTGGAAACAAAGAAATGCGTCCACGGGTTAGCCTAGACCGATTCGACCAGATCTGGCGAGGAAAGAGGGGGGGCGGGAGGGGGTACCGGTAGGGGAAGTCGCCGATGGGGTCGGTGAAGCCGCGGAGGAACTCCTTGAACCTGCGGAGGGAGGAGTGGCGGGTGATGTCGGCGGCGGCGGGGTCGCCGTGCGGGAACTGCGCCTAGTCGCTGTAGAAGACCGCGCCCTCGTCCCAGCCTGACATGGCGACGGCGGCGCGGCAGCGAGGAGGAGGTGGACAAGGATGACAGGGCGCCGACGGCGGCGTGCAAAACCACAGGCGGAGCTCCTCTCGTCGGGCTCGGGTGCGGGGAATCGTGGGAGGAGGCTGCTAGGACGGGTGCGCTCGGGCGCTCGCTCGATCTCCTCGGGAGAGGGGAGGCCGTCGGCGGCGAGCTGTGGGAGAGAGGAGGCGGTGGGAGGGTGGCGGCGTGAGGAGGGAAGGAGGCATGGCTCGGGTGCGGCGCGAGGGAAGCTAGGGTTTGGAAGAGTGGGTGAGACGGACGAGGGGTGAGAGAGTGAGGGGGACGAGGGCTGCTGGCGAGGGGTTGTCGGCGACCGGGGTTGGGGGAGAGGACGGAGGACGGCGGCGGCAGCGGCTGGGTGGTTTGGGATCGAGAGATTGAGACGGAGGAGGAGCGAGAGGGTTGGGGGGGTGGCGGCTGTGGGATGAGAGGGGGAGAGTGGATCGGGGGAGAGGAGTGGATCGGGGAAGTTAGGGTTTTGGTGAGAGGGTGAGGGGGTGAGGGCTGCCGTTGGATCCAGAAGCATCCGACCGTAGTTGATGCATGATCCGCGTGATATGCCTTTGGACCAATCAGAGCGCACCAAACAATTTCAAGATTTTTTGACCATATAAATTGGTCATGATTGATTACATACAAATTTTTCATTTCATTTTTCAATGCTCAAAATGAGTTTTTTTAAAGACCTATCAAATATTTGTTCAAATGATGTCATGTTTTGCACAAGTTTACATCTTACATTGGCAAACAACATTGACAAAGGGAGTTTTTATTTCTTTTGCATGAAAAAACAATTTTCCATTTTTTGAGTGCCCAAAATAAGTTTTTTTGTGAAGGACTTACCATATATTTGTTGCAAAATTGTAGCAAATCAATTTTCTAAAATACTAGGCCATATATAATGCACAATTGACCAAGTGGTTGGGTGTAAAAATTTTTGATCCACCTCTCGTGAAAAAGAAAAATTTCCGCTGATACAGAAGGAAGCGGGTAAAATTTCAATTGCAGCTGACTCGTAGTTTGCTCCTTATTTTTTTCAAAAATCATTTCTAGGTACATAAGTACCTATTTAATCAGAGAAACACCAAAAAAATTCCAAGATTCAACCACTAGCTAGAAACGGTCATTCCCGCTGTTTTGACCGCATTTTGAAACGGGCATAAAAAATTCAAAAAATTGAGAAACCTTCGCATTGTGTCATCATATGTGGCCAAGTTCCTACGAAAAATAACAAACTTGTAATACAACAATTATTTTAAAAAAGTGTTCTCAGAAACGAGCTATCACGTGTGGAGATCAATGGCTTTCAAGCCAAATGATCAATCTTATGGCCACATTCATGGCATACTTTGTTCAAATGATCTCATATTGTGCACAAGGGTGTATATTAGAATGGCAAACGATGTTGCCTAAGGAAGTTTTCATTTTCTTTGGACGAAAAAACCATTTTTCATTTTCCGAGTGCCCGAAAGGAGGTTTTTTTGTGAAGGAACAACCAAATAATTGTTGCAAACTTGGACCAAATCATTTTTCTAAAATACTAGGACATATTTAATGCACAATTGACCAAATGCTTGGGTGTAAAAAGTTTTGATCCACCTCTCGTGAAAAAGACAAATTTTCGTCGGTTTAGTTGGAAGCGGGTCAAATTTGAACTGCAGCTGCTCATAGTTTGCTATTTATTTTTTCCAAAAATCATTTCTAGGTACATAAGTACCTATTTAATCAGAGAAACACCAAAAAAATTCCAAGATTCAATAACTAGCTAGGAACGGTCATTCCCGCCGTTTTGACCGCATTTTCAAACGGGCATAAAAAATTCAAAAAACTCAAAAAATTGGGAAACCTTCGCATTGTGTCATTATATGTGGCCAAGTTCCCAGGAAAAATAAAAAACTTGTAATACGGCAATTATTTTAAAAGTGTGTTCTCAGAAACGAGCTATCACGTGTGGAGATCAATGGCTTTCAAGCGAAATGATCAATCTTATGGCCACATTCATGGCATAGTTTGTTCAAATGATCTCATATTGTGCACAAGGGTGCATATTGGAATGGCAAACAATGTTGCCTAAGGAAGTTTTCATTTTCATTGGACGAAAAAACCATTTTCCATTTTCCGAGTGCCCGAAAGGAGGTTTTTTTGTGAAGGAACTACCAAATAATTGTTGCAAAATTGGACCGAATCATTTTTATAAAATACTAGGCCATATTTAGTGCACAATTGACAAAATGGTTGGGTGTAAATTTTTTTGATCCACCTCTCGTGAAAAAGACAAATTTCCGCCGATTCAGTTGGAAGCGGGTCAAATTTGAACTGCAGCTGCCTCATAGTTTGCTATTTATTTTTCCAAAAATCATTTCTAGTTACATAAGGACCTATTTAATCATAAATACATGGTTTGGTGGCGATACGTCGAGGTTTGGGCGGTGGCCGAGGGCCTCAACTCTAGAGCGTGTAAACTCGCATGCCCGTCGCGTGGTCACCGTGTGACCGTAATGTTGCCATGTGTTCTGGGTGGCTTAGGCATGTCTAGTGGGTTGGGCACTCCCCATGTTGGTGCTAGGAAGAAAATTACAACATAAGATACTCACGAGAAGACCGATCGATGCTCAAACATGAATTAGCAGCGAAGTGTTTGATTAGCGGTATGGGAAATGCACACGGCCAATGGGCGTGAGTTTTGTCTGAGGATGATCATCTACTAAGGAGAATGTCTTCACAAATTTTTAGCTCAAAAGGAGGATCCTAGGTGGTACTTGCTTTGCAAAGTACCACGCTGGACAAAAATATGAATGTTGAAGCTGGGCTCAAAATAATGAATGGATTGAGCTGAAATTTGGTGGAGGATGGTTATTTGGGCATAGGAAAGCATTGTAGAAAATTGATACCATTTGGACATGCCAAAGTAGTACTTCCTTCACAATGCTCTTCTATGGACAGAAACTTGGGAAAACTAGTGAGAGAGAATGGATGAATGAAATGAGCTCAAAATTGGTGTCGGTAAGTTACTTAGGTATGGTCATGCGCTGGTCAATTTTCAGATCATTTGGGTAAGCCTAGCTAGTACTTCACAAAGCTTCTCTCGAGGTAGAAACTTTGGAAATTTCCCGAGAAAGATTTACTAGGAAAATTGAGCTGAATATTATCATGTGCCAATGATTTGGGTATGGAAGAGTGCCCGAAAAGTTTGAGGGTAATAGGAGGGGTCTATATAACACTTGCTTTGCAACGTGCCAATTTGGCCATAAAATATAAATTGAACCTGGGCTCACATAGATGATTTGACTGAGCTGCAATTTGGAGGAGGGTGATAATTTGGGCACATGAAGAAACTGTATAAATTTCATGTCATTTAGAGATATAAAAAAGGTACTTCCTTCACAATGCTTCTAGGTGGACAAAAACTTTGGAAATTTGTCGAGGAAGATTTGCTAGGCAAATGGAGCTGAATTTTGTCATGCGGTGATGATTTGGATAGGAAAGAGTGCCCAAAAATTCGTAGGGCAATCAAGAATATATAAATAGCACTTCCTTCATAAAGTGTTGTTGTGAACATAATAGGAAAATGAATATTGTTGAATTAGTTTTGAAGTAGGAAAGGAAGGATTTTTACATATTTGATGAAGATATGACCCAAAGAATTTATGAGATTTTTTGGGGAATTTTGGGAATGATAGAAATATAGGTTGCTTCACAACCTAGGGCAAAAACTGCCACATGGACATGACACATAGGCAAAACTGATGAGATGGCGCCTAGTCATCACAACCCACCACAATCTACAAGGTTATGACCATCTATATTGGTCATTAACAACTAGAAATAAGGCAGCGGACTAGCACTGTTTGCTTTGTGACCATTTCGTGTAAGGAAATTACGACCTTTCTGACCAAAATGGTCGCAATGGTTTAGGGTTTGAAGCCCCCTGAACAGCTTTTGACCAATTAGTCTAAAATGGTCATAAATTTATGACCAATTCTTCGAGGGTCACTGACAGAAGGTCATAAGTTGACATATTTCTTGTAGTGAAGATCGTGTAGTTCGTTTGCTAGATCTTTTCCAATGTCAAGTATCTCTTCCTTAGACCATGAGATCGTGTAACTCCCGAATACCGTAGGAGTGCTTTGGGTGTATCAAACGTCACAACGTAACTAGGTGACTATAAAGGTTCACTACAGGTATCTCCGAAAGTGTCTGTTGGGTTGACACGGATTGAGACTGGGATTTGTCACTCCATATGACGGAGAGGTATCCCTGGGCCCACTCGGTAATGCATCATCATAATGAGCTCAAAGTGAACAAGTGGTTGGTCACGGGATCATGCATTACGATACGAGTAAAGTGACTTGCCGGTAACGAGACTGAATAAGGTATTGGGATACCGACGATCGAGTCTCGGGCAAGTAACATACCGATTGACAAAGGGAATTGTATACGGAGTTGTTTAATCCTCGACATCGTGGTTCATCTGATGAAATCATCGAGGAGCATGTGGGAGCCAACATGGGTATCCAGATCCCGCTGTTGGTTATTGCCCGAGAGTCGTCTCGGTCATGTCTACATGTCTCCCGAACCCGTAGGATCTACACACTTAAGGTTTGGTGACGCTAGGGTTATTAGGAAGACTTGTATGTGATTACCGAATGTTGTTCGGAGTCCCGGATGAGATCCCGGACGTCACGAGGAGTTCCGGAATGGTCCGGAGGTGAAGATTTATATATGGGAAGTTGTCATGCGGACACCGGAAAGTATCGGGGGCATATCGGTATTGTACCGGGGCCACCGGAGAGGTTCCGGGGGTCCACCGGGAGGGGCCACCCCTCTCGGAGGGCCACATGGGCCGCAAGGGGCAGGGAACCAGCCCTTGGAGGGCTGGGTGCGCCCCCACCTTGGGCCCATGCGCCTAGGGATGGGGGGGAAACCCTAGAGGGGGCGCCCCCTTGCTTGGGGGGCAACTCCTCCCTCCCTGGCCGCCGCCCCCCCTCTAGATCCCATCTAGAGGGGTTGGCCCCCCTTGCCCCTTCCCCTATAAATAGAGGGGTGAGGGGAGGGCTGCTGTACACAACCAAAGGCGCAGCCCCTCCCCTCCCCAACACCTCTCCTCCTCCGTTACGTGCTTGGCGAAGCCCTGTCGGAGTACTGCTGCACCAACACCACCACGCCGTCGTGCTGCTGTTGGAGCAATCTTCCTCAACCTCTCCTTCCTCCTTGCTAGATCAAGACAGAGGAGACGTCGTCCGTCCCGTACGTGTGTTGAACGCGGAGGTGCTGTCCGTTCAGCACTTGGTCATCGGTGATCTGAATCACGTCGAGTACGACTCCACCATCACCCTTCCCTTGAACGCTTTCGCACGCGATCTACAAGTGGTATCTAGATGCAAACTCACTCCCTTGACTCGTTTCTTAGATGAACTCATAGATGGATCTTGGTGAAACCATAGGAAAATTTTTAATTTTCTGCAACGTTCCCCAACATCGGCATCGGCAGCATAGACTGCCATCACGGAGATGTTTATCTCCCAAACCCAGGCGCACATGGTGAATATGAGGATCACCCTGTCGACAACCAAGTAGGGGACCTCAACGGTGGCCGAGTACATCGGCCGCATGAAGGCGCTCGGAGACGAGCTGGCATCTGTTGGGAAGCCCCCCCACCAATGCTGACATGGTGTCATACATCCTCGTTGGCCTCGACTTCGATTACATGGGCTTCGTCTCCTTCCTGTGCGCCAGGGCAGAGCCGATCAAGGTGAACGAGCTCTACTCCCTCCTCGTCGGCTTCGAGAACAGGCTCGCTATGTTCGATGGCGGACATCAATCCTCTCACTCCTCTGCCAACGCCATCTCCCGCGGTAGCGGTCGTGGCGGACGAGGTGGCGGGTGTGGCAGCGGCCATAGAGAAAATAGTGGCAGCAGCCGCAGACAAGGCCATGGAGGTCGCGGCCATGGAGGAGGCCGCGACGATATCCCTGAAGTCGTCTGTCAGATCTGCAACAAGCCAAACCATGTCTCCATGGAATGCTATCACCACTTTGACATTGCGTTCACCAAGGAGAAGAGCGCGGTAGCCATCAACACCAACACCAGCTCCTATGGAGTCGACACCAACTGGTACATCGACATCGGGGCGACAAACCACATCACCAGTGAGCTGGACGAGCTCACCATGAGGGAGAAGTACTCCGGCCAGGATCAAGTGAACATGCCAAACGCGCAGGTATGAAAATTAGCCATGGTTGTCAAGCATACATTCATACCCCTACTCGCAATCTCCATCTCAAAGATATATTGCATGTTCCTAAAGCAACCAAAAACTTGATCTCTGCTCATCGTTTATCCCATGATAATCATGCTTTTCTTGAAACTCATCCGCACTACTTCTTTGTCAAGGACAAGGCAACGAAGAAAACCCTCCTCCAAGGCAGATGTAGGGGTGGCCTCTATCCCCTCTCATCTGCACCTTTGAGCTCGGGCAGGCAGGCATTTGGTGCCACCAAGGTCTCTCCTTCGAGGTGGCACAGTTGATTAGGTTATCCTTCGTCAACAATCGTTCAGCATGTTCTTAAGAAGAATAAAATTTGCTTTTCCAATAGTGAGTTGAATAAAGAGAGTGTTTGTGATGCTTGCCAAAAAGGCAAAAGTCACCAAATCCCCTATCCGAACTCTACTAGTGTTTCCAATGCTCCTTTAGAGCTAGTTTTTTCTGATGTATGGGGGCCTGCCCGTGATTCCATCAATAGGAAGAATTATTATGTGAGTTTCATTGATGATTTCAGCAAGTTTACATGGATTTACATTCTTAAACATAAGTCTGAAGTGTTGAAAATATTTCATGAATTCCAAGCTCTTGTTGAAAGACGCTTTAATCGCAAGATCATCACCATGTAGACCGATTGGGGTGGTGAATATGAGCGCTTGAATTCCTTCTTTCGTCAAATTGGCATCACCCACCACGTCTCCTGTCCTCACGCACACCAGCAGAACGGTCGGCCGAGAGAAAACATCGGCATCTTGTGGAAGTTGGACTTTCACTTCTAACCCATGCCTCCATGCCCTTAAAATTTTGGGATGAGGCCTTTATAGCCGCCACATATCTTATCAACAGAACTCCTAGCAAAGTCATTAACCTTGAAACTCCTCTTGAGCAGTTATTTCAGGAGAAACCGAACTATCATTCTCTTCGCATCTTTGGTTGTGCATGTTGGCCGAATCTTCGTCCATTCAACTCCAAGAAACTTGAGTTCCACTCAAAAATATGTGTCTTCCTTGGTTATAGCAATCTTCACAAAGGTTTTAAGTGCCTGGATGTAGCTGCTGGACGAGTGTATATTTCTCATGACATCGTGTTTGACAAAACTGTGTTTCCGTCTGCCTCATTAAATCCCAACGCCGGTGCTCTCCTTAGATCAGAAGTTCTTCTTCTCTCTGAAAATTCCACCATCAAACCTCTTGATCATGAGGATGAAACTAGTGCTGACTCATCGGTTAATTTTCATGAAAATTCTGCTGTCAATTTTGGAGGAAATCCTATTTTGCGTCATGATTTTATGCAGCAACAGACAAACGCGGAGCATGAGGAGGATCCAGGTGCTGGCGCACCTGACGGCGACAACACTGCAGGCGGCGATCCCGATGAGAATCTCTCGCATGCCGCGCCTCCAGACGGAGACAGCGACCCGTCCATGTGCCGGTCACCGCGTGCTGAGGCTGACAGCGGGCCCACAGGGAACAGCCCCACAGTGCACTCCGCTCCTAGGCGTACGGTGGCCTCTCCGAGCCACCAAGTAGGGCTCTCCTTGCCATGGGCCAGCGCGCCTTCCTCCAACCACCAAGTGGCCTAACCACCGCCACGAATCGACGCGGGATAGCGGCGGCCCCCCGACAGCATCTCTGGGTCTATTGCCGCTGCTGATCCTGTCGAGATCCGTCTCGGATCGGGCGCGCCTAATGCGCCTGGGTCAGGTGCTGCTGCGGATCCCGCGGGATCTTCTACTCCGGCTTCGGGATCATCTGCGCCATCCTTAACATCAGCTGTACACGAGCCAACTCGGCATACCAGGTCCCAGCATGATATTGCTAAACCCAAAATACGTACAGATGGTACGGTCAGGTATGGTAAAACCAAGTTTGCAGGTCTTTCTACTACAGAAGAACCAAACAATCTACATGAGGCTTTTGAAAGTAAAAATTGGAGAAATGCAATGGATGAGGAATATGGTGCACTAATTAAAACAAAACTTGGCATTTAGTCCCTCCGGCCAAGGGCAGAAACATCATTGATTGTAAGTGGGTTTATAGAATTAAAAGAAAGGCTACCGGAAAAATAGATAGATACAAGGCTAGGTTAGTTGCAAAAGGTTTTAAGTAAAGATATGGTATTGACTATGAGACACCTTTGGTCCGGTTGTTAAAGTAGCTATTGTCAGACTTGTTCTATCTATTGTAGTATCAAAAGGCTAGAGCCTTCGTCAATTGGATGTGCAGAATGCGTTCCTTCATGGCGTTCTAGAGGAAGAAGTGTATATGAAACAACCTCCTCGATATGAAGTGAAAAACAAGCAACATTATGTATGCAAGCTTGACAAGTCTTTATATGGGTTGAAGCAAGCACCTAGAGCATGGTACTCCAGGTTAAGTGAAAAACTTCGGAGGTTTAGCTTCAAACCATCAAAAGCTGACACTTCACTATTCTTTTATAACAAAGGCAAGATCGCCATCTTTATGCTTGTGTATGTCGATGACATTATTGTGGCCAACTCTTCACAGGAGGGAACTACAACATTATTGGAAGACCTCAGGAAGGACTTTGCCTTGAAAGATCTTGGCGACTTGCATTATTTCTTGGGAATAGAGGTGAAGAAGGTAAAAGATGGTATAATTTTGACTCAAGAAAAGTATGTGTCAGATGTGTTAAAACGTGCTGGCATGATGAATTGCAAGGTGTCAAATATGCCACTGTCCATGTCAGAAAACTCTCTAAAGAAAATGGTGAACCATTGGGAGCTGCCGATTCTACAAACTATAGAAGTGTGGTAGGTGCATTGCAGTATTTAACCTTGACAAGGCAATATCTTTCTCTGTCAACAAAGTGTGTCAATTCTTGCACTCTCCTACACTTGAACATTGGATTGCAGTAAAGAGAATTCTCAGATATCTCAGAGGAACCATCAGTACTGGACTCAAGTTTTCCATGTCAACTTCTAATCTGGTGAGTGCCTTTTCAGATGCAGATTGGGCAGGCTGTCCAGATGATAGAAGGTCCATTGGTGGTTTTGCTGTTTTCTTTGGGCCAAACTTGATATCTTGGAGTGTACGTAAACAAGCAACGATATCAAGGTCAAGTACTGAGGTCGAATACAAAGCCTTAGCAAATGCCACAGCTGAAATTATATGGGTTCAAACTGTGTTGAATGAGCTAGGTGTGACACACTCACCAGTTGCATGTCTTTGGTGTGATAACATTGGTGCCACTTACGTTTCAGCAAATCCAGTGTTCCACGCAAGAATGAAACCTATCGAAGTTGACTATCATTTTGTATGAGAAAGAGTAGCCAAGAAGCTGTTGGATATTCGTTTCATTCCCACCAATGATCAAGTTGCAGACGGCTTTATCAAAGCCTTATCATGGCGCAAATTGGAAGGCTTCAAGAGCAATCTCAACTTGGTAAGTTATGATTGAGGGGGAGTGTTAAACAATGTAACGTGTACATGGTGCAAGTATAAACCAAAGTACACGTATTGGTTGGGGTAGCGTTGCGTGAGTTGTACTCTAGGTGGTTTAGGGTTTGTTGAGATTGATCCTTATCTTGTACAGATTGTTAGCTTGATGATCAATCCGGTAACAACCTAAACCACCTCCCTTGTAATCTACTACTCAATATAAACGCGCAATGCGTCCCTGCGAAAGCATACGCTTCAAACCAGTTTTTACAGACAAGGCTAGGAGTCAATTTAAAACTCTTACTTCCAGCTTTTGAGCAAATTTCAGGTTTTAAGACCAATTTCCCATGAAAGTGACATGTTTTGTTTCGGAGAAGCCAAAGAGGCACCGCACAATACGCTAACATGTTTGGTTATGCACAAGGTTAATTATTGATTAAATATTTAGGAATTTGATTTCATTATCGGCGTCTAACTTATAATAGCCTTTTCATCAAGCTCGCATTCCCCATATCAATCCCCTTAGGACAGGGAAGATGTGTTGTAGCCATCAGTATCTATGTGATCAGCTTGAATGACATTAGCACCTTGGCCTGTAGTCCTAGGAGGTACCTGGCCACCATCATCAGCCAAACCCACTCCGGTGATGCCACTGACAGAAGCACGATTGCGTCCCTAGTGGGGAGATCCAAGCGAATGAGGTCCCTGATCTGCTGCCATAGCATTCTGAAGCCAGAGGGTAAGTTGATGTGGATAGCCAACAGATGCGCTGCCCCTCTGATAAGTGGCTGGCTTCCCAACAATGCCATCGCCCTTCTGAGAGTCAAACCGAGTCGTGAAGGAGTAATAGCCATGGGAGTCCAGGTGTTTGGGAAGGAGGTCAAGTTTTTTTGGGGAGGGGAGGGAAGCAGGTCAAGTGCGGCGTCGACAACTCGCCCAAATATACACGCAAAATTTACTTGCTGCCGTAGGCGGTCGATTCGCCGAGGTGCAAGATTCGGTGCGGCCCAAAGGCTTCTGGATTCGCCTTGCATGCAAAGAAGGCCCAAGCTACGCAAAGGGATCCACCAACCATTTTTTTGACGAAAAGGGGTTTCCCCCCACCCCAACTTTTTATAAAAGCCAAGGCGAACAACCAGGCACGGACTGTTAAACAGCGCTCGACGACAGAGAGTAGCTGCCGCAGATAGAAAGGGTTTTAGGACTACCCTATTACAAGCTCAAGGCTATTCGGACACAAGCAGTAGCGATTACATTTCCGGCAACTCCAAACTTAAGAAAGAACCTAAGATCTCCACGCAATTCAAAGCAATTCCCCTCTTCGGTGGTCCAAGAGCCTTAAGCACCGGAGAAGTAGCGCACCCTGAGCTTCTGAGCATAACACTTTCCAGTTCTTGATCATCGCCCCCAACAGGTCCAAGACACATCTCATACCTCACCATCTTCGCCCCTGGAAAACAAAATCATTCCGAAGACGCCATAAGCTCCACAAGGCAGCAGCAAAAACAATATTCAAAGCTTCATAGTGTTTCCTTCTCTTCCAAAAGGAAGTTAATTGATTAAAGGAATTAGGAACATCAATAGAAAAGATCTCAGCAACTAAGGTCCAGACAAATTTAGCAACAATACAATCAAAAAACAAATGCTGGATAGATTCAGGTTCACAGCAAAAGACACAGGACATGTCTTCAACATGCCTGCGCTTGGCTAGATTGTCTCTGGTCAGGCTCTTGTTATAATAGACTAGCCAGAGAAAGACATGTATGTTTGGTGGCACTTTGATCTTCCATATGTCATCTTTAATGGCAGAGGGAATCCCACCAAAGTTGATCAACTTGTAAAATGATTTTACAGAGTATGTGTTAGAAGAATCTAACATCCAAAGAGGCTGATCTGGAACATCAGACAAGCAAACAGTTTTAACAATCTCAGTTAGTTCCTCCCATCTAGCTAATGTATCATCTGAAACACACCTCCTAAATGATAGCCGCAGCTCACCATCTACCCAGACCTGGGCCAGGGTAGACTCCTGCTGTTGGCAGATGCTGTAAAGATCCCAAAATGCAGTTTTCAAAGAACACTCTCCTACCCAGATATCATGCCAGAAGGCAATGCTAGTTCCATCTCCAGGAACCCATCTATAGAAGTTCTTAGCAGCTGCAAGAGCCCAGGATAAACTTTTCATAAATGGAGAACCAAGAACCACCCTAGTATTAAAAAAATTATGGCAGGTGGTATTATATTTATATTTCAGCACTTTCTTCCATTCACTGTTTTTCTCATCATAAAATCTTTTTCCCCATGATGCCAATAGAGCCATATTAAATTCTCTAAGATTGGGTACCCCCAAGCCACCAAACTCCTTTTTCCTAGATATCAGACCCCAATTAGCAAGATGGCATTTATGAGAATCTCCCATGTTACCCCAAAAGAAGTGAGACATTTGAGAAGTAATCATGTCAATTGCCCATTTGGGAAATTTCATAATAGACATAAGATAAGCAGGATTACTAGCAATGCATGTGGTAAGCAAAATCAGTTTCCCTCTATAGGATAGAAATCTCCCGAACCAGCCTGAAATGTTTTTAATAATCCTATCGATAATGGGTTGTATGTCCTCCCTCCTCAACTTCTTAAAGTGGAGGGGGACACCTAAATATTTGAAGGGGAAATCCCCCATCTGGCAGCAAAAAACTTGGGCAAATTCATTAGACAGCTGTTCAGAGATATTAATAACATGCAAATCACTCTTATGGAAGTTAATTTTCAACCCAGACAGATGTTCAAAGCATGAAAGAATCCATTTCAAATTTTTTGCATACTCCAGTGAATTTTCTAAAAATAGGATGGTGTCATCAGCATATTGGAGGCTGAAGGATCCACCAACCATATAAAAGTTCTTCTCAAAAAACCAACCATATAAAAGTACGCGTAGCCGAAGCCAAGCCTCCCAAAACCTAACCTAACCGAAGCCTGCACAAAACCTAACCGAAGCCTCCAATCGGCCGCAGTCGCATCTTCTCTCGCTAGGGTATCGCCATGGCCAGGACAAGGGGCCCCGGCCGCCGGCTGCTCCCGCGGCGGATACTTGTCGTGTCTCTCCCGATACGAGATCCCACATCCACCGCCGGGGCCGAGCTAGGGCAAGCCACCGACGACGGGGTTGTGTTCGAGCGTGAGGCCAACGGGGAACCTGTATCGAAGCGCACGCGCCGCTGCCGCCGCGCCGCCGCCGCCGCCCTCGGCCGCCTCCCGGATGAGATCGTGGCGTGTGAGATCCTTGTCCGCCTTCCAGCTAGGGACATCCTCCGCTGCCGCGCGGTTTGTCGCTACTGGCTCCGCCTCGCCTCTGCCCCTGATTTCCTCCTAGCCCATCACCGGCGCCAGCCGTCGCTCCCCCTGGTCGTGCTCTACCGCACATTCTGTACAAGTAGAGCGGATGGCCTCCCAATGTGCGGCCGTGGCCGGCCCATCGTCGTGTTCGACGACTACAACAACAACCGTAGTGGCTTCAAGCTACACGCCTCCTGTGACGGCCTCCTCCTGCTCAGCCGATCTGACGAGAGCTTCAGCATCTGCAACCCAGCCACACGTCAGTGCGCTCCCCTCCGAAACCTCACCACCGTTGGCCACATCAACATTGTGATAGCCGCGTTGTACCTCCACCACACGTCAGGTGAGTACCGTGTCCTCTACTGGAAAAAGAGACACTGGAAAGGGAATCAACGAGTGAAAGAAGCTTCCTGCTACATCCTTACGGTGCGGCGGAGAGGCTCGCCGAGGTGCATCCGAGTTCCTTCGGAGATCCCTGCCATAAAGAAATCTATGATAGCTGCGAACGTGATAACCACTATTAATGTGGCCCCACCCATCATGTTTCGCAATTGCCTGCATTGGGAACCTAGCTGGCTTCGCTATGATGTCGGGGACATAGTCGTTTTCAACACAGTGGCTGAGTCATTCAGATCCATGTGCTGCCCGCCTGGTGCTACCAGTTCCTGCACTCGCTTGTGCGACATGGAAGGTTCGATCGGCTTCAGTTGCTTCGACGATCGGAGGACAATCGTCAGAATCTGGATGGTAGAGGACTATGAGAGGGAGGTATGGGCATTCAAGTACCATGTTAAATTCCCCATGGAGAGCTTGTACCACTTGACAGATACACGGCATTTCATTTTCTCCGACAAGGGAGATGTGCTCGTCTACAGTATATACACACGTTACATGTTCCATTGTGACAGTACTGGCAAGTTTCTAGACAAATTCCAATGGAATCATGAGTCACAAGGTTTGAGCATTATTGGGCATAGGTTCAAAGAAAGCCTTGTCGACCATAAGTTCTTTGCAAGGCGAGAAGCAGCTCATGATGGTAAACCAAGTTTTTTCGAAAGGCTCTAAATTGAGGTACCTCAACATAACAGTGATTTTGGTTTATTTACATATTTCTCATCTTATTGTGTTTTTTAGTGTAGTGATTAAATGGAGCTATTTCTTTCTTAGTCAAGACGTTAGTTCTTTCTTTATTGTTCATTGTGCAGTTCGAATGCTTTGATTGCTTATCAGATAAGAGGTTAAAATATTCTTCATTCTTTTATTTTGTTAATTCAAAATTGCACTCAAATCCATTCTTTTTCATAACTTGAGTATTCCATATAATTTGCATTTCATGGATCTTTAACTCCATTTTACTATCACAGTAAAACACTTCAAATATGTATAATACCTCAAGATGAAAACAATCACTTTGATGTCTGCACTTGTTAGGTGGTCATATCCATCTAATTTGGGAAAGATGTGAATCGACTGCGGTGTAGATATCTAACTTTGGAACATAAGATGTCATGTGTCATATATGAAGAAAAGGATTAAGACAGCATGCTTCACATGGTAAAACAAAAAAACAGTGCTTTGAATATTTTAGATATTGTCAGTTGATCTGTCTATGCACTTAACGAAGTGTGAAGGTGAATTCTGCTACGTTCCAGAAACATCAGCTGCCAGTTAACTGTTGATGGTCTATTTTTTCTTATGGCAACACATAGGTCATCGGGGCATGAATAGACTTCAGCCGTTCTTTCTTTCTCGAAACATGGTTGACGCTTCATCATAGAGAACAATTTAACCATCATCTCATTATGTTTTGTGACAGTCTTAACAATGAGGTTACAAACTAGGTGTCGAGATTTGGTAGTTTGCTAGAATTTTTGGTGGACTAGTTAGTGGTGTACTCTGACTCTATCCTATTGCTACTGTGCTTTTGATGCCTCTTGAGTTTCAGTTATATCCATGTGTTTAAATGTGTTTTTGGGTTGTCTGATCGCTGACTGATCATGCACAAAATATTACATTTCTATTTCTTACAATTTGTACCGCACCCCTGAAATTTCCTTCAACTTGCCCAGTGCATATGTCCATTAAACCTTTCCTATCATATCACAAGCACAAAGCCTCAATGGATTTAATTTAATTTTAAGCTTTATATAACTTCAGTATGAATATAAGTTACTGATGTTGGCTGTTCTTGTATTTCAGGGGTTGCAAGACACAAATGTTGATAAGTACTACTGGCTATAACGCGGAGATTTATTTTTAGGCGCTGGTGCAGTGACATAATTTGAACTAGTTGTGCCACAGTATTGTCCAGTCACACTATAGACACAATATAATCTCGCTCTCCTTTTACTCTATGAGTTTATTTGATTTTAGTATTAGTATACTGCTCCTGGTTATTGAAGTTTTCTTGGGTGGTATGCACTGGTCATATGGTCTAAAAAGATGTTCTGTAACTGAGGAAACAAATATTAAGTCCATTCTTGCACGTAAACTTGTGCATTGAAATAATGAATTGTCTGGCCTTTGTAAGCGAAGTCTTGGCCTGCCGGGATGCCATGGAGTTGGCTGCTGAATGGCGTTGGATAAAGATAATCTTGAATCAGATTGTAAAGCCTGGTGGACGATCCATAGACATAAGGGAATGACTGATCCAGTTATAGCCATATTATTCAAGAGATGGGCACCTATCTCTCAAATTTCCAGGGCTTTGATCTATGATTTTCTGGGAAAGAGGAAAATGATGCAGCCCACAAATGTGCTAGATTATCTGTCAGAGGTTGGGACAATGCTATGTCGACAGATGGATCGGCGCGTTTGGTCGCGAACATGGCTTCAAGTGAGCTTGCCTTGGCAAAAGCCATAGGGCTATGACTGGGGCTTGCATCACGGCGGCCGACGGTAGTCACTAAGCCGAGTCCCCCCGTCCATCAAGACTAGCTAGGGATGCATGCGTGGGCACCTCCTACACTGGAGGTTCTTACCCTGACTTGGTGGCTGATGGCGGGCTAGGAGTAGTTGGTGAGGCCACACCAAACCGACGCGGTCAACCGGAACAAAGCGGAGGAAACCCTTCCATCCCAAAGCCGACACCTTGGTATGGTCGATGACCTCGGTGGCCGGATCAGGGCCAGGGGAACTCTGGCGACCACCCGAAGCGGCCGCCAATGCAACGGAGGGGGCACCCCCGTCCCCTTCCCGAAGTCCCATGCCACTCCAGCCAGCCTCGCGCGCAGCCACACCACACCATGGCGCCACCCCAGCCTGACGAGCCCGTTGCTGAGTCCAAAGAAGAGGGAGGGAGCTCACCCGAGTCCGACGCAGACGAACCGCCGCCGGAGAGACCCGCCGTTGCCGCGCGCAGATCGGGCAACCATCAGGCCGCAGCAGCGCCGCTGCAGACCACCCCACTCCAAGGTCAAGAGCGACCTCGGCCACAACCCCGCGCCTCCCGCTGCCATCCAGGAGCCGGATCCACGCAGGCACGCCACCGCCCAGATCGGGAACCCCCGCGGCCGCCACGACACAAACGAGCCCGCCGCTTGATGACGCATCCCCACCAGGCAACACCGCCGCCGAACTCCGAGCACGCCACCGTGCCGCCGGCCCCGCCAAAGCCCGGCGCCCCCACATGACCGGCCGTCTCGCGCCAGCCGCGGAGCATGAGGGGGGAGGAAGAAGAGGCCCCGCCACCGCACCCGCCGGCCGGGCTTCGCCCGACGGTGTTGCTGGGCGGTGGCGAGGGAGGGGAGTAGAGGAGAGGGAAGTCGGGTCGGGGCGGCTAGGACTCTCCCCCGGCCGCTCGCGAGAGCGACACGGGAGGGGAGGGGGGTGAGAGCTTATTTCGAGAGAGTCTACAAGATACATACATAAAATAGTCAAGCCTGCGGATCCTTGATCTTTCCACGCGCACAAAACCTAACAGAAGCCTCGAATCTCTCTCGGCAGCTCATTACGATGGTTAGGACACGCGGCGGCATGCGCCATTAGACAATATACAAGCGTTGAACCTGCACCATCTGTCCAACGAGTATCGCGTCCTGTACTGGAAAGGAAGTAACCGTGACAAAGCAGTTGTCTGTTACATCATTACGGTGTGGCAGAGTGGCTAACCAAGGTGCATTAGAGTTCCTTCGAATAACTTTGCCATTAAAAAGCTATGATGGCCGGCAACATAGTGACCCATTTTAATGTGTCCCCTCCCAGTGTGTTCGGAAACTACCTTCACTCGGAATACGGATGGCTTTACTATGATGTCAGTGCCATAGCCGTTTTTAGGGCATGTATAATGGTGTTATCTTAGAAGTGCCACGTAGGATAAATGATGAGGTGAAGGAGGGAGAAATTATAAGAAAAAGCTTGTCTTTTCTTATTTAAGAGATGATCTCTTAGCACAATATGTCTCGCCATATTTCAGGAATAGACAGTTATTAATGATAAGGCTAAGAGATGGCCCATTCAAGACATATTTTTTTGTCATCTCTAAATTACATCCAAGACTTAGATAAGACTATCTTATCAAATATTGTACATTGCCCTTACACATGGTTGAATCATTCTAATCCTTCAAAATTTTCCTTCCAAAGCATATAGGAAGCTAAGAAAAAGTAAAATGAGGAAGCGCAGTTGTATGCTAAATAAAAGGGGTAACACTAGACCTACGCAAAACTTTCGACGTGATTTTTTTCTTTTGAAATGAAGTTTCTACGTGATTAACGTAACGTGGAACATAGAGCTTTATTATTGGGGCAAGCGGATGAAGGGCCCCATGATGGAGACATGTACCTAGGGTAGGGTCACAGACCTGATCTGAGTACCCTGCCCAAGGACACCCTTAGAAGAGATCACCATCCAGTCGACCTTCGAGGAACTCACTCGACTGACTTGAAGGACTCGACCACGAAGACTCACTCGACCACCAGAAGGTCAAGAAGCACTCTGAACTGCAACGGTCTGTAATTAAGTAGACTTTATGATAGTTAAGACCCTTTATGTGGGGCGTTACCAGTAACGCCCCCAGACTTTATGTACCTTAAACCCTTCATTACGTGGGTCGGCTGGGGTCCTGGCGCACTCTATATAAGCCACCCCCCTCCACAGGCAGAAGGGTTCGCACCCCTGTAACTCATATACACATAATCCACTCGACCGCCTCCGGGCTCTGAGACGTAGGGCTTTTACTTCCTCCGAGAAGGGCCTGAACTCGTACATCCCTTGTGTTTACAACCTCTCCATTGCTAGGACCTTGCCTCTCCTTACCTACCCCCCACTCTACAGTCAGACTTAGAACCACGACAGTTGGCGCCCACCGTGGGGCCCGGTGTTTTAGCGATTTTGTGGAGAAGTTGCGATTCTTCCGAGTACTTTCATCATGGTGGCTGCTGGAGTTTTGGTTGAGGGACACGAGGTCCGCCTCGGCGCTCTCACCTTCGTCGCCGACGACTCCGCCTGGCTCCAGGAGGCTCCACTCGACGTTGATGCGCTCCCCGTCCGCGGGGCGACGCACTTTCGCGCATGTGTCCGCGGCGTCCTGCTGCGGCAACCGTCGACCCCGTATCGGTCGACTCCCTTATCGACCACCCTCCCGGTCTCCCGCCAGCGCAAGCGCTCTGGTCGGTCGAGGCTTCAGCGGTGGGTGAGACACGCGGTGGCTCGCCAGACGGCCACCACTCAAGTTGCGGCGATCGAGCCCGACGAATCTCTCTACGGCCTGTTCGATCTATCGACTGGCTCCGTAGAGACTGCATCCGAATGCGATAGCAGTGATCCAGCGGCGGAAATCCTGATGGTCAACGGGCCTCGAAGTCCGCCTGGCTTCGCCCATGATGGCGGGGCAGGCGACGGAGACGACCCCGCACGAGGCCACGAAGAGTACCAGCCCGAGCCACTCCACTCTCTGCAAAGAGAGGAACTTCGCCGCAGGAATATGGATGCCCTTCATACTCCCATCGCAGGAGAAACCCCCGAGGCTCGCGCCTTGGAAGAGGCACGATTGGCCAATTTGGCCGAACGTGCTCGCTTGGAGAATCTTCAGCGAGCACTCGACGAGCGCGCGCGACAACGAGTTCCCGACGCCAATCGACGTCAACTCTTCCCGCCGACTCAGGTATATCGAACCCCAATCCAGAATTTAGCAGCTGCGACCCGTATAGCGGAGTCCATCCAGCCCTCTCAGTCGGAAGCTGGCAGAGGCTTGATGCAGATCAGGGATTTGCTCCGGGCAGCAGGAGACCAGAATTCAGCCGTGTTGCAGTCGCGCAACAGAATTCACAGTCGATCCGTCGCTGCGAATACGGTTCAGTCGGCTCACAGTCCCAGATCGCCTCCGCGGCGAGAAGGGCGCGAGAACCGGCGGGACCAGTACGGAGACCGACACGACCGAGATGATAGGCGTCGAGTGCCCGCTTCCCCTCCGAGGGTAGGGTCTTACGCTCCTCGGCGGCAAGACGACAGGCGTCAGCTCAGTGTGGGGTGAAGATCTCCAGTCGACCTCAGAGAACCAGGCTTCGACGCGCGATCCAATATCGTGCAAGGCTTGGTCGACCGGAATAGAGCCCATCGGGATGGACCCGACAGAGATGCGCCCACAAGTAGTCGAGTGCATGTTACTGGTCCAGAGTGTTTCAGCAGAGCTATCAGAGCCGCATTGATCCCCCCAAATTTCAGGTTGGCAACAGGAGTCAGCAAGTTCACCGGTGAGTCTAAGCCTGAAACTTGGCTTGAGGACTACCGAATGGCGGTTCAGATCGGTGGTGGGAACGACGAGGTGGCCATGAAACATTTACCCCTCATGTTGGAAGGTTCTGCCAGAGCGTGGTTGAATCAGTTACCTCCTGGTAGCATTCACACTTGGAAAGATCTGTCCCGAGTGTTCGTCAGAACGTTTGAAGGAACTTGCAAGCGACCGGCTGGATTGACTGAGCTGCAAGTCTGTGTGCAGGAGACCAATGAGACTCTCAGGGAGTATATTCAGAGATGGATCACTTTGCACCATACTGTGGAGAATGTATCTGATCATCAGGCAGTCTGCGCCTTCAAGGACGGTGTCAAGAACAGAGAACTGAGTCTGAAATTTGGTCGAACCGAAGACATGACCCTGAGTCGGATGATGGAGATTGCTACCAAGTACGCCAACGGTGAAGAAGAAGACCGACTCCGAAGCGGCAAGTACAAACCGAGTCAGTCGGAGAAGGGAAACACCAGTCGGAAACAGAAGCGGAAGGCGGAACCAGCAGCTCCTGAGGAGGCTCTGGCCATGACTCAAGGAAAATTTAAAGGGAAACCAAAAGGATCCTGGAACCCTAAGAAGGTAAAGGATAAAGAAGGGAACGACGTGATGGATATGCCGTGTCACATCCACACGAAGAAAGACGAAGAGGGCAATATAATTTACCCAAAGCATACCACACGCCAATGTCGACTCCTGATCCAGCAGTTTCAGGGAAAACAGTCTAAAGACAAGGAAAAGGAGTCGGACAAGGCCGAAGACAAGGAGGACAGTGAGGAAGGATATCCGCATGTCAACTCCACTCTGATGATCTTTGCAGATGTGGAAAGAAAGAGTCGACTGAAAGTCATTAACCGAGAGGTGAACATGGTTGCCCCAGCAAAAACAAGTTATCTGAGATGGTCCCAAACACCCATCACATTCGACCAATCTGATCACCCGACTCATATTGCCACCCGTGGGAGGCAAGCTTTGGTGGTCGATCCGGTTGTCGAAGGCACTCGACTGACAAAAGTGCTGATGGACGGTGGTAGTGGGCTGAATCTGTTGTATGCAGACACACTGAAAGGAATGGGCATTCCGATGTCCCGACTGAGCACCAGTAACATGAGCTTTCATGGAGTTATTCCAGGAAAGAAAGCCGAGTCACTCGGCCAAATAGCTCTGGACGTGGTGTTTGGTGATTCGAAACATTTTCGCAAAGAGAAGTTGACATTTGAGGTCGTGGATTTTCAGAGTGCGTATCATGCAATTTTGGGGAGACCAGCTTATGCACGGTTCATGGCTCGACCATGTTACGTGTACCTCAAACTGAAGATGCCCGGCCCCAAAGGGGTGATCACTGTCACCGGTGATCAGAAAAAGGCAGAAGAGTGCTTTCAGAAGGGCTCAAAGATTGCCGACTCCCAGGTGATAACGGTCGAGTTTGAAGAATACAAGCAAAACGCAGATCCGAGTGATTTGCTGCGATCCAAGAAACCTGCCACAGAATCTGCATTTCAGTCGTCCGGTGAAACGAAGCCTTTTCACATTCACCCGACCGACCCTGATGCAGCCCCGACCCATATCTCCACAACACTCGACCCAAAATAGGAAGAAGCGCTCATCCAGTTCCTCCGTGAGAACTGGGACATTTTTGCATGGAAGCCCGCTGACATGCCAGGTGTTCCCAAGGGACTGGCTGAGCATCGCCTGAGAGTCGACTCATCAGCAAAACCAGTCAAAGAGCATCTTCGGCGGTCCGCCGTCCAGAAGAGAAAAGCCATTGGTGAGGAAGTGGCTTGACTGTTGGCGGCAGAATTTATCCGAGAGATATACCACTCCGAGTGGCTCGCCAATGTCATCATGGTTCCTAAAAAGGACAAATCGCTCCGAATGTGCATTGATTTCAAGCACATCAACCGGGCCTGCCCGAAAGATCATTTTCCTCTCCCTCGCATAGATCAAATTGTTGACTCGACCGCGGGATGCGAGAGGTTGTCTTTTCTAGACGCCTATTCCGGGTACCACCAGATCCGTATGTACGGGCCCGATGAGATAAAAACAGCTTTCATCACTCCATTCGGGTGCTTCTGCTATATCACCATGCCATTCGGCCTCAAGAATGCCGGAGCCACATTCACGCGAATGATTCAGAAGTGTGTGCTCACTCAAATCAGTCGGAATGTGGAAGCGTATATGGATGATATCGTCGTCAAGTCACGAAAAGGTTCCGACCTGCTCGCTGACCTTGCCGAAACATTTGCAAACCTCAGAAGGTATGATATCAAGCTCAATCCATCAAAGTGCACATTCGGAGTTCCTGGTGGCAAGTTACTCGGTTTTTTCATTTCCGAACGAGGGATCGATGCTAATCCAGAAAAGATCGGCACTGTTCTCCGAATGAAACGCCCTGTGCGAGTGCACGATGTCCAGAAGCTTACTGGATGCTTGGCCGCATTAAGTCGTTTCATCTCACGACTCGGTGAAAAGGCATTACCTCTTTACCGACTGATGAAGAAGGCAGACAAGTTCTAGTGGACTCCAGAAGCTGATGCAGCGTTTGCCGAGCTAAAAGCTCTGCTTTCCACCCAGCCGGTGCTTGCTGCTCCAATCAGCAAAGAGCCTCTGTTGCTTTATAACGCAGCCACAGGACAAGTCGTCAGTACAGTGCTTACAGTCGAGCGGGAAGAAGAAGGAAAAGCCTTCAAAGTTCAACGCCCAGTGTATTATTTGTCTGAAGTCTTGACTCCATCCAAGCAGAGATACCCTCATTATCAGAAGCTTGTGTATGGAATATACATGACCACGAAGAAGGTTGCTCATTATTTCTCTGATCATTCCATCACAGTCGTCAGCGACGCTCCACTATCAGAGATTTTGCACAACAGAGATGCAGCTGGTCGAGTGGCGAAATGGGCGATTGAACTTCTTCCCCTTGATATCAAGTTTGAGGCAAAGAAAGCCATTAAGTCCCAGGCAATAGCGGATTTCCTCGCCGAGTGGATTGAACAACAGCAGCCGACTGAAGTTCACTCGGAGCATTGGACCATGTTCTTTGAAGGCTCTAAAATGCTGAATGGTTCTGGTGCTGGGGTGGTCTTGGTTTCCCCCAGAGGAGATAAGCTTAGATATGTGCTCCAGATTCACTTTGATTCCTCCAACAATGAGGCAGAGTATGAGGCCCTCTTATATGGATTACGCATGGCCATTTCACTCGGCGTCCGTCGCCTGATGGTCTATGGCGATTCAGATTTAGTGGTCAACCAAGTGATGAAGGAGTGGGACGTGAGAAGCCCAGCCATGACTGGATACTGCAATGCAGTGAGGAAGCTGGAAAAGAAGTTTGAGGGGTTAGAGCTCCATCATATACCCCGACTGAAAAATCAGGCAGCAGATGATCTGGCAAAGATAGGTTCCAAGAGAGAAGCCATTCCGAGTGGTGTGTTTTTGGAACATATACACACTCCGTCAGTCAAAGAAGATCCTTTCACCGAAGAAGCTCCACAGCCCAAGAGTGCCACAGATCCGACTGAGGTTGAGGTCCCAGCGGTGGTCGACTTGATCATGGAGGTCTTAGTGGTCATTCCGGACTGGACAGTTCCATATATCGCGTATATCCTAAGAAAAGAGCTCCCGGAAGATGAGGAAGAGGCTCGACAGATCGTCCGTCGATCCAAGGCCTTTACCGTAATCAAAGGACAGTTATACAGAGAAAGCGCGACTGGAGTTGGTCAGAAATGCATAACGCCAGAAGAAGGTCGAATCATCCTTAATGATATCCACTCAGGGACCTGTGGTCATCATGCGTCCTCCCGGACCATTGTGGCCAAAGCATACCGAGCCGGATTTTATTGGCCGAAGGCGAATGAGATGGCGAAAGAAATAGTGGACAAGTGCGAAGGATGTCAGTTCTACTCGAATATGTCGCACAAGCCTGCATCAGCTCTGAAGACCATTCCACTCGTCTGGCCCTTCGCAGTATGGGGGTTGGACATGGTTGGTCCTTTGAGAACCGGTCAAAGTGGCTTCACGCATGTACTGGTGGCAGTCGACAAGTTCACCAAGTGGATCGAGGCTAAACCAATCAAGAACCTTGACGCCGGGACTGTTGTTAGCTTCATCAGGGAACTGATATTCAGATATGGAGTACCGCACAGTATCATCACGGATAATGGGTCGAACTTTGACTCGGAGGAATTCAGAGATTTCTGCAACTCTCAAGGAACACGAGTCGACTACGCTTCAGTCGCCCATCCGCAGTCGAATGGGCAAGTAGAGCGAGCCAATGGCCTGATTCTCAAGGGATTGAAGCCCCGGCTGATGCATGATCTCAAGCATGCGGCTGGAGCATGGGTCGACGAACTTCCCTCGGTGCTTTGGGGACTGCGGACCACACCTAATCGATCGACCGGAAGAACTCCATTCTTCTTGGTCTACGGAGCTGAAGCAGTCTTGCCGAGTGATCTCCTCCACAATGCTCCTCGAATTGAAATTTACAATGAAGCAGAAGCTAAACAAGCACGGCAGGACGCAGTCGACCTTTTAGAGGAAGAAAGGGAGATGGCCCTGATCCGATCGACCATCTACCAACAAGACTTGCGTCGTTTCCACGCCAGAAATGTGAGGGGTCGAGCCTTCCAGGAAGGGGATTTAGTTCTCCGAGTGGATCAGAAGAAACAACACAAGCTTGCTCCTTCTTGGGAAGGACCCTTCATCGTCACCAAAGTTCTCCACAACGGGGCGTACCATCTTTACAACGTCGAACATAATATCGACGAGCCCTGAGCTTGGAACGCGGAGCTACTCCGCCCATTTTACACTTAAGATTATCACTCGGATGAGTTGTAATAAAGTACTTCCGCAGTTCATGGGTTTCAAAATAATAGTGTCATAATTCCTCCATAATTTTTGTCACTTTTATTTTCCCCCCAGTGGGTGACTTAGCCGCGAATCTGTTTCGCCTAAGTTTGTAAAAGATCCCTACCGAGTGGTGAGCCAGACTCCCACTCGGGGACTTAGCCGCGAATCCGTTTCGCCTAAGTTCGTAAAAAATCCTTATCGAGTGGTGAGCCAGACTCCCACTCGGGGACTTAGCCGCGAACCCATTTCGCCTAAGTTCGTAAAAAATCCTTACCGAGTGTCGAGCCAGACTCCCACTCGGGGGCTTAGCTGCAGCCCAGTGCTCGCCTAAGATATCAAAATCCTACCGAGTGGTAAGCCAGACTTCCACTTGGAGGCTTAGCTGCAGTCCAACGTACTCGCCTAAGTTATTTAAATCCTACCGAGTGGCGAGCCAGACTCCCACTCGGGGGCTTAGCTGCATCCCAGTGCTCGCCTAAGATATCAAAATCCTACCGAGTAGCGGGCCAGACTCCCACTCGGAGGGCTTAGCTGCAGTTTAAATACTCGCCTAAGTACAATGTGCTCTCGCAAGGAGGACGAGGTGTAGGTCGACTGCGACCCTCTCCTCTGAGCTACGCCACAAATACAATGTACGCTCGAAAGGAAGACGAGGTGCAGGTCGACTGCGACCCTCTCCTCTGAGCTACGCCCTAAGTACAATGTACGCTCGAAAGGAAGACGAGGTGCAGGTCGACTGCGACCCTCTCCTCCGAGCTATGCCCTAAGTACAATGTGCGCTCGTAAGGGGGACGAGGTGCAGGTCGACTGTTACCCTTTCCTCGGAGCTTCGCCACAAGTACAACGTTAAAATCCTACCGAGTGAAGGGCAAAACCCTCCCTCAGGGGCTTAGCTGCAGCCCAGTGCTCGCCTAAGATATGAAAATCCTACCGAGTGAAGGGCAAACCTCTCGCTCGGGGGCTTAGCTGCAGCCCAGTGCTCGCCTAAGATATGAAAATCCTACCGAGTGAAGGGCAAAACCCTCCCACTCGGGGGCTTAGCTGCAGCCCAGTGCTCGCCTAAGATATGAAAATCCTACCGAGTGAAGGGCAAAACCCTCACTCGGGGGCTTAGCTCCAGCCCAGTGCTCGCCTAAGATATGAAAATCCTACCGAGTGAAGGGCAAAACCCTCCCTCGGGGGCTTAGCTGCAGCCCAGTGCTCGCCTAAGATATGAAAATCCTACCGAGTGAAGGGCAAAACCCTCCCTCGGGGGCTTAGCTGCAGCCCAGTGCTCGCCTAAGATATGAAAATCCCGCTGAGTGAAGGGCAAAACCCTCCCTCGGGGGCTTCGCTGCAGCCCAGTGCTCGCCTAAGATATGAAAATCCTACCGAGTGAAGAGCAAACCTCTCGCTCGGGGGCTTAGCTGCAGCCCAGTGCTCGCCTAAGATATGAAAATCCCGCTGAGTGAAGGGCAAAACCCTCACTCGGGGGCTTAGCTGCAGCCCAGTGCTCGCCTAAGATATGAAAATCCTACCGAGTGAAGGGCAAAACCCTCCCTCGGGGGCTTAGCTGCAGCCCAGTGCTCGCCTAAGATATGAAAATCCTACCGAGTGAAGAGCAAACCTCACACTCGGAGGGCTTAGCTGCAGCCCAGCGCTCGCCTAAGTGGATTAAGGAATAAGTCGACTGCAGTAAGCGTCTTGCTTTGAACCTGCAAAAAGACATTTCGAGCCAAAAACAATCATATTCGGACATCAAATCCAAGTTCGGATCGATACTTAAAGGAACCGAAAGTGCTCAAGCGCTAAGCCTGTTAAGGTTTATCGGTTACAACTCCACTCGGCATACCGAGGCAAATTTAAAGTGTCAAGCTTAAAAGAAGTTTTTTACCCCTCCTGTGGAGGGCTGGAAGGAGCGACGAACTCATCAAGATCAATTCCATCTGCGATCCGAGTGGCAGCAGCAATGAAGGTTTCCATGAAGGACCTGAAGTCGTGTTTCTTGGTGTTGGCCACTCGGAGAGACGCCAGCTTGTCTTCTCGCGCATCTTTGCAGTGGACTCGGGCCAGACACAAAACAACGTCTGCACCGCACCGAGCCGATGACTTCTTCCACTCCTGCACTCGACCAGGGACCGTGTTCAGGCGAGCCATCAGCGACTCAAGGTCGTTTTGGAGCGTCTCCCTAGGCCAGAGCGATGAGTCGATGCGAGATGTGGCGACCTTCAGCCTAGCAAGATAGTCCACGACAGCTGCAACACGGGACTCCAGTCGGAAAACATTCATGGCAACTTCATCGTTCACCGGAGAATTGATGGGGTCAAGGTTTGGTTCCAGCCGGCTAGTCTCTTCTTCAAAATTTTGACAAAATTCTGCAAGGACAATAACCGAGTCAAGGCAATGGTCGAATGGAAAAATCACAGTCAAAAATGATTATTGAGAGTAAAGGGTTACCTTCAAGCATAAAGAACAGCTTCTTGGCAAGACCACTCAGGAAGGCCTCCAGCTCATTTTTCTTCCTAGTCAACTGGTTCACTTGGTCGGTCAGAGCGGCTTTGTCAATTTTCAGTCGACCGATTTCCTTGTTGGCGATCCCAAGAGCAGCTTCCAGATTGCTATTTTCTTGTTCAAGCTTGGTGACTGAAGCTAACTTTTCGTCAGCAAGCTTGATCTTATCAGCTAGTTCAAGGTCTCTCTTCTGTTGGGCCTCCCTCACCTTACCTGCAAGTTACAGCAAGATCAGATTTTGAGACAAACAAAGGGAAGAAGCAGTCGTCGGGGCCTCACCAAACATACCTTCGGTCTCCTCCTTCGCCTTCGTCAGATTCTCCTGAACTAGCTTCAAATCCAGCTCGAGCTGAATGTGCTTGTTTTCCAGCTCGGTGTAGCGAGCCGCAAGATCACAGGATTTCTGCGAAGAATCAATCGACTAAATGTCAAAGAAAATTCACTTCCGAGTGGAAAAGGAAAAATCATGCGTTTCTAAGACTACAGCCGAATACAAGCATTCGACCGTAGTCTCGGAGACTACACCCAGTGGGTGCACTCAGCGTGCCCCCACTAATCTTATTGAAGACAGAGTCGACCAGTCGACCTCAAAAAAAAGAGATGTATTCTTTCAGACTGCAATCGACTGCAAGCAGTCGACCACAGTCTCGGGGACTACACCCAGTGGGTGCACTCAGCGTGCCCCCATTAATCCTATTGAAGATAGAGTCGATCCATTCGCCTCAGTCGAATGACAGAAAGACTGAACTTATAAAGCCTAAGGCCGACTGCCAGCAGTCGACCTTAGCCTTGGGGACTACACCCAGCGGGTGCACTCAGCGTGCCCCCGCTAACACGGAGTTTGAATCGACACACCCAGCGGGTGACTGCTACGAATTTCGGAAAGAAAAATTTTTGATAGCATATCCTAACAGAACAAGTGGTGGTCGACTGACCTGAACATTGCTTTGAAGGGCGGAACTGGCGTCGTAAGCTGCTTGGCTCGCATCCCGGATGGTCTTCACCTGCTCCATCATGATCCCTGCCTGGCGTATTGCCTCCTTCGCGGCCCCAGCTTGGTCCCCTGGGACATGGTACGTCGTGAAGACGGAGGGCTGTGCGGCACTCGACGAAGGAGGGAGAGCACTTGTCAGTGGATCTGCGAAGGACACAGTGTGTCAAGTGGTGTTCTCCTCCTCCGCGACCAGAGTCTCGGGCGCCGTCACATCCTGGAGCACCCTGCCGACAGACGCTTTCCTGCTCCTTCTGTGCTTCAGCGGTTCCTCATCTTCATCATCATCAGGAAGAGTGATAACAATGTTGGATGGAGCTACAGAAAAGAATTAGAATTAGAGATCATGAGTCAGTCGACTAAAAACGGAATTAAGAGTGTAGTACCAAGGTTTGAGGTTGTTGCATCCTCCATCTCATGGTCATCAGCCCCGGCTAAGGTCTCAGAAGTGGCAGCACTGCAATCACAAAGAATTAGTCGACTGGCTCAAACGTCAACCAGAGATAAAGCTTGCACAGAACAGGAGGATTTGAGCAGCAATGATTACCCTGATATGGTGGGGATGGACACCTTCATCTTCGGCAGGAGTTTGGTCGGCTTTGACGGGGCCGCCCCGGGCTGCTTCGATGCCCTCTCAGTCGGCACCGGAGAAGTGGTCCGAGGGCGCTTGGTCGACTGCGCCACAGTCTCAACTCCCTTGCCACGTTCAGTCGCGGGGTCATGGACAAGCTTCGACCGCCTTTCCGAGCGCGGTGGTGCGACCTCCTCCTCCTCTTCTTCTTCGTCCTCCTCATCATCGTCGTCATCGTCATCATCATCCTCAGCGGCATCCGAGTCCCACTCCTCCTGGCTTTCGCCCCCGCTCGCCTCTCCCTCCTCAGTCGGAGCCTGTGCCCCATTGGGCATCGAGTACAGCTCGGTGAGGGCCTGATAGACATCAAGACAAAAGTCAGTCGACCGATTGGCGGAGAAAACAGAAATAAATATGGCAAGAGTACAATGGGAAGTGGAGCAGACGTACCTTGTTTGGAACACTGAGGTGGTCGAGTGGAGGAATCCTTCTGGCTCCACGAGGGTTATCCTTGTTCCCAGTAACAGCGGCCATCCACCTTTCCAGAGTGGCATCGTCGACTGCTTCTGGATTGATCCGAGTCTCGTCTTCAGTCCCGCGGTACAACCACATGCAATGGCTCCGGAACTGAAGAGGCTGGATACGACGCCTAAGGAACACCTCCAGGAGATCCATACCTGTCACTCCCTCCCGAACCAACTGAACTACGCGCTCCATCAACATCTTCACGTCAGCTTTCTCCTCCGGAATCACCTTCAGAGAGGAGGGCTTGTTCACTCGGTCCATGGTGAACCGAGGAAGTCCACTCGACTTCCCCGGCGCCGGCTGATCCTGGCAGTAGAACCAGGTCGACTGCTAGCCTCTGACTGACTCGGGAAACGTCATGGCTGGGAAGGTGCTATTGTTCCTCACCTGGATCCCCAGACCTCCACACATTTGGACAACTTGGGTTCTTTCGTCACCTGGGCTTGCCTTCTTCACGGCTTGAGAGCGGCACGTGAATATATGCTTGAACAATCCCCAGTGTGGTCGACAACCCAGAAAATTCTCGCACATGGACACAAACGCGGCGAGATAGGCGATGGAGTTCGGGGTGAAGTGGTGGAGTTGTGCTCCAAAGAAGTTCAAGAAACCACGAAAGAAAACACTCGGTGGCAAAGAAAACCCGCGGTCGACATGGGTGGCCAGAAGCACGCACTCACCCTCTGCCGGCTGGGGCTGCCACTCCCTCCCCGGAAGCCTCGCGGCTCCATGGGGGATCAGCCCGTCGTTGGCCATGTCGAGAAGATCCTTTTCCGTGATAGTCGACGGGATCCAATCTCCCTAGACCCAGCCTTGCAGCAGGCGAGATCTAGATAAAGACCCGCCGCGACTGGTGGATCTCCCCTTCGCCTTCTCCGTCGCCGTCGCCTTCTTCGCGCGTTCCAGCGCCGCCGTCTTGTCCTTGACCATGGCTGCCGGCGAGACGCGCGGGGAGAAGTTGTGCGGAGGTGACAGCGAGCGTGTTGGGCGGAGACGAAGGAAGCAGAGAGAGAGAGAATGCTGAGGCACTGTTCAAAAAACCCTCGCCGGGCGCATTTATAAGACCCTTTCCGAGTGGATGACAGGTGGGCCCGGTCGGTCTAATCATATCCCGAAATAGCTGCGCGGGCGTGATACGTGGCGAAGAACGTGGCGCGGAGATCGAGGCGTCTATGCCCTATCCCATCCGAACGCCGCGGTCCGCCCCGCTTCGCGCGCTTCCCCAAATTTCGTATCCCGCGGAATCCGCGAACGGCAGATCGGTCCGTCGAACGCGGGATTTCTTGTGATCCGTCACTCAGAAATCGGCGAAGTCCAAAAGGTCACTCGACGAAAGAAAAGAATGGATCGAGTCGACTGAAGAAAAGTTACTCACTATCAACAAAGAGATCTTTACAACGCACGGCCAGTGTGCGAAAGCCAATCAGAAACAGCATCAACTCTTTCATCACTCAAGCCTCAATCCATTCGGGGGCTAATGATGGAGACATGTACCTAGGGTAGGGTCACAGACCTGATCTGAGTACCCTGCCCAAGGACACCCTTAGAAGAGCTCACCATCCAGTCGACCTTCGAGGAACTCACTCGACTGACTTGAAGGACTCGACCACGAAGACTCACTCGACCACCAGAAGGTCAAGAAGCACTCTGAACTGCAACGGTCTGTAATTAAGTAGACTTTATGATAGTTAAGACCCTTTATGTGGGGCGTTACCAGTAACGCCCCCAGACTTTATGTACCTTAAACCCTTCATTACGTGGGTCGGCTGGGGTCCTGGCGCACTCTATATAAGCCACCCCCCTCCACGGGTAGAAGGGTTCGCACCCGTGTAACTCATATACACATAATCCACTCGACCGCCTCCGGGCTCCGAGACGTAGGGCTTTTACTTCCTCCGAGAAGGGCCTGAACTCGTACATCCCTTGTGTTTACAACCTCTCCATTGCTAGGACCTTGCCTCTCCTTACCTACCCCCACTCTACTGTCAGACTTAGAACCACGACACCCCACCCCATGCAAATCGGTGGGGCCCGAGAGAGTTAGTTGGGACGAGCGCCCCTCCCACCCCATCTCACGTAACCTGGAGAGGTGGGGGCGCCACCCCTAGGGCAGCCGCCCCTCCCGGCTTGGGGGGCAAGTTTCCTAGGGGGTGAGGGTACCCAAACCCATCTAGGGTTTCCCCGGACCGCCGCCCCTCCTCTAGATCCATCTAGAGGGGCCAGCCCCCTTTCCCCTTCCCCTATAAATAGTGAGGGGTGGGAGGACAGTCACACTCCTTCCCTTGGCGTAGTCCCCTCCCTCCCCAACACCTCCTCTTCCTCCATAGTGCTTGGCGAAGCCCTGCTGGAGAACCACGAGCTCCACCACCACGCCGTCATGCTATCAGAGTTCTCCCTCAACTTCTCCTCTCCCCTTGCTGGATCAAAAAGTAGGAGACGTCCCCGGGTTGTACGTGTGTTGAACGCGGAGGCGCCGTCCGTTCGGCGCTAGATTGGATCTTCCGCAATTTGAATCGTCGCGAGTACGACTCCATCATCCATGTTCTTATAACTCTTCCGCTTAGCGATCTTCAAAGGTATGAAGATGCTCATCCTCTCCCTCTCTTGTTGCTAGAATATCCGTAGATTAATCTTGGTGATGCATAGAAAATTTTGAATTTCTGCTACGTTCCCCAACAGTGGTAAGAACGAGTAAAGTAACTTGCCGGTAACGAGATTCAACGAGGTATTGGGATACCGACGATCGAACCTCGGGCAAGTAACGTAACGATTGACAAAGGGAATTGTATACGGGATTGCTTGAATCCTCGACATCGTGGTTCATCCGATGAGATCATCGTGGAACATGTGGGAGCCAACATGGGTATCCAGATCCCGCTGTTGGTTATTGGCCAGAGAGCTGTCTCGGTCATGTCTGCATGATTCCCGAACCCGTAGGGTCTACACACTTAAGGTTCGATGATGCTAGGGTTATAGGGAAGATTTGTATGTGATTACCGAATGTTGTTCGGAGTCCCGGAGATCCCAGATGTCACGAGGAGTTCCGAAATGGTCCGGAGGTGAAGATTTATATATGGGAAGTCATCATACGGCCACTGGAGATATTCGGGGGTATACCGGTATTGTACCGGGACCACCGGAGGGGTTCCGGGGGTCCACCTGCCCAGGGCCTTATGGGCTGTAGGTGGAAGGGGACCAGCCCCTAAGTGGGCTGGGCGGCACCCCCCCTAGGGCCCATGCGTGCCAAGGAGCCCAGGTTTCACAAGAAGACCAGGCACATCAAGCTTCGCTTCAACTCCATTCGTGAAAATGTTCAAGATGGAGACATAGATATTTGTAAAGTGCATACGGATCTGAATGTCGCATATCCGTTGACTAAACCTCTTCCGCGAGCAAAACATGATCAACACCAGAACTCTATGGGTGTTCGATTCATCACAGTGTAACTAGATTATTGACTCTAGTGCAAGTGGAAGATTGTTGGAAATATGCCCTAGAGGCAATAATAAAATGGTTATTATTATATTTCCTTGTTCATGATAATTGTCTATTATTCATGCTATAATTGTATTGACCGGAAACCGTAATACATGTGTGAATACATAGACCACAACATGTCCCTAGTGAGCCTCTAGTTGACTAGCTCGTTGATCAATAGATGGTCATGGTTTCCTGACCATGGACATTGGATGTCATTGATAACGGGATCACATCATTAAGAGAATGATGTGATGGACAAGACCCAATCCTAAGCATAGAACAAGATCATGTAGTTCGTTTGCTAAGAGCTTTTCTAATGTCAAGTATCATTTCCTTAGACCATGAGATTGTGGAACTCCCGGATACCGTAGGAATGCTTTGGGTGTACCAAACGTCACAACGTAACTAGGTGGCTATAAAGGTGCACTACAGGTATCTCCGAAAGTGTCTGTTGGGTTGACACGAATCGAGAATGGGATTTGTCACTCCGTATGACAGAGATGTATCTCTGGGCCCACTCGGTAATGCATCATCATAATGAGCTCAATGTGACTAAGTAGTTAGTCACGGGATCATGCATTATGGAACGAGTAAAGTGACTTGCCGGTAACGAGATTGAGCGAGGTATTGGGATACCGACGATCGAATCTGGGGCAAGTAACGTACCGATTGACAAAGGGAATTGTATATGGGATTGATTGAATCCCCGACATCGTGGTTCATCTGATGAGATCATCGTGGAACATGTGGGAGTCAACATGGGTATCCAGATCCCGCTGTTGGTTATTGGCCGGAGAACTGTCTCGGTCATGTCTGCATGGTTCCCGAACCCGTAGGGTCTACACACTTAAGGTTCGGTGACGCTAGAGTTGTTATGAGAAATAGTATGTGGTTATCGAAGGTTGTTCGGAGTCCCGGATGAGATCCTGGACGTGACGAGGAACTCCGGAATGGTCCGGAGGTGAAGATCAATATATTGGACGAAGGGGTATTGAAGTCTGGAATTGTTCTGGGAGAACCGGGTGACAGTCAGCGTGACCGAAAGGTGTTTCGGAGGCCCCGACAAGCGTTGGGGGGCCTTATGGACCAAGGGGAGGGGGCACACTAGACCACTAAGGGGTTGTGCGCCCCTCCCAACCCCTCTCACGTAACCTGGAGATGTGGGGGCGCCTCCCTTAGGGCAGCCGCCCCTCACGGCTTGGGGGGCAAGTTTCCTAGGGGTGGGGGTGCCCAAACCCATCTAGGGTTTCCCCTATGGCCGCCACCCATCCCCTAGGGAACCCTAGGGCGCCTCCTCCACCCCCCCCCCCCCCCTTCCCCCTATATATAGTGAGGGAGAGAGAGGGCAGCCGCACCTTTCCCCTGGCGCAGCCCTCTCCCTCCTCCAACACCTCCTCCTCCTCCGTAGTGCGTGACGAAGCCCTGCTGGAGAACCACGAGCTCCACCATCACCACGCCGTCGTGCTGTCGGAGTTCTCCCTCAACTTCTTCTCTCCCCTTGCTGGATTAAGAAGGAGGAGACATCCTCGGGCTGTACGTGTGTTGAACGCGGAGGCGCTGTCCGTTCCGCGCTAGATCGGATCTTCCGCGATTTGAATCGCCGCGAGTACGACTCCATCATCCGCGTTCTTGTAACGCTTCCGCTTAGCGATCTTCAAAGGTATGAAGATGCTCATCCTCTCCCTCTCTTGTTGCTAGAATATCCATAGATTGATCTTGGTGATGCGTAGAAAATTTTGACTTTCTGCTACGTTCCCCAACATAGTAAGTTTACGTAACGAATAGCTGCTCGTGGGTGTAGTATTATTGAAAAAAAGGCCCAAAGCCCCAAAGACACACATATACAAACATCGATCTCGGCATATACCACAAGTTCAAGCCGGCGTTGAGTGAAAAAAAAAAAAGCAAAGCCGGCAGATCCTAACCGAAGCCTCAAACCTTTCTCTGAAACTGCGAGGAGGGCGGCAGCGATCGCTCCTGCTTTGCCCAGGCAAGTAGCCATCACGATGGCTAGGACCTTGACGTACAGCATCTGTCATCGGGTCCTGCGGCGGATACTCGTCGTGTCCCTCCTGATCCGAGACCCTACATCCGCCGCTAGGGCCGAGCAGGAGGTAGCCGACAACAACAGCGTCGTGACTGAGCCTGAGGCCGAGGAGGAACCTGCGGAGAGGCGGACGCGCAGCCGTCGTGTCGACCGTCTACCGGAAGAGATCCTGGTGTGGGAGATCCTCGTGCGCCTTCCGGCCAGGGACATCCTCCGTTGTCGCGCTGTCTGTCGGTCCTGGCGCCGCCTCGCTTCCGCCCCTGATTTCCTCCTCACCCACCACCGGCGCCAGCCGTCGCTCCCCCTCGTCGTGCTCTACAGCGGCACATGCAGTACAAATAGAGAGGCCGGTCTCCCAATATTGGGGTGCGACCGCGGGCGGCCTGTCCTTGGGTTCGACGACTACAACGACTGCGATGTCTTCAAGCTGCACTCCGCCTGCGACGGCCTTGTCCTGATCAGCGGGTCTGACGGTTGCTTCAACATATGTAACCCAGCCACGCGTCAGTGTGCTCCACTCCGGAGCCTCGACCACATCAACATCAAGATAGCGGCGATGTACCTGCACGACCGATTGGGCGAGTACCGCATCCTATACTGGAAAGAGAGCCACTGGGATGGGAGGCGGCACAAAGCCGCTGCCTGGTACATCCTTACTGTGCAGCAGAGAGGCTCACCGAGGTGCATCGGAGTTCCTTCAGATACCCCTACCATCGTGAAAGCTATGATGGCCGGGAACAGAATGGACCCTCTTTATGTGGACCCACCAGTCGTGTTTGGTAGCTGCCTTCACGGGGAACCTGGATGGCTTCGCAACAATGTGGAGGGCATACTCATTTTTGACACAGAGGTCGAGTCATTCAGGCACATGTGTTGCCCACCTAGTTCTACCAGCTGCGACACTTGCTTATTCAACTTGGAAGGTTTGATTGGCTTCAGTTGCTTCGACGATGGGAGGAGAGTGGCCAGAATCTGGGTACTGGAGGACTACGAGAAGGAGGTATGGTCATTCAAGTACCATGTTAAATTCCAGGTGGAGAGATTATGTCGCCATAGAGATACACGACATTTCATTTTGTCCCACAAGGGAGATATGTTGGTCTACAGCATGTCCGCACGTTACATGTTCCACTGTGATAGCAATGGCACATTGCTAGAGGAATTCCAATGGAATCCCATGTCACATGATTTGAGCATTAGTGGGCATAGGTTCAAAGAAAGCCTTGTCAAGCATGAGTTCTTCATGAGGCGAGGTACCACCAGTGCTCGACAACCAAGTTTTTTCCAAAGGCTCTAAATAGGTACCTCCACAGACCTATATTTCCCATCTTTTGTGAGTTTTATAATGCACTGATTTAACAGAGCTATTTCTCTCCTCATTGACAAGGTATCTTCCATACAATCCGAGTTTACGGACCTTTAAGTCGGTCTTGTTGATTACATGTGGAAGTATCCACATATAAATGCTATCTCAGTTTGCATGCAAACATGTCACCGGTACATATTTGGTTACATTTGGATGCCACCGTGCTTAGACACTTAAAAAATGTAAAATACCGCATGGAAATAATCAGTTTGATGTATGTCTATATATAAGAATAAATATTCCTCATCTAGGGCCAAATTAACTTCTCAAATTTGATTTATCTAATTTGGAAAAGTTGTGAATTACCGCTGGGATGTAATTAAGTACGCCCTGCTAATTTTTTTCCGAGTGCCAGCATTTTTTCAACTGTGACACCCTACTAACATTGGAAGATAAGACGTTGCGTGTCATAAATTTCGAGAGAAGGATAAAAACTTCTTGCTTCACACCTTAAACAAAAAGTGTCCGTTGGGAACTGTAAATCTTGCTAGTTGTTGCCTATGCATTCATGAAGTGTGAAGGTAAACTTGGCTATATGTATAACATCAAACATTAGTTGCCACTCGATAGTTGTTGATCTTTTCATTTTCTTATGACAACACGTAGGTCAGTAGCGCAAGGATAGACTTTAGTTGTTCTTTCTCAAAACACGGTTTCTCCTCCATGGTAGAGGATACTTTTTAACCGCCATCTCACTATGTTGTGTGGCAATCTCTATAGTAAGGTTATTGTGTATAATGTAGATACAATGTCGAGACTTGCAAGTCAAGAAATTTTCTGGTGGATTCGTTCCGTTAGTGTTGCACTCTATAACTCGTAGGTTTTCGTGCCTCCTGAATTCAGTTATTTTAATGATGTATGAAATGCATTTTCGGTTCCTATATTATGCATGGAATATTGTTCCAATTTGTTATAATTAGATTGAAATTTTGTTCCACTTGCCTTGTGCATATGTCCATTTAAGCTACCCTATCACAAATCTTAAGCCTCCACAGATGCTAGTTTAATTTTAAAGTTCAGATCTAATTCTTATTAATATATAAGTTATTGACATTGGATGACTCTGCTGTTTGCAGGTTGTGGCAGACCAACACCTATGTTGAGTACTTAGATACAACGTGAAGATTAATTTTCAGGTGCGGCCAATGATAGAATCGATTTTGTCATGAGACAGTCTTGTCCAAACTCAACATAGACACATATCTCAGCTCTTACTTGTGCTCCTTGAGTTCATTTTCTTTTGGTCCTAATGTACTATTCATTGTTATCGCAGTTTTCTTGGTTTCTGTACTGGTTATAAGTTCTAAATAGATATTTTCAGACCAAGAAAACAAACATTCAATATCTTCTTGCACGTAAGTTTGTCCCACGGCTGCACAACACCGACACATTGATTGGCCAAAGTGGGAGGGCTGGTCAGTAGTGACATGCCTCATGCATGATCGGCCATATGATGGACACCACTGATTGGTCGGCCTTTGACGGGTCGCCGACGGGTCAGAGATGATGATTTACTTTTTTGGAACTGTCGTCAGCGCGGGGTGGGGACTTTCCACAAGAATTTTGATCTTGTTTCAAAAACATCCCGTAGTAGTATAAGTAGTTGTACTGAGCGGTGGCACAACCTACCCCCCCCCCCCCCCCCCCCCCCCCTCCTCTCACACCTGCTGTTGCGTTGAACTTCAATGGAATTGATCTAGTTGATCAAACCGTTGGATATTCCTGCCAATGTCCTGTCCCAAAGCTAGTAGCGGCAAGAACTAAGTCGAAGCCACCAGGGGATGACATAGTGAACTTAAATATGGATGGTGCTATAGATGTATCTGGAGGATGTGCGGGATGTGGTGTGGCGGCGTGCAACCAAGCGGGATCCTTCCTCGCTGGTAGGTGCTTCCGATATATCGGGATCATCGATCCCTTTGTCAGAGAAATCTTGGCCTGCCAGGATGCCCTGGTGTTGGCTGCTGAATGGTGTTGGATAAAGATTACCAATGAATCAGATTGTAAAGCCCTTGTGGACGACTAACATCAAGGGAACGACTGGTCCGTTGGTGGCCCATCTCTCAAACTTTCAGATGTTTGAGCTGCAATTTTCTGGGAGAGGCAAATGATGCAGCTCACAAATGTGTTAAGCATGCACTATTTGTAGACATGGATTGTGTGTCCTTCAATGTAATCCATGACTTTGTGAATGCCGCGGTGCAAATCAGAATATTGAGTACAATCGCTGAATGAATAAATGCCATTGAGGGCGTGCTACTAAAAAACATACGTGCTAGAAATTAAGGTGGTACCTTTCCGGCTCGAGCATGAATGTTGCATGTAGAAGGACAAGTTATGGGCTGTGCAATCGCAATGTATTGATCGGTGCACCAGGCACGTATATATAAGTACAGAGGTGGGCCACAACCTCAACTATACAAGGAAACAGGAGGTGGGCCCTACACACACATATACACGTACACAATATACTCAACACCCCCCCGCAGTCGAAGCGGCGCCAGTGACGCAGAGACTGGAACGGAACTCCTCAAAGGTGGAAGTCGGCAGTCCCTTCGTCATCACATCAGCGAACTGCTGAGCGGTCGGCACATGGAGAACCCGCATGCGTCCAAGAGCCACCTGCTCGCGCACAAAGTGAATGTTCAGCTCGATGTGTTTAGTCCGGCGATGATGAACGGGGTTGGCGGAGAGGTACACCGCAGAGACGTTGTCGCAGTAGACAACTGTAGCCTGGGAGACATCGTGATGTAGCTCCTGAAGTAACTGTCGAAGCTAGGTGCACTCGGCGACAGCGTTGGCCACAGCTCGGTACTCAGCCTCCGCGCTAGAGCGCGAAACCGTGGGTTGTCGCTTGGACGACCACGAGACGAGGGAAGGACCGAGGTAGACGCAGTAGCCAGAGGTGGACCGACGAGTATCCGGGCAGCCGGCCCAGTCTGCATCGGAGTAAGCCACCATCTCCAGAGAAGTGGACGCCGTGAGTGTCAACCCCAGGGACATCGTGCCGCGGATGTAGCGAAGGATCCGCTTCATGAGAGTCCAGTGAGAGTCACGAGGGGCGTGCATGTGGAGACACACCTACTGGACAGCATACTGAAGATCCGGTCGGGTGAGTGTCAAGTACTGTAGAGCGCCGACAATGGACCGGTAGAATGGAGCATCCGACGCAGGCGAACCCTCAAGAGCAGAAACCTTGGCCTTCGTGTCAACAGGAGTAGCAACAGGATGGCAGTTGAGCATGCCAGCGCGCTCAAGAAGCTCATGGGCATACTTCTGTTGATGAAGAAAGAAACCGTCCGGACGCCGAACGACCTCAATACCAAGGAAATAATGTAGAGCACCCAAGTCCTTGATAGCAAACTCGTCACGTAACCGGAGAGTAATCTGCTGAAGAACGGCTGCGGAGGAGGCTGTCAGGATGATGTCGTCGACGTAAAGCAGCAAATATGCAGTCGTGTCACCGTGGCGATAGACAAACAGTGAGGCGTCCGAGCGAGTGACGCTGAAGCCCAGTGTCTGAAGAAACCCGGCGATCCGCTGGTACCAGGCGCGGGGTGCCTGCTTGAGCCCATAAAGAGAGCGCGACAGCAGGCACACATGGCCGGAAAATGAAGCGTCGACGAAGCCGGTGGGTTGCTCACAAAACACCTGCTCCTCAAGATGGCCGTGGAGAAAGGCGTTGGAGACATCCATCTGGTGAACAGGCCAGCCGCGAGATACGGCGAGCTGGAGGACAGTGCGGATCGTGCCCGGTTTGACAACCGGGGCGAACGTCTCCGTGAAATCAACTCCAGCGCGCTGGCGGAAACCGCGGACCACCCAGCGAGCCTTGTAGCGCTCAAGTGAACCGTCTGAGCGGGTCTTATGGCGAAAGACCCACTTGCCGGTGAAGACGTTGGCGCGAGGAGGCCGGGGAACCAGGGTCCAGGTGCGGTTCCGCTGAAGAGCGTCGAACTCTTCCTGCATCGCCGCAAGCCAGTGAGGATCACGGAGGGCGGCGCGGGCGGACGCAGGAATGGGTGACGGCTCCACGGCAGAGGCGGCGAGGACGTACTCGTCACGCGAGTACCGGAGACTCGGGCAGTGAATGCCGGCGCGAGCACGGGTGACGGGGCCGGACGGGGCCACCGGGGCCGGCGAGGCGGCCGGCGAGACGGCCGGCGAGGCAGCCGGCGAGGCGGCGGGCATCGCGGCCGGCGAGGGGGCCGGCGTCGCGGCCGGCGAGGAGGCCGGCGAGGCGGCCGGCGTCGAGTCGGCAGAGGCGGCGGCCGAGTCCATAGGCGGCGAGGCGGCCGACGGCGAGGCCGTCCCTGTGGCGGAGGAGTTACCCGACCCCGTGGCGCCCGAGTCGGGGGCGGCAGGTGAAGGCGGGGCGCCGGCCGCACCGTCAGAGCCGGCCGGGGAGGGCGCCGGCAGTGGGGCTCGGGGACCGCCAAAGCCCGGAGGCGGTCCACGAACCAGGCGTGCTCGTCCACCTGACGAGGTCGTCGATGGGCCGCCGGTGGCCGGCGGCGACGAGACGACAAGGGGTGCCTGCTGCTGAAACGGGAAGACCATCTCATCAAAGTAAACGTGTCGGGAGGTGAAAACACGGTGAGAGACTGTATCGTAGCAGCGGTAGCCCTTAGTGTTAGGTGGGTAGCCGAGAAAGATGCATGCGACGGAGCGGGGTGCGAGCTTATGAGGCGCAGTGGCACGATGCTAGGATAGCACAGGCAGCCGAAGATGCGAAGCCCTTCATAAGTGGGGGGTGCACCGAAGAGAAGGTGGTGAGGTGTAAAGTTCCCGCGAGTACGGCATGGACGGATGTTGATGTGGAGGGAAGCGATGGCTAGAGCGTCAGGCCAAAAGCGCGGGGGCACATTGGCGTGAAAGAGAAGAGTCCTAACGCAGTCATTAAGAGTGCGAAGGATGCGCTCAGCACGACCGTTCTGCTGCGAGGTGTACGGGCAAGTGAGACGAAAAATCGTGCCATGTGTGGTGAGAAGATTACGAACAGCAGTGTTGTCAAACTCCTTCCCGTTGTCGGTCTGCAACGCGAGAATGGGTCGACCAAATTGCGTGCGAACGTAAGAGTAGAAGCCGGCAAGAGTGGAGATGACGTCGGACTTGCGGCGCAATGGGAAGGTCCACACATAATGCGAAAAATCGTCAAGAATGACAAGGTAATAAAGAAAGCCCGTATTACTTGCAACAGGAGATGTCCAAACATCACTATGAATCAACTCAAACGGGTACGATGCAACAAAGGAAGAAGGCCTAAACGGAAGACGGGCATGTTTGCCGAGGCGGCATGCATGACACGAGTGATCCTCGTTCTTATTACACGTGAAAGAAAAACTCCGAAGTATGTGGCGAAGCATGGCAGGATTAGGATGACCCAAGCGAGCGTGCCAGAGATCCACTCCGGTGGCGAGAGCGACAGGGGCGGCGGAAGTGGTGGAGGCGGCGGAGTGAACCGGGTAGAGCTCGTCGGGGCTGTCACATCGGTGGAGCACCATCCGCGTGCGAGCATCCTTAACAGAAAAACCACATTCGTCAAATTCAACAGTGACCGGGTTTTCACGTGTAAGAGAACGAACGGAAACAAGATTTTTAATAAGATCAGGAGAAACAAGAATATTAGACATGGATATAGGAATGGAGTTAGACGGAAAATATGTATGTCCAATATGAGTAATAGGAAGAGAAGAACCGTCGCCGACGGTGATGCGGTTGGAGGTGTGGACAGGATGGGCGGAGTGGAGGTTACCAGGGTACGCCGCCATATGAGCGGTGGCGCCACTGTCCATGTACCAATCGCCGCCGCCGGTGTAGCTGGACGGGGAAGGGGCGGTGTGGAGAGCCGCCAGGAGAGCCGGGTCCCACGGCGCCGGCGGGAGGGACGGCGTAGACGTCAGGGGCAGCGGCGGCGGCCCGCCTGGCGGCGGCTGCTGCCCGTAGGGCGCCGCATAGGGCTGCGGCGCGGCGTAGTACGCCTGGTGTGACGGAGGCCGGGTGCCGAGAAGACCCGGAGAAGGAGCCCGTGGAACCGGCATGGAGTAGGCGTGGACGACGCTGGTCCACGGGTTCTGGCCGGCGTACCACGGGGCCGCCGGCTGAGGGGCCGGCTGCTGCTGGCGAGGTGCTCCTCCCTGAGCACCGCCGCCGCCACCGCCTCCCTGCTTGCGGCCACCCCGGCGGCCGCCGCGACGGCCTCCCCCATTGGCCGCCGGCTGGGGCGGCGGGAAGGGTGTGGGTGGGGCGGGCGGGAAGCCGGGCGGGAAGGCGGGTGCCGCCGGCTGGGGCGGCGTCGGGCGGGGCGGTGGCGGGGCCGAACCCCCGCGGGTGCCGGCAACAAGGGCGGTGTGGGTCGCGCGCGTCCTGGCTGCCCGCATCCAGCGTTCCTCCAGCTTGAGGTACGCGACCACCTTGCCAAAGGTGGGCTCCGGGATGAGGGTGAGGTTGGAGGCGGCGTTCCCGAAGTCCTCGTTGAGGCCGCCGGAGAGGGTGCTGATGAGGAGCTCGTCGCCGATCTTCTCCCCCAGATCACGGAGCTCATCGGCGAGCTTCTTGAGGCGCATGCAAAAATCATCGATGGACGAGTCAAGTTGCTGGCACCTGTAAAACTCACCATAGAGGAGGACCTTGCGCTGCAGCCGATTGTCGGTGAAGAGGCCGTTGAGCTTGGTCCAGACCGCATAGGCGTCGTCCTCGTCGTTCAACACGGTGTGGAAGATGTCGCTGGAGATGGTGAGGTAGAACCAGCGGATGATGGTGGCGTCGAGGATCATCCACTCCTCGTCGTGGATCATGAGCGCGGAGTCCACGGTGCCGTCCACGTGGCTGTGAAGAAGGTACTCACGGAACACGAGCGAAAAGTACCGCTTCCACGCGGAATAGGAGGCGGTGGTGTGGTCAAGCTTGACCGGGACGCGCTCATGGATGTTGAGGTCGCGGACGAGGGTGACATCGGGACCGGCGAACGGGTTGGAGACGGTGGAGGAGGAGGAGCTCATGGTGGCGGCGGTGATCGGGTTGGGGCGCGGCGCAGGGTACAGAGGGGGCGCGGCGCGGGTTGCAGAGGGAGAGGAGGCGCGGCGCGGGTTGGGAGGGGGTTGGTGGGCGGCGCGGGTGGAGAAGGGAGAGAGGTGCGGCGCGGGTAGGAGAGGAGGCGGAAGCGGTGCTGGGCGGCGGCGGCGGCCTCGGGACAGGAGGCTGCGGCGGCGGCGAGCGAGGCGGGTGGGTGATGGCGTCGGTTACCAGGGCGGCGGCGGCAGCCGAGGGGAGGGCGGCGGCGGCGGCGGCGGCTAGGGTTAGGATCTTGCTGCGATAGATACCATGTAGAAGGACAAGTTATGGGCTGTGCAATCGCAATGTATTGATCGGTGCACCACGCACGTATATATAAGTACAGAAGTGGGCTACAACCTCAATTATACAAGGAAACAGGAGATGGGCCCTACACACATATACACGTACACAATATACTCAACATTGCCGAGTAACAGCACCCCTGGCGGTTCAAGGGAACCGAAGCAGCCAGCCAGAAGGAATGATCGAAGAGAACACTGCCTATTAACTACAACTATATATATGACCTATATTCTTTTTGAATGAAAAAGAATATAGATCATATATATATAGTTGTAATTAGTAGGCAGTGTAACAGATCCCTGATTTTGTAATATCCGATGTGCTTGAGCGTGAGGCCGCGGGTGAACCTGTGGCGAGGCGGACGCGCAGCCGCCACCACTCCGCCGCCATAGCCCAAGTCCCGGAGGAGATCGTGGCACGGGAGATCCTTATCCGCCTTCCGTCCAGGGACATCCTCCGCTGCCGCGCGGTTAGCCGCTCGTGGCGCCGCCTTGCCTCCACCCCTGATTTCCTCCACGCCCACCACCGGCGTCAACCGTCTCTCCCCCTCGCTGAATTCTACAGTGCAGCCAGTACAAATACAGAGGCCAGCCTCCCGGCCTTGGAGTCTTGGCCTATCCTCAGGTTCAATGACCACGACGACTACTATGGCTTCAAGCTACAAGCTTCTTGCGACGACTTCCTCCTGCTCAGACGGTCTGGTGATGCTTTACCATCTGCAACCCAGGCACGCGTCAGTGCGCTCCACTGCCAGGCCTCCACGACGAAGGCCACATCAAGATTTTGACGTTGTACCTGCACCACCCGTCCAACAAGTACCGCGTCATGTACTGGAAAGGGGAAAACCACGACCAAGCAGTTGCCTGCTACATCTTATGCTGGGGCAGAGAGGCTCGCCGAGATGCATTGGAGTTCCTTCAGATAATCCCGCCATTGAGAAGCTATGATGGCCGGGAACAAAGTGACCCCTTTTAAGGTGTCCCCACCCATCATGTTCGGCAACTGCCTTCACTGGGAACCTGGATGGCTTTACTATGATGTTGGTGGCATAGTCGTTCCTGACATGCTGGTTGAGTCATTCAGATCCATGGGTTCCCTGCCTGGTGCTACAAGCTGTTGCACACGTTTGTGCGACATGGATGGTTTGATTGGTTCAGTTGTTTCGACGATGGTAGGACTGTCGTGAAAATTTGTTTGCTGGAGGACTACAAGAGGGAGGTATGGTCATTCAAGTACCATGTTAAATTCCCTGTGGAGAGCCTGTGCCACCATACAGATACACAACATGTCATTTTATCCCATAGGGGAGATGTGCTGGTCTACAACATTTGTGCATGCTACATGTTCCATTGTGACAGCACCGGCAAGCTGCTAGAGGAATTCCACTGGAATCCCCGGTCACAAGGTTGGAGTGCCATTGGGTACAAGTTAAAAGGAAGTCTTGTCAAGCACGAGTTCTTCACGAGGCGAGGTGCTCCCAGTGCTGACAACAAAGTTTTTTTTCGAAGGATCTAAATTAAGGTACATATTTATATCATCTCATGTTCTATCACTAGTAGAAAAGGGGGCAAAGGTCCAGGCCGGGTCAGCCCATTAGTCCCGGTTCAGTCCAGAACCGGGACCCATGGGGGCATTGGACCCTGTTCGTGAGCCCCGGGGGTCGGCCGGGCCACGTGGACCATTGGTCCCGGTTCATCTGGACTTTTTGGTCCCGGTTGGTGGGACGAACCGGGACCAATGGGCCTTGCTTCTGGCCCACCACCATTGGTCCCGGTTGGTGGCTTGAACCGGGACCAATGCATTAGAAAATAAATAAGTAATTAGAATTTTGTTCAAAACATTAATAGCAAAAAGAATTATCATAAAAGAAAATAAATAAGTAGTTAGAATTTTGTTACAAAGTTTAATAGCAAAAAAAATTATCATAAAAGAAAATAAATAAGTAATTAGAATTTTGTTCAAAACATTAATAGCAAAAAGAATTATCATAAAATAATATAAATAAGTAATTATAATTTTGTTACAAAGCTTAATAGCAAAAAGAATTATCATAAAAGAAAATAAATAAGTAATTACAATTTTGTTCAAAACATTAAAAGCAAAAAGAATTATCATAAAAGAAAATAAATAAGTAATTAGAATTTTGTTACAAACTTTAATACAAAAAGAATTATCATAAAAGAAAATAAATAAGTAATTAGAATTTTGTTCAAAACATTAATAGAAAAAAGAATTATCATAAAAGAAAATAAATAAGTAATTAGAATTTTGTTACAAAGTTTAATAGCAAAAAGAATTATCACAAAAGAAAATAAATAAGTAATTAGAATTTTGTTCAAAACATTAAAAGCAAAAAGAATTATCATAAAAGAAAATAAATAAGTAATTAGAATTTTGTTACAAACTTTAATAGCAAAAAGAATTATCATAAAAGAAAACAAATAAGTAATTAGTATTTTGTTCAAAACATTAAAAGCAAAAAGAATTATCATAAAAGAAAATAAATAAGTAATTAGAATTTTGTTACAAAGTTTAATAGCAAAAAGAATTATCATAAAAGAAATAAATAAGTAATTAGAATTTTGTTCAAAACATTAAAAGCAAAAAGAATTATCATAAAAGAAAATAAATAAGTAATTAGAATTTTGTTACAAACTTTAATAGCAAAAAGAATTATCATAAAAGAAAATAAATAAGTAATTAAAATTTTGTTCAAAACATTAAAAGCCAAAAGAATTATCATAAAAGAAAATAAGTAAGTAATTAGAATTTTGTTACAACTCTAATAGCAAAAAGAATTATCATAAAAGAAAATAAATGAGTAATTAGAATTTTCTTCAAAACATTAAAAGCAAAAGGAATTATCATAAAAGAAAATAAGTAAGTAATTAGAATTTTGTTACAAACTTTAATAGCATAAAGAATTATCATAAAAGAAAATAAATAAGTAATTAGAATTTTGTTCAAAACATTAAAAGCAAAAAGAATTATCATAAAAGAAAATAAATAAGTAATTAGAAAAAAAAGAAAGCAAAAAAACTGGGGAAAAATTAAAAAAAGTGCCACCTACAGGCCACCACGGCCTGCATATGACTAGAAACCCATTACTAGGGCGAGGATGCAGGCCCGCAGTAGGCCCAATAGGCCCACAAGCACAGATAGTGATTTTAGGCCCGTAAGCCTGCAGTAGAGAGGAGCTCGAAGTGGTTGGTTCGATAGGGCTTATAAACCACTCCGAGCCCCTCTCGGCTAGCGAGGTGGGACTAAACATAGCACCGCACCGCGCCAGTTCCAGCGCACGCCCTTTGGTCCCGGTTGTTGGCACCAACCAGGACTAAAGGGCGCATTGGTCCCGATTTGTGGCACCAACCGAGACCAATGCCTTTTTTTGTCCCAGTTTGTGACACCAACCGGGACCAAAGGTCTCTGTTTCCCGCCCTTTGGGCTGCTGAAAAGAGGCCTTTGGTCCCGGTTGGTGGCACCAACCGGGACTAAAGGGGGGCATTAGTCCCAGTTTGTGCCACGAACCGGGACCAATGCCTTTGCTATATAAGTAGCACTTAGGAAAATTTCAGAACCGCCCATCCCCACTTCGATCTCTCCTCCTCCTCTCCCCCGACGGCGGCGAATCCATCCACGACGCCGGCAGGCTGCCCGAGCCAGCCCTTGCCACGCCCTCGTCCCGCGCCGCCCCGGCCCGCGCCGCACCTCACCGTCGACCATCGCCGCGCCGCCCCGCCCCACGCCGCACCTCGCCGTCGTCGTCGCCGTGAGCAACTAATTTAATTTGACGTTAGTAGTAGTTAATTTAGATGTGTAGTTAATTTTGTTAGATTTTTTTTAGATTTTTTTTGTAGTTCATCGATTTTTTTTGTTAGATGTGTAGTAATTTACATGTGTAGTTCATATATTTTTCTGTTAGATTTTTTTCATATTGTGTAATTAATTTGTTCATATTGTGTTAGATTTTTTTTCTGTTAATAGATTTTTTTGGTGATATTATTGTTGAATATGCATGTTTGTATGTTCATATATATGCAAAGATCGAATATGTCAAATTTTTATGATTTTTTTCTGTTCATAGAATTTTTATGATTTTTTCTGTTGTAATTTTGTTCATAGAATTTTAATAATTTTTTGTTCATAGTATTTTCTTTGTCAATTTATTGTGTATGTATAGGAAAATTGTGAATATATAAGTCATTTATGAATATGTTCATATTTAGAATAGAACTATAGTTAAACTAGTTTATTTTTAGTAAGTACTACTTTATTTTATTTATAGTAAGTGCTTCAATAGTTGAACTAGCTAGTTGATTTAATAAACTACTTTATTTTACTATATATAGAAATAGTTTGTTTTTAGTAAGTACTACTTTATTTATTTATAGTAAGTGCTTAGTAGTTGAACTAGTTGATTTAATTAATAAAACTACTTTATTTAACTATATATAGAAGTAGTTCCCGCATCGACGTCAGCGATGCCTATCCCGCATCCTCGTCGTCGTCGACTCGGTGGTGGAGGCCTGCTTGATCACGGCCATATTCGGGACTGGGCTCCACCGGGCTGGTATTGGGAGGTGCTACCTTCTGGGAGAGTAGGTTGGTGAGGAGGCAGCCCGTTGTTGACCCGATCCTTGTTTGGTGGCGGTCGCGTGGGCCAGTGTTGGTGCCGAGGCTTCCGGACACCGCGGAGGTGGTACGTCACCGTGTCAGCGAGGAGGACGAGCACGTCCGTCGCTACATGGTTGCATTGGAGGGCAGGTTCAACAATACCTGGCAGATTCTTCAGGGATCTCACTGGAGCTATGATCCTGTGATGGTTCCTTATCTTTGGGTGTCCACCGCCCGCGACGATACCCGTCGGGCGCTACGGTTCTAGCTGTATTAGTGATGCTATATTAGTGATAATATTCGAGGATGTACGGACACAAGAGATGATGTACTTTTGCTTATAATTGAATGCATGCTAATTTGAATACTACTTTATTTTATGATTTGGTTTTGCTTATTTTATGATTTGGTTCTGCTTATTGAATGCTCATATTGGAAAAGTTCTCCTTCATTCTCGTGTGCTAGACAATTTGGTGTAATAATGCACTCGGGAATGAAAGGAGGAGCTACGTACCATCACCGATAGTCAACCCGTGATTAATAATAATGATCTAATTTAGAGTTTTTAGTACATATATTTAATTGTACAAGTTTAATATTTGAATTATGAACATAGGCCGGAAATGTCGTACTCGGACGACGAAAACCGCCCGGGGGAATGCGACTGGTGCCACGACGACCGAGGTATGTGCGACAGGTTCATTGAGCTGGACGAAGATTGGCGCTTCAGCATTAAGCTCGAGGAGACCTTCGATGTTCATACGGTACGCAGCGACGACAATAGTTTTTTTTGTAATTAAGCACGACTTCAACTATTTTAACATGTATTTTCATCTTTTCCAATTCGACTAGCTTATCCCATGCTATGCAAGATGCTATTTCTTGGAGAGGATGGGTTTTGAAGACCATGAATGTATGACAACCAAAAAAATTCTCCTAAGGACCCATCATGGTGTGGATTTTAAAGTAAAGCTGTACAATGCTGAGAGTGTAACCCATTTTGGTTGCAAAAATTGGGAAGCACTTTACAAGATGTATGGTTTTGATGATGGTATGCTTGTCACCATGGATCTTGGTGATCCTACAATCGAGCAAGACAATATGGAGATTTAGGTCCTTGTGGATACACCTCCAATTTTTCCCCCATGTGAGCTTAACATAGTTATTGTTTATTTTAAAATAGTTGACAGCTTATTTTCATTCTTCAAAGAATGTGCGGAAGATGGAAAAAACCCACTACACCGATGGCTCTGAATTAACTTATAAGAAGAAAAATCATCTGATCGCATTTTGTACTGATCTTGAGAATTACAACGTCTACAATCGAACTCCTCAACATTATGGTCAATACGTGCCACTAGTGCACGTGTTAAACTACGGTAACTACCATGGAGATACCCTGGTAAGATTTTTTACTATTACGACATCCGTGCATCTTTTTGCATACTTCTAAAACTAGTACATCATTGCTAACTACAAAGTTATTACTATGTTTTTCAACAGATAATACCAAATGATTGTGTGCCTCATCTGATGTATACGGACGGTAGCCTTCATGTTTTGAACATACAACCAGGTCTTTCTACGAATCTCAACTGTCCATACCGGGTTTCTAAAAGAAGTGGAGACATGACAATCAAAGAATGGAAAAAAATGTATGGACAGTTGTGAGGAGCTTCTTGGAAGCAAAAGGCAGCGAAGCGCAAGAATTGGAGACATGATGATCTCCATTCTTCATAATGGAGAGTCAGGGTCTATATTGTTTTATGCTATTTTACCTTAAGGGTGTTTAGGTCCTACCTGATACTGATGATCATGTGCTAAGAACAATTATGTAGGGTTGGGTTCGATGACTATGAGGATGATGATCGTATGACTTATTATTAGTAATGAGTAGAAGTTGTATGATGATGCATGATTAGTAGGACTTGTTATTATATATGATGATATATGATGCGAGCATGCATGAGTTATTATATCAGCGGGTGAAATGAACATAGCAGTAGCGTTGGTAAACCAAGGACGAAGATATAAGAGAGGACACTTCTCTCTATTAGCTAGCTAATAACAACCTAAAAATAACCCCCAAAACCCCTAAACCAGCCACTTTTTTTTTTAAAAAAAAGAAAAACATCAACTCCAGCCAGCTGCTGACGCGTGGAAGCCTTTGGGTCCCGGTTTATGTCACCAACCGGGACCAAAGGCCCGCCTGCCTGGGCTGCCTACAGCGGCCACGTGGATGCCCATCTGTCCCGGTTCGTGTAAGAATCGGGACTAAAGGGTGGAGGTATTAGTAACGACCCATTAGTCCCGGTTCAACAACCGGGACTAAAGGCCCTTACGAACCGGGACAAATGCCCTGTTTTCTACTAGTGTATATACCTTCTGAATTTATAGACCTTTTAAGTCAACATTTTTTTGGTAACATGTGGAAGTATCCAATGATATACTTTATCTCTGTTTGGCGCTAACATGTCACTGGTACATATTTGGTAACATTTGGATGCCCCAACGGTTAGGCCCATAAAATATGTATAATACCTCAAGATGAAAACAATCAGTTTGATGTTCCTCAGTTCCTCCACTTATAGTGCCCTCATATATATTCCATCTTACTTGGGAATGTTATGAATCAGCTGGGATGTAGGTATACAACAAACTAATGCCGCGGTCATTAATGTGGAGAAATAATTCAAATTTCATGCTTCGCATGGTACAAGGAAAATATGTGTGTTAGGTATTTTAGATGTTATTAATTGATTTGTGTATGCACTTGGTGAAGTGTGAAAGTAAATTCAGCTATGTTCAACATCAAACTTCAGTTACCACACTATAGTTGGTGCTCTGTTTTTTTATGGTAACACATGTCACTAGCGCAAATAGATCATTAATGGGTGAACGTAACACACATATGGCTTACGACTAGACGGTGCTTCATGTCGTTCGATCAACGTCGCAGCTGTTCTCCGGCCCGTGATGCCATGGTGCGAGCTGACGTAGGTCAAGTTGGTCACTCAGAGCTTCGGTCATGCGATAGTGGTGTCCTAGAATTTATATGTTCTTTCTCAAAAAATGGTTTCTCCTTCATGGAAGAGGTCAACTTAACAACCATCTTGATATGTTTTGTGATAGTCCTTATGATAAGGTTACAGTTAAGTGTAGATACAACATCAAGGCTACAAGCCAGAGAGAATATTAGCCGGGTTAATTCCATTAGTGGTGTACTCTGACTCCATGCCATAGGCAATTGTGCCTTTTATGCCGTCTGAGTTCCAGCCATTTTATCGATGTATGAAATGCATTTTGGGTTTATGCACCGACTATTATGTTTACATTTGTTACATTTGAGACTGCACCTTCTCAAATTTCCTTGCACTTTCCTTTTGGTTATGTCCATTTATGCTTACCCCATTACAAATCTTAAGCCTCATGGATGCTAGTTTAATTTTAAGCTTCAAATCAATTTCTTATTAATATAAGTCACTGATGCTGGTTGTCTCTTCTATTTTTAGGCGATGACGGAACCAACACCTTTGTCGTAAAGGAGTATAGGGCTACACCGGAAAGATAAATTTTAGTTGCACGAAGTGAGAGAACTTGAACTATTTGTGCCAAGTCTCAGTCCAATCACAACCTAGACACACTACAATGTCTCAGTTATAAGACTTAAATAGTTGTTTTCACACTGAAAATAATTAAAACAGACATTTGTTGCATTGTTGCACATTAACTTGTGCATCCGGTGGATTGTGTCGTACGTTAGAAAACCCGAGGCACATGCTGATCATATATACGAGGATAAGTAATCACAACACGACATCACAAATTTGTAACGAGGTTCAACACATAATGGGTTTTGACACTCCCGAAGGCATAATGGGTTATTGATTAGAAAATAAAAAATAGAGAAGGATTAAAAAAGAGTGAATTCCTAATCCAACAAAAAAAAATCCACAATGTCACCAGGTGCGAGGATACTATTTCCCTCCTCTGATCAGGAAGTTATTAATATTTTATTCTTGTGAGATTTGTCATAATATGAGCCAGACAACACAAATGTGGGAGTGTCTAAACGCCACGATTATTCAAACTGTGTTCCAATATGGTATGGTGTCTAAACCCCAAGAATCTTGCTACAAATTTTGGAAGATTCTAGGACGATGGTTAAAAACCATAGTTTTAAATAGTGCGCTAAGCATCTTAGCGGCAGACCTCTTCCAAATGCTATAGCGTGCTATAGTGAAGCTATAGCACGCTATTTAAAATGTTTGTTCATTTGTTTGGACCAAAGTCTCTTAGCGCAAGACCTTTTGTAAACGCTATAGCGTGCTATAGCGGAGAGCTATAGCGGGCTATTTAAAACAGTGTTAAAAGCAGCCACACCACAAATGCGTAGGATTAACTTTGCGAGGGATTTACATGTCGTCCGTGGAGCAGTTTTGAAACCCCAAAGAAACAATGAGGATGACAGAATTATTTGTTTCTTCTCTTGTGTTCAGATACGGACAATGATACAACCGAGAACCACGGACGACAGCGTCGTCCACAACATCAATCTAGCAGCGGGCGAGAGGCATCCAGCAGTGCCGGCATCGGATACCTGAGCCTGACCCTGAGAAGAAGAAGCAGCCTTGATCTTGTTTTCAAGAACGTCTCTTCTTTTTTGGAGCTCCAGCCTGCACCTCCGCACCGCTTCCCGGAGCGGCATGTGGTACAGGTGGCTGCGGACCTCGACGGTGAGGTCCGCCTCTCTCGGCACCAGGTAGAAGAAGCCGGCGTCCAGGCGGCGGTCCTTGTACCGCGTGGCTGCCCGGTGTATGGTCCTGATGAGGCCCCGGATGGTTTGCCGCTGCTCTTTGTAGGCCTTCCACTTGAACATGCCCATGCTCTTGAGCTGGTGGTAGATGCTCGTGGCCGCCCGCAGGTCCTCCTTGAGCGCTACCTCGCGCCCTAGCGGCGTGGTCCGCAGCATGGCGGCGCCCTCGTCGTCGCATATCCTAATGCCGCGCTCGTCACGGATGCACAGCCGGAGCTTCCTTGTCCCTGTCTTGAATCCTCTTGGCTTGGCGCTGCTGCGTCGTCCTCCTTCTCTACAATTTGAATAAGTTTTGTAACACATGATGAAGATGGCGAGTAGAAGCCGAGAGAGGGAGAGAGAGCGCCATCGATCGACATGTGAACGTACCTACAGCCACCGCTGACGGTGGGGATCTCTTCCATCTCGATCGGTCGCCGGCGACAAAAAACAAACGCGCGATGCCGTCGAGGCTACCATATCATCATCAATCGAGGAAAATTATATATATATACGTGCACGGTGCTGATCGTATCTGAGAAGGAGCTGGACTCGTGTCGGTTAATGACTCCCCAAACTCCTATATTCCTACCTATTCTGGCCAATAAATAAATTTAATCGATCAGCCACCTAGCTAGCGACGGCGCCTATATATCTACTCGCGCGCATACTCCGGCGACCCGTCGAGAAGAAAAGATGGACGTCGCCGTCGCCGCACCTACAACTAATCTTTACGGGCAAGACCTCGTGAGCTTCCAGTCGAAGCTTGGCATTCTCGCTCCGTCCACCTGGCTGTCTCACCCCGCCGACGAGCTTTTAATGCTCGGCATCGACGGCTTGCGTTTCACCAAGGAGGCTGGCGACACCGACATCGCCCTCGTCGATCGGAGTTTTCTCCATGTCGGACAGGCCGTGGTATCGGCGTCGGACGTCGGCGGCCAGATCGGCGTCGTCACCGGCGTCACCACAACGCTCGACCTCGTGGACCGTGGCGGCGAGGCGACAGGGGAAGTCATCGGGGGCCTGCCGCCCTCAGCCGTGCGGCGTGTCAGGGCGCTCAGCCTCGGGGATTACGTCGTGTCTGGACAAGGACAGTGGCTGGGCCGCGTGGTTGAGGTGTCCCTAGACGTGGACGTCGTGTTCGACGACGGCGCTATCTGCAGGGTCACGGACGCCCAGTCCCCAACCATGCAGCTATGGCCGGCAGAGAGCACACCGGGTCTTCACCGTCAACAGACGAACGTCACCTTCTACCCGGGGCAGCGCGTCACCTCCGGTGACCCCTCAGTCGTCTTCAGAGGGGCGCGGTGGCTAAGTGGCCACTGGAGGACGAGGCATGAAGTAGGGACGGTGACCAAGGTGGAGATGGCCGGCGTCCTTGTCCACTGGATCGCGTCCGCGCACGGGGACACCCACGAGCAATTCCACCACGAGTCCGCCCCTCCAGCTTACCAAAACCCTGTGAACCTAATGTACTTCTGCTGCGCGTACGAGTGCAGCTGGGGAGTAGGCGACCGTTGCTTCCTCCGAGAAAGCACTGCTGCTTCCCCCAGTTCAGAAATAGATTCTCTTCATGATCCACAACACCAGAGTTCACTGCAATCTGATGATAGCTCCTCTTCCGAAGAAGAAGAAGAAGAGGATGAGCCGTCGCCGCCATCGTTAACCGCCGGCCTAGCAACCGCTCCAGTGGACAAGGAGGAGAAATTCTACCGCAAACAGCTGAGGAAGCCCATGTTCGTACGGCATAGGGGGCGGGCGCGACGAGGCTACCAGTGGTCGGCACCGCTGCGCACCATGACCGTCTCCCGCACTCGCACCACCGTCGACGTGTTGTGGCAGGACGGCACGCGACAACACGGGGTGCCGTCGACGTCCCTCAACCCCTTCGAGATGATGAACGAGCACGAGGTCTTCCCTGGGCAGTATGTCATCGACGCTCGAGATGACGACGACTTCACAGCCGAATCAACCGAGCGGCTCATCGGTGTTGTCAGGAATCTAAATTCCAAGGACCACACGGCACATGTGTCGTGGTTCAAGGCGGCGTCCGGAGGGTGGGAGGTGGAATGCGACGACGCGGCCGTTAGTGTGTATGATCTTAGCAGGGACCCTGACCACTCCATTTTCTATGGGGACGTCGTTGTTCGTACACTATCATCAAACGTGAGTGGAAATAATGCACGGCAACCACAGGTCCTCGATCTTTCATGGGTTGGTCGTGTTGTTGACTTGAGTGACGGCCACATCCAAGTCAAGTGGGGCAACGACACCACATCAATGGTAAGCCATCTATTTTTCCTGATATAATTTATCATATAAGTAATGTACCAATGTTTTTTTTTCAAGTATAAATTAATTTGTATAATTTTCTATGGTGCATAATCTGTATTTTATTGGTCTAATTCAAACATTGATACTCATATATTTTGCATACAGGGTCACTTCATTTTATATGTCAAACTTTGACTTATAATTTTACTATTTTAGTCAATAACATATGAGTTATATGTCATAAAAAATATACGATTGGAAAGTTCTTTGAAATGTGTTTCAAATGACACATTTTTTGTGGCATATAACTTACTTTTTGTTGGTAAAATTAATGATCAAAGTTAGACATAAAAATATGATGTGGCCTTGTATATATATAGAAAACCAGATGGAGTACGGATGTTTTAGATACGATTTAATAACTGTTTTAATGCTATATATGATTTTTCAGGTATTACCCCATGAGATCACTGTCGCCAGCAAGGAACACTACAGCGAACTGCAGGCTGAAATGGGCGACTGGCTGGAGGAGGACAGCGTTGATAATCATCAAGAATCTGGTGCTGCTGATGTGGTATCTATCTAGAAACATTCTGTACATAGCTATCAACTTAACTATGCACAAAACCGTATCTTACTAATAATGTGGCAAATAAATCATATATCCAATCATAGGACAATGATCCAACAGATGCTAGGAACATCCAAGGCGCGAGGGTTGAAGACGGTGGCAGTTCTGATAATGAATCAGATGGCCATGCCGCTACGAGAACAAACCGGTTGGGTGGTGTCATCCAGTCCATGATCTGGTCGGTGATTCAAGTGTTGGCTCGAGCCAAGTTGTATCTTGTCAATCACACATCGACGTCAATCTCGGATTTGCCAGCTGCGACCATGCACAATGTTGTTGAAGTGTCTGCGCATGTAAGCGTGGGTGGTAGTCACGTAGATCCTAGTATCGAGGGCGCTGTCATGGAGGTCGGCTTTCCTCCAGTGACAAGAAGCAACGAGAATGGCGACGGTGATGTCGAGGATGCGGTGAGGTCGGGAGAAGCCGCCACTGGTGATGATGACACGTCAAAATTCCCAAACTTTCACGTAGTGCAGAGTCCTCCGGACCACCATTACCTTGATATCATGGACCAGGTACGTGCGCCAAGACAAGCTGTTCCCCCCCCCCCCCCCCCCCCCCCCACTTTCACAGGTGTTTATCATTTTTCAATAGTAGTTTTCTTCATATATAGGATTGGATAACAGACAAACGTTAGACTAGCCACAATGGAGAGTAACGTATACATATCCCTAAACTATATTACTACCTTCATAGTGGGTAGTAACATAAATATGGTAACATGCCAAGCCTTATTTATTAGGTTATAGGCTCATATTGCATTGGGACATGTGATGTTACAGTAACTAGCTAACTTACTCAAACTACCTCTCTTCTTATTAACTCATTGCCACATAAGCAAATTTGCTGAGTTGGACTCGATGTTACTGCTGAAGTTACTCCCACTGTGGCTAGTCTTAACCAGTGCTAGCTCTTTGTTGTTTGCAAATAAATTGCAGGGCAGCAGCAACGGAGGAAAAAGTTGGGTTAAGACGGTTCAGAAAGAGTGGAAAATACTCGAGGATAGCTTACCAGGTTGGCCTCTCTCTTGTAACCTATTGTTTCATGTAATTAATGTCCATGCATATAAATGCCCCAAATAATAATGAACTGGCACTGGCATCGACGACCTAATACATCTTATGCATGGTTGCAGATACCATCTACGTCCGGGCGTACGAGGACCGGATGGACCTGCTCCGGGCGGCCATGGTGGGCGCCAGCGGGACGCCGTACCAGCATGGGCTCTTCTTCTTCGACCTGCAGCTGCCGCCCTCCTACCCCGCCGTGCCACCCCAGGTGTACTATCGCTCCTTCGGCCTCCGCCTGAACCCAAACCTATACCCCTCCGGCACAGTGTGCCTCAGTCTGCTAAACACCTTCGGCGGCGAGGGCACCGAGGTCTGGTCGCCGGGGACGTCAAGCCTGCTCCAGGTTGTCGTCTCCCTCCAGGCGCTCGTCCTCAACGGCCAGCCTTACTACAACGAGGCCGGCCACGAGACACTGGTCGACACGCCGGAGGGCCGCCGGAATGCACTGCCCTATAGCGAGAATGCCTTTCTACTTACTCTACGAACCGCGCTGCACCTGCTTCGTCAGCCGCCGCGAGGCTTCGAAGGGTTCGTCACGGACCACTTCCGCCGGCGGGGGAGGCACGTGCTCATGGCGTGCGACGCGTACCTGCGGGGATGCATTCATGCCGATGAAGCGGGCATGGAGCTGCCTTGCTCCACTGGTTTCAGGATCGCGCTTGCCAACTTGGTGCCGAGACTCGTGGCCACCTTCACAAACATGGGCACTCAAGGGTAGCATTTACAAACTACGTATATGTATCATTGTTTTTTTTATTAATTTTATCTCTAGCTGTACTAGAGAATACTCCATGTATTGTCGTGAGATCTTGTGAATTTTTTGACTAAGGACATCTCCAACCCCGACCTGCAAATTTGCTTCAGCATCTGTCAACGGACACGAATGGGGAGGCAGCCATCTGCCGAAAAAGGGTTTCCCCCGCTTTATATATTATAAAGCAACTTCCACCGAACACAAGATAACTGCTGGGGCAAACAGCATATCAAGCCGAAAAGAAAAAGAAAAAAAGAGTTAAATGCCAACAACGGCAGCTCGACAAAGCACAAATGATCCGCCACCGCTGCGCCCTCCGGATTCGTCCCACCACACACCAAGGCTCCGAACCGCCGTGTACCAAGCATCACCTCCAAGAAGAGCCGCGGCGTTGACGACGCTGCTACCCGGACATACCCTAGGGTTTCCCCCAGCACGCGGAAGGGAGTGGGGATGGGTAACACTGACGCACTTCAGGAAGGAAAGGCAGCACCCGCAGGCGACACCGCGTCGGAGCCGGATGAACCGACAGGGATTTCTCCCGCATCCCAAACACCAATACCCGCCCGATCCGAAGCCAACTATCCAACTTGCTACCCTCTAGCATACGTCACCACGGTCTTGAAGTTATCCATGCCGCCTCACTGAGATCGCCATCACGAGGCCTAGAGGACGGAGCGAGGGATGCCAGGAATCGGGAGGGGCGGCACCGGAGCCGTGCCGGAGGGAACCATCTTCCCACCATCATGTGGGATGCCTGTGCCTCCCGCACCATCGCAGTAGCCGTCTGGACGCGGCAGCAGGGGCACAACAAGCCACCCGGGCCCGCAAAGCCGCTGTCACCCCACTGCAGCCAGCCGACAACGGCGCCGCCACCACCCAACCTCCCCATGCCCCAGCTCCACCTCCAAGGAGCTCCACCATCGATGAATAAGTCGTTCGCCCGCCCTGACCCAGATGGGGCCTGAAAGGGCCTAGATCTAGAACGAGCGGGCGCCGCCACCACCACCCCGTAGATCCGCCGCCAACGACGGCATCTAGATAATATTTTGAGCCCATCTTCAACTTTTGGTTGGATTGGCCAAAATAGACGGTTTCCACTTGGCCGGCAAGCTCTTCACCCGGACGGCAAGCTTTTCGCCGGCAAGCTCTTCACTTGGCCGGCAAGCTTCACTTGGCCGACACAGGCCAAATAGCTCGCGTGACCCATCAGACATCTCCTAGGTGGGTGTCTGGTACCTCGCGCCATGTTTTCACTCAGGCCCGACTCGCGGAGTGTTGGCTCTAACTTTTGCATACGAACTCGGATTAGAACCATTTATATATCAAAATCGATCGCCTCAACGAGACAAAGATAATCCATGCAGGGTGCTCCTTCACCCGAGGTCGTCTTGGAGGCGTAATTGGCCGAACAAAGACCTGAACATGACACCACTAAAGGAGGAACAACATACGTATCATCAAAATATCAAACGAATACCAACTTCACATGATTAATTATAATAAGACTTTTCCCATGTCCTCAAAAACAAAAGTAACTACTCACAAATGATATTCATATTCAAGATGGGAGGTGTATTAAATATGCTTAAGGATCTGAACATATAATCTTCCACCAAATAAACCAACTAGCTAGCATAAACTACAAGATGTAATCAACACTACTGTCAGCCCACATGTACCAATCTGAGGTTTTGAGACGAAGGTTGAATACAAGAGATGAACTAGAGTTTGAGACAAGATGGTGCTGGTGAATATGTCGATGAAGATTGGTCTTCCCATGATGAGTGGATCGTTGGTGATGTCGATGGCTTTGTTTTTCCTTTCCTGGTGGGAAGTATCTCTGGCGGAATCGCTCCACCGGAGAGCAAAAACTCCTGCCCATGTTCTGCCTCAAGACGGAGACACTTCATCCCGAAAGTCTTCTTTCGAAAAATTTTTCTAGGGCAAATAGCATCATATAGGAGAAGACGGGCCCCAGAGGCCAGCTGGTGTGGAGCCACGAGCTCACCAGTCGCGCCCTAGGGGGGAGGGCGCCCCTGAGCTCGTGACTCTCTGGTGGCCCCCCTCCTGGTATTACTTCTGCCAGTATTTTTTATATATTCAAAAATAATCATCCGTAATTTTTCAGGTCATTTGGAGCTGTTGGGAATATATATCTTTGTTGTAGCTTTTTCAGGTCCAGAATTCCAGCTCCCGGCAATCTCCTTCTTCATGTAAGACTTGCAAAATAAAAGAGAAATGACATTAGAATTGCATCATAAAGTCAAATAATGACCCAACTATAAGAAATAGCAGTAAGAAAACATATCAATGTCCGTTGGACAATTAATCCTAAAGACTTGGTAAAGGTTCAGCGGGGCAAAAAATAGAACTTCGAGATGCATTTATACGGCATAGTAACAAATGTTTGCCGTATGTACTACTCCACTCATCTTTACATCTTTCTGTGCAAACAGCCAGTGTCGGAAAAAAAGTCCGTTGTCCTTTCACGCAGAGGAGGCAAGCCAAGTTGCATTTATGAATGTTTCAGCAGTAGAAACTTCTTTTTTTTTTGCGAATAAAAGGAAAGTATATTAATCAAGGAGGGTTACTACAATCCAGTTGGCAAAGTGTGCCAATCTCAACTGGTCCATGGCGCAGCCAAACAGCCGTTTTAGGTGTAGAACGTCCCAATTGGGCTAGGGTGTGGCTAACAACGTTTTGACTTCTACGTACATGAGATATGACGTGCTCACGCCCTAGAGCTAGAAGCCGTTTTGCCTCACCTACTAGTGCAGTAACAGGCGATCTGTTTTGTTCTTCTTCCTTCAGCATGTTTGCTACAACGAGACTGTCCGTCTCTATGATGAACGGCAAGTTACTCCACTCCAAGGCAAGGTCAATCCCTTCCATGCATGCATGCATCTCCGCTTCAAGTGCACTTGAGCATGATGTCAAGAAGCGACATGATGCAAAGATGATCTCGCCGCTGCTATCTCTGAGAATCATCCCCGCTCCACCCGTTCCATCCTCCTCGCGCCAAGATCCATCTACATTCAGTTTGGCCCAGCCATGGGGTGGCTTGGACCAACACTCCGGTGGCCGTGGGCATGTAGCCGGGGTGACCATCGCCTTCTTGTGGCTCATGTGTGGTGTATGCGTAATCACCATCTTGCCTTTAGCCAAGTCCTCATGTGGGTGCTGCTGGATGCAACGCAGACTGTCGATGTAGCTGCAAAGGAACCGGCGAGAACTCTCAATGGTAGGGGCTGGTTTATGATGAACCACTTCATTACGGACGTGCCAACTCCGCCAGAGCGTCATGATCACCGGTAGCCGCTGTTCCTCTGAACAGCTATTCAACAAATGGAGCGCCCATTCAGAGCCCGAGTTGGCGACTTCCTCCAGCCGGGGCATAGCTATAGATTTTGCCATCGCCTCCCACAACATCCTTGCTAATGGGCATCTACACATCGCATGGAATGTGTCCTCGGTTTCCATGCCACATAAAATACAAACATTAGTGACTTCCATATGCCTTTTGGCTTTGTTTTCCATAGTTGCCAGAGAATTTGTAATCAATCGCCACACGAAGATGCGTACCTTAGGGGGAGCAGGGCACCCCCACACTGCCTTCCAGACGGCACGAGTGCCGTCCGGTGCCCTGCTCGCTGCACACATGTTGGTGCTAGTAATTGTGTCGCTACCGAGACGATACGCAGAGCGTACAGAGAAATTCCCTCTCGGGTCCGGTGCCCATGCCAGGATGTCCTCCTGGCGTCGTGGCGATGGCTTGATCTTGAGGATACATTCAGCGTCGATTGGGTGGAAGTGTTGTTGTACTAGCGCCGTCCTCCAGCGACCACCATCATCCAGCAGCTCGCTGACGCGGTGAAGTCGACATACACCTCGGGAGGAGATGGGACGGTAGGACGGTGGCCTTGGGAGCCATGGATCCCGCCAGATACGCACCTGCTCGCCATTGCCGACACGCCAGAGAAGCCCCTTCTTTAGTAGGTCCAAGCCATATTGGATAGCGTGCCAGGTAGGCGATGCATTGCCTGAAAAAACTGTGTCAACCAAAGATCCATTAGGGTAATACCTCGCTGTCAAGACGGTGGCGCACAATGAGTCCGGCTTCGTGATCAAGCGCCATGCCTGACGTGCAAGTAGAGCTTGGTTAAAAATGCGAAAATCACGGAACCCAAGGCCACCTCTTCCTTTTGGCTCAAGAATTTTCTCCCAAGCCTTCCAATGGGTTTTTCTTTTCCCATTTTTGGACCCCCACCAAAAGTTACGAACAAGTCTTGTTAGGTCGTCGCACACTGAGAAGGGGAGCTTAAACACCCCCATGATGTATGTCGGAATAGCTTGTGCCACAGATTTTATCATAGCCTCCACCCCGGCTTGGGAGAGGCTATCTCCCCAAGCCATGATCCTCTTTGTTAGGCTTGCTTGTAGCATCTGAAATTTTCCCTTGTGCATACGGCCATCGGGTGTGGGTAACCCAAGATACTTCCCTTCAAATTCTGAATTTACAACTTGCAATTCCTGCTTGATCTCCTGTTGCACCTCCACTGGACAAGCATCACCAAATTGGATAGAACACTTCTGGGGATTGATGAGCTGACCTGTAGCTTGTGCATAGTTGTTGATGACACTTTTTATGTATTGGGCCTGACCCAACTCAGCCTTGAAGAACAACAACGTGTCATCCGCAAAAAGCAAGTGTGAGATGCCGGGCGCCCTAGGACATACATGCAAGGCCTGAAGACTGTGGTTTTGTATTCCTTGCCTTAACAAAGCAGAAAGGCCATCAGCAACAAAAAGGAACAAAAACGGGGAGAGGGGGTCACCTTGCCGAAGCCCACGCGACGGTACAAACGAATCCAGAATAGCTCCATTAAATTTTACGGAATATCTCACCGAGGTCACACATGTCATAATCCACTGTACCCACTGATGAGCGAAGCCAATCTTTTTCATCGTTTGCTCCAAGAACCCCCAATCCACTCTGTCATACGCCTTTGATAAGTCTAGCTTATATGCGCAATAACTGTTAGTTGGTTTCTTTTCATGCTGCATGAAGTGAAGACACTCAAATGCCAAGAGGGCGTTGTCTGTAATCATCCTTCCTGGGACAAAGGCACTCTGCTGCGGAGATATTATGTCATCAAGAATGGGTCTGAGCCTATTCACGAGACACTTAGCAACAATTTTATAGATGACGTTGCAGAGACTTATAGGCCTAAAATCAGATACTCTCACTGGGTCATTAATTTTAGGAATAAGTACGATTACCGTGTCATTTACCCCTATGGGCATGATCCCTGTCCGGAAGAACTCCTTGACTGCATGGATAATCTCCTCCTTTAATGTGAGCCAGTTTCTTTGAAAAAATCTCGCCGGAAACCCGTCGCTGCCTGGTGCCTTTAGGGGGCCAATTTGGAACAAGCTATCAGATATCTCCTTTTCGCTGAAATCTGCACAAAGTTTTTCATTCATGTCGGCCGTCACCTTTGGCTCAAAAAGTTGCACAAGCGGTTCCTGTACAAGTTCAGTATCACATGTAAAAAGTGACTGGAAGAAGGAGTTAACAAGAGCCCCCATCGCTGCATGCTCCTCCTGCCGGCTCCCTGAATCATCAAAAAGATATTTTACTTTATTTCTCCTTGCCCTCCAAACAGCCTTTTGGTGAAAGAATTTAGTGTTTCGATCCCCTGACCGCAACCAGTCAACTCTCGACCGTTGAAGCCACATCAATTCTTCCCGATACAGCAATTCATTCATACGATCTTGCACTTTCCTTATCTCGTTCCGGTCTGCGTTCATACTCATAAGTTCCTCTAGCTTGGATCTTGACTGTTCTAGTTCTTTGACCACATTACCAAACTTTGCTTTACTCCAGTTATGTAGCTCGGCCATTAATTCTTTTAGACCACGGCGCACATCACCAAGGTGCACTTTGTGCCCAGCTTTTGCCCACGCCATCCGAATTTTTTCTGGAAGAGTAGCATCCCTTTCCCACATAACTTCATAGTGCCGCTGCCACTTCCTGTTTCTATGTTCTGATTCTTTTACACATTGCAGCACTATTGGACAGTGGTCCGAGCAGGGACTAATCTTGTGCACCACCCTCGCATCAGAGAAGATGTCCCGCCAGCTGTTATCTGCCACCGCACGGTCCAGGCGAACTTTAACATTGCGCCTGCCTGCTTGCTTGTTATCATACGTATAGGGCAAGCCTGAAAAGCCTAAGTCAGACAATTCACACATCTCCAACATGTCTCTGAAGGCCAGCATCTGTCTTTCACCACGTGGCGTGGCCGAGAAATGCTCGAAGGACCACATGGCCTCATTAAAATCGCCAATAACACACCAAGGCAATTGTGACTTTGTTTTCAGCCTTTGAAGTTTTTCCCACATGAGGTGACGATTTTCCACACGTGGTTCACCATACACACAAGTCAACCTCCAAAGCGGATCAGTATCAGACACACGGACATAAGCATCAATATATCTTTCGTTTATTTCCTGAACATCCACAGAGATTTGGTCACACCAGAACAACGCTAACCCACCGCTGAGCCCATTACTATCACAACCAGCAAAACCTCTCAAACCCAACCTTCCTCTAAGACGGCGAACTTTTTCAGCTTTAACTCTAGTTTCACTAAGGAATACCAACTTCGCTTTGACGGACCTCGCAAGGGCCACCAGGTCATGAACTGTCGGTTTGTTGGCCGCTCCCCGACAATTCCAACTGAGACAATTCATTGCTCCTGACGGGGCGCCACACTTGGCCCCGTCAGGTCACCGGCAGCCCCAGGGCCGGTTGCTTCCCGCTGCATTGACTGGTCCACTGTCCCTACGTCACCACCTACAAACCCTTCCACAAAAACAAGCACTGCTTTTTCAAGCTTGAGTTGTGGCACAGTTTGTTCTTTTTCTGCGGCTATGCGTATCCCCAGTATCGTGTCAGCAATTGTCATGTACGTGTCCTCACTCCCATGCGAGGTTACTGCATAGCTCAGATCTCTGATCGTCGGCATCAATCTGCTCAAGTTGTCATCCGTGGCTTTCTTCTCTGCTACTGGTTTTGTTGCACACTTCTTACCCCTTGGTGCTTTTGTGGCTGTACCTTTTCCATGGCGCCTTACAGACTTGTTGCATTCAGGTTCAGGTTGTTCTTTTGCTAGATTCAGACGTACGGTATTAACCTGCTGGGGCAGAAATTGGTCCTCTTCCTGCGAACCGTCTTCTACGGCATCAGCAGAGAGTCCCTCTTCCTTTGCTATCGCAGCCCAATTGCAATGTGTATCCTCACCTTCAGTCGGCACCGTCAGGCTATCATATACGCAGGCTGGCACAAACGTGTCGCCGCTAGACGGCTTCGGGTAGGTGGATGCCTCACCGGCGTCCCCTTTTTCACCCCCACCGCTCGCAGACAACAACGTGGTTGCCTGCGTATGACCTTGGTCCCCTGGATCGAACACAGGCGGGAGAGACAACACACGAAGCGGCTGTAGATGGCTCTCCATCTTCAGGAAGATGTGATTTGGGGGCTTGCTTCTGTCAGGAGGGACTCGTGGTATGCTTTGCGGATCTCCTCGAGCCCTTGCCTTTGATATATGTTGCACCAAGGATAGATCATCTATCCTGGCAAAGGGATTAGGGATGGAATCAGCAGAGGACTCCTGATGGCGTACGTGCACAGGGCCGTCGCCCCGTGCTTCTCCAGATCGGTTTACGGCATGGACGCCAAGGACACGGAGTCCCAGCATCGAGGGGGCGGACGAGGCCGCCAACAGTCCGTAGTGCGCCCGAGGGCCACACACGGTAACATCGCCGGCGAGGACGGCGTCCTGCTTGGCTATCGGCGACGGCGGCAGCAGCATGAGAGCCGCCACCCGGTCGCCTAACCCTAACATTAGATCGGCACGCAAGCCTTTTACGTGTCCGCAAAAAAAAAAACAGCAGTAGAAACTTCTTTGGCTTTCAATGCTCACGTGGCAAGTGAGATTTTCTTGCACACAGAAGGTAAACGTGCCGTATATCCCAAACAATATGCAGAAACAAATGTGAACAGTATAATTGTAAAATATAAGTACATTACCTGCCCATATAATAGAAATTCAACTGAACAAAGTCTTACATACTGTTTCTATTGCAAACAGATTGTCGAGCAAAGGAGAAAAGTGATTTGGCATTCCAAGCAGAGCAAGCATTGCCGAACTGTTCGGTAAACAATACGTCTGTCTCTTTGCATCAGCAGTTGGCAAACCAGCTTGCATTACACAATGAAGGTAAACACTTCCGCACGCTTAAAATTTTCACGATGTTCAATTCAATCCTTAAGTCAACTGATAAGCAGATCCTTTCCATACGACGGGAAATCACCATTTTAGTTTGACACGTCAAACATAGACTCTAAATCTCCCAGAGCAGAAAATTCTGGAGATAGTTGCAGAAACAAAAAGAAATGGATTTATCAGCATACGTACTAGTTAATCAGCATCCCCAACATTAATGATAACATACACATGACTATCCGCTAATGATTAAATGTTTTTATGTAGTATATGGATTGAGAATCATAGTCCAACAACAATATGGCTATCTCGAATAACTTTGAAATTAAATTTTGCAAGAGGTGCAATGTACTCAATTGATTACTGTGATACAATCTTAAGATCATTCACCTACCGTGACGACCTAATCTTCGGAGAGTTTCAGAAACAGCCAAGGCACTTTATGCCCAATAGTTGCTCGATCGGTGAGTAATTGAACATCCGTGTCTTATCAATACAATAAACTTAACTGAATCATACTCATATGATTCACATTTTTGCATTTTTACTACGAAACTAAAATGAACCATTGTTGTTTTCTAGGTACTAGCTCTAAGTAAGAACAGACCAACTGATATAAGCAATATTCCAAAAAAAAAAAAATCAACAGCAGACTATTCAAGTATGAAGTACAGCACTGCAGACAGATATTATTCTGCCTTACAGCAGCGATGAAAGTCACAGGTATGCACTTTTGTTACCATTTATTAACAATTTACATTCATGTGTAGATAATAGGGCCAGTTGGTTGCATCGATACGAAATCCTTGTACATTTGGGACACAGTCAAGAAAGAAATCCATCTTTTGGACCCAAACAAAATTGTTGCTCATGAAAGCGAGGTGAGGGCTCTACATTTTGGGCCAATAGTTGATCTACACTTAACAAATGACAAAGTGCATTGAAGAACTTTATCTGAGATGGAAATGGCCAAAAGAAACATCGCCTATCAAACTCAAGAGCAATATCTGCACTGAATGCGCCAGGTTACACTAACAACTACCTACATGGAAAATATAATTGCAACATTGATAAGTTTATTCAACTAAAAATGTTTATTTACAGGAAACATTCTGCTCATTATGCTATGTACTGTGCTCTTTACTACGATGGCAATGGGTCACTAGCAAGGCCTATGAACAGTATCTCTGGTTTCAATTTTGCATTAATGAATCATTTTTTGTCAACTCTATTGTCTTCCTTTGTAATGTTGCTACTCGGGTACTAATACATGTAGCAATTTTCTAATGCAGGGTGAACTTATAGAGATGGATGCAAAAGCCCTGTGGGACATATTATCCATGGAAGGGAACAACGCAAGGCTGCCACCGGAGTACACCCCTCATCGCAGAGGACTATGCAATGTAGCTATAGTGATGCAAATTAGTAGTCCGGGCAACTTCTCTTCACACGGAATTCTCACTTTAGGGAATGGCTGAAATATTTATGTCAAAACACTTCTTGAGCCCAGTGCTAAGGAATGTATTAGCACATGTTTATATTTTCGAATTCACTGCGTAAAACAGTTTGCTTTACTAGTCCATGTTCATAGATGATGAGCATGTGTTTGAAAACTTTTGCAGCTATTTCTGGGTATGTACGACGACCACATTCTGATCATTACCAATATCTCGCTGAAATAGAATGACCCGTAGGGGAAGAACACTATATGATGAAATGTAGCTACACAGACGTCTTGCTAAACCTAGGTGAATCGGAATATTTCACAAGTAGGCCAAATTTGAATATATGAATAGTTAAGCCAGACTACATACTAGCTGTACTAGGCACAAAAAAACATGTGCCACCATTTTGGGTTGTGCATACCCGGTAAAAACCAGTGCCGCTAGAAAAATCGCTCACTATGATCGTCCCTAGCTAGCTACACCCCCGCTGCCGCCGCTCGCCGGGCGCCGGCGCGGTATCACACAGTCACCTCGACCCACATCGTCATCTACGCACCCTTGACAGGGCATAAGTGTGCGTTCGCTGCAACTTGGAGACGAGCAGGAGCTCCGGTGGCTCGTGGCCTCAGCCGTCCCCCATGTCACGCTCGTGCGGCTCGTCCCAGAGCACGAGGCCGCCGGCCGTGGACGTTCCTGGAGGCGTGGGCGACACAATGGACACCAATTTCCACGCTCTAGCAGCGCCTAGACCTTCTCCTCACGCGCTCCTGCTCCCGCAGCAATGGCTTGCTCTGCCGGACATCAGCAGGAGCAACTCCCACGGCCACGATGACGAGGCCCCGGCGCCGCCGTGGGATGAGAAGACCCGGAGCGCATGGCGGGGTCGCAGTGGACGGCGGCTCTTCCAGTTCCTATTATCAACAATGCCAATTGCGAGAGCATCGAACACGCACGCGGCCGGCCAGGGCAGACGCATATCATACTGCAGCAGGTAGCATAGGAAGAAATAAACCGAGATCCAAATCACCGTGATTTTCCCATCGACTCGAGATCAAGCAATCACACGGAATACGAAACACTCCTTCCATGCATCCAGTGCTTTTGATCAAAAAGAATACGCTAGGGTTAGGCGATCATGGTGATTCTAATGCCTGATCTCCCCTGACCTTGGCCCGTTGCCGGTGACCTTGCCATGTGCGGACACACCAACGACACGTTGTGGCTTCCGTGTCGTCTCTTCCCTCATACTCCCTCCGTTTCGATTTACTCGTCACGGTTTTAGTTCAAATCTGAATTAAAACCACGACGAATAAATCAGAACGGAGGGAGTATTTGTGTGCTGCTCGGTTTGGGACAACGGGGCCGTCTCACTCTGTTGTGCCCCCATGTTGACCTGCGGCACAACGGACCCATTGAAAATCGCTCGAATCAGGCATGCATCCGCGGGTAATTTGTCAAAGCATGACTCTTGTGGCAATTTGCCCGGTGCTAGATTAGCTCACTAGATATGTATCGTAATTAATAGAGCAGTAACCCACTTCTCAAATATTTTAAGAACTAAAAACATCAATGTGTTTAAGTAATTTCTACACAAGTGAGTAATTCCATCATCTGCTAATACTCCGTGGTGGTCACTTCGGTAGTATTGGCCATGCTAGATTACAATCTTTTTTATCATTGGCTAGTCCTCATCTCTAGATTCATTCGGTCCTTCGAACAGTGATAATCAGAAGAATAAGGCTTTGTGCAGAAACAAAACAAAAAAACAGAAGAAGAAGCTATTGCTCATTGTAGAATTGTATCAGTTTGGATGCTAGATAACTAAAGACTCAGACAAGTTACGTGAAAACACCATTTTGCACGTTTTCTAAACATTCAAGAAACTCATAGTGCAAATTTACGACGAAAGAACGTCAGAGCAAGAAGAGGGAGGGGAAGAGGGTCGCCCTTAAATTTATTTTTTGTGGGCGATGACCCTCTCCTATTGGAACCTAATTAATGAAAAATGGCGATGGAGAACATATACATTTTCTAGATATACTACGTAGCTTGCATGCATTTCCAATACGCCGATTGATTTTGCAAGTTGATTCGTAGGAGTACGTAGTACATTATTTTCCTGGCTCGATAAAGCATACTCCCTCCATTCCAAAATATAGTGCGCCCGCGCTTCCCGAGGTCCAACTTTGACCGTAAATTTAACCAACAAGACCAACTGCGGCGGAAGAAAAAATTATATAATTGAAAACTTCTTTCAAATACGAATTCATTGATATAATTTTTGCTCCCGCCGCAATCGGTCTTGGTAGTTAAATTTACGGTAAAAGTTGAAGCACGTAGATAGAGGAAGCACTACATTGTGGAATGGAGGGAGTACTTTCTGCCTGGATCGGTCCACCGTCAGTGAGGTACTGGAAACACGTCCATTCCTCAGCAGCGCGTTGTGCGTGGAAGGAACTCTCACGTGCGTGGGCCCCACCGCAACAGCTCTCCTCTCTCTCACGCACGAGACGCCCTTTGCCTTGACCCCCACGCACACCAGATTCCATCAGCACACCTGACACGTGGGACCACAACCCAGTCAGCGACTCGACAGTTGGACGCGACAAATTCAAATCAAAGCGAACGAAGCTGGGCCCACCAACATCCGGAACTCGACCCACCTTTTCGCTCCAGAGCTGCCCCATTTTTGGAATTAAAATATCAATATGCTTATAATTAATTAACTAATACACGGCTGAGTAATTAATTCCATCATCTGCTAATACTCTGTGGTGGTCTTTTCTTCTATACTACTATTAAAAGAGCAAACTTAAGTTCTCCTAAAACCACACAACAAACTGTACACAAGGTAACCAGAACCCTCGGATCAAATCAACTTAAACATATCTTACCGCCAATATTACGCCAGTAATTTGTTAGCCAGATCGACGACTCAGATGAAATGTTCTGCCAGCAGACGCCCGTGGTCTGCCTATCCTCATAGCGCTCCGCACTCTCGATCCGCACGGCCCCGCCCATAACGCGGATAAAATCCACCTGAATCGCGTTAATGACATGTTTATCCCGCTATTTCCTCTGCCCCAATCCTTTCCATCTTCCCAAATTCCCCAAATTGCGTCGTCCCCATAGTCCCGTCCACCATATCTTTTTTTTTTAAAGATCCGGTTTAGGCCGGCTTCATTAATTTAGGAGAAAGCATGCGGGAAACATTCGTTGATCAAGCGATCATGGGGAAAAGAGGAAAAAGGCTCGCCAGGGCAAGCCATGGAACAAGAGAAGCTGCACTTTCTATCTCACAGCATCTTCCCCGAACGGGGTCTCCAGGCAAGCAGCACCCGCTGACCTCCACACTATCAGGTCCTGCTTTATGGCCCTGATCACATCCTCCGTCTTCGGCGTTTTCCCTCTGAAAACGGCGGCGTTTCGCTCCTTCCAGATGTGCCAAGCGACTAACATGGCCATTGTCTTGATGCCTCGCCTCTGGCTTACGGGCGCGTTGTTGATTATTGCCAAACAATGCTGCAGAGATCCATGGGTTGGCCGCCTGGTGCAGCCCAGCGAGGCGCAGCCCCTCCAAGATGCCACAGAGCACCAGATCTTCCTGGCGAAGGGACAGTCCCAGATCAGGTGTAGAGATGATTCGAGATTTCTAAGGCACAGCCCGCAGAAATACCCGTTTGGCCACCCTCTTCTTTGCAGCCTGTCATTGCACCATAGCCTGTCGTTGTGCATCAGCCATGCGAAGATCTTGACAGTTCACCATATCACCTCCAAGCGATCCCAGCGCCGCCGATCTCCCGTGCCGCCACCACCTCCGTCGCCTCCTGGACAAGAGGCCACCACCATTGAGCACCACTTCGGCACGCCTGGTTGCCACCGCGACTCTGGCCTTGGAAGGTCGTCCTACTGTCCTGGATCGGGGAGGAGGCACGATTTGGATCTGGGCGGCGACGGCTAAGCAAGGGCACCTGTGCTATCGAGGTACATCTCTTCCCACTCTCCCCGCCTCCCTCTCTCTTCCCCGCCGGGGTCGCCGTGAGCCCGTGAGCCGTGGACCGGCGGGGAATGGGGAGCTTCGACAGTGAGGAACGGGGAGCACGGGTGCTCTGCTGGTGGAGGCATGTTTTGGGACGGGGAGACCTCTGGCCGTGTGGAATGAAGTGAGCTTTGGATGCAAACTGAATTTCATCTCTCTCGGTTCTTGTTTTCTGCTGATAGCACATAATAACATTGGTAATGTTGAGCCGACAAAGAGAAGTAGCAGACTAATTTCTATGTCGACAAATGATGATTTGCTCCCCGTATGTGGTTTCTGGTCATATTGGGCTATGTGAAAATTGGTTTTTCTCTGTATTCTCCATATGACATTATTTTATAATCGCTGGAATATGAAAATAGAATGGTGTGCAGTTCTGCCCTTGTGAGCAATCTCTGATGCTTATATATACTAGCAGTAACGTGTAGTATTAGGTATGGCAAAGTAAATTTGCTTCAACAATCAATTCCAGCGCAGCAATTTTTTTATGGGATTTCTCTTGCAATCTGCACTGAATTTTGTACGCCGATGCCAGTTTGATGGTTTTGCTTTGAATGGTCTTCTCAAGGAAACCGTGTTCAATTTGTATGTTTTGCTTTGAACGAGTCTTTCTGGAAATCTGTATGTGTACTTATATGGCTGGTTGGAATTGTGCAAATTGTGATGGTTTGCTTTCTGTGAGCAACTACTTGAATGCTGAAATTTTATACAGTACATATCATGTCAACAACATGTATCTCTTTTTATTTCACATGTGGATAGAGAAGTTGCCATACATTGTTGTCCCCTTGGCAATAGTATGTAATTCTCAAATTATCTTGCTATCTTTGCTCAGTAGCATTTAATATGACTAATTTGAGATCAGCAAAGAGGAATGGGCCTGAAGAAATACTGATATTGAGCTAGGTCTGCAAGGCGATGTATTGAGCTCTGCGTAGCCTTTGTATGTGTTTTCGATTCTCTTTTTTTTTTAACATAGCCTGTAGATGTCCTACAGTGTGATTTTATTTTTCGAGTTCAGCTTTGTGTTATCGTAGAATTCAGGTTAGGGAGATCAAGAAGATGTTTCATATGTTAGCACAACTACTGAAGGATTTGCAGGTGAGCAACTGTTATATGAGTTTGGATGACGGAATATCAGTATTACATCAAAATCTACGGCTTTATATACTTTGTCACATACTGCCATATTTCATATATGACGACCATATCAATCATGTGTTGTTTCTTTTTCATTCAGAGTGTACATTGCTTCCAGTGTAACAAGAACAGAAAATAAGGTACTCTCTAAATAATGTGTGAGGATTCTGATTCTGTAATTTGTTTTACTGTTGCTAACTGAGCATGCTTACATAATGGGATGATTTGAGTGGAGTTTCAAAGTCAATCGTCCATGTTTGCAGTCTCAAGTTTCTATATGTATAGTCTGAGACCTAATAAGTACTGATCATTTCAGAAAGTTTCACGTTTCATACTTATAATTGATACTGATTGTATTCATGTAATTGGGCCACTTGATTATAGTGATTTTCTAACTAATAAGTAAGATGTCCCCGGTTCTGCATAAAGATTTAGGCACCCTAATTTCTTAAGTCTTTGTGGAGTCAGAAGTTTTGAATGTTTTTGTTCAGAGTCTTTTTGAAATGATGAGTGATGCATACCTATTCAGTGTTTTACATGGTACTGCAAGTGAAGAAATGATTTGTACTGAACCATCTAATGTGTTATTGCGTTTCTTTGAAGTCATGAATTTGTAGCAAGTGACGCCCTCATTGGCATTCTTTTTCTTACATATCCAAGATAGTTAAAGCATCGTGGGGACCAGGAGGCCAAGCAGTCTGTGGTGTCTTCGTCGTTGTTGCAAAGAAACATGCCCAAACTTGTAAGCCCATATTGGTATTACTTTCCATGAATAACAGTGATCTGTTAAGAATTTATCTGTTATCTTGCAACAACCAACAAAATATATATTTAAGAATGATCTGTTATCTTGCCATGAATAACAGTGATAATTTTGTTGTTGACTCATGTTATATCCTCACAAATAAAGTGCTACAGGGAACTTTCTCTATCGGTTCAGGTTGGACGAGCAAGACAACATACTGCAGACTGGGAACAAGGTGAGAAGATTAGATGCAAATTTATGTAGCATATGTACAGCTACATTTGTTAATCTCCTTCTCAATTTTTCCTTTTTCTTTGCAGAGTATGTTCGTCATCAGTGATATGTGTTAATACTCTCCTTGAGATTGATTCCTTTGCTTTCGCAAAAAAGCGTCAGATACATGGCGAGCTTCAAAATATCAGGTTGCAAATACCATCGTTGCTTTGGACCTTGCCATGGATGGATGGACACTAAATGACCACAAATGCCTCTAGATTATTAATAAGCGTGGTTCTACGTTCAGTGCTTTGGGCATCTGTTTTGTCTCGGGCTGGTTCTACGTACCTGATTTTGCTTGGAACAGCCACAGGGGCGAGGATGTTATATTGATGCAGCTTGGTTTGCTAACTAGCAATGTTTTGTTTCTTAGACGGACAAACTTGTATCTCAGAACCTTGATGAATTGTTTCATTTGATCAGCTTATGTGGAAACTACTAATTTTCATTGCCTCTGTACACACACTTGCATACCCTTTTTCCTGGTGCTTATTGGCAATGGCCCATTCATAGGCATGACCTAGAAGAAAATAAGATTGAAGATGTATTTTTCTTGGTTGGAAATATTACACCTCAAATTTAATTCAGTTTGGATACAACAATGACTATTAAGATTGAAAAAACTGATGAATTATGTTAGTTATACAGTTTAAGAGGTCAAGGATGTGATATATGAGAAACAATTTTGTCCGTTACACATGAATATCTGTATGGCACTGTGTATGCTGGCGAGATGTGTGAGATGTTGGTCATAACGTTGTGGATTCTGGCGAGATGTTTGTGATGACGTTGGTTGTCGAGATGCACTAGCTAGGGGTGCATGCATGGCCATAGGCCATAACTAAATTTTCATAATGGACTAATTTTCTGTCGGTTAGTTAATGATCAATGGTATTAGCTAAGCAATGGACATGGGCATGTTCATTTATAAAGCACAATGTTTTCAGTCATTTGTACAAGTTAGGAATTATATGCTTTTTGCGTGAGATTTCAGCTGTTCAAAAAGTAGATTTATGTTGACATAATTATTATAAGTTTCATTGTAGAACATATTTAATCGAGACGTGCGTGGCACGTGCATACTTACTAGTTTTAGGTAAATACACCAAGAGTCATGGAACTTGCACGTGACGGTCAGTTTGGTGCACAAAGTTGTAAAATACGTGTTTCTGGTCATCAAATTTGCACAAACGTTCATATACGGTCACATTCCATGTACGCAGACGTATCCATGGCCTATGTGGCATGCCAGCATGGCCAGGGCCCACTGTAAGCCCGCGACACATGGTAGATCTGCAGGCTTTTTCTTTATTTACGTATTATGCACCTGTTTTTTTAACTTATTAAGCCCTAAAAATGATTTTTAATTTACGTATGAAGCCCCTAAAATAAAATGGAAAAACAAGGGATGGTTCGGTTACAAACTAGGGACGTGCCCCTTCTAGGCTCGGGTTTTTTTTTTAACAACCACCAAACCAATGACTATTCATGTCTAGGTAGCACAAATAATTTTTAGATCATATAAACACGGCCGAAAAAACAATTTTACAAGAAATGTAACCCCAAAAAAGGGAGCACCGTGCCTCGACTATGTGACCTCGTGGTCAACGTTAACTAAGATTACCACCGGGCTTCGACACCACAACATATCCAGATGGGATAAATATTTTTCATGTTGTTATTCCTTCTTGTTCTATGTAAGAAAAAAAATATTCTTGTGTTTGTGATATTAATAAATGTTTATGTGTTACAAAAAAAGGTGTGTGACATTTTTAAAAAATTAAACATTGTAAACCACATTTGTGTAATTAAAAATGATACGTTGCATTTTAAAAATGTTCATGCATTCCAAAAAAAAACTGGTCATGACATTTTTTTAAATGCCTATACAATGTATAAAACTGTTTGTGTAGCTTTAAAATGTTTCGTACCATCCGAAAATGTTAAAAACATAGTTGAAAAAAGTTTCAAAACTTTTCAAAACTTGTATTTGAAAAAAATGTTAATCATATGTTTAAAAAGTATTAAGCATATATTTTTTTAAATACTCCAAACATAGATGTATACTGGAGTATTTAAAATATATGTGTATCAAAACATAGATGTATACTGGAGTATTTAAAACATCAAAACATATTTGTATCATATGGAGTATATGTTTCAATACACATAAGTTTCAAAACTTGTATTTTAAAAAATGTTAATCTGGACGTGTTGTTGTTGATTAACATTTTTCCAAATACAAGTTTTTGAAACTTTTTAAAATGCCGCATACCTTTTTTTGTAACACATAAATATTTTTTGAATGTCATAAACACTAGAATATAAATTGTTTTCTTACATCTGGACGTGTTGTGTTGTCGGTGGTAATGTTAGTTAACCTTGACCACAAGGTCACATGGTCGAGCCACGGTGCTCATTTTTTCCGTGTTACATTTCTTGTAAAATTTATTTTCAGTCATTGTTTATATGATACAGAAATTAGTCGGTCTATGTAGACATGAATGATCAGTAGTCTGGTGGTTATCCACGTGAGACTACTAGGGCACGTTGCAGCTTCAAAAACCCCACATCGCTTGTTTTTTCATTTTATTTATAGGGGCTTAATACGAAAATAAAAAAAGCCAAAGGCTTCTATGCAGATCTACATGCTACAGCGGATGACAGTGGGCCCTGGCCACACTGGAATGCCACATAGGCCATGGATACGTCCGTGTACATGAAATGTGATCGTATATGAGCGCTCGTGCAAGTTTGATGACCAGAAACATGTATTTTACAAGTTTGTGCACCAAACTAACCATCGCGTGCAAGCTCTATGACTTCAGGTGTATTTACCTCTTTTTTTAGGGTGCCGTGGTGGTTATTTGGGTAGTACTACTACTAATTCCACGCTTCTGCCTCTGCTTTCTTCCAGCCGATTAATAAAGGTAAAAATGAACAAAAATGACCTTAGGCCGAAAGAAATTCACAAAATGAACCGTGGCCGAAACTATTTTACCCACCTAATCCTTTTGGGTAGCTTCCGACGCATAGGCGCTACACTACGCTGCATAGCGCCCGTCTGACAGGCACCACATGCCGCGCGAGCATGGCACTCCGGGGCCAGGTTGGGCCCTACCCCTACTTCAGTAGCGCTCAGCACCGTACCCCCCCCCCCACCCCCAAGAACATTCGAACAGAGAGGCGCCGACCGTGGTTTCCTTACCCCCCTCTCAAATGCCTCCCCGAATCCTACAGATCTAAAGATTTTCTCTGTGGTTTTCGACTCCAATCCCTCCCTCAAGGTAACCTCCTCAAATCCCCTCCTTTTTCATCCGAAAATTTGCTCACATTTGCTCAAGTCTTACAAGTTTAGGCAAACCCCGGTTCTTCATCGATTTTGAAAATGTGTATGGAAATATGAGATGATTATTTGGTGTTTAGCATATGAGTTGGCATTTGTTAGAGTTAGGGTTCTTAGTATGTTAGGGTAAAGGTCATGGTTCTTGTTATGTCACTACTAGGAAAATGCTTATAGGTAGACATTTAGCAGTAGCGTGGGTTATATACCCCACGCTACTGGTATGTACCAGTGACGCCTGGTAAAGAACGCCCTATTGCTACTTAATAACAGCAGCATTTGTAAGCTTGGGCTGCGCTGCTGTTATGTGGGCCGTAGAGAAAAAACGGTAGCCCACTTAGATGTAGCGTTTGCTTTGAACGGGCGCTACAGCTAGTGGGCTTAGCAGTAGCGCCGGCCCGTACGCAGCGCTACTGCTACAAAAAGAGCAAAAAAGAAAACCGGCCGCCCCGCACCCCTCTCGCTCTCACATCGATCTTCTCCCTCCGCTCGACGCCGCCGCCGCGGTTAGGGTTCCTCCCCGCCTCATCCCAGCCGACGGTGCTGCTACAGCAGCACCCCAGCCACCACGCGCGCTACCGCCGCCGCAGGTAACGCTCGTCCTCCCCTAAGCAACGCTCCTCCCCCCCTCTCGCCGCCCCTACGCGGCGCTCCTCCCCCCTCTCGCCGCCCCCTCTGTCGCCGGCTGCCTCACCACTCCCCTTGCTGACCCACTATCCTACTGTTAATTAGTATCACATATGGATTAACAGGATTAGTATCACATATGCATCTCTAGATTCTACTGTTAATTAGTATCACATATCATCTTATATGTTACTAGATCTTAGGATTTGGCATGCACACTTGAAGTGTTGTTCGTATATGCTTTTATGGGCTATTAAGTCAAGTGATCACTTGCAGTGTGCTGGCCTTTCATGATTCAGTTGTTGGTACTTTGATTCTTAATTAATTGTAATTACTTGGGTTGTTGGTTGAGTGAGCATGCACACTTGCATTGCCCCTTTTATAGGTAGTCTTATCTTGCTATAGGAACTTTTTTTAAAGGATGGTAGCCACCAGATCCAATTCGGCTCCAGGGAGCATTTGCTCTTACACGCTCAAAATGGTTTTGCAAATGTAAAAAAAAGAAAAAAAGAAAAGTTTAGATGTACATGTTCATGTACAAATGTTATATGTAATTTGAATTCACAGAGGCTCTCGGCTCCATGGGCAAGAATTTGGCTAGAATTTGGCAATTTTTGAACTACTTTTGCTTGTCTGCTTGCGCAATAATGGCAATATGCCATTTATCTTATTATTAGGCTCTGTTTGGGTTACATGATCTCTATTAGGTTATGACTGTCTAAACTTAACTACAATTTAGTTGTTATTTTGTTTGCCATGTGAACCTGTTGTGTATTCTCTATGGTGTGAACCTGATGTTTCCTATTTTCCTTTGTATATTATTCAAAATCTGTCAAATTCTAGCCAATTTTAGGGAAATGACGCCGCCACCACCACCACCATGCCGACGGTGCAAATCAAGGTGCGCCAGCAGCCTTGCAACTGGCACGCTGTTCGGCGTCTACTACCAGTCGAGTTTTCTTCATGCAGCGGTAATAAATTATATGAAACTAGTAACCACTATTTTGTTTTTGTGTTATTGGCATTAATGCATTATGTATATATCATTTTTCTTTTTGCACACAGATCATCCCATGCAATGTGAGGTCAGAATTCAACAAGCTGATCGGAGACTCTGTGACATTTGAGGCTCCTGGGGGGCCCTACACTATGGAGGTCGAGAAAGGACGAAATATGACGCAGGTGGGAGGAGATGGATGGGTCCGTTTCACTGCCCACATGCGTATCACCGGTGGTGAGTTGATCAGCTTCTCCTTCATAGCACAAAGACCCAAGTTGGCCATGATTTATGTCAACAAAGCTAAAGATGATGAAGATGATGAGGATGATGATGACCCACTTGGTGAAGCCATCGTTGCTCAAAGAATGAGGTTGAGCGAGGAGGAGGTGTGCAACCTATGGGACATCATTCCGCCACGTGCTGACTTCGTCGGGGTGCCATTCGTGACCCGCCTGACAAGTACCTTGGTTGATCGGCATATCATGGTATGTTCCATTTACTGTAGTAATTTGATGATATGCTTTATTGTTATACTTAGTGTAGAGTCCGATGACATATATGCTTAGTGAATCTTATATGCTTAGTAAATCCGATGATCTATATGCTTAGTGAATCCAATGATATATATGCTTAGTGCATCTTATATGTTTAGTGAATCCGATGATATATATGCTTTATTGTTATACTTAGTGTAGAAATGTAGTACTGTTTTTTGATAGTGTAGAATGTGTGAGGCTACTTATTAATTGATATGTTTTTCTTATTTAGAAATTGTCAAAGAGCCTATCTGAGAGTTGTGGTATCAAGCCTGATGAAGAAGGCTCTGCTGGAATACGCCTTACCGCGAGGGGCTCCATCGCCACTTGTGCGTACGGCGTGGACACGGACGGTCGCACACACTTCAACTCGGTTGGGTGGACGAGCTTCCTCGTCGGCAAGAATCTTCATGTTGGACAGGCAATCCTAATTACTATCAGGAACACCCACCGCCCGGGCTTGAGGATGATGGTCGTCATCGATATCATCTAGAACTACATATGCTTGTGAGATCTGTCCATGGATGTGTGTGGCTGATGAACCATATATATGCTAGTATGACTACCTAGTAGACTTATCAACTATGATCTATCCATGCATTGTTGACTACTATATATGAGTTTGTGAGATTGTGTGGTTATATTAAATGTGGTATTGTCGTTAATGCTTGTGAGGTGGTTCTGTGAACTTAGTTTATTTGCACTGGACTTGTCTTGATTTCTGTGAATATTGCATCTGACTCATTTTTTTATTTTTTATTTCTATTTACCTAGTTGTAGCGTGGGAGGAAATAAGGCGCTACTACTATGTGATGATAGTAGTAGCGTTGGTAGAGAAAGAGGCGCTACTACTAAGTATTTTAACTACAGCGCTTGTTTAGAAACGCGCTACTGCTAAATAATAGCTGTAGCGCCCTAGAACCAGCGCCACTAGTAAGGTTTTCTCTAGTAGTGTGTTAGGGTCATGATTCTTAGTATGTTAGGGTTAGGGTTATGTTGGGATTAGGGTTATTGTTCAATATCTACAATAGGGCTAGGGTTTGGTTATGTGACTAGGATTTTGTGTTAATATCGGATGAATACTTATGGATATATTTTTTCATTGTGTTGTTTTAATTATTTTAGGAATGGGGAGAACATGTGTTTATGTTTATCATGTGGACAAGGACGCCTTTTTGAAAGGTAATATCGAGCCGGACCTGGATGAGTTTGATTTGGTCTTTGAGAGTAGTCCTAGCTATGCCGAGGTCGTGGAACAAGTGGGTAAAGATTTGAATTGGATGTACCGAAGTGATATTGTTGATTTGGAGGGAAGGCATAATGGGGGGTTTGAAATGCACATCCTTAGGAGGACAGTGCATGTAAACTCCGAGCAACATTGGGTTTCATACATGGAGACAATGGCTGAATCACTATGTACGGGAGGAATCCTCACTATGTACGGGAGGAGTCCTGTCATCTTGATGTACTGTGGGTACCGCTCATCGTACGACATGGCACTCGACGAGGCCATGTGAGACCGAATCTTCATGCCCCGTGAGTACGGCATGGCACTCAACATCCACAACTCGACTGATATTTTTTAGAATTAAAATATCAATGTGCTTATAATTAACTGATACACGGTTGAGTAATTCCATCATTTGCTAATATTCCGTGGTGGTCACTTGGGTAGTACTAAGAGGGTGCTTGAATCCAAGGGACTTATTTTAGTCTGACTAAAAATAATCTCTTTAAGAGGATAAAGTTCCAAGCACCCCTGACTAAAGAGGGCTAAAACTAGTCTTGAGACTAAATTTTTTTAGTCAGGGGTACCCCTACTAAAATGTGGATTAGTCATTTCTCTCCTCATTTAACTCCTCTCCTTTAACACAGGCGAGTTCTGATTGGAGGGTTTGAAGGATAATAAATGTTCATTAACTTGATTTTAGTCTCTTTAGTATTTGGATTCAAGCATGGGTGAAGCTAGCAAGTTTTAGTCCCACTACTTTTAGTCATAGGACTAAAACGTATCAAAGCACCCTCTAATTCTACGCTTCTGTGTCGGCTTTGTCCAGCCAAATACTACGGATCCCACGATCATTTAGGCCTTGTTCGTTTAATCCCGGCCCCGCCAGGATCGGGTCAAAACCCGGCCGAACCGCATGGTTTTAGCCCCGGCCGGGGTTGGATCCCAACCTACCTCGTATGCATGTTCGGTTGGACCCGGTCGGGTTCATACCCCGTCCAAATCCACTCCGAACCGCTGGGTTTCCGTCGGGATTTAACCCACGCCTCGTCACGCGCGGAACGAAACAGCTCAGCCGAGCCAGTCGAAACAGAAAAAGAGGAGAAGGCGAGAGCGGCTTAGGCGGCGGCGGGCCTGGACGGTGGAGCAGGGGCCGGAGCTCAGCGGCCACTGCAGCCTACGCCGGTCTTCCTCCCCAACATCAGGCCGGTAAGATCCTCTCTCCACTTTTGATTTCTAGGGTTCCCATCCCCTTTTCCACCGCTGCCCATGGCCATCTTTCCGGCGAAGCTCCACGGCTCATCTCTGCTTGCTGCAACTGCCATGTCCAATTGATCGATGGATCTATCTCTGGAACTAGTGAATTGAATGGTTTGATTCTTTGTAATATTATATTTGCTCCAGTGGCAAGACTGCAAGAGGTCTAACCGAATGGCATTCTATGGCAGAGATTTTGGTGCGGGAATGAAGTGGGGATCCGGTGACGGGGTGGGAGTCACCCAATCCCTGGGTGGATTGAAGCCACTAGGGGATTGCATCTCCACCAACAGAACAAAGCCTTGTGGAACTTTGCACACCACCGAACACGGATCCCACGCCAGTCCGCAGCCGACAGAGTATGTTTTATACCTTCCGTGTGGAAACCCATAACGTACCACCTCACTCCCGCGTGGGCCCTACCTTCATAGTGTCCCAATCGTCCAGCGAGCTAGTGCGAGGGATCGCCACGCGGGAAACGGTAAAAAGGAACAATCCAGCCACACGCAGCCTACATGCGAAATTACTATGCGTGCGACTCCACACCACATTTCTAACTTTTTTTAAACACATTACCAACTTCCGATGCTTCGGCGTTGTACTAATATAGATTGACAGTCAATTAACACAGCCATCCCGATTTCGAGAAACAACCAACGCCATCTTGATTTCAAAAATATCGTTTTGATTTTTGTTGCAAGCTCTAAAAAAGAACATTTATCATTCATTCGGTTGTGGAAATCTTTTATCAAAAAGAAGAAGAAGACGAATTACCCGTGTCGGTGGCCTTGCCGTGTGCAGACGCATCATGGGCACATTCTGGCCTCCGTCCTCCGTTGGAAGTCCGTGCTCACGTATCTTGCTGCCGTGGTCCCTCATTTGTGCTGCTCGGTTTGGACTTTCATTTCCAAGGATCTCGTTTCACAATGTAGTATCCCTTGTCGGCTCGCCGCACAATAGGTCAATTTTATGTATTTTCGAAAATGCAAAAAGGCTGTAGTGGAAATCTATGACAAAAGAATGTCAGGACAAGAAGAGGGCGGAAGCTGCCCCAGGATCACCCATCTTTTTTTGCGCGATGACCATCTCCTATTGAAACCTAATTAACGAAAATTTGTGTGATGGAAGATGTATATATTTTCTAGTCTAGATATAACGAGGAGGATGCATTGCCAACGCACTGATGGATATTGGCGCGCAGTGGGAGTGTGAGCCACGACAAAAGCGGAGCAAGTGAAACGAAGCTGGGGCCACCAATATCGTAACTGCTCCCGTCTCTCTCATGCACGGGACGTCCTTTCTCCTTTGCATCGACCCTGAAACGTGGGACCCAACCCCAACGGCAACTCGACGCAGCACGCGACAAAACCGAAGCCCAGCCACAAATATCAGTACCCGCCCTTTCCTATCCATGCCTTTTTTAGGTTGGTGGGTCGCGCAGGTGTTTTCTGCTGTCTCTGGGCCCTCAAACGACCGCCGATGCGCCCGAACGCGTCCGCGGGTACTGGCCGGACACCCCTCAAATGTTGCTTTGCACATTTACATACCGTAAATTTTGATCCTTAAATCCATGCAATTCATACACGTCGATCATACGATATAAAACCTCTGAATGCCAAAGTTCGAAACAAAGCAAGGCAAATCATAGTTCAACAAAAAAATGGACACGGAAAAGTGAAATCAATGTCCGAGCGTGACGGATGGCCTCGAATCACTGGCTGGGCGCCTGCTCCTGCTCGTCCTGCTCTGCCTGCATCCGGGCAGCCTCCTCCGCCTGCATCCAGGCTGCCTCCTCCACCTGCATCCGGGCCGCAGCCGCCCTCGCCACCTCATACTTCCTACGGTCATTGATCTCCATCTTCTTGTCCACAAGCCACTTCTTCGCATGCTCATCATAGAGGGTCTCGTCCGCCAATATGATCCTCGCATCTTCCGCGTCCCGTGCGAGTTGCAACGACCTCTCCTTCTCAAGCTTTATGTCACCAAATTTCTTGGCCTTCTCGAGCTCCCATTTGATCGCCACTTGTTGCTTGTCGAGCTCGATCTTCTTCCTCTCAATTTCCAGCCTCTTCTCCGCCCTCTTCCAGTCCCACTCCATTCTTTACTTTTGTGCATCCAACATGAGCTTGTACCTCTCCTTCTACTTGTTCTCCCGCACCGAAAAATGCCCGTCCATGTGGAAAACATTTTGATAGCCGCGGCATCACGGGCGGCACGTGCCTTCTCCCACTTGTTTCCCATGACTTGGCAGTTGTCCTTTGGCACGGTGGCTTTTCCATTCGTCACGACAACATCGTTCTCTTCATGGCCCAACCCAGTTGATTGGTTCAAGCTTGAGCCATTATTCCTCTTCTTGTTGGTCTTGAAGTCGGCCACAAGTTGGTTCCACTTCGGCTTGCCGTTTAATACGACCCAACAATGGCTAAAAGCAAGTGGCTTCTTCTCCACCTCGTGATACAAAGTGGCCGCCACCACCGTCTAACAAACGACATATATATTTTCTAAAAATTCAAGAAAGTCATAGTGGAAAATTACGCCGAAAGAACGTCAGAGCAAGAAGAGGGAGGGAAGGGGGTCGCCCTTAATTATTATTATTTTGGGCGACGACCCTCTCCTATTGAAACCTAATTAACGAAAAATGGCGATGGAAAGCATATACAGTTTCTAGATGTATTAGCCTCCATGCATTTCCACTACACTGATTGATTTTGCAAGTTGATCGACTACATTAGTTCGTGCCAAGTTCATTCATATTCATAGGAGTACGTAGTACATTTGCGAAAATCCAAATCGGTGACAAGGCTCACTTGCTCCCGGCCAGAAAAAAAATTCAAAACAAATACTAGAAAAATAAAATAAAAAACATTTTTTTGTGTGTGGTAGATAATTTGATGCGTGAGGTCCGCTTCAAATTTTAACTCATTTGGATATGTGAGCAGCTCTCAGCAAAAAAGAGAAATCGGGTCAAAACAGCGGGTGAACAGTAAACTTTTTTACAGACCCCGATTTTATCTTTTTTGCAGAGAGCTGCTCAAATGTCCAAATGAGTTAAAATTTGCAGTGAATCTCACGCATCAAATTATCTACCACCCAAATTTTTTTTTGCAATTTTTTAAAATTTTATAGTATTTGTTTTGATTTTTTTCGTTAGCGCGGATGCAGCTGAGCCCGGGAGCAGAAATGCCGCACTCGTACATTAGTACTCCCTCCGTTCCATAATGTAAGACGTTTTTTAACACTAGTTTTTAACACTACACTAGTGTTAAAAAACATCTTATATTATGGGACGGAGGGAGTATTTTTCTATCTCGCTAAAGCATACTACTCCTACTACCGTACACTTTCTGGCTGGGTCGGTCCACAGTCCGTTTCTCGGCAGCACGTTGTGCGAGGAAGCAACTCTCTTGTGCGTGGGTCCCACCGCAACAACTCTCCTCTCTCTCACGCACGAGACGCCCTTTGCCTTGACCCCCACGCACACCAGACTCCATCACCACACCTGACACGTGGGACCACACCCAGACAGCGACTCGACGCAACACTTCCGTCCCTGCACAGTTGGACGCGACAAATTCGAATCAAAGCGAACGAAGCTGGGCCCACCAACATCCGCAACTCGACCCAGCCTTTCCGCTCCAGGCTGCCCCATATTTTTTGGAATTAAAATATCAATGTGCTTATAATTAATTAATTAATACACGGTTGAGTAATCCCATCATATGCTAATACTTCCTGTGGTGCTCACTTATTTTATTTTAGTTTGAATTGCTTACCGCATGCTAATTCCACGCTTCTGCCTCCGCTTTGTTCCAGCAAAGGTAAAATGGACAAATATGACCTTAGGGTGAAAGAAATTTACAAAATGAACTGTGGACGAAACTATTTTACCCAGCAAATCCTTTTGGGTAGCTTCCGACGCATAGGCGCTACACTATGCTGCATAGCGCCCCTTTGACGGGCACCACACGCCTCACCGCTATGTCACTTCGGGGCCAGGCTGGGCCCCACCCCTGCTTAAGTAGCGTCTATCTGTAAGGCGCTACACTCTGACATAATAACCGGCACGGGCCAGCCCTCCCTAGCCAGCCCACCCACCTGATGTCTACTACACAACCTTCTTCTTGTAGACGTTATTGGGCCTCCAAGTGCAGAGGTTTGTAGGACAGTAGCAAATTTCCCTCAAGTGGATGACCTAAGGTTTATCAATCCGTGGGAGGCGTAGGGTGAAGATGGTCTCTCTCAAACAACCCTGCAACCAAATAACAAAGAGTCTCTTATGTCCCCAACACACCCAATACAATGGTAAATTGTATATGTGCACTAGTTCAGCGAAGAGATGGTGATATAAGTGCAATATGGATGGTATATATAGGTTTTTGTAATCTGAAAATGTAAAAACAGCAAGGTAACAAGCGATAAAAGTGAGCGTAAAATGTATTGCAATGCTAGGAAACAAGGCCTAAGGTTCATACTTTCACTAGTGCAAGTTCTCTCAATGATAATAAAATAATTGGATCATATAACTATCCCTCAACATGCAACAAAGAGTCACTCCAAAGTCACTAATAGCGGAGAACAAACGAAGAGATTATTGTAGGGTATGAAACCACCTCAAAGTTATCCTTTCTGATCAATCTATTCAAGAGTCCGTAGTAAAATAACACGAAGCTATTCTTTCCGTTCGATCTATCATAGAGTTCATACTAGAATAACACCTCAAGATACAAATCAACCAAAACCTTAATGTCACCTAGATACTCTAATGTCACCTCAAGTATTCGTGGGTATGATTATACGATATGCATCACACAATCTCAGATTCATCTATTCAAACCAACACAAAGTACTTCAAAGAGTGCCTCAAAGTTTCTACCGGAGAGTCAAGACGAAAACGTGTGCCAACCCCCATGCATAAGTTCACGAGGTCACGAAACCCGCAAGTTGATCACCAAAACATACATCAAGTAAATCAGATGATATCCCATTGTCACCACAGATAAGCACATGCAATACGTACATCAAGTGTTCTCAAATCCTTAAAGACTCAATCCGATAAGATAACTTCAAAGGAAAAACTCAATCCGTTACAAGAGAAACATCATAAGATCCAACTATAATAGCAAAGCTTGCGATACATCAAGATTGTGCAAGAACACAAGAGAGAGAGAGATCAAACACATAGCTACTGGTACATACCCTCAGCCCCGAGGGTGAACTACTCCCTCCTCGTCATAGAGAGCGCCGGGATGATGAAGATGGCCACCGGAGAGGGATCCCCCCCTCCGGCAGGGTGCTGGAACAGGGTCCCGATTGGTTTTTGGTGGCTACAGAGGCTTGCGGCGGCGGAACTCCCGATCTATTCTGTTCCCCGATGTTTTTAGGGTATATGGATATATATATATATATATAGGCGAAATAAGTCGGTTAGGGGAGCCACGAGGGGCCCACGAGGGTGGGGGCCGCACCCAGGGTGATAGGGCGTGCCTCCCTGCCTCGTGGCTTCCTTGAAGCTTCCCTGACGTCTAGTCCAAGTCTCCTGGATTGCTTCCGTTCCAAAAATAACTCTCCCGGAGATTTCATTACGTTTGGACTCTGTTTGATATTCATTTTCTTCGAAACACTAAAATAGGCAAGAAAACAACAATTTGGGCTGGGCCTCCGGTTAATAGGTTAGTCCCAAAAATAATATAAAAGTGTTTAGTAAAGCCCATAAACATCCAAAATAGATAATATAATAGCATGAATACTTCATAAATTATAGATACATTGGAGACGTATCAGCATCCCCAAGCTTAATTCCTGCTCGTCCTTGAGTAGGTAAATGATAAAAGAAATAATTTATGAAGTGTGAATGCTAGCAGGTGCACAAGTTTGATCAATGATAATTTGAATCACCTTTTCTAGCATCGTTATATGTCATAACATTAGCTTATATCATAAAGCTTCTCATGATCAAGTAACAAGCTATACACATGTTAAAGTATAGATCATAAACATTCTTGAAAACTAACAAACCGTGTTATTAGTCATCAAACAATTACAATTCATCTTATTTTCAGGAAGGGTCTATGTAAGAGCTTTGATTTAGCAAATCCCACATACTCAACTATCATATAGTCTTTCATGATTGCTACCACTCAAAGCATATTTTTAGAACAAATAGCATTCATCAAACACAGAGAAAGATAGGGGCTTAATGTTTCGCCTCCCAACCTTTTATCATATAGATAATTGTCAACAATAATAATTCATGATCAAATATATTTGAATGGCCATATATGCTTAGATCTTTCTCCATCACATGATGCTTGCCAACTAAAAAGTAGGTTGCAATGAGAAGGAATACTACTGACTCTTGCATAAAAATAAAAGATATGCCCTTCGCAGAGGGAAGCAGGGATTTGCAGAGGTGCCAGAGCTCAAAGCTAAAACAGAGATGAAAATAATTTTGAGAGGTATGCTTTCATTGTCAACATAACGACCAAGAGTTCCCAATATCTTCCATACTAGATACATTATAGGCGGTTCCCAAATAGAAAGGTAAAGATTTTACTCCCTCTCCACCAACAATCACACTCCACGGCTTGTCCGAAACAACGGGTGCCGTCCAACTTTCAACAATCCTGGGGGAGTTTTGTTTAAATTATTTGTGATTTTGTTTTTGATCTTTTGATCATAGGACTAGGCATCCTAGTTACCAGCCATTTTCTCGTGAATGATGAGCGGAGTCCACTCATCGTGAGAATAACCCACCTAGCATGGAAGATACTGACAGCCCCTAGTCACTACATGAGCGATTCAGGCATACAAAACAGATTATTATTTGAAGGTTTAGAGTTTGGCACATGCAAATTTACTTGGAACGGCAGGTAAATACCGCATATAGGTAGATATGGTGGACACTCATGGAATAAACTTGGTTCAAGGAATTTGGATGCACAAGTAGTAGTCCCGCTTAGTACAAATATTTTGGCTAGCAAAGGATTCTAAATAGCAAGCACCACATGTTAGAGGATCCATAACAATATAACTTCTATACAAATATACCCAAGCATAACACATTATGCTGTCTTCCTTGTCCAACTTCAACTAATTTGCTCAGGTTTGAAAATAATTAATGGGGATCATAATCATAGAAGATGTCCAAGATAGTATATTTATATGTGAAATCTTTCTTCCTTCAATATTCTTTCATGAATTGTTCAAGTGACCAATGCAATGTTTGCTAACCTTCAAAAAATTTACCACCTCTACTTCTTATATGTGAAGTCATTACTCCCCATGGAATAAGCATATGAAACATATATAATTTCAGATTTATGATATTCAAATCATTCAACTATTTACTCATAGGATATAAGTGAAGCACACGAGTAAATGACAAACTATTCCAAAAAGATATAAGTGAAGATCAATGAATAGTTAAATAATTATGTAGCTTTGTGAAGACTCTCTCTCATTTAAGAATTTCAGATCTTGGGATATTATTCAAATAGCAAGCAAAACAAAATAAAACGACATTTCAAGGATATCACTCATCATGTGAAGAAGCAAAAACTTAGGCTCAACCGATACTAACCGATAATTATTGAGGAAGAAAGGTGGGATGCCTACCGGGGCATCCCCAAGCTTAGATGCTTGAGACTTCTTGAAATATTATCTTGGGGTGCCTTGGGCATCCCCAAGCTCGAGCTTTTGTGTCTCCTTAATTCCTCTCATATCACGGTTTCCTAAATCTCAAAAGCTTCATCCACACCAAACTCAACAAGAACTCGTGAGATAGGTTAGTATAAACCAATGCAAAAACCTTATCATTTTCTACTGTAACAAATCACTAAAATTATTATTCAACATTACATACTAAATGCCTCTGCATATTTAATACTCCTATCCTCAAATAGAATCATTAAACAAGCAAACATATGCAAATAATGCAAACATAACAATAATCTGCCAAAACAATACAGTCTGTAAAGAATGCAAGATTCATCATACTTCCCTAACTCCAAACATTATGAAATTCTACCACACTGTAGAAAATTTATCAGAGCTCAATATGCAAAAAGTTTCAACATTTTATCACATTCTGACTTTTCTCGGGAATTTTTGCAACAGCGGTAAACTTTCTGTTTTGAAACAGCAACATGTATAGTTGCAAAATAAGCATGGTAAAAGCTATCCTTGACATTTTTATTGAAACTAGAGATGCAAAACATTATTCTAAATAACAGCAAGCAAATACTAACAAAAGAAAATGACGCTCCCAGCAAAACACATATCATGTGGTGAAGAAAAATATAGCTCCAAGTAAAGTTACCGATGAACAAAGACGAAAGAGGGGATGCCATCCGGGGCATCCCCAAGCTTAGGCTCTTGGTTGTCCTTGAATATTACCTTGGGGTGCCTTAGGCATCTCCAAGATTAGGCTCTTGCCACTCCTTATTCCATAGTCCATCGAATCTTTACCCAAAACTTGAAAACTTCACAACACAAAACTTAACAGAAAACTCGTAAGCTCCGTTAGTATAAAAAAATAAATCATCACTTTTGGTACTGTTGTGAACTCATTCTAAATTCATATTAGTGTAATATCTACTGTATTCCCACTTCTCTATGGTTCATACCCTCCGATACTACTCATAGATTCATCAAAATAAGCAAACAACACATAGAAAACAGAACCTGTCAAAAACAGAATAGTCTGTAGTAATATGTATCGAACGTATACTTCTGTAACTCCAAAAATTCTGAAATAAATTGGTGGACCTGAGGAATTTGTCTATTGATCATCTTCAAAAAGAATCATCTTAAAATGACTCTCCAATACAAAATGGCAGCTAATATCGTGAGCGCTAAAATTTCTGTTTTTTATAGCATGATCACAAAGACTTCACCCAAGTCTTCCCAAAGGTTCTACTTGGCACAAACACTAATTAAAACATAAAACCACATCTAACCAGAGGCCAGACAGATTATTTATTACTAAGCAGGAACAAAAAGCAAGAAACAAAAATAAAATTGGGTTGCCTCCCAAAAAGCGCTAATGTTTAACGCCCCTAGCTAGGCATGATGATTTCAATGATGCTCACATAAAAGATAAGAATTGAAACATAAAGAGAGCATCATGAAGAATATGACTAGCACATTTAAATCTAACCCACTTCCTATGCATAGGGATTTTATGAGCAAACAACTTATGGGAACATGAATCAACTTGCATAGGAAGGTAAAACAAGCATAACTTCAAGATTTTCAACACATAGAGAGGAAACTTAATATTATTGCAACTCCTACAAGCATATATTCCTCCCTCATAATAATCTTCAGTAGCATCATGAATGAATTCAACCATATAACCAGCACATAAAGTATTCTTTTCAGGATCTACTTGCATTGAAATTTTATTATTCTCCACATAAGCAAAAAATTTCTCATTCAGAATAGTGGGAGTATCATAAGAAACTCGAATACTATAAATTGTTTCCACATTAAAAGAGTGATGTTCAGAAAATGGGTAATCATAATCATGACAAGTTTTATAAATATAATCATCACTACTCTTTATAGCATAAGTATCATCACAATAATCATCATAGATAGCAACTTTGTTCTCATCATAATCGATTGAAATCTTCCAAGATAGTGGAATCATTACTAAATAAAATCATGACCTCTCCAAATCCACTTTAATAATTGTCACAATAAGATTCAACATCCTCCAAAATAGTGGGATCATTACTTCCTAAAGTTGACACTCTTCCAAACCCACTTTCATCAATATAATTATCATAAGTAGGAGGCATGCTATCATCATAACCAATTTGCTCATCAAAACTTGGGAGGCTAAAAACATCATCTTCATTAAACATAACATCCCCAAGCTTGGGACAAACATTAATTGCAGCAAATATATTCTCAAACATGTCATTCTCATCAAACATAGCATCCCCAAGCTTGGGCCTTTTCATATCATAAGCATAATCACTCTCATCATTAATAGTATTGATAGCACCAATAGTATAGCAATTATCATCATCACAATGAGTAATAGGAGCAACATCATTTGGGAGGGATACCTTTCTACCTTTTCTCCTTCGTCTTTTCTTTTTCTTCTTCACATCATGTGTGGGTTTAACCCTCTTTTTTTAGCCCCTTATTAATGAGATTGGTTGAATAGAAGGCTCTGTTGGAAATATGCCCTAGAGGCAATAATAAATTAGTTATTATTATATTTCCTTGTTCATGATAATCGTTTATTATCCATGCTATAATTGTATTGATAGGAAACTCAGATACATGTGTGGATACATAGACAACACCAGGTTCCTAGTAAGCCTCTAGTTGACTAGCTCGTTGATCAATAGATGGTTATGGTTTCCTGACCATGGACATTGGATGTCATTGATAACGGGATCACATCATTAGGAGAATGATGTGATGGACAAGACCCAATCCTAAGCCTAGCACAAAGATCGTAGTTCGTATGCTAAAGCTTTTCTAATGTCAAGTATCATTTCCTTAGACCATGAGATTATGCAACTCCCGGATACCGTAGGAATGCTTTGGGTGTACCAAACGTCACAACGTAACTGGGTGGCTATAAAGGTGCACTAGAGGTATCTCCGAAAGTGTCTGTTGGGTTGGCACGAATCGAGACTGGGATTTGTCACTCCGTGTAACGGAGAGGTATCTCTGGGCCCACTCGGTAGGACATCATCATAATGTGCATAATGTGACCAAGGGGTTGATCACGGGATGATGTGTTACGGAACGAGTAAAGAGACTTGCCGGTAACGAGATTGAACAAGGTATCGGTATACCGACGATCGAATCTCGGGCAAGTACAATACCGCTAGACAAAGGGAATTGTATACGGGATCGATTGAGTCCTTGACATCGTGGTTCATCCGATGAGATCATCGTGGAACATGTGGGAGCCAACATGGGTATCCGGATCCCGCTGTTGGTTATTGACCGGAGAACGTCTCGGTCATGTCTGCATGGTTCCCGAACCCGTAGGGTCTACACACTTAAGGTTCGATGATGCTAGGGTTATAAAGGAAGTTTGTATGTGGTTACCGAATGTTGTTCGGAGTCCCGGATGAGATCCCGGACGTCACGAGGAGTTCCGGAATGGTCCGGAGGTAAAGATTTATATATGGGAAGTCCTGTTTTGGTCACCGGAAAAGTTTCGGGTTTTATCGGTAACGTACCGGGACCACCGGGAGGGTCCCGGGGGTCCACCAAGTGGGGACACCGGCCCCGGAGGGCTGCATGGGCCAAGTGTGGGAGGGGACCAGCCCCAGGTGGGCTGGTGCGCCTCCCCACAAGGGCCCAAGGCGCCTAGGGCTTGGGGAGGGGATGCTTCCACCTAAACTTGGGGGGCAAGTTTCCCCTCTCCCCCCCTTGGCCGCCACCCTTAGATGGGATTGGGGCTGCCGCACCCCTTGGGGTGGAAACCCTAGAGGGGGCGCACCCCCTCCCTCTCCCTTATATATAGTTGAGGTCTTGAGTGCTGCCAACACATGAGTTTTGACCTCTCCCTGGCGCAGCCCTACCTCTCTCCCTTCTCCTCTCCCGCGGTGCTTGGCGAAGCCCTGTTGGATCACCACGCTCCTCCATCACCACCACGCCATTGTGCTGCTGCTGGACGGAGTCTTCCTCAACCTCTCCCTCTCTCCTTGCTGGATCAAGGCATGGGAGACATCACCGGGCTAAACGTGTGTTGAACGCGGATGTGTCGTCCGTTCGGCACTAGGATCTCCGGTGATTTGGATCACGACGAGTATGACTCCTTCAACCCCGTTCTCTTGAACGCTTCCGCTTAGCGATCTACAAGGTTATGTAGATGCACTCTCCTTTCCCTCGTTGCTGGTTTCTCCATAGATAGATCTTGGTGACACGTAGGAAAATTTTGAATTTCTGCTACGTTCCCCAACAGTGGCATCATGAGCTAGGTCTATTGCGTAGATTCTTTGCACAAGTAGAACACAAAATAGTTGTGGGCGTTGATTTAGTTCAATATGCTTACCGTTACTAGTCCAATCTTGATTCGGCGGCATTGTGGGATGAAGCGGCCCGGACCGACCTTACACGTACACTTACGTGAGACAGGTTCCACCGACTGACATGCACTTGTTGCATAAGGTGGCTAGCAGGTGCCAGTCTCTCCCACTTTAGTCGGATCGGATTCGATGAAAAGGGTCCTTATGAAGGGTAAATAGCAATTGACATATCACGTTGTGGTTTTTGCGTAGGTAAGAAACGTTCTTGCTAGAAACCCATAGCAGCCACGTAAAACATGCAAACAACAATTAGAGGACGTCTAACTTGTTTTTCCAGGGTATGCTATGTGATGTGATATGGCCAAGAAGAATGTGATGAATGATATGTGATGTATGAGATTGATCATGTTCTTGTAATAGGAATCATGACTTGCATGTCGATGAGTATGACAACCGGCAGGAGCCATAGGAGTTGTCTTTATTTATTGTATGACCTGCGTGTCATTGAACAACGCCATGTAATTACTTTACTTTATTGCTAACCGGTAGCCATAGTAGTAGAAGTAATAAGTTGGCGAGACAACTTCATGGAGACACGATGATGGAGATCATGATGATGGAGATCATGATGATGGAGATCATGGTGTCATGCTGGTGACGATGATGATCATGGAGCCCCGAAGATGAAGATCAAAAGGAGCAATGTGATATTGGCCATATCATGTTACTATTTGATTGCATGTGATGTTTATCATGTTTATGCATCTTATTTGCTTAGAACGCCGGTAGTAAATAAGATGATCCCTCATTAAAATTTCAAGAAAGTGTTCCCCCTAACTGTGCACCGTTGCGAAAGTTCATCGTTTCGAAGCACCACGTGATGATCGGGTGTGATAGATTCTTACGTTCACATACAACGGGTGTAAGCCAGATTTACACACGCGAAACACTTAAGTTAACTTGACGAGCCTAGCATGTACAGACATGGCCTCGGAACACAAGAGACCGAAAGGTCGAGCATGAGTCGTATAGTAGATACGATCAACATGAAGATGTTCACCGATGATGACTAGTCCGTCTCACGTGATGATCGGACACGGCCTAGTTGACTCGGATCATGTAATCACTTAGATGACTAGAGGGATGTCTATCTGAGTGGGAGTTCATAAGATGAACTTAATTATCCTGAACATAGTCAAAAGACCCTTTGCAAATTATGTCATAGCTCGCGCTTTAGTTCTACTGTTTTAGATATGTTCCTAGAGAAAATATAGTTGAAAGTTGATAGTAGCGATTATGCGATCAGTAGAAAGCTTATGTCCTTAATGCACTGCTCAGTGTGCAGATCCCTAAACATCGTCTGTGGATGTTGCGAACATCGGATATACAAGTTTTGATAACTACATGATAGTTCAGTTAAACGGTTTAGAGTTGAGGCACCAAAGACGTTTTCGAAACATCGCGGAACATATGAGATGTTTCGAGGGCTGAAATTGGGATTTCAGGCTCGTGCCCACGTCAAGAGGTATGAGACCTCCGACGATTTTCTTAGCCTGCAAACTAAGGGAGAAAAGCTCAATCGTTGAGCTTGTGCTCAGATTGTCTGAGTGCAACAATCACTTGAATCAAGTGGGAGTTGATCTTCCAGATGAGATAGTGATGTTTCTCCAAAGTCATTGCCACCAAGCTGTTAGAGCTTCGTGATGAACTATAACATATCAGGGATAGATATGATGATCCTTGAGGTATTCGCGATGTTTGACACTGCGAAAGTAGAAATCAAGAAGGAGCATCAATTGTTGATGGTTGGTGAAACCACTAGTTTCAAGAAGGGCAAGGGCAAGAAGGGATACTTCATGAAACGGCAAATCAGCTGTTGCTCTAGTGAAGAAACCCGAGGTTGAACCCAAACCCGAGACTAAGTGCTTCTATAATAAGGGGAACAGCCACTGGAGCAGAATTACCCTAGATACTTGGTAGATGAGAAGGCTGGCAAGGTCGATAGAAGTATATTGGATATACATTAAGTTATTGTGTACTTTACTAGTACTCCTAGTAGCACCAGGGTATTAGATACCGGTTCGGTTGCTAAGTGTTAGTAACTCGAAATAAAAGAGCTACGGAATAAACGGAGACTAGCTAAAGGTGAGCTGACGATATGAGTTGGAAGTGTTTCCAAGTTTGATGTGATCAAACATCGCACGCTCCCTCTACCATCAAGATTAGTATTAAACCTGAATAATTGTCATTTGGTGCTTGCGTTGAGCATAGACATGATTGGATTATGTCTATCGCAATACGGTTATTCATTTAAGGAGAATAATGGTTACTCTATTTATTTGAATAATACCTTCAATGGTCTTGCACCTAAAAGAATGGTTTATTGAATCTCGATCGTAGTGATACACATTTTCATGCCAAAAGATATAAGATAGTAATGATAGTACCACTTACTTGTGGCACTGCCATGTAAGTCATATTGGTATAAAACGCATGAAGAAGCTCCATGTTGATGGATCTTTGGACTCACTCATTTTGAAAAGATTGAGACATGCGAACCATGTCTATTGGTGTATACACATGAAGAAACTCCATACAGATGGATCATTTGGACTCACTTGATTTTGAATCACCTGAGACATGCAAATCATACCACATGGGCAAGATGACTGAAAAGCCTCGTTTTCAGTAAGATGGAACAAGAAAGCAACTTGTTGGAAGTAATACATTTTGATGTGTGCAGTCCAATGAGTGTTGAGGCACACAGTGGATATCGTTATGTTCTTACTTCACGGATGATTTGAGTAGATACTGAGTATATTTACTTGATGAAACACAAGTCTGAATTATTGAATGGTTCAAGTAATTTCAGAGTGAAGTTGAAGATCATCGTGACAAGAGGATAAAATGTCTATGATATGATCATAGAGATGAGTATCTGAGTTACGAGCTTTGGCACGCAATTAAGAAATTGTGGAAATTGTTTCAGAATTAATACCGCCTGGAACACCATAGTGTGATGGTGTGTCCGAACATCATAGTTGCACCCTATTGGATATGGTGCATACCATGATGTTTCTTATCGAATTACCACTATCGTTCATGGGTTAGGCATTAGAGACAACCGCACTCACTTTAATAGGGCACCACGTAATTCCGTTGAGACGACACCGTTTGAACTATGGTTTGGAGAAACCTAAGTTGTTGTTTCTTAAAAGTTTGGGGCTGCGACGCTTATGTGAAAAAGTTTCAGGTTGATAAGCTCGAACCCAAAGCGGATAAAATGCATCTTCATAAGACACCCAAAATTGTTGGGTATACCTCCTAATTCAGATCCGAAAGCAATAGGGATTGTTTCTTGAACCGGGTCCTTTCTCGAGGAAAAGTTTGTCTCGAAAAGTTGAGTGGGAGGATGGTGGAGACTTGATATGGTTATTGAACCATCACTAAAACTAGCGTGTAGCAGGGCACAGGAAGTTGTTCCTGTGGCACCTACACCAATTGAAGTAGAATCTTATGATAGTGATCATGAAAACTTCGGATCAAGTCACTACCGTACCTCGTAGGGTGACAAGGATGTGTACTGCTTCAGAGTGGTACAGTAATCCTGTCTTGAATGTCATGTTGCTAGACAACAATGAACCTACGAGCTATGGAGAAGCAATGGTGGGCCCAAATTCCGACAAATGGTTAGAAGCCATGAAATCCGAGATAGGATCCATGTATCAGAACAAAGCATGGACTTTGGTGGACTTGTCCAATGATCGGCAAGCCATTGAGATAAATGGATCTTTAAGAAGAAGACAGACGTGGACGGTAATGTCACCGTCTATGAAGCTCGACTTATGGCGAAGAGTTTTTTCACAAGTTCAAGGAGTTGACTACGATGAGATTTTCTCATCCGTAGCGATGCTTAAGTCCGTCGGAATCATGTTAGCATTAACTGCATTTATGAAATTTGGCAGATGGATGTCAAGACGAGTTTCCTTACCAGTTTTCGTAAGGAAAGGTTGTATGTGATACAATCAGAAAAGTTTTGTCGATCCTAAGGATGCTAAAAGGTATGCTGGCTCCAGCGATCCTTCTAAGGACTGGAGTAAGCATCTCGGAGTTGGAACATACGCTTTGATAAGATGATCAAAGATTTTGGGTTTATACAAAGTTTATGAGAAACTTGTATTTCCAAAGAAGTCAGTGGGAGCACTATAGAATTTCTGATGAGTATATGTTGTTGACATATTGTTGATCAGAAATGATGTAGAATTTCTGGAAAGCATATAGGGTTATTTGAAAGGTGTTTTTCAATAGAAAACCTGGATTAAGCTACTTGAACATTGAGCATCAAGATCTATGAGGATAGATCAAAAATGCTTAATGGTACTTTCAAATGAGCATATACCTTGACATGATCTTAAAGGTGTTCAAGATGGATCAGTCAAAGAAGGAGTTCTTGCCTGAGATGTAAGGTATGAAGTTAAGACTTAAAGCTCGACCACGGCAGAAAAGAGAGAAAGGACAAAGGTCGTCCCCTATGCTTTAGACGTAGGCTCTACAGTATGCTATGCTAAGTACTGCACCTGATGTGTGCCTTGCCACATGTCTGGCAAGAGGGTACAAAGGTGATCAAGGAGTGGATCACCAGATAGCGGTCAAAATTGTCCTTAGAGGAATAACGATATGTTTCTCGGTTACGTCGACGCAAGCATTAACACCTATCCGAGTGACTCTGAGTAGCAAACCGTATACGTATAGTGAAGCAACCATTTGGAATAGTTCCAAGTGGAGCGTGGTAGCAACATTTACAATATGACCTAGAGATTTGCGAAGTACATACGGATCTGAATGTTGCAGACCCATTGACTCAAACTTCTCTCACAAGCAAAACATGATCAAACCCCAGAACTCATTGAGTCTTAATCACATGATGATGTGAACTAGTTTAATGACACTAGTAAACTCTTGGATGTTGGTCACATGGCGATGTGACGTGTGAGTGTTAATCACATAGCGATGTGAACTAGATTATTGACTCTAGTGCAAGTGGGAGACTGTTGGAAATATGCCCTAGAGGCAATAATAAATTAGTTATTATTATATTTCCTTGTTCATGATAATCGTTTATTATCCATGCTATAATTGTATTGATAGGAAACTCAGATACATGTGTGGATACATAGACAACACCAGGTCCCTAGTGAGCCTCTAGTTTACTAGCTCGTTGATCAATAGATGGTTACGGTTTCCTGACCATGGACATTGGATGTCATTGATAACGGGATCACATCATTAGGAGAATGATGTGATGGACAAGACCCAATCCTAAGACTAGCACAAAGATCGTAGTTCGTATTCTAAAGCTTTTCTAATGTCAAGTATTATTTCCTTAGACCATGAGATTGTGCAACTCCCGGATACCGTAGGAATGCTTTGGGTGTACCAAACGCCACAACGTAACTGGGTGGCTATAAAGGTGCACTAGAGGTATCTCCGAAAGTGTCTGTTGGGTTGGCACGAATCGAGACTGGGATTTGTCACTCCGGTAAAACGGTGAGGTATCTCTGGGCCCACTCGGTAGGACATCATCATAATGTGCACAATGTGACCAAGGGGTTGATCACGGGATGATGTGTTACGGAACGAGTAAAGAGACTTGCCGGTAACAAGATTGAACAAAGTATCGGTATACCGACGATCGAATCTCGGGCAAGTACAATACCGCTAGACAAAGGGAATTGTATACAGGATCGATTGAGTCCTTGACATCGTGGTTCATCCGATGAGATCATCGTGGAACATGTGGGAGCCAACATGGGTATCCAGATCCCGCTGTTGGTTATTGACCGGAGAACGTCTCGGTCATGTCTGCATGGTTCCCGAACCCGTAGGGTCTACACACTTAAGGTTCGATGGCGCTAGGGTTATAAAGGAAGTTTGTATGTGGTTACCGAATGTTGTTTGGAGTCCTAGATGAGATCCCGGACGTTACGAGGAGTTCCGAAATGGTCCGGAGGTAAAGATTTATATATGGGAAGTCCTGTTTTGGTCACCGGAAAAGTTTCGGGTTTTATCGGCAACGTACCGGGACCACCGGGAGGGTCCCGGGGGTCCACCAAGTGGGGCCACCGGCCCCGGAGGGCTGCATGGGCCAAGTGTGGGAGGGGACCAGCCCCAGGTGGGCTGGTGCGCCCCCACAAGGGCCCAAGGCGCCTAGGGCTTGGGGAGGGGATGCTTCCACCTAAACTTGGGGGGCAAGTTTCCCCTCTCCCCCCCTTGGCCGCCACCCTTAGATGGGGTTGGGGCTGCCGCACCCCTTGGGGTGGAAACCCTAGAGGGGGCGCACCCCCTCCCTCTCCCCTATATATAGTTGAGGTCTTGAGGGCTGCCAACACATGAGTTTTGACCTCTCCCTGGCGCAGCCCTATCTCTCTCCCTTCCCCTCTCCCGCGGTGCTTGGCGAAGCCCTGCTGGATCACCACGCTCCTCCATCACCACCACGCCGTTGTGCTGCTGCTGGACGGAGTCTTCCTCAACCTCTCCCTCTCTCCTTGCTGGATCAAGGCATGGGAGACGTCACTGGGCTGCACGTGTGTTGAACGCGGAGGTGCCGTCCGTTCGGCACTAGGATCTCCGGTGATTTGGATCACGACGAGTATGACTCCTTCAACCCCGTTCTCTTGAACACTTCCGCTTAGCAATCTACAAGGGTATGTAGATGCACTCTCCTTCCCCTCGTTGCTGGTTTCTCCACAGATAGATTTTGGTGACACGTAGGAAATTTTTTGAATTTCTGCTACGTTCCCCAACAGGCTCCGCCTCGTTACCTGATTCATCATAAGAAATAATAGGAGGATATTGGGAAGACTCTTCCCTTTCATTAGTATTCTCTTCATCTTCTATTTGTTTTCTTTTCTTTATGTAATTGGCAATATAAGGATTTTCAATGCAATTCACCGCACAATACATAAAAAATTCTTCTAGATCAATATAGAGGAATTTCTCAAGGTTATATTCTGGAATATGATTGGTTATATGTTTCATTTCTTCATAACCCAAAAGCAAACTAAGTTCATTATGATGTGCAAGGGAAATAAAATCATCACAATTTTTGGACACGATACGATCATGAAACAATTTGCATTGGAGATTTAAATGACCATGTTGATTGCAAAGTTCACAAGTATGGCGAAGAAATTTTAAATTTTCAGCACAAACATCTAGCCTTTCTTGCAACCATTTAGTGCGGGAGGGGATGGTGGCGCATCGGTATGTATGGGCGATGATCCAGGTGGCGAAGGTGGAGGGTTATGATTGGGTGTCGGCAGTGTAGGGGCATTAGGTTGGGATGGGGGTGAAGAGGTATTTGGAGATTGAGATTGCAGAAGAGGAGCAAAAAAAGGAAAACGTGTAGGAGGGTGGGTAGGTGGGGAAGTAGGGAGGTGTGATGGAGCGGTATGTTGAGCAAATGGAAAGATATGTTTGGCAAAGGTGACATGCCGAGATACAAGAACCCGACCGGTGGATAGGTCAAGGCAGCGATAGCCTTTGTGTTCATTCGACAAATCAAGGAGAACACACGAGAGAGAGCGGGGAGAGAGCTTATGAGCGGTGGTAGCGGAAGTGTTAGGAAAGCAGAGGCAACCAAAAACACGAATGTCAGAGTAGTTTGGATGACACAGAAGCAGAGAAAAGTAGGGAGTAACATTGGGATTGGCTTTGCTGGGATGGATATTGAGAAGATATGTAGCGGTGTGGAGAGTCTCAGCCCAGTATTGGGAAGGCATGGAATATTGAAGAAGAAGGGTACGAATAATATCATTTATATTACGAAGAGAATGTTCAGCTTTGCTGTTTTGAAGAGAAGTGTAGGGACAAGAAAAACGGAGAAGAATGTCATGGTTAAGAAAGAAGGTATGATTTTTAACATTATCAGATTCACGACCATTATCACATTGTATGAAGCGAATAGGGAGAAAGAAGTGCACGGAGACGTATCACTGAAAATTGAGAAAGAGAGCGTGAACGTCGGATTTGTTGCGAAGAGGAAAGGTCCAGACAAAGTGTGTAAAATCATCTAATATAACAAGATAGTATTTAAAACCAGAGACACTAGCAATGGGCGATGTCCAGAGATCACAATGTATTAATTCAAAGGGATAAGTGCTTGAAGAGCTAGACGAACTAAAAGGAAGACACACATGCTTGCCTAATTGGCATGACTCACAAACGGAGGAATCGTGACAATCTCTATTACAAGGTATAGTAAATTCACTAAGAACAGATGCTAAAACTGCATGGTTGGGATGTCCTAGACGCCGATGTCAGAGATCAACAGATGCCATTATGGAGGTTGGAGAGGCAACGACAGGAACACCATTGAGAGAGTATAAGTCACCGGAGCTATTGAACCGCGCGATCTCGACCTTGGTCTGATAATCCTTCACAGATAAGCCAAAGGGGTCAAATTCGACAGAAACAAGATTATCACATGTGAATTGAGAACAGAGATTAAGTTTTTGATAAGGGCAGGAGCAACAAGTACATCACGAAGAAGAAGAGTTTTTGTGGTGGAGGGAAGTTGAGCCTGACCAACACAATAGATGGGTATAGAAGAACCGTCACCGAGGGTGATGGATTTAAAAAGTGGTGAAGTGCAAGAGGAGAGAAACGTACTAGATGCAGACATATGACTAGAAGCACAGAAATCGAAAATTCAATCCGTACCTGTGTTGCCTTGGGAGGCAAAATTGTTCATGGCCTAGATGAAGGCGACTTGGTCCCAGCTTGACGGTGTAGCAGATGTTGGCGTAGGCAGCAGGGCCGGCTGGTACGACGGCGAGGGCAGTAGAGCCGACGGTGGAGGCGATGGCAGCAGGGCCGGCTAGTATGACGATGATGGCAGTAGGGCTGACGGTGGGGTGTAGTAGTGGCCGCCGTCAGCGTATTAGGGAGCGCCATATGATGGAGCAGTATGGTAGGCATGAGCAGGCGGGCGAGGCGTGAGAAGTCCTGGGGCACCAGTATGGGGCCGCACGCCGGGCTGCCAGGCGTCGGTGTAAGTCGGTGGAGTGCCGAGGGGAGCCGGAGAGCACCATGGCATGGGCCAAGCTTGGACAAGCCCCGTCCAGGGATCATGTGGAGGACGCCAAGGCGTAGCTGCTGGTGGCGCACTTGGGGCCGCCGACGGTGAAGGAGTGGGCACCGAGCGCGTCGTAGGCGGTCGGTAGATGGGGTTCTTGTCGCGATAATTAGGGCTGGGACGCCAGCCTGGCGGTGGAGCGGGCGCGGTCGAGGAAGAAGACATCGCTGGTGAAGGGGGTGCCGCGGGTGGTGCCGCGGGTGCCGGACCGCACGGAACGGCGGCGAAGAGCTGAGGGCGAGTGTCCTTGTTGGTTTGAGCACGGTCGGCCCATTGGAGGATGGAGCGCACCTCGGCAAAGGTTCGCTGGGGCCACATCATGGATATGAAAGAAGCCTGCTTGTCGAACTGTTCGCTATGCCCGATGAGGAGGATGTTGATAAGCTACCGATCTTCAACGGGATCACCAAGTTCACGTAGTTCGTCCGTGATGGAGTTGAGGCGTTGGTAGTAGACACTGAGGGAGGAGTCACCTTGCACCGTATTCCTGAGCTCGATGTGTAGTAGATTGGTGCGAGCATCGACATTGTCTTGGAACAACTGCTGAAGGGCCGCCCAGAGACCGGCGGCGGTGGCGGCTTCCCGGAAGACGAGATTGAAGATCTCGGTGGAGACGCGCATGTAGATCCATTGGATGATAGCGAGGTCATCCTTGACCCATTGGGGATCATGGGATTGCGGCACGGCAGTGGCGTCGATGTGGGAGCGAAGATTGCAGCGTCCGAGGTGAACTTCGAAGAGGTGGCGCCAATGGTAATAGTTGTGGGAGGTGAGATCGAGGGTAATGGGGATATAGGGACTAATATTGGAGATTGTATCGGTGAAGGAGAGCACCGAAGGCATGAGTGGTGGTGGTGGTAGAACTAGGGCAGAGGAGGAGGAAGCCGCGCGGCGGTGGCAGCGGTAGTGGGGTGGGCGGCGGAGCCATACCCTAGGACCAGAAACCCTTAGATACCATGTAAGATTGAATAGAACTCTTGTTAATTGATTATAGCAGCCGCATACAGCAGTATATATAAGAGATTACAACCCAACTAGACCTATTACAATACGACTAGGACTAGATAACTTGAGAGCCAAGTAATAGTCTAACAGATCTGACGAGAGCTTCTGCATCTGCAACCCAGCCACGCGTCAGTGCGCTCCCCTACGAAACCTCACCACTGTTGGCCACATCAACATTGTGATAGCCGCGTTGTACCTCCACCATACATCAGGTGAGTACTGTGTCCTCTACTGGAAAAGGAGACACTGGAAAGGGAATCAACAAGTGAAAGAAGCTTCCTACTACATCCTTACGGTGCGGCGGAGAGGCTCACTGAGGTGCATCCGAGTTCCTTCAGAGATCCCTGCCATTAAGAAATCTATGATAGCTGCGAACGTGATGACCACTATTAATGTGGCCCCACCCGTCATGTTCCGCAACTGCCTGCATTGGGAACCTAGCTGGCTTTGCTATGATGTCGGGGACATAATCGTTTTCAACACGCTGGCTGAGTCATTCAGATCCATGTGCTGCCCGCCTGGTGCTTCTAGTTCCTGCACTCGCTTGTGCGACATGGAAGGTTCGATCGGCTTCAGTTGCTTGGATGATGGGAGGACAATCTTCAGAATATGGGTGCTTGAGGACTATGAGAGGGAGGTATGGGCATTCAAGTACCATGTTAAACTCCCTGTGGAGAGCTTGTGCCACTTGACAGATACACGACATATCATTTTCTCCGACAAGAGAGATGTGCTCGTCTATAGTATGTACGAACGTTACATGTTCCATTGTGACAGTACTGGCAAGTTGCTAGACGAATTCCAATGGAATCCTGAGTCACAGGGTTTGAGCACTATTGGGCATAGGTTCAAAGAAAGCCTTGTTGACCATAAGTTCTTTGCAAGGCAAGAAGCAGCTCATGATGGACAACCAAGTTTTTTCGAAAGGCTCTAAATTAAGGTACCTCAACATAATAGTGATTTTGGTTTATTTACATATTTCTCATCTTATTGCGTTTTTTAGTGTACTGATTAAATGGAGCTATTTCTTTCTTAGTCAAGACGTTAGCTCTTTCTTTATTGGTCATTGAGCAGTTCAAATGCTTTGATTGCTTATCAGATAAGAGGTAAAAATATTCTTCATTCGTTTATTTTGTTAATTCAAAATTGCATTCAAATCCATTCTTTCTCGTAACTTGAGTATTCCATATAATTTGGATTTCATGGATCTTTAACTCCATTTTACTATCACAATAAAACACTTCAAATATGTATAATACCTCAAGATGAAAACAATCACTTTGATGTCTGCACTTGTTAGGTGGTCATATCCATCTAATTTGGGAAAGATGTGAATCGACTGGGGTGTAGATTTCTAACTTTGCAACATAAGATGTCATGTGTCATATATGAAGAAAAGGATTAAGACAGCATGCTTCACATGGTAAAACAGAATTCAGTGCTTTGAATATTTTAGATCTTGTTAGCTGATCTGTCTATGCGCTTTATGAAGTGTGAAGGTGAAGTCTGCTATGTTCAAGAAACATCAGCTGCCAATTAACTCTTGATGATCTTTTTTTCTTTTTTTATGGCAACACATAGGTGATCGGGGCATGAATAGACTTCACCCGTTCTTTCTTGAAACAGGGTTGACCCTTTGTCGTAGAGAACAATTTAACCACCATCTTGTTACGTTGTGTGACAGTCTTAACAATGAGGTTACAATCTGGGTGTAGAGATTTACTAGTTTGCTAGAATTTTTGGTGGACTAGTTAGTGGTGTACTCTGACTCTAGACTATTGCTACTGTGCTTTTGATACCTCTTGAGTTTCAGTTATATTCATGTGTTTAAATGTTTTTTCGGGTTGTCTGATCATGCACGAAATATTAATTTCTATTTTTACAATTTGTACCACACGCTCTGAAATTTCCTACAATTTGCCATGTGCATATTTCCGTTAAACCTTTCCTATCATATCACAAATACAAAGCCTCAATGGATTTAATTTAATTTTAAGCTTTAGATAACTTCAGTATAAATATAAGTTACTGATGTTGGCTGTTGTTGTATTTTGGGGGTTGCAAGACACAAATGTTGATAAGTACTACTGGCCTATAACGCGAAGATTTATTTTTGGGCGCTGGCGGTGACATAATTTGAACTAGTTGTGCCACAGTATTGTCCAGTCACAACATAGACACAATATAATGTTTCACTCTCCTTTTACTCTATGAGTTTATTTGTTTGTAGTATAAGTATACTGCTCATGGTTATTGAAGTTTTCTTGGGTGATATGCACCGGTTATATGGTCTAAAAAGATATTCTCTAACGGAGGAAACAAATATTAAGTTCATTGTTGCACGTAAACTTGTGCATCTTGTGCATTGAAATAAGGGATGTGCTGGCCTTTGTAGGCGAAGTCTTGGCCTCCCGGCATGCCATGGTGTTGGCTGCTGAACTGCGTTGGAGAAAGATCATCACTGAATCAGATTGTAAAGCCCTGGAGGACGACCGACATCAAAGGAATGACTGGGCCGTTGGTAGGCATATTATTCGAGAGATGTGCACCTATCCCTCAAACTTTCAGGGGTTTGAGCTATGATTTGCCGGGAGAGAGGAAAATGATGGAGACCACAAATGTGCTAAGCATGCACTATTTGTACTCCCTGACTTTCTGAATGTTGTGGTGCAATCAGAATATGTACAATGGCTGAATGAATAAATGCCATTGATAGTGGTACTAAAAACCATACGTGATAGAAATTAACGTGGGGGTTCTCTGACTCCACCATGCATGTCGCCGACAGCACCTCTGGCTGCCGGTACGCACTGTTTCTCAAGTGAGTCGATGTAGGTGGGGTGCCTTCATGGCGCGTGGCGCCTCTGACGGTTTGAGGGAATCGAAGCAGCCAACCAGAAGGAAAGATCGAAGAAAACCCGACCTATTACAACTTATATATGACCTAGGGGTGAAACAGATCCTTGATTTTTTAATGGAAAAACGTTTACAATCAAGTGGACTCTCTCTCTCTCTCTCTCTCTAACCGGCTCCTGCGATCGACATGTGCCCCCATGTGGCCCTCCACCGCATCCTCCCAGCCTAATCCTCTCCACCTTACCCTCATCTAGCCGCGGGTCGATCGTCTCCCTCTCATCTCTCCTCTGATGCAGACCGCCAGGAAGCAGAGCCGGTCGTCGCCACTACGGCAGACTTACTTCCCCTCCCCCTCCCCTTCCCCGTCGCGTTTAAGGGATGCTGCAAGCCCCGCCTCCAAAAGCCATCATGAGGAGAGATGAGTGTTTGCGCTGTAGCGAAGCATCAATGGAGCATCTGCCATGGTCGTCTGTGATAGAGCCGCGAAGGAGGTAGCCGGTGCTGCGATGGAGCACGGCTGCGCCGGAGACCACAAATCGACAATAGCTACTATGTCGACCACCGCCTGCCATGGCCGTCTCCGCGAGCTGCAATGGAGCGTCGCGCGAGAGCTGAGACGATGACCCGACGACTGGCCGGCGGAAGCATTGCAACTCCCGTGATGTTGCCTTGAAGCTGTCCGGAGCACCGCCCGTGTTACAATGGAGCAACGCCAGGCCGACGGAAGCATAGCCGGTGCTGCAATGGAGCTTCGATGGACGCCGGCGGTGCTGCGTTGGAGCTCCGCTGAGGCTGCAATGGAGCTTTGTCGGACGCCGTGTGTGTTGTGTTGGAGTTACAGTCACGTCGCGTTGTGCTGCAGTGGAGCTTTGCCGGGGTGCCAGCAGCGTTGCGTTGAAGCTGTTTGTGTGCTCGCTCCTGCCGCGGAAAGAAAGCACCCTGTCGCCACCTTTCCTAGGGCACGTGCGGCCGGGCTTAGCCGGCGGTCCCTCTAGCGACGGCGATGTGGGGAACGGGGAGTGGAGGCCTTGCGGTGGTGGCACTGGTTCTCCGCGTGTCGCCCGAGCAAGGCAGCGCGGGATCAGGAGCCTTGGCGTGTAAAAACATTCTCCTAAATCTGAAAAATATTTGTTGTTCATACAATAATTTCAACTTTAAAGAAAAAGAAAAAAAATTAATATTAATTTGGATCGGAGGGAGTACAATAATTTGCATAAGAAAAAGGAAAGATTAACAACATGGTTTACGTCGTGGGTGGACAGGCGTGCAGCGTAGCGCACGTCCTGGTGAACGCCTCCGGCGGCCGTGCGAGGCATGTATATGTCCTCCTCCTTCGAGTTGCTAGAGACTTAGAGAGATCCCCCCACAAAATACAAGGTGGCAGAAACTAATAGGTGGCTTTTTACGAAGCATGGATCATAACCAAATTGCTACTGTAGCACAAATGATACAAGTACGTTAACACCTCACTTGTAAATGCATGCTTACTGACAAGCTCTTAGCACTTGTAGCTGAATTTCCCACTTGTGGTGTTGTTAAAAGTGAGAGAGTAAGAAGTGGTAATCAGAAGCAAAGGAAAGAGATCAGCTCGAATGCCTTCTGCGGAAATTAGCAAACCGGATCATGCATAAGTTGCTGAATATACCAGAACTAGGCTGCGGCTGACAGTAACATGGAGGATGACTATCCAAAAGTAAAAGTTAGATCCTGGAACAAAATCGACATGTCTAGGGTTACTTTATCTGGAGCTGCGGCGGTGGAGGCCCTGGCGGCGGTGAAGGTTCCTACATCCAGTTCGGCTGAGACCGGTGACACGGTGTCCGACAAAGGGAGCGACAAATCTGATAATGTGCGGGCAAACAAGGTGGCTTGCAAGAAGGAAAAAATGTGCTGCTATAGGTGTTACGAGCCGGGTCATTTTGCGATTGACTGCACTGCGGAGTTGTGTGACAATTATCTCAAACCGGGCCACCCACTAGTAGAAAAAGGGTCAAATGTCAAGCACATTAATACCGGTTTGATTTTGAGCCGGCACTAATGTGTGCATTAGTGCCGGTTCCAACGGCTAGCCGGCCGCTCTCATTAGTACCGGTTCGTGGCGAACCTTTAGCACCGGTTCATGCCACGACCGGTACTAAAGTGAGTGGTGGCAGGATGTTGTCAGCCCAGGGACCCTCCAGCACCTTTAGTACCGGTTCGTGGCACGAACCGGTGCTAAAGGTCGTTCTACATAAACCCTTCGTCCACCCGAGCTCGCTCTGTCCTTCCCCTTTTCCCTCTCCTCTCTGTTTTTCCCCTCTTTCTCTCGAGCTCATCACATATTTTGCCCAAAATTTGTCAAGATTTGAAGGCCCCCATCCATTCAAATGATCACAAAGGTTAGCAACTTTGTCCTTTCATCTCTCATTGCTAGATTAGCTCTTGCAATGCTTTGTATAGTGATTAATTTATGAGTTTAGTAATTTGGGAGGAAATATATGTGCTAGTATTTGATTTATATGCAATTTGAGGTCAAAAATAACACTTAGTTTGCATATGTAGGTGTGGTTTACTTAGTGCCTTCTAAATCTCCGTCGTAACCACAGTCGATCGCCCGCACCGTTCCGTCGCCGGCACCACCTTGTGGTGAGCCTCTTGTTCATGAATGTTTTACATTACCAAATTGATGTTCGTGTGATTTGGATATATAGTTATTCGTATAATTGTCTTACCCGTACGTTGTTTGTTATACATAGTGCCATGGTTTTGATATCCGTCCCCATCGGCCCTCGTCCTTGTTATGATTCGGATGTGGTATATTCTCTTGTAAAACTAGTTGTTGAATTTCGTGTTTATGACAAATTATGCCCATCAAGTTGACATAGATATTTTTGTCTAGGACGTTTGTGAACCGGAAATTCCAACCGACCCTATTGTCAAGAGGTTAAATTTAGTTGAAAGAGAAAACGAGTATTTGAAAGAAAAATTGAAAAGAATTGAGGGGGAGAAGATGAAATTGGAGTTGCATGTTGCCGATGTCGTCGATGATCACAAGATCAAGATGGAGAAAATGCGCTTGAAGATTAGAAAGATTAGAAAATATGCCATTGATAGTGAGGCTTGGTATCATTATGCTGTTGGATCAATTTATACCTTAGTTGCGATCTTGATCGCATTTGTTGTTGCATTTAAATGCTTTAGTTAGAGAGTTATTTGTTTGTTGCATTTAAGTCTTGTATGAACTTTATGTATGAATTTGTATTAATTTGGTCTTTTCGGTGTTGTGTAATGAAGATGAGCCGACAATGGATGTACGATGACCGATGCTCTCCCGAGTTCATTAATGACGTGCAAACTTTTCTGCTTGCGGCTGAGGCAAACAAGCGGGTGGATGGTTTTATGCCTTGTCCATGTTTAGTCTGTAAGAATGATCACAATTACTCTACATCAAGAACCATTCACGTCCATCTATTTAAGTCCGGTTTCATGCCCCACTATAATGTTTGGACCAAGCACGGAGAAAGAGGGGTTATGATGGAAGACAATGAAGAAGAAGAGGATGACGACAGCTATCCTGGCCATGGGTTCCTTGAATACGATGATACAACAATGGGGGAAGAAGCTGAGCCGGCAATGCAGGAAGAAGCTGAAGAAGAGGCATCAAATGAGCCCGTTGATGATCTAGGTCGGGCCATTGCCAATGCAAAGAGAACTGCGCAAGTGATTTGGAGAAGAAGAAGTTGCGGCGCATGTTAGAGGATCACAAGAAATTGTTGTACCCGAATTGCGAAGCTGACAAGAAAAAGTTGGGCACCACACTGGAATTGCTGCAATGGAAGGCAGAGAATGGTTACAAGGGATTTGGAAAGTTGCTGGTAATGATAAAGAATATGCTTCCAAAGGACAACGAATTGCCCGAGAGTATGTATGAAGCAAAGAAGGCTGTCTACCCTCTAGGGTTAGAGGTGCAGAAGATACATGCATGCCCTAATGACTGCATCCTTTACCGCGGTGAGTACGAGGATTTGAACGCTTGCCCGGTATGCGGTGTATTGTGCTATAAGATCAGGCGCGATGACCCTGCTGATGTCGAGGGCAAGCGCCCCAGGAAGAAGATTCCTGCCAAGGTGATGTGGTATGCTCCTATAATACCACCGTTGAAACGTTTGTTCCAAAACAAAGAGCATGTCAAGGCGATACGATGGCACAAAGAAGACCGTAAGAAATACGAAAAGTTGAGAGTACCCGCTGACGGGTCGCAGTGGAGAAAAATCGAGAGAAAGTACGGGAAGGAGTTTGCAGATGACGCAAGGAACGTATGGTTTGGTCTAAGCGCAGATGGCATTAATCCTTTTGGGGAGCAGAGCAGCAACCATAGCACCTTTCCTGTGACTCTATGTTTGTATAACCGTCCTCCTTGGTTGTGCATGAAGCGGAAGTTGATTATGATGCTAGTGCTCATCCAAGGCCCTAAGCAACTCGGCAACGACATTGATGTGTACCTAAGGCCATTAGTTGAAGAAATCTTACAGCTGTGGAATGAAACAGGTGTACGTGTGTGGGATGAGCACATGGGGGAATAATTTGACCTAAAGGCCTTGCTATTCGTGACCATCAATGATTGGTCTGCTCTTAGTAACCTTTTAGGACAGACAAACAAGGGATACCGCGCATGCACGCACTGTTTGGATGATACCGACATTATATATTTGGACAATTGTAGAAAGAATGTGTACCTGGGACATCGTCGATTTCTTCCGAGCAGGCATCCCGTAAGGAAAAAAGGCAAGCATTTCAAAGGTGAGGCGGATCACCGGATGAAGCCTCGCCACCGTACTGGTGCTGATGTACATGATATGGTCAAGGATTTGAAGGTAGTCTTTGAAAAGGGTCCTAGCAGACAACCTGTTCCGAATGACGCTGACGGACGCGCACCCATGTGGAATAAGAAATCTATATTTTGGGACCAGCCCTATTGGAAAGACCTAGAGGTCCTCTCTGATCAACGTGATGCACGTGACGAAGAATCTTTGCGTGACCCTGCTTGGCTTCTTGGGCGTGTGATACGTCTCCGTCGTATCTATAATTTTTGATGGTTCCATGCCAATATTATCCAACTTTTATATACTTTTGGCAACTTTTTATACTATTTTTTGTCCAATACTATTTTTTGGGACTAACATATTGATCCAGTGCCCAGTGTCAATTCCTGTCTGTTGCATGTTTTATGTTTCGCAGAAACCCAATATCGAAAAGAATCCAAACGGGATAAAAACGGATGGAGAATTATTTTGGAATACTTGGGATTTTCCGGAGGAAGAATTAATGCGAAACGGTGTCCGGGGTGGCCACGAGACACGGGGGCCCGCCCTCCCCCCCTAGGCGTGCCCTGGACTCTCGTGGGCCACCCGTAAGGCGGTTCATGCTCTTCTTTTGCCGCAAGAAAGCTAAATTTACGAGAAAAATCTGAGCGAAAGATTCACCCCAATCGGAGTTACGGATCTCCAGATATAAAAGAAACGGTGAAGGGGTAGAATCTGAGAACGTAGAAACAGAGAGATAGATCAAATCTCGGAGGGGCTCTTGCCCCTCCTAAGCCATGGGAGCCAAGTACTAGAGGGGAAACCCTTCTCCCATCTAGGGAGGAGGTCAAGGAAGAAGAAGAAGAAGAAGGGGGGCTCTCTCCCCCTTGCTTCCGGTGGCGCCGGAACGCTGCCGGGGGCCATCATCATCACTGTGATCTTCACCAACACCTCCATCATCTTCACCAACATCTCCATCACCTTCACCCATCTATATTCAGCGGTCCACTCTCCCGCAACCCGTTCTACCCTCTACTTGAACATGGTGCTTTATGCTTCATATTATTTTCCAATGATGTGTTACCGTCCTATGATGTCTGAGTAGATTTCTGTTGTCCTATTGGTGGTTGATGAATTGCTATGATTAGTTTAATTTGCTTGTGGTTATGTTGCTTTCCTATTGTGCCCTCCGTGTCGCGCAAGCGTGAGGGATTCCCGCTGTAGGGTGTTGCAATATGTTCATGATTCGCTTATAGTGGGTTGCTAGAGTGACAGAAGTTTAAACCCGAGTAAGGGGATTGTTGCATATGGGATTGAAGGGGGGCCAATATATCTTAATGCTATGGTTGGGTTTTACCTTAATGAACGTTAGTAGTTGCGGACTGCTTGCTAATAGTTCCAATCATAAGTGCATAGAATTCCAAGTCAGGGATGACATGCTAGCAGTGGCCTCTCTCACATAAAACTTGCTATCGGTCTATTAACGTAGTCAATTGCTTAGGGACACTTTCACAACTCCTACCACCACTTTTCCACACTCGCTTTATTTACTTTATTGCATCTTTATCTAAACAGCCCCTAGTTTTAATTTACGCGTTCTTTATTATCTTGCAAACCTATCCAACAACACCTACAAAGTACTTCTAATTTCATACTTGTTCTAGGTAAAGCGAACGTCAAGCATGCGTAGAGTCGTATCAGTGGCCGATAGGACTTGAGAGAGTATTTGTTCTACCTTTAGCTCCTCTTTGGGTTCGATACTCTTACTTATCGAAAGAGGCTACAACTATCCCGTATACTTGCGGGTTATCAAGACCTTTTTCTGGCGCCGTTGCCGGGGAGACATAGCATGGGGTGAATATTCTCGTGTGTGCTTGTTTGCTTTATCACTAAGTAATTTTTATTTGTTGTTCTAAGTTGTTCTCTATCTTTAGTTATGGATATGGAACACGAAATATCAAAAAAAATAGGTGTACTTGCTACTCATGGAGATGGGGTAACTCCTAAAACCCTCGATTCTCATTACGTGAAAGATATTATGTACTACTTTGATAATCCTGAGAAAACCCCATTCAACTTTATAATGGGAGACACGTTGGATCAACATGAATACTTTAGGGATTATCGCTCGACACAAAAAGGGAAACTATTATGGGACCAATTTATTATGTTGCGTTGGTATGCCTGGTATCTATGCTTGAGATATGATATTACTTGTTGCTCTAGGATGAAGGCTCCACACCTTCCCTTTTCATGCAAATTTAATGATAATGAAACCTTAGCTTCTTATGCTAATGGTATATATGATTACTATCATGTGGAACAAATAGAAGAATTTTTTGCTTTTAAGGCTGCTTATGAAATTGAATCTTTGTTTGAAAAGTATGAAGCTTTAGATGATGATGTTTATAGGCCTGAAAATCTTGCTATACTTAGATATTGCTATGAAAATTATGAATACAATTACTATATTAATGCATTTATTTAGAAAGCCTCCGTTGTCCAAGAAGAGACTAATATTTTGTAGAAAGTTATGGAAGAAGAAATTGATGAAACTGTGAGCTCATTGGATGAAAAAGATGATGAGGAGAGTGAAGAACAAAAGGAGGAAGAGCGGATTGATCACCCGTTCCCACCTTCTAATGAGAGTAACTCTTCAACTCATACATTGTTTAATTCCCCTTCGTGCTTACTGAAGGATGATTGCTATGATGATTGTTATGATCCCGTTGATTCTCTTGAAATATCCCTTTTTGATGATGCTTGCTATGCTTGTGGCCAAGATGCCAATATGAATTATGCATATGGAGATGAACTTGCTATAGTTCCTTATGTTAAACATGAAATTGTTGCTATTATACCCACGCATGATAGTCCTATTATCTTTTTGAATTCTCCCAACAACACTATATCGGAGAAGTTTGTGCTTATTAAGGATTATATTGATGGGTTGCTTTTTACCTTTGCAAATGATGATTTTGATGAATGTAATATGCATGTTCTTGCTACTTCTACTTGCAATTATTATGAAAGAGGAACTACATCTCCACCTCTTTATGTTTCCAACACGATAGAATTGCAAGAAACTGTTTATACTACGCATTGGCCTTTACTCGGTGAGCATGAATTGTTCTTTTATGACATGCCGATGCATAGGAAGAGAGTTAGACTTCGTCATTATATGATATATGTTACTTTGTGCTCACTACTAAATCACAAATCATTGTAATTAAAATTGTCTTTGATGTGCCTTGGGATCCGGGTGGATTCGTTACTTGAGCACTAAATGCCTAGCTTAATGGCTTTAGAAAGCGCTGCCAGGGAGACAACCCGGAAGTTTTAGAGAGTTATTTATTTCTGTTGAGTGCTTTTATATAGTTTAAAAACAAAAAAATAAAGAGGGGAACCTAAAACTTTTCAAAAAGGAAAGTGAAAGTGAGAGGGACAAGCATTGTTGAACTGGGAGAGCTCCTTGAACTTTGTTCATGCTCACGGAAACTTTGTGAATCTTGATTACAGAAACTTTTCATCAAAAATAATTATCCCCTTGTATAATTCCATTGTTTTATAAAAATAATGTGCCAAGGTTTTCCTTTAGGATGTTTACAATGCTTGTTGGTTTGTACGGTGCAGGACAGAAACTTTGGCTGTAGTGCGTGATTTTTACATTTTTAAATGGAACGTCAATTGGTTTTGATTCCTTTTGCACTGTCTTGCTGTACAACTTGTTTATTTTTCTAATTTTGGTAGAATTTTTGGGGTACCAGAAGTATGGTGGATGTTCAGATCGCTACAGACTATTCTGTTTTTGACAGATTCTGTTTTTGATGCATAGTTTGCTTGTTTTGATGAATCTATCAATTTATATTAGTGGATTAAGCCATGGAAAAGTTATATTACAGTAGACACAATGCAAAAAGAAAATATGAATTAGCTTTCAACGGTACTTAGAGTAGTGATTTGCTTTATTATACTAACGGATCTTACCGAGTTTTCTGTTGAAGTTTTGTGTGGATGAAGTTTCTAATCGAGGATGTCTTGATGTGAGGAAAAGGAAGAGAGGCAAGAGCTCAAGCTTGGGGATGCGCGAGTCAACCCAAGTAAATATTCAAGGAGACTCAAGCGTCTAAGCTTGGGGATGCCCCGGAAGGCATCCCCTCTTTCTTCAACAAGTATCAGTATGTTTTCGGATTCGTTTCGTTCGTGCATTATGTGCAAGTCTTGGAGCGTCTTTTGCATTTAGTTTTCACTTTTCTTTTATGCACCATGCTGGTATGAGATAGTCCTTAGTTGATTTATAGAATGCTCATTGCACTTCACTTATATCTTTTGAGTATGGCTTTATAGAATGCTTCATGTGCTTCACTTATATCATTTGAAGTTTGGATTGCCTGTTTCTCTTCACATAGAAAACCGCCATTTGTAGAATGCTCTTTTGCTTCACTTATATTTGTTAGAGCGTGGGCATATCTTTTGTATAAAGAATTAAACTCTCTTGCTTCACTTATATCTATTCAGAGAGATGACAGGAATTGGTGATTCACATGGTTAGTCATAAGATCCTACATAAACTTGTAGATCACTGAATATGATATGTTTGATTCCTTGCAATAGTTTTTGCGATATAAAGGTGGTGATATTAGAGTCGTGCTAGTTGAGTAATTGTGAAATTGAGAAATACTTGTGTTGAGGTTTGCAAGTCCCGTAGCATGCACGTATGGTGAACCGTTATGTAACGAAGTTGGAGCATCAAGTGTTTTTTTGATTGTCTTCCTTATGAGTGGCAGTCGGGGACGAGCGATGGTCTTTTCCTACCAATCTATCCCCCTAGGGGCATGCGTAGTAGTACTTTGCTTCGAGGGCTAAGTAAACTTTTGCAATAAGTATATGAGTTCTTTATGACTAATGTGAGTCCATGGATATACGCACACTCACCCTTCCACTTTGCTAGCCTCTATTGTGCCGCACAACTTTCGCCGGTATCATGAACCCATTATTTACCTTCCTCAAAACAGCCACCATACCTACCTATCATGGCATTTCCATAGCCATTCCGAGATATATTGCCATGCAACTTCCATCATCATCATATATATGACTTGAGCATTCATTGTCATATTGCTTTGCATGATCGTAAGATAGCTAGCATGATGTTTTCATGGCTTTTCCGTTTTTTGATGTCATTGCTATGCTAGATCATTGCACATCCCGGTACACCACCGGAAGCATTCATATAGAGTCATATCTTTGTTTGAGAGTTGTAATATTGAGTTGTAAGTAAATAAAAGTGTGATGATCATCATTATTAGAGCATTGCCCCAGTGAGGAAAGGATGAAGGAGACTATGATTCCCCCACAAGTCGGGATGAGACTCCGGACTTTATGAAAAATAAAAGAGGCCAAAGAAGCCCAAATAAAAAAAGGCCAAAGAAGCCCACCAAAAATAAAGAAAGAAATAAAAAAAATGAAAATAAAAAAATGAAAAAGAAAAAGAAAAAAGATGAGAGAAAACAGAGAAGGGGCAATGTTACTATCCTTTTACCACACTCGTGCTTCAGAGTAGCACTATGTTCTTCATAGAGAGAGCCTCCTATGCTTTCACTTTCATATACTAGTGGGAATTTTCATTATAGAACTTGGCTTGTATATTTCGATGATGGGCTTCCTCAAACGCCCGAGGTATTCATGAGCAAGCAAGTTGGATGCACACCCACTTAGTTCCAGTTTGAGCTTTCATATACTTATAGCTCTTAGTGCATCCGTTGCATGGCAATCCCTACTCACTCACATCGATATCTATTGATGGGCATATCCATAGCCCGTTGATACGCCTAGTTGATGTGAGACTATCTTATCCCTTTTTGTCCTCACAACCACCACCATATACCACCATAGTGCTATGTCCATGGCTTGCGCTCATGTATTGCGTAAGACTTGAAAAAGCTGAGGCGCGTTAAAAAGTATGAACCAATTACTCGGCTCATCATCGGGGTTGTGCATGATTTGAATGCTTTGTGTGATGAAGATGGAGCATAGCCAGACTATATGATTTTGTAGGGATGAGGTTTCTTTCGCTATGTTATTTCGATAAGACATAATTGCTTGGTTGGTATGCTTGAAATATTATTGTTTTTATGTCAAATGATAGACTATTGCTTTGAATCACTCGTATCTTAATATTCATGCCATGATTAGACACATGATCAAGATTATGCTAGGTAGCATTCCACATCAAAAATTATCTTTTTTATTATTTATCTACTCGAGGAAGAGCAGGAATTAAGCTTGGGGATGCTGATACATCTCCGTTGTATCTATAATTTTTGATTGTTCCATGCCAATATTATCCAACTTCTATATACTTTTGGCAACTTTTTATAGTATTTTTTGGGACTAACATATTGATCCAGTGCCTAGTGCCAGTTCCTGTCTGTTGCATGTTTTATGTTTCACAGAAACCCAATATCAAACGGAATCCAAATGGGATAAAAACGTACGGAGAATTCTTTTGGAATATTTGGGATTTTCCGGAGGAAGAATCAACGCGAAACGGTGTCGGGGTGGCCACAAGACAGGGGGGCGCCCCCCCTGGGCGTGCCTTGGACTCTTTTGGGCCAACCATAAGGCGGTTGACGCTCTTCTTTTGCCGCAAGAAAGCTAATTTTACGAGAAAAATCTGAGCGAAGGATTCACCCCAATCGGAGTTATGGATCTCCAGATATTAAAGAAACGGTGAAGGGGTAGAATCTGAGAACGCAGAAACAGAGATATAGATCCAATCTCGGAGGGTCTCTCGCCCCTCCCAAGCCATGGGAGCCAAGGACCAGAGGGGAAACCCTTCTCCCATCTAGGGAGGAGGTCAAGGAAGAAGAAGAAGAAGGGGGGGGGGGTTCTCTCCCCCTTGCTTCCGGTGGCGCCGGAACACCGCCGGGGGCCATCATCATCACTGCGATCTTCACCAACACCTCCGTCATCTTCACCAACATCTCCATCACCTCCCCCCATCTATCAGCGGTCCACTCTCCCGCAACCCGTTGTACCCTCTACTTGAACATGGTGCTTTTTGCTTCATATTATTTTCCAATGATGTGTTGCCATCCTATGATGTCTGAGTAGATTTTCGTTGTCCTATTGGCGGTTGATGAATTGCTATGATTGGTTTAATTTGCTTGTGGTTATGTTTGTGTCCTATTGTGCCCTCCGTGTCGCGCAAGCGTGAGGGATTCCCGCTGTAGGGTGTTGCAATATGTTCATGATTCGCTTATAGTGGGTTGCTAGAGTGACAGAAGCTTAAACCCGAGTAAGGGGATTGTTGCGTATGGGATTGAAGGGGCACCAATATATCTTAATGCTATGGTTGGGTTTTACCTTAATGAATGTTAGTAGTTGCGGACTGCTTGCTAATAGTTCCAATCATAAGTGCATAGAATTCCAGGTCAGGGATGACATGCTAGCAGTGGCCTCTCCCACAACTCCTACCACCACTTTTCTAGACTCGCTTTATTTACTTTATTGCATCTTTATCTAAACAACCCCTAGTTTTTATTTACACGTTCTTTATTATCTTGCAAACCTATCCAACACACCTACAAAGTACTTCTAGTTTCATACTTGTTCTAGGTAAAGCGAACGTCAAGCGTGCGTAGAGTCGTATCAGTGGCCGATGACTTGAGAGAGTATTTGTTCTACCTTTAGCTCCTAGTTAGGTTAGACACTCTTACTTATCGAAAGAGGCTACAACTATCCCGTATACTTGCGGGTTATCAACGTGTATGGGAAGACAAAACATACACCTGAGGCATGGGAGGACCAGCAACGTATGCATGGAAAAGACGGCATACATCAGGGTCATGCCAGCTATGCTCTTACCAAAGAAGAGAAGGAAATCTTCTTTGAATGCCTGCTCAGTATTAAGGTACCGTCTGGCTTCTCATCGAATATAAAGGGAATAATAAATATGGCAGAGAAAAAGTTCCAGAACCTAAAGTCTCATGGCTGCCACGTGATTATGACGCAACTGCTTCCGGTTGCATTGAGGGGGCTTCTACCGGATAACGTTCGATTATTCATTGTGAAGCTATGTGCATTCCTCAATGCAATCTCTCAGAAGGTAATCGATCCAGAAATCATACCAAGGTTAGAAAATGATTTGGTGCAATGTCTTGTCAGTTTCAAGTTGGTGTTCCCACCATCCTTCTTCAACATCATGAAACACGTCCTAGTTCACCTATGCAAAGAGATTAACGTTTTGGGTCCTGTATTTCTACACAATATGTTCCCCTTTGAGAGGTTCATGGGAGTCTTAAAGAAATGTGTTCATAACCGTGCTAGGCCAGAAGGAAGCATCTCCAAGGGCCATGAAAATGAGGAGGTCATTGAGTTTTGTATTGACTTTATTCCTGACCTTAAGCCGATTGGTGTTCCCGAATCGTGGCATAAGGGCAGACTGGATGGAAAAGGCACTCTAGGAGGGAATCAAAAAATATGTATGGATGGACATTCTCTCACTGAAGCACACTATACAGTTCTACAGAATTCCGCCTTAGTGGCTCCGTATATGGACGAACACAAGAATTTTCTACGCTCCAAACACCCGGAGTGGTCTGATGACTGGATTACAAGTGAACAAACCAGGAGTTTCGCCGGCTGGTTGTAGACACGTACCATGCATGACGCCTCTATTGAAGATGACATGTACTCGTTGTCCCAGTTACCATCTTCGAATATAATGACTTTGAAAGGGTACGGGATAAATGGTAATACATTTTACACCATCGCCCAAGATAAGAAGAGCACCAACCAAAGCAGTGGTGTCCGCTTTGATGCAACAACCAAGACGGGAAAGAAAAGATATCATGGTTACATAGAGGAGATATGGGTACTTGACTATGGACGTGGTTTGAAGGTCCCTTTGTTTCGGTGCAAATGGGTCAATATGACACGAGGCGGGATAATGGAAGACCCGCAGTATGGAATGACAACAGTGGATCTCAACAATCTTGCGTATGCAGAAAAACCATTTGTCCTAGCTAATGATGTGGCATAGGTTTTCTATGTGGAGGATATGTCTACCAAGCCGAGAAAAAGAAAAGATAAGGAAGTGAATGCATCATACGATGAGCCAAAGCGCCACATAGTTCTTTCTAGGAAGAGAAACATCATGGGAGTGGATGACAAGACATACATATCAGAAGATTATGAAAAGTTTGATGAAATTTCTCCATTCACAGTGAGATTGACCCGAGCATCCAGTTAAATGATGAAGATTTTCCATGGCTACGGCGCAAAGGGACACACGCGAAGAAAAAGTTTCACACCCAAAGATCTGGGATGTGATCGGCTTCACTATCATCACTTTCTTCTATGTTTCACACCCAGGAGGGAATCTCTGTGATAGTTAGGGTAGTTATGTGTTTTGGCATTTGAAACGCGAAGAAATTTTATGTGCAAACAAATTCTTTCATGCATTTACTGATTTTTTCAGCTAAATGACCCTGAAACTGAAAAGCATTTCGAATGAACTCAGAAAAGGTTGAAAGTTGGCATGGTATCATAATTTCACCCACATAGCATGTGCAAAAAAGTAGAGAGGGTTATCACAAAAACTGGATGCACTTCGTGTACAAAATGGACAATCTGTTTCGAAGTATCAGGGTTTCGGACGAAAACTCATCCGTTACAAAGGCATTTCATTTTTTAAATAACCTAAGCATTACCAAATTGAATATAATGATAAAACACACTAATATTAAACGTAAGAAAAAAGAATCACTGAAAAATCTATTTTCAAAGTTAAGTTATTCACAAACTAGTGATTTACACAAATTTCAAATAATTCAAAATGAAAACTATTCAAATTTGTAAACTACCGGCACTAATAGAAAGTTTCTAATTTTTTGTACCTAAAGCAAAAATATTCACAAAGAAACTCTAAATACAACAAAAAAACAACTCAAAAATAAATAAAACAAAAATAAATAAAGCAAAAAATAAGAAAATAAAAAAGCCCGCCTACTGCGCCACAGCGGCCTGCATACGACTAGAAACCCAACCTGTTGTTGGGCCAGGATGCAGGCCCGCAAAGGCCCAGTAGGCCCACAGGGCAGCACAGAACATTTAGGCCCAGTAGGCCTGCTTTGGAGAGGAGCTCGAGAGAGCTACCGCAATGGGGCTTATAAACCAGTGTGGACGCCCCTCGGCTAGCGAGGTGGGACTAAACATGACGCAATGCACCTGCGCCAACGCACCCCCTTTAGTACCGGGTGTTGGCTAAACCCGGTACTAAAGGAGCGGTCTTTAGTACCGGTTGGAGCCACCACCCGGTATTAAAGGGTGTGCGCTTCCCGCCGCTTGGCCTGGCCAAAACAGACCTTTAGTATAGGTTGGTGGCTTCAACCGGTATTAAAGGTTGTTCGCTATAAGAAAACACTTCAAAAAAATCAGTTTCTCATCTCTCCCTCTGCTTCTTTCTCCTCTGCCCCGTCGCCGCCGCCCCTCGTCGCCGCCCCCGTCGCCGTCCGTCGTCGTCGCCGTCGCCGTCCCCGTCTCCCTCCCCGTCTTCCTCGTCGCCGCGCCCCGTCCCGTCACCGCGCCCTGCCCCGTCCTCCCATCGTCCCCGCCCGGCCCGTCCCCGTCCCCGTCCCCGTCGTCCCCGCCCCCTCCCCATCCCCGTCGTCACCGCCCGTCTCCGTCCCCGTCTCCGCCCCCCGTCGCCGCGCCTCGCCGTGAGCTCCTGCCCCGGCCGCCATGTCCACACACACACACACGCGCGCGCGCACGCGCACACACACACAAACACACACACACACATTGTTATAGAAATGTTAGCAATTTTTCTGTTTTTTAGTTATAGAAATATTAGAAATGTTAGTTATATAGAAATGTTATAAGTTTTTCTTTTTTTAGTTATAGAAATATTTATAGAAATGTTAGCGATTTTTCTATTTTTTAGTTATAGAAATATTAGAAATGTTAGTTATATATATAGAAATGTTAGAAATTTTAGAGTTAGTTTTAGCTAGATGAATTAGATTAATGTCAAATTGTTAGAATTTGCATATAGAATTTTAGTTATCACAATCCAATTATTTAAAAATGTTACTTTTTGCGGGCATATAGTATTTGTTCTTGACAATGCCCGGCCCGCATCCTCGCCGTCGACCCGTTTGCCACGACGTCCGGCTGACCCATGTCCGAGACTGGGCTCCGTCGGGCTGGCACTGGGAGGTGCTACCTGGAGGGGCACGCCGCTTGGTGAGGAACCCGGCCTCAGGTCCCGTCGTTGACCCTGATCTCCTTTGGTGGCGTTCGCGTGGGCCACATTCGGTGCAGAGGGAGCCGGCCCCGCCGGAGATGGTGCGTCATCGTGTCAAGGAGGAGGACGAGCACGTCCATCGCTACATGGCTGCTATGGACGTTAGGTTCTCCAATACCTGGCAGGTTCTTTGGGCAGATGACCGGAGATATGATCCTGTGATGGTTCCTTATCTTTGGGTGTCCACAGCCCGCGCCCCAGGAACCGCGTGTGGCCTAGATTCTTCTGTAGTATTTGATCTTTATTAGCTACCTAGCGAGTGATGTATTCGAGATTATATATTATTCGAGACGATGTATTCGAGATTATATATTATTGGAGACGATGCATATTATGTACTATATGATTCAGTTTTTCCTTATTGATTGCATCCATGCATTGTAATTTGAATACTAAATTGTTTTATATTTCTTCTGTATTAGTTAAATAAAAGCTATGGCGGAAAATACCGACAGAGATGGAGAAGAGGCCCTGTTCGAGATCATACGCAGCCCTAACAGGCCAGATGATCTGAATGAAGCAAATGACGGCTCTCAATATCTGAACAATACCGGGGAGGGTGATGATAGGATATTCGATCTCGACGACCGAGCTGATGAAGTCATGAACTATGATTATGATTATGATGATGCAGACAATGATTATGATGACGAATACAATGTTGATCTTGAAATAACAAAGACTACTGGCGAGGTATATTTATATAAGCAGGCATCTAGTGATCATCATATGTTTTTTTATTTGAAGATATATTAACGAATCGATCTTTCTTCTTTCAGCCCTCCGGATCGAGCAAATCTGCTTCTACAGACAACAGGACAAAGCGCGGCCTGGGCAAAAAGTTGAAGGAGGGTGTAAATTACAACATCGATTCCATCAAAGCTAGTGGCGAACCCCTCACGCCTAAGAACATTGTGAACAAGTTCGTTCGTCAGTGCGGAGTTCTTGCGAAGGACCAACTCCCGATCTCCATTCAAGAATGGAAAGATCCAAAAACTAAACGCCAGATGTTACTTGGGTCAATGACAGAGCAAAACAAAAGCTTTGGGAATCTCTGATGGAACATTTCACCCTACCAGATTATTTCACTGATGCAGATGTGCAGAAAGTCAAGGACACTGCTCTTAACAAGATGGCAATTGCATTCAACACCCACAAGAAAACTGTATGGGCCAACTACCTCACTGCAGAAAGGAAGACTCCAGAATTCAAGGGAACACTGGAGAAGCAAAGAGAACACTGGCCCGCTTTCGTGAAATTTAAGGAATCAGAATTATCTAAGGAACGGTCGAGAAAAAACAAGGCCAATGCCGCAAAAAAGACGCAGTTCCATAGGCTGGGTCCAGGTGGCTACGCGGTGGCAATGCCTAAGTGGGATAAGTCTGAGCAAGAGATGGAGGATGCAGGGGTCACTCCGGTTACTAGGAGTTGGCCACCCAGGTGCAGAACTTGGTTCTATGCGCATGGGGGGCGTTGGACCCGAAGACAGGCCTGGTTTCGAAGAAGGCAAGTCTAAAAGGAGCAGAACAAAAGTTACTTGACGCAATAGAAGATGCTCGAAAGGGGGTGTTCACACCCAACAGAGAGAACAATGAGCTTAAGCGCGCCCTGGGAAATCCTGAACACCCGGGAAGAACACGAGGCAAGGGCATTATTCCCTGGTATGAGGGATTTTCATAATGGAATGACGACTACAGGACCCATGCAAGAAAGAAGATGGAGGAGGAGAAGAGGAAGCTGGAGGAGGAGCAGAGGAAGCAGGACGCGGAACGCCTTCAAGGCCTAGAAGCAAGGCACGCGGAGTTGGCACTCAAATTCCAGCAGCAGCAGCAGCAGATCGACTCACTTAGCCAGGAAAGGGGGTCTCAGCAGCGGCAGCAGCAAGCGGATGATCATCCAACATTGGATAGCACCGTCCCATCCATGCGAGAAGTAGCGTTGGTTCCGCCCCGGGCGACGCACTGCTGGATACATACCCTGTGGATGACATCATAGAGAACACTAACTATGAGCTACACTTCAAAATGAAGAACATATCCATGAAGGTGGCGAACACCGTTGCTTTTACAATTAACCCTAAAGCAACCTTCCATTGCACTCCGATTCCAACGGGCTATGCTCGTGTCTTGGTTGATGAGGTGGTGGACCCATATTCGGGGCTACAGCTTGACATTCCTGGAGGTGACGACGAGCACACACTGGGAGAGGCCATACATCGTATCATCCTATGGAGAAAGGATTGCATCATCTTTCGAAGTCCACCGACACCGCGTCTGCCGACTCCTCCTCGAAGTCCGCCACCGTGTCAGCAGACTCCCGCTCCTCCAAGTGCACGAACGCGTGAGCAGACTCCTACTTCAAGTCCGGCACAGCGTCAGGCCACTCCTCCTGTTTCAAGTCCGACACCGTGTCAGGCCACACCTCCTGCTTCTAGTCCGGCACAGCGTCAGGCCACACCTCCTGCTTCAAGTCCAACACCGTGTCAGGCCACACCTCCTGCTTCAAGTCCGGCACAGCGTCAGGCCACTCCTCCTGCCCCAACTCAGCCACGTCAGCTGTCTCCGCCACCTCAGCAATCGAAGAAGAGACATGCCGCAGCTATGGTGCGTGGCGGTACGAGTCGAGGTAGTACAGGAAGTAAAGGCAGAGACAAGCGATATAAATATGGTCCAAGCAGCCTAGCTCCTCTTCCTCAGAGGCCTTACGACATGACCGAGGAGCAAAACGATGCCATAGTGCAGGCCGAAGTGGACTCCCATTTTGGACTGAAACCGGCACCGCCGCCGAGGGAGAAAGTGCCTGAGGAAAAGATTGACCACTTCATTCATATGGCTAGACCACCAGCACCCAAGCCTATTGACTCAGACTATGAGCGCCAAATCAGGAAGGCACATCGAGCACGACTGTAGAAAGAAGCGAGCTCGAGCCAACAAGCAGCTGTCAAAAAATGCGGGAAAACCGTTCCCCAGTTGGGAGAACAGGTGGCGCAATCGATCCCCCCGCTTGTTGTGCCAACAACACATGAGAGTACGCGCGCCCAATATTATTGTGGGAAAACCGTTTACGTTCCCGATATGGGCGATGTGGTAATAACCGAGGAGCATATAATGCAGGCTGAAATGCTCAAGATCACTGTTGGACAACTCCTCGATATCGAGCCCATGTCTCCTCTTAGAGAGGAGGAAATAAAATGGAAATATGTCCGGGGCCAACGTTTGGTCGAGCCCGAGGAGGTCAAGAACCTCCCAACGAGAATGTATGAATTGCATGATTGGTACATGAAAATTACCAAGAGTTCCAATCGAGAGTCCCTCATGGTGCAAGTCGAGGAAGATCATTACTTCAATAAGAAAGCTCTGTCCGTTGAGTATTCAGAACTATTTCAGTTATTCAATCAAGATGCACTCGACAAATCTATCTTCAGTTGCTATTGTCTGTAAGTGATTTCTTTCTGTAATTTAAGTCTCAACTAGCTCTAGTGCTCATTGATTGATCATTAATTACCTGTAATTATATATCCTTACTATATATTCTTTTCTGTGGTATTATGCAGGATGAAGATGTATGAAATGAAAAAAGCTGAACGCTATGGCATTGGGTTCATTGACCCAATACCGTTAAGGAATACACATGGAAATTGGAATGGTGTAGACAAGATGTAGAGAAAAACATGCTAGAGTTCTTGAAGCGCCTCAATAGCAATGAAGATATACTACTACCTTACAATTTCGAGTGAGTCACACTGTCTTGTACTACAAATTTTGTTTTTGCTTACTAGCTAGATGTTAATAAGTGTATAGGGTTTAGGGTTATAGTTGATTTGTGTTATGCACATGCCTGCTTAATTTATACATGCAAACGTATGCGCATGCAGGTTCCACCGGATCTTGTTAGACATTAAACTTGACGAAGAAAAAGTTGAAGTACTGGACTCACTACTTAAAAAAGAAAGTGACTACAGCATCGTGAAGGGGATAGTCAACAGGTAATTTCAATCATTATTAACTATATCTCGGCCTATTTAGTTCGTCATTTCCTGATATGAACTATTTTTAATAACTCCTTTATTAATTTTCTTTGCCGGCGGGCAGGGCTTGGGCAAAGTACATCAAGGTGACTCCAGGAAAATGGCGACAAAAGCTATTTTGGTATCGAACTAAGGTAAGTAATTAATTAGTACTAGCTAGCTAGCTACCATCTCTTTAATTCTTGTTTCAATACCATTAATTAATTAACATGCTTGATTAATTATTATTTGATTAAATTCTATTCTCGTAAAGGCCCTGAAGCAGGCGCCGGGGACTGAAGTGTGTGCATACTATGTTTGCGAGAACATTCGCATGATGGCGTCCGAAAGGAGCAGATCTGATAGACAGCAATGGGTACGTTTGCCAGAACACTATTCACAAATCTTACATGATTGTCGATATCTAGTCACACAACTAATACACATGCATATTGATCTCTTCTTAACAGTTCAAAGACGTGCCAGACCAGCTCCTACCAACAGAGCGCATACGAGCACTTCAAGAGGAAATAGCAGGATTTTTGCTCGACCAGGTCATAGATCCCAAAGGACAATACTATTATCCACTACCGCCCCCATGAACCACTTGTCATCGTGTTTCGAAGGCACCAAGGCAACATGTAGGAGAAATTATATATATATATACATGTGTATGTGTGAATAATTAATGGTGGTTGTGAGACATTTGATTATATATATATATATATATATGATCGGTTCTACGAGAAAATCTATTTACATATATGCATAACGTGTACAATATGTAGTATCGTAAAATACCAGCAAACAAAAAAGAATTAAATGGAAAACACAAAATTAATGGAAAAATAAAAATTAAAACCAACCCCCCCCCCCCCCCCAACATTTAGTACTGGTTGGTGCTACCAACCGGTACTAATGGTCTACCAGCACCCGGGCCTGGCTCGTGCCACGTGGTGGCACTTTAGCGCCGGTTCGTGCCGAACCGGTAGTAAAGGGGGGGGCCTTTAGACTCCACTCTTTAGTGCCAGTTGCAGAACCGACACTAAAGGCCCTTACGAACCAGCGCTAAAGCCCGGTTCTGCACTAGTGACCCTTCGGCGGGATGTCCGTTGCTATCAGCGCCTAAGCCTGTTGTGACGATATACGGAGTGAGTAGTGATAAACTTATGTTCTTTGACACGCTTCATGTGGTTTCGGAGACACCTCGCTTGGAGGGCTCGAGGACTGGCTTAGTGAAGGTTACACAAGGATCTTTGTCTGCGGAGCAGGTGAGTCAACAGCTCCGACGGCTTGTGTCAGAATCTCTCCATTGGGATTCTGTCAGAGTGGACAATCAGGTTTACCGTGTTTCCCTAGGAGGGAAGATCTTGATCGCCTCCTAAAATTTGGCTTCAACAAAGTTACTGATAGTAAATGTGTGCTTAAGTTTGTTGAGTGTAAAAAACTAGTGCCGAAGGGAAACCCTCTACAAAAGATCTGGATCAGATTCTCGGGGGGGGGGGGGGGGGGGGGGTACCGGAGATACTGCTTAATGAATTCCTCATAGTATGGAGTCTGGGATCTGTGGTAGGGAAAATAGAGAAAGTGGATATGCCTTTCACACGCACTCATGGTATTGCTAGGTTGTTTGTCGGTGTGCTTGATGTGGAGTTTGTGCCAGATTTTGTGCAATGGACTTATGAGGGCATCACTTATGATCTCGAGGTGGAGATAGAGGACCACCCTTATGAGGATGTCACTGCCGCGATGAAGGATGTTGATATGACTGAGGGCGGAGATGGGGATGGGAACTAGGAGCACGATGGGTCTCGTGAGGCTCGTGCGACGCAGTCTACTCAGACCGCGGTGGTGTCGACGCATAAGGGGACAGCCCCTTCGTCCACGCCGATGGCTTCTCTTAGATTTGGTTCTTTCCAGGCGGCGTCTGCGCCGAGCCATCTTTGAGGAGACCAAATTGAGACTGGGGACATGGATGGACAGCTAATTCCACCAGCTCTCTCGCCCGAGTTAAGGGGACCGAGCTCTAAGGAGGGAGGGATGGAGAAGCCCCAGGGACAGGAAGTCTTTAGATCGGCTTCTCCGGCCGCACCACGGAGGGTGCGCTCTTCTTCGTCATTGGAGACGATGGGGGGAAGGTGGGCAAGAGGCCCGCCGATCTTCTTCATCTTCACCACACTCCCTGCATGCTCGATACTCATCACCTCGGCACGAGGTTTCCTCCTAGATGATGGTGGGGTTCGCTTCACCGCCTGTTGATGTGGATGGCGGAGCTGGGGGTCGGCCTGAGCACTTGGCATGGCCCCCACCACCTTCTGTTGCGGCTGGGAGTACGACAAGAGGCCATACACCGGCTGAGATCGCCACCGAGGATGTGATCGCCTTCGGGAGGATCCAGGACCCGAGGTCTGGTGACAGGCACAATAGTCACTGGATTCAGGCCCAACTTGACGTGGACGACCTGCAGCTAGGGCGTGCTATGAGGGCAGCCAAGCTTCGAGATGTCGAAGCAACTACAGGTTATCTACAAAACCACTGTTTGGATCCCTACGTGGTCGTTACTCATGAGTACTCCAGGGAGCTTTTGGTTGCTGGGTGCAAAAGATGGGAGGCGGTAGCATGGGTTGTCTTTAACCGATTTGGATGGTGAGCTAATAATAGGCTAGGTGGTTAGTCATCGTAGCCTATATTTTTTGCCGGCTGTGGCATCTTTTTTACTTTTTATTATTTCTAGGCTCTTTCTGTGAGTCAGTACCAGACCCGAGACCTTGTTTCCGTACTTTGTTTTCATAAATTGGCTGCATGCACCACGCTGATGCAGAGGTCGGGGGATATCCTCCTTTTCAAAAAAAACAAAGTATATCTCTCTCTCATAAGATTTAAATTTCAACAAGACGAATCAACAGAGTATAAATCTATTAAGTAAAACTTCAATATGTTTCTGATATAACCCTTGCAGAGGATGACTATCTTACCATGATATTTCTTATAGTCTATAATACTTGGAGTTTTCATGGAATATTTTTTGTCCAAACATGCAAGGTTTTAACTTTATCTGGACTCCTCGACCTCTCTCTCATGTGTAAAACTCTTCCCACTCCCAGGGGTGTGATTCAATAGAAAAGGAAAAAAGATTCAGGTGGAGGGCTTTGCCCTCCCCCGGTGACCTTAAAAAAAAAGTTTGCTTGTATGTTTATATCTTTATGTTTGCAGGAATTTATGGACCTTGAAAAAAAAATACGTCAAAGCGTCGCTTCCAGAGCATAGGGTGCAGGAGGAGGAGACGCGCGCGGGCCTGTGACTCGGTGATTTCTGTGAGAGCGGGGGTGGAGTGTTGTGCCCCTCGCATATCAGGTGGTGGACGAAGGGAGAGTAAGATCTGACGGCACATACAGCAGGAATCGGATGCTCCAGAAGGCGACCGATCCGTGTGACGCGCCGGTCAACCGACGGCTGGCGTTGTCCTCAATAGAAGCCCAAACGACCATGTGTATTGAGCTATGTCAACTAGATTCTAATCCTTCTTGTGAACTTTGAGTTTGCTAACCACACGTCCACGTGGTTCTTTCTAATCCTTCTTAGGGCTCATTTGGTTGCCAGGCTTCCCCCGGGTCCCTATGTTTTTCCACGGTCTGAAACCCACGTGGAGACGCTTGCCAGGGAAATCGAGCACGTCATTTGGACGACCCATTCGACGGAGTGTGCCTGTCTGAAGCGTGCTCTTTCCCCGGAAAGAGGTCCCATGCCTCGACGCTCGCGGAAAATCTTTCCATCGTTTCCCTCGCACAATCTGAACTCGGCTGCCTCGCTCTCCCTGCCTCGCTTGTTGTCGTCCGTCCCACTCCTCTTCACCTCCCATGTACCACCAAATGAGCATCAGCAAGGAGGAGACCTCCCCTGTTGAAGACAGGGAATCATATATGCTCTTCAAATTCCCCTGACTGGATTTAGTAACATGGGCGCTCTCCCCCCGGTCACGAAACAAAGCTTTATGGTGTAAAACAAGTTTATTTTCCTGGAAAATAAAAAGTTCAACACCTTCCTTGGAGTTTAACTAGATAGAAATACAGAAGTGTTTCCTTCTTAGAAAACTAAAGCATGTGTTTTGTTGCTAGAAGATGTGGATGTTGTTGGGACCCATGACAATCATATGTGTTTGCCTACTGATAATTTTAAGTGGTGTGACCACGAAAGATCCAGTAGAAATCACAAATATTGTATGTTGCATTTTTACATTTTTTGCAAAGAACTTTTTTTATTCTACTGCATTTGCAAGAGCACGGCTTTCGATGCTACAATAATGAACTTCCGTTGTTGTGCCCATGCTCCAATCTTATTGCAATCATCTAAGATTTTTAATAAAGGTCTAAGCATTCTAGAACACTCCATCAAGTTATGTTGATATTTAAAAAAACCATAGATAAGGAAATGTATAAACACACTAATGTGAAGCAATTTGATACATTTGGTTAATTAGATTAGGTTTATAATAAATTTCATTGCCAAAAATACTTTATTAAACAACTTAAAGTAGATTAATAAAACAAAAATAGCAATTGTGACAAAATGCACTTTTAGTTTACCATAAAAATGCATTCTTATGGACAAATATTACAAATGCATTAAAAATATGTATGTTTATATAAAAATGACTGCGTTATTACTTTTACTAATTATACCTAAAATAATATTTAAGATAGTATGACAAAAGATGTATCAAAAGAACTTTAGACTATATTTAATGATAACATTAGCAATGCCAAAGTAAAAAGGTTTGGTATAAATAGCTAGAAAACATTTGTGTTAGCTCTTCTAAACTACATTGTTTCTAAGAGCGGCGAGAAGACCAGGGCCGCTGGCACGGCTTGCGCTCCACCACGCACGGGTGCGGGCTCCTCACCGGCGGCGCTGCTCCATGCGGGCTTCGCGTCGACCAAGAAGCCCAGGAAGGTCTACGTTGCTCGCGTGCCTTCTACCCCGAGTCGCGTCTCGAGCCCGGCGTTCTCATCCCGGGCAATCGGTACGACGTGCTCGCCGACGACGCCGACCTGCTCCGCCACGACGCCGACGACGAGCTCCCCGGCTCCGCCGATGACGACGACGACCACGAGCTCCCCGGCGCCGACGACGTCGACATGGCATAGAACGGCGCCAACGAACCCTTAAATGAATGCAGGTCGTGGTTCCTGGATCTAGTCCTTAGTTCATTCCTTGGTGACGTACTGTGGTCTCTTTGCTTGTGACGGGAATTATGCGCTCGGGTGATGATACCGATGGATCCATCTTTGCTTTGGTTTTGTTCTTGTTATGATACTGTTACCTGCGCTGCGCTGCGATGGGACGAAAATGTGATATGATAGATCTATCGGTCTTGGGTTTCATTTATGATCTCGTCCTTGCCTTGATTCTTCTTGTTTCTTGATTGGATTGGATTGATTAATGATCTTTGGGTTGATCTACAATCTACCTTGTCGTTGTGCATTGCTACACGCTTGCTTGTTCCGTCTGGCCGCGCATGATCTAGCATTGTTGCAGCGGAAGAGCCGCTGGCGGCCTCCATGGCAGCCGCTGCGACCCTGCCATGGCGCTCCGGGTCGACTCATCCCGTGGCGGCGCCAGAGCCTCGTCCCCGTGGCCGTGGGAGTGGTTCCTGATGATGTCCGGCAAGCCAGTGTCGCGGGACCATTCTTGCCGGAATAGCTCGCCAAAATACATTGCTCTAGCTCGAAGCTGTGGTGTTTAATTAACACAAAATGAACTGCCTTGTCAGCGGGGCACATCAGCTCATGACCTTTTTTCTTTTTTTTTGAGGATGCTCATGATCCTACCTTGTCACCTGCTTGGACATAAACCGAAGTCTTGTGACAACATTTCGAGAGTTGTATGATTGTACTGATCTTTCCACCTCCTCCCTCGAAAAGTGTTATTTTCGAAAGCATTTTCGAGTTCTGATTTATTTATTTTGCACGACTTCCACGAATGTCTTTTCAAGGTGAAATTTTGTCAGACATAAAACTTTTGTCAATATTTGCACCAAAAAAGTTCAGGATTTTTTGAATGTTTTTTATTTTCTGTTTATCTTAGTGTGCTTTGAGCTCGCGAGCAAGATGACTTTTCAATTAGTTCCGTTTTCACCCCCTCTTTTACCATTTTCGACAATGACTATCTCATTGAACATAATTCAATCCCTTTTACTCTATTAAATTAAACTTGATGCATATCTTGAAAATGGCGTTCTGGCTAACGGCCTCCATGGAGGCCGTTTTTTGAAAAATTCAAAATTCAAAAACTTCAATTACAAAATAATCTGATTTTTTTTTAGAATTAAACAATGATGTGTGGCCTATGTGTGTAAAATTTCAGGATGAAAATACGTTAAAATGTGACCTATACAAAAAAAGACAAATTCATGGTCTGAGATGATGAATAGTATCACATGTTAAAAAAAACAGATTTGTCTTTTTTTGCACAACCCTTGTTTCAACGTATTTCATCCTGACAATTTACATACTTGTGCACTATGCCCTCATCTATCTCTGTATTTTTTTCAGAATTTTTTGAAATGTAAAAATATGAATTTTGAAGAATTTTGAATTTTTGCATTTGGAGGCCTCCATGGAGCTCAGCCTCCAAAAGCAATTTTCGGCGTATCTTACCCTTGTATAATTTTTTAGCACGGTATGTTAGACTGAACCCGCCCGTCATTGGCTCATTGCACTTGTGGCCCGGAAGTCAAGGATTTTTGTCCTGCGGCTGGTTTCTCCACCTGCTGGACTGCACGCTTAGTCGGTCCTACGGTTTGGCTTCACGTGCCGAACCCCTTGGTTTCCTCCGGCCCGACGAGACAGGGACACGGTCCAAGAGCACCGACCCCTTTGTCCTATATATTCCAGTAAATTCGCTAACGCCCACATCAACCTGGCGCACTCAGCCCCTAATACACGCAATTCTCTGGTGCCCATGGCGACGACGCCGGCCATGACATGGACTACGACGACAAACGGTTGGCACCAAGGCTTCTGATGAGATGAAGAAGAGAAGCCAACGACATCCCAATACTTGTGGATGCAACCCTGCGCGAAGCACGTGCATAGATTGATCTTGGCCGTGATTGGTTCGCATGCACGTACATAGCTTTTTTTCTAGAACAAAAAAAAAAGCTATGGTTAATTGATTCCGCCATGGGCCGAAAATACAACACACGCTAGAACCACCCTATAGTTTGAATAGTTAGGAGAGTGGTTATACCCCCCAGTCCATTAGCGATCGAACCTTGGGATTGACACATGTGTGTCTCATAAAGGCAGAATAAAAAAATTGTAAAAGGCAACATTCTTGTCCATAGCGATGCACACACACGGGCACACCGAGTTCAGTAGGATTGCTATATCCAACGCCATGAAGCAGAGAAAACAAAATTTGATGAGGTCTGTCCAGCTGAACCCCAGGGTTCATCGGTTGACCAAACACTCCCAACATATCCTCAATGTCGCACTTCGATCGGGACCGGAGGCATGTAGAGCCGAATTGAAGCACGAAGAATGCTTGCAAACCACGCACGAGCGTTGAGAAGAAACCAACTGCTGACAAAAACCAATTAACATGGCACACGACACATACCCTTCACTACTGGAATTTCCTTATACACCGGGTGTCTGGCTCTTCGCCGAGCGCCAAACCACGGGCACTCGGCAAACGCATATATGCCGAGAGCAACACTCGAAAAACCACGGGTTCATGGCAACAAAAGGTAATGTTACCGACAGTGCATCACGGCGAACAAAGCACAGTCAACAAACGCCACAGACGCCGAGAGCCCCTCATGGCAAAGACTAGCCACGTGGCATCTCCGTTTTCAACTGACGGTTCCGTGACTTGCTGTTATCTATACCGAGAGACATGAAAGACCACTCGGCAAACCACCTGCCATCGAAACATTCTGACCTTAGGCCCACCTGTCAGTGAATCATTCAAATTGTTTGTTTAACTTTTAGAAAGAATAATATGGCGCGTTTTCTTTACCGAGAGCTATCTGGTACTGCTCGGTATCCCACCATCGACTGAAACGTTTCAAACCAGACCTGTGGGCCCATGTGTCCCACATGGCAGTGGTACTTTTACAGAGACACGACTGCGCTCGGAAAAGAGTGGCACTACTGGAGTGCCATTCTTTTCCGAGAGGCGCCCTTAGAAAAGAATGTCACTCGACATAGGGCGTGGGACCAGCCTGACAGGTGGTCGACACATGCACTAGTAGAAAAAGGACCTATAGTCCCGGTTCGTAAGGGCCATTAGTCCCGGTTTTTGAACCGGGACTAAAGTGTCGGTACTAATGCCCTATACCTTTAGTCCCGGTTCTTGCATAAACCGGGACAGATGGGCCTCCACGTGGCCGGTGCGGCGAGCCCAGGCAGGAGGCCCTTTGGTCCCGGTTGGTGGCACCAACCGGGACCAATAGGCATCCACACGTCAGCATTTCAGGTGCTGGGGTTTTTGTTTTTTTTAAAGGGGGGGGGAGGTTTAGGGGGTTTTGGGGGGTTAATTTAGGTGTTTCATATATTGTGTTAGCTAGCTAATTAATAGAGAGAAGTGTCCTCTCTTATCTCCGTGCTTGGTCGACCCTACGTACTATACGTATAGAGAGGACTAGACACGCTAGCTAGTAAGCAAATGAAGGAAACAGAAGATTGTCATGAACATATGCATATAGAGAGAAGTGATATCGACCACCTCTCCTTCTCTGAGAGATTGGTCGAACAGCAAGTTCTCGTATATCTATCCGACGCTACGTACTGGCTACATATATACAATATAAGTATCTCTTAATTACAATATAATCTCCTAATTAAAATCGAGTTGATTAGGGTCCACATGGTATTCTTCGTATTTAGCGATCACGTGGTCAAGAAAGAATGCCGCCAATTCCTCTTGAATTCCTCGCATACGATCTGGTGGTAAGAGTTCATCCCGCATCCGAAATATCTAATTTGAAGAAGGGGGTCAATACATATATATGAATAAATGAAACTCAACACAAATGATGGTAATAAAATACAATTGTGAATATTATTATTTACGCACTTCATATTGTTTGTCAGAGTAGCCCCGCTCACAGGTCGTGTGGCGGATGGACTCGCAAATGTAGTATCCACAGTAATCATTCTCTTGTTCCTGCCACAACCACTTTACAAGAAATAGATCGAGGTCAATCAAACTGATAATTAGCAAGCATGCTAAATGGTATTGATGAAACTAGCGCTTGAATCACTAGGAGATGCGTGGAACATGCTACTATAGTACTTACTTTCGGGTGTTTAAATTGCAGCTTCTTCGGTAGTCCCGGAGTTTTTGAGGTGAATTTTTTCCAAACCCTTCCAGCAGACAAAGAAAACAATTACTTGATATCAGGAAATGAACAAAGTTGCCGATATGGTGCGATAATGATCGATTTAACTTACTTCTCTATAATTTCAGTCATGTCCGCATACTCCTTGGGATCTTTTCGTCTCGAGTCTAAGACGGTTACTAGTCCCTGCTCAAGCTTAATCTCTAGGAGAATATAGTGAAACCTGTGCACGCATGCATAACTCATTAATTACATTACTATAACCTCGACTAATAAGGGAAACCGAATATGCACAAGACAGTAACACTCACTTGAATTCGTAAGGGAAGAGTATTATAGCTTTGTTTTGATTTAATACAAACGATTGTAGCAGCTTGGTCTCGGTTTCTTTGGCCTGAGATTTAACCATATATGCATCTATGAGATTTGTGTTAATGAACCCAATATCACCAATTTGTCATTTCTTCAATTCAGCGATCTTCAATCTGCATAATATAGTGAGGATAATTAAAAATACATGCAATGAAAGAGCTGACCTATATAGAGAGACTTAATGACAGAAGTAGTACTGTACTTACAGGCAGTAGCAAGTGATCATTAATTTATCGAGGGCCTTCAGATTGAAAAACGCGAAGAACTCCTCAAATGGAACATTCAACAGTTCAATTCCAATGAGGTCATGCTCCTCTCTAACTCTCAGCGTCAAAATATTCATCCCCTCAGACTCTCTACAGGTTTTCATGTACCAATCATGGAATCTAAACATCATCGTTGGTAGAGTCTTTCATCTTTGACGAGAGGCTTCCCGTATACGTATTTGTATTCGTCCACCTCCAAGAAATCATAATGTACATCGTCAGGCAGGTAATCTTCAAGATTGTTATAACCGTGCACCATCCCGCCCGGAACATTAGCGACGATATCGCTAGACACCTGGAGCGAGGGGAATGATTGGTTCGCTTGTTCACTGAGCTGGGCAACTTTTTTCCCAGCTCGTTGTTGACCACTGATAGTACTTCCCGACCGCGACGCTTCCACAAATGACTTTGTAAGAATGCGCTCATAGTTGCCTTTGCAGGAGACTTTGGCGGTTTCTTCGGGGCAGCCAGAGTACGCTTCACTTTTACCGGATCTATCTGCTCCTCCGGAGGTGGATGTTTCTTTGTTTTCACCCCTTCAAAGAAGTTCTTCACTTCGGCTTGCACGATCTGCGTGTTTTCCTCCACGGTCCTCTATTATGGTAACTTCTCTGGAGTCTTGAGAGAAGGACCATATTTGTATTGCCTCCCGGCTCTGGCTGTGCTGCTAGACGCCGGAGCAGACGGAGCGGCTGCGGCTGTCTTTCCTTTCTTATGAGGTGGAGGAGAAGGACTACGACGCGCCGGAGCAGCCGGGGCGGCGGCGGGTCTCTTGATCCGCCCTTGTTGACGAGGCGGAGAAGGAGGTTGGCTGCTCGGGGGCGCCGGCGCAGGCGGAGAAGGAGGCGGAGTGCCGCCACGCGCCGGAGAAGGAGGCTGAGTGCCCTGATCACTCGCCGAAGGAGGAGGCGGATTGCCCTGACTCACCGGAGGAGGAGGAGGAGGCGGAGGCGTCTAGTTCGGAAGGTTGATGAGCTCCTTCTGCCATAGGCATGGAGTCTTTAGAGAAGAACCCAGCCGAATCTCCCCTTCACTCGTAGGGTGGTCAAGCTGAAGGTCCTCAAATCCGTCCGTTATTTGATCCACCATCACCTAGCATATCCTTCTGGAATCGGCTGGCCGTGGTAGGTTGCGCCAGGTTCATTAGGTATAACAGAGCCAACAGCCGCCTTGACTTTCAATGTCATCCATCGCGTCATAAGGTGGCAATGTTGAGACTCCGTGATAGCATCCATGGGGTAGCTTATAGCAGGAGCCATGAAGACAGGCTCCAGCTGCTGAGTCTGCTCGGTGGAAGCCATGTTGCTTCTCCACTGAGATGGCGGGGTAGCTTCAGGGGAAGATTCGGCAGGTCGTTTGTTGTGATCTGCTTCTCGTTCCTTTAGCCCTTGTACCCTTTCGTGCAGCGCCTGTAGTTGGCTATGCTCCACTTTCTTCCTCCTCTCTTGGGTTTTGTAACCCCCTGCGTCCGGAAAGCCAGCCTTCCATGGAACGGAGCCTGGCATGCCTCGTGTCTGTCTAGGGTGCTCAGCATTCTCGAGGGCCATTGTGAGCTCGTCCTTCTCTCTGTCTGGGATGAACAACCCTTGATGTGCTTTCTCGATATACTCCTGAAGCCTTGTGACGCGTATTCGTAGTTGCTCTTCCGTCCAAACGCACTTCCCTGTTACAGGGTCCAAGGTTCCGCCAACCCCGAAGAACCAAGTCCGGCAACGGTCTGGCCAGTTCAATGTCTCTGGTTCGACCCCTTTAGCAATCAGGTCATTCTCAGCCTTGTCCCACAAAGGCCGGCCTTTGAGGTAGCCACCTAACCACGTGCGATGGTGATGCTTCTTCTTCGCAGCATTTTTCTTGTTTATCACTGACATCTTCTTACTCTTTTCCAATGTCTTGTGGGTCACAAATGCGGGCCAGTGATCTCTGATCTTCTCATACTTTCCGGTGAATTCTGGTGTCTTTTCTTCGTCGACAAACTCTGTTTTCAGCTCATTCTTCTACCTCCTGAATAGTTCTGCCATCTTCTTAAGAGCATGAGACTTGATCAATTGCTCTTTAACTGGCTTCTCCGGATCCTCCTCTGGCGGTAGGGTGAAATTTGCCTTAAGCGATGTCCAAAGATCTTCTTTCTGCATATCAGAGACATAAGACACCTCAGGGTCTTCCTTCTTAGGCTTTAACCATTGCTGGATACTGATCGGGATCTTGTCCCTAACAAGAACTCCGCACTGAGCATGAAATGCATCCCTTGTCCGGATGGGTTCAATCGACTGGCCATCGCGCGCGATTGCTGTGATCTCAAACCTTTCATCCGAGCGCAACTTTTTCTTCGGGCCTCGTTTCTTTACCGAAGTTGTGCTCGATCCGGAGGGCTAGAGAAAAGAAAAAAGACGAGAGTTAATTAATATGTGTACATACGAAAACAATGAATGCATCAATTAGCTAGTCAACACAGGCTTAACTAATATATATACCAGGCCGGACTCGGTTCGGTCACCAGAGCCGTCATGACGGTCTACTTCTTCTTGTACCGGCATTGGGTCACCGGAGCCATCATAATCATAACCTTCTTCTTCACTACCCTGTCCTTCCAGACCATCGGTGTCGTTGAGAAACGATGCAACGACATCATTTCCTTTTGCGATTATGTCCCCCAACATCTCTTCTGTTTCTTCATCTCGTGGGTGCTCCATAGTTTCTGCAAATATTTATAACATGGAAATTATTATTCAAACATGACAGCTGGATATATTAGTGGCAAACGTAGAACTAGCTAGATAATATAATCACAATAAGGAATCATATTAGTGCCCTCGATGCTGCTTCTCTAGGGTTTGGGGTGGCCTCGGCAATGCTTCAAGGGTTTAGGGTGGCCTCGACAACGCTTCAAGGATTTGGGGTGGCCTCGACGACAATGCTCTTTTAACTTGGTAAATTTGGGTGGCCTCGAGAGAGTTTGTCGGGTAGGGGCGCGGCGGGAGGGGGTAGAAGACCAACATCGTTTTCTTCTAGGGTTTGGGTGTCCTCGAGAGTTTTGGTCGAGCGAGAGGGCCGGGAGGATGCTCCTGTGGTATAAGTTATCACGATCAAGAGGGGGTATATATATCGACCGCCCCTCATGTCGAAGTTATCCGGGAGGGGGTTATATCGACAACGACGCGACATACATACATGGGAAAATAATGTTATCAGGGAGGGGGTATATCGCCCCCCCCCCCTCGTGTTGAAGTTATCGGGAGGGGGTACATCGACAACGACATACTTTGATAATTTTAGTTTCATAAATTTTATTTATGTTATTAAAGTTTATTTTTTTTATTTTATTTTGTTTCTACTTATCTATTTTATTAGAGTTTATATTATTTTGTTTCAAATTACTTATTTATTTTATTTTATTTTGTTTCTGACTTCATTTGTTATTTTCATGCATTTACTGATTATTTAGAGCTATAAGACCATAAAATTGAAAAGCATTTGAAATGAACTCTGAAAAGGTTCCAAGTTGGCATGGTATCATCATTTCACCCACATAGCATGTGCAAAAAAGTACAGAGGGTTACGGCAAAAACTGGATGCACTTCGTGTATAAAACAGACAATCTCCTTTGAAGTATCAGGGTTTCATACGGAAACTCGTCTGTTAAAAAGGGATTTCATTTTTTTGAACTTATTTGAACTCCATAGTTTTTTTGTGTTAAAAATGCACCATTAAAAGGCACATCATCAATTTACAACCCTTTCTGACTTCATTTGTTATTTTTCATGCATTTACTGATTATTTAGAGCTATAAGACCATGAAATTGAAAAGCATTTGAAATGAACTCTGAAAAGGTTCCAAGTTGGCATGGTATCATCATTTCATCCACATAGCATGTGCAAGAAAGTACAGAGGGTTACGGCAAAAACTGGATGCACTTCGTGTACAAAACGGACAATCTCTTTCGAAGTATCAGGGTTTCGTATTGAAACTCGTCTGTTACCAAGGGATTTCAATTTTTTTTGAACTTATTTGAACTCCATAGTTTTTTGTGTTCAAAATGCACCATTCAAAGCCACATCATCAATTTACAACCCTTTCTGACTACATTTGTTATTTTTTTCATGCATTTACTGATTATTTTGAGCTATAAGACCATGAAATTGAAAACATTTGAAATGAACTCTTAAAAGGTTCCAAGTTGGCATGGTATCATCATTTCACCCACATAGCATGTGCAAGAAAGTACAGAGGGTTACGGCAAAAACTGGATGCACTTTGTGTACAAAACGGACAATCTCTTTTGAAGTATCAAGGTTTCGTACGGAAACTCGTCTATTACAAAGGAATTTCAAATTTTTTTGAACTTATTTGAACTCCATAGTTTTTCTGTGTTCAAAATGCACCATTCAAAGCCACATCATCAATTTACAACCCTTTCTGTTTGTTATTTTTCATGCATTTACTGATTATTTTGAGCTATAAGACCATTAAATTGAAAAGCATTTGACTCTGAAAAGGTTCCAAGTTGGCATGGTATCATCATTTCACCCACATATCATCATTAATAGAAGTTCATCGTCACATTAAAACCAAAGTATATACATAGTTCTCATTGAACAACATATAGCTCTCCAGAGCATCTAATTAAACCATACATTGAAATCATGTAAAACATTTCAATGCAACAACAAATGCGATAATAATCGCAACCAAGGTAACAACTGATCCAACTGCATAATGATACCAAGCCTCGGTATGAATGGCATATTTTCTAAAAAATTTAATCTTCAACCGCATTGCATCCATCTTGATCTTGTGATCATCGACGACATCCGCAACATGCAACTCCAATATCATCTTCTCCTCCTCAATTTTTCTTTTTTTTCCTTCAAGTAATTGTTTTCTTCTTCAACTAAATTTAACCTCTTGACAATAGGGTCGGTTGGAATTTCCGGTTCAACAACCTCCTAGATAAATAAAATCTATGTCACATTGATCGGCATAATTGTCATAAACAATAAATGAACCAAATAGTTATGAAAAGATAATATATACCACATCTGAATCATAGACATAATGAGGGCTGACGGGGGCGGATACCAAAACCATCGCACTATATAATAACAAGGAATAATAAAAGTAAGAAAAATAGACAAGTATCTATCTGAAGTAAGATTTTTTTTTCTTTCAAAAAGAAGATAAGAACAAGAGGCTCACCACGGTGTTGCCGGCGACGAGATCGGTGCGGGGTGACCGACGGCGGTGAAGACGGGGATGGGACGTGACGGACCACTAAACCTAGACAAATCTCGGGGAAAATGGAGCTCCGAGGTCGAGTTTCGAGAGGAGAAAGATTAACTAGTGTGGCTGGGGCATTTCATTGAACACCTCATGTGCATAGGAGGTGAACTATAGCACCCAAATGCCCTCCCCTTGCCGGCTTGAAAAAACAGAGCACTGTGGAGTGCTCTGCCGCGGCGATGGAGTATATATAGGCAAGTTATTTGTCCCGGTTCGTGGCAGGAACCGGGACTAAATCCCCCCCCCCCTTCTGTCCCTGTTCAAGCCACGAACCGGGACCAATGGTTGTGGGCCAGGAGCGAGGCCCATTTGTCCCGGTTCGTGCCTGGAACAGGGATAAATGGTTCCATACGAACTGGGACCAATGCCCACGAGGCCCGGTCGGCCCCCTGGGCTCATGAACCGGGTCTAATACCCACCATGGGTCCCGGTTCTTGAAGTACCGGGACTAATGGGCTGGCCAGGCCCGAACGATAGCCCTGTTTTCTACTAGTGATGGTTGTTTGCTATTCGTTAGCTTTGTCGTGAGTGTGTCTTGGCAACGCATAAGCTTGGCTTAGGTCATGGGACCCGCCTATCAGGTGGTCGACACATGCTAGTTTTCTATTCGTTAGGTTTGAGAGCGGCTCTCGGCAAAGCTGCGCCACGTGGCGGCCGCCACCTCTGTCTGTTGTCCGTGAGTCAGCTTTATTTTGCCGATGGGTATTGCTTGGCTCTCGGCAAACTGTTTGTTGAGTACCCGACTTTTAGTTCTCGGCAAAGTTCTGTTTGCTTGAGAGGTGTTCGCCGGGTGGTCTTTGCCGAAAACAATTCTCGACAAAGACTTTGTTGGGTATTTTAGGCCCTTTAATTACCGAGTATTTCTGGCACTCGGTGTAGGGTTTAGTTCCAGTAGTGTTTATAGGTTAGACCGGCTTGACAAAATGCACTCGGAAATAAAAAAAGGGTAATTTGTGGTACATGTTTAATTAAATGAGATAAAACGAATAAAATGTCTTAAATGGAGGAACTCTCATAAAATATGACAAAAGATAGGGTACAAAAACTAGATTCAACTCTCTCAAGAGTTATGCCGATGATTGTACGAGGATGTTGTGCCCTGAGATGAAGTTGTGTGTTTGGAGAATTTTCCGATCATAATTATTTGAGTGCAACTAATGCAGTTGGTAATGACTCATGCATGTGTATGATGTGTGAGAGGACACCGTACGTACCCATTATTTTGCATGGTTATTAATTAATGCTCCTAAAGTGTCTGTCACTTGGATTGGGTACGTGCCTTGGTCGCAAGGAGCCTCTCTCTAGTTCTCTCTTTAAAAAGCTCTAACTTCCAAAACACCCTTTTCTTATTTGTACTTCTTCTGCCTATTAGCTTTGTGGTAAGTCAAATTTTATAATGTTTCATCAAGTTTATAGAAAACTAGTCATCAAACCCGTGTGCCTGCACGTACTAGAAAAAATGTGTGTTCAAATTTGGGGCACACTTGTGATGATATTTTGAATGATTAGTGTTAAACATTGTGGTTAGCTATTAGGAAAAATGATTGACATTAATAGCTCTGGTTCATTTCTTTGTATTGTTTGCATGCATACACTTTTTGAACAGTCGACTATGTCACAAGTGTGTGATATTCATTTTGTGTCATGCCTGAGAACCGCAAACTTATACTCCAAAATAAATGTCTCAACTTTGTACTAACTTTAGTATAAAGTTGTACTAAGCTTGAGACACTTATTTTTGGACGGAGAGAGTATAAAATATGTAATATATTGATTGTTGAGTATATTGTGTACGTGTATATTTGTGTGTCGGGCCCACCTTCTGTTTTCTTTGTATAGTTGAGGTTGTGGCCCACCTTTGTACTTATATATACGTGCCTGGTGCACCGATCAATACATCGAGATTGCACAGCCTATATCTTGTCCTTCTACATGGTATCTATCGCAGCACGATCCTAACCCTAGCCGCCGCCGCCGCCGCGCCTACGCGCAGCCGCCGCCGCCGCGCCTACGTGCTGCCGCTCCTCCACGCCGCCGTCACCAGCCGCCGCCGCCGCCGCCCTCCTTCCGGCCGCCGCCGCCGCTGGTCACCGCCGCCCCTCCCCCCGCCTCACTCGTCGTCGCCGCCGCCTTCCTCCGAGGCCGCCGCCGCCGCGGGTCCCCGCTTCCGTCTCCCTCCCTCGCGCCGCACCCCTCCCCTCCCCTTCCAACGGCGCCGCCAGCCTCCCCCTCCTCCTCCCACCCGCGCCGCACCCGCCCCCGTCCTCCTCCACACGCGCCGAACCAGCCATGAGCTCCTCCTCGTCCACCGTTTCCAACCCATTTGCCGGTCCCGATGTCACCCTCGTCCGCGACCTAAACATCCATGAGCGCGTTCCGGTCAAGCTCGATCACACCACCACCTCCTACTCCGCTTGGAAGCGGTATTTTTCGCTTGTGTTCCGTGAGTACCTCCTACACAACCACGTGGACGGTACCGTGGACTCGGCGCTCATGATCAACGACGAGGAGTGGATGATCCTCGACGCCACCATCATCCGCTGGTTCTACCTCACCATCTCCAACGACCTCTTCCACACCGTGGTGAACGACAAGGACGACGCCTATGCGGTCTGGACCAAGCTCAACGGCCTCTTCACCGACAATCGGCTGCAGCGCAAGGTCCTCCTTTATGGTGAGTTTTACGGGTGCCGGCAACTTGACTCATCCATCGATGATTTTTGCATGCGCCTCAAGAAGCTCGCCGATGAGCTCCGTGATCTCGGGGAAAAGATCGGCGACGAGCTCCTCATCAGCACCCTCTCCGGCGGCCTCAATGAGGACTTCGGGAACGCCGCCTCCAACCTCACCCTCATCCCGGAGCGCACCTTCACCAAGGTGGTCGCGTACCTCAAGCTGGAGGAGCGCCGGATGCGGGTGGCACGGACTCGCGTGACCCACACTGCCCTCGTCGCAGGCACCCGCGGGGGTTCGGCCCCGCCACCGCCCCGCCCGACACCGCCCCAGCCGGCGGCGCCCGCCTTCCCGCCCGGATTCCCGCCCGCACCAGCCGCCCCCTTCCCGCCGCCCCAGCCGGCGGCCAACGGGGGGGTCGTCGCGGCGGTCGCCGGCGTGGTCGCAAGCAGGGGGGCGGCGGCGGTGCTCAGGGAGGAGCACCCCGCCCGCAGCAGCAGGCCCCTCAGCTGGCCCCGTGGTACGCCGGCCAGAACCCATGGACCGGCGTTGTCCACGCCTACTCCATGCCGGTTTCTCGGGCCCCTACTCAGGGCCTTCTCGGCACTCGGCCTCCGTCATACCAGGCGTACTACACCGCGCCGCAGCCCTATGCAGCGCCCTACGGTCAGCAGCCGCCGCCGCTGCCCCTGACGGTTGCGCCGTCTCTCCCGCCGGCACCGTGGGACCCGGCCCTTCTGGCGGCTCTCCACAATGCTCCTTCCCCGTCCAGCTACACCGGCGGCGGCGATTGGTACATGGACAGTGGCGCCACCGCTCACATGGTGGCGTACCCCGGTAACCTCCACACTGCCCATCCTGTCCACACCTCCAACTGCATCACCGTCGGTGACGGTTCTTCTCTTCCCATCACCCATATTGGACATACATATTTTCCGTCTAACTCCACTCCTATATCCATGTCTAATATTCTCGTTTCTCCTGAACTTATTAAAAATCTTGTCTCTGTTCATTCTCTTACACGTGAAAATCCGGTTACTGTTGAATTTGACGCATGTGGTTTTTCTGTTAAGGACGCTCGCACGCGGATGGTGCTCCACCGATGTGACAGCCCCGACGAGCTCTACCCGGTTCACTCCGCCACGTCCACCACTTCCGCCGCCCCTGTCGCTCTCGCCACCGGAGTGGATCTTTGGCACGCTCGCTTGGGTCATCCTAATCCTGCCACACTTCGCCACATACTTCAGAGTTTTTCTTTCACGTGTAATAAGAACGAGGATCACTCGTGTCATGCATGTCGTCTCAGCAAACATGCTCGTCTTCCGTTTAGGCCTTCTTCCTTTGTTGCATCGTACCCGTTTGAGTTAATTCATAGTGATGTTTGGACATCTTCTGTTGCAAGTAATACGGGCTTTCTTTATTATCTTGTCATACTTGACGATTTTTCGCATTATGTGTGGACCTTCCCGTTGCGCCGCAAGTCGGATGTCATATCCACTCTCGCCGCTTTCTATTCTTATGTTCTCACGCAGTTTGGTCGACCCATTCTTGCGTTGCAGACAGACAACGGGAAGGAGTTTGACAACATCGTTGTTCGTAATCTTCTCGCCACACATGGCACGATTTTTCGTCTCACTTGCCCGTACACCTCGCAGCAAGAACGGTCGTGCTGAGCGCATCCTTCGCACTCTGAATGACTACGTCAGGACTCTTCTCTTTCATGCCAATGTGCCTCCGCTCTTTTGGCCTGACGCTCTAGCCACCGCTTCTCTCCTCATCAACATCCGCCCATGTCGTACTCGCGGGAACTTTACACCTCACCATCTTCTCTTTGGTGCACCTCCTTCTTATGACGGGCTTCACATCTTCGGCTGCCTTTGCTATCCTAGCATCGCCGCCACTGCGCCTCATAAACTTGCACCCCGCTCCGTCGCCTGCATCTTTCTCGGCTACCCACCCAACACTAAGGGCTACCGCTGCTATGATCCCGTCTCCCATCGTGTTTTCACCTCCCGACACGTTTACTTTGATGAGATGGTGTTTCCGTTTCAGCAGCAGGTACCCCTTGTCGTCTCGTCGCCGCCGGTCACCGGCGGCCCTTCAACGACCTCGTCAGGTGGACGATCCCGCCTGGCCCGTGGACCACCTTCGGGCTTTGGCGGTCCCCGCGCCCTCCTGTCGGCGCCCGCCCACTAGGCCTCCTCGGCCGGCTCCGACGGCGCAGCCGGCGGCCCGCCTTCACCCGCCGCCCCCGACTTGGGCGCCGCGTGATCGGGCGCTGCAGGCTCGGCCGCCTCCTCCGCGGCCCCGACGCCTGCCTCCTCGCCGGCCCTGACGCCGTCCCCTTGCCGGCTCCGACGCCGGCCCCGACGCCGGCTCCCTCGCCGGCCCCGACGCCGACCGTCTCGCCGGCCCCGACACCGGCCCTGTTGGAAATATGCCCTAGAGGCAATAATAAAAGCATTATTATTATATTTCCTTGTTCATGATAATTGTCTTTTATTCATGCTATAATTGTATTATCCGGAAATCGTAATACACGTGTGAATACATAGACCATAACATGTCCCTAGTGAGCCTCTAGTTGACTAGCTCGTTGGTCAACAGATAGTCATGGTTTCCTGACTATGGACATTAGATGTCATTGACAACGGGATCACATCATTAGGAGAATGATGTGATGGACAAGACCCAATCCTAAGCATAGCACAAGATCGTGTAGTTCGTTTTGCTAGAGCTTTTTCAATGTCAAGTATCTCTTCCTTAGACCATGAGATCGTATAACTCCCGAATACGGTAGGAGTGCTTTGGGTGTACCAAACGTCACAACGTAACTGGGTGACTATAAAGGTGCACTACAGGTATCTCCGAAAGTGTCTGTTGGGTTGACACGGATCGAGACTGGGATTTGTCACTCCGTATGACGGAGAGGTATCTCTGGGCCCACTCGGTAATGCATCATCATAATGAGCTCAAAGTGACCAAGTGTTTGGTCACAGGATCATGCATTATGGTACGAATAAAGTGACTTGCCGGTAACGAGACTGAACGAGGTATTGGGATACCGACGATCGAGTCTCGGGCTTGTAACGTACCGATTGACAAAGGGGATAGTATACGGGGTTGCTTGAATCCTCGACATCGTGGTTCATCCGATGACATCATCGAGGAGCATGTGGGAGCCAACATGGGTATCAAGATCCCGATGTTGGTTATTGACCTGAGAACCGTCTCGGTCATGTCTGCATGTCTCCCGAACCCGTAGGGTCTACACACTTAAGGTTCGGTGACGCTAGGGTTATTAGGAAGACTTGTATGTGATTACCGAATGTTGTTCGGAGTCCCGGATGAGATCCCGGACGTCACGAGGAGTTCCGGAATGGTCCGGAGGTAAAGATTTATATATGGGAAGCTGTCATATGGACACCGGAAGGTTTCGGGGGCATATCGGTATTGTACCGGGGCCACCGGAAGGGTTCCGGGGGTCCACCGGGAGGGGCCACCCCTCCCGGGGGGCCACATGGGCTGCATGGGGCAGGAGCCAGCCCCTGGAGGGCTGGGCGCCCCCCCCCTTGGGCCCATGCGCCTAGGGTTGGGGGGGACCCTAGAGGGGGCGCCCCCTTGCTTGGGGGGCAAGTTCCCCCTCCCTGGCCGCCGCCCCCCCCCTCTAGATCCCATCTAGAGGGGCCGGCCCCCCTTGCCCCTTCCCCTATAAATAGAGGGGTGAGGGGAGGGCTGAACAACCAAGACAAGGCGCAGCCCCTCCCCTCCCCAACACCTCTCCTCCTCCGTACGTGCTTGGCGAAGCCCTGTCGGAGTACTGCTGCACCAACAACACCACGCCGTCGTGCTGCTGGTGGAGCTGTCTTCCTCAACCTCTCCTTCCTCCTTGCTGGATCAAGACGGAGGAGACGTCGCCCGTACCGTACGTGTGTTGAACACGGAGGTGCTGTCCGTTCAGCACTTGGTCATCGGTGATCTGAATCACGGCGAGTACGACTCCATCATCGCCATCCCCTTGAACGCTTCCGCACTCGATCTACAAATGGTATGTAGATGCAAACTCACTCCCTTGACTCGTTGCTTAGATGAACTCATAGATGGATCTTGGTGAAACCGTAGGAAAATTTTTAATTTTCTGCAACATTTCCAACAGTGGCATCATGAGCTAGGTCTATGCGTAGTTCTCTATTGCACGAGTAGAACACAATTTTGTTGTGGGCGTAGATCTTGTCAACTTGCTTGCCGCTACTAGTCTAATCTTGCTTCAGCGGTATTGTGGGATGAAGCGGCCCGGACCAACCTTACACGTACGCTTACGTGAGACCGGTTCCACCGACTGACATGCACCAGTTGCATAAGGTGGCTGGCGGGTGTATGTCTCTCCCACTTTAGTTGGAGCAGATTTGATGAAAAGGGTCCTTATGAAGGGTAAATAGAAGTTGATAATATCACGTTGTGGTTATTCGTAGGTAAGAAAATGTTCTTGCTAGAACCCAATTGCAGCCACGTAAAAGATGCAACAACAATTAGAGGACGTCTAACTTGTTTTTGCAGCAATTGTCATGTGATGTGATATGGCCAGAAGTTGTGATGAATGATGAATGATATATTGTGATGTATGAGATCATGTTCTTGTAATAGGAATCACGACTTGCATGTCGATGAGTATGACAACCGACAGGAGCCATAGGAGTTGTCTTTATTTTGTATGACCTGTGTGTCATTGAAGAACGCCATGTAAATTACTTTACTTTATTGCTAAACGCATTAGCCATAGAAGTAGAAGTAGTCGTTGGCGTGACAACTTCATGAAGACACGATGATGGAGATCATGGTGTCATGCCGGTGACGAAGATGATCATGGAGCCCCGAAGATGGAGATCGAAGGAGCTATATGATATTGGCCATATCATGTCACTATTATATAATTGCATGTGATGTTTATTATGTTTATGCATCTTGTTTAGTTAGAACGACGGTAGTAAATAAGATGATCCCTTACAAAAATTTCAAGAAGTGTTCTCCCCTAACTGGGCACCGTTGCTAAAGTTCGTCGTTTCGAAGCACCACGTGATGATCGGGTGTGATAGATCCTTACGTTCACATACAACGGCTGTAAGACAGTTTTACACATGCAAAACACTTAGGGTTAACTTGACGAGCCTAGCATGTACAAACATGGCCTCGGAACACAGAGACCGAAAGGTTGAACTTGAGTCGTATGGAAGATACGATCAACATGAAGATGTTCACCGATGATGACTAGTCCGTCTCACGTGGTGATCGGACACGGCCTAGTCGACTCGGATCATGTAACACTTAGATGACTAGAGGGATGTCAAATCTGAGTGGGAGTTCATTAAATAATTTGATTAGATGAACTTAATTATCATGAACTTAGTCTAAAACTTTTTGCATAATATGTCTTGTAGATCAAATGGCCAACGCTCATGTCAACATGAACTTCAACGCGTTCCTAGAGAAAACCAAGCTGAAAGATGATGGCAGCAACTATACGGACTGGGTCCGGAACCTGAGGATCATCCTCATAGCTGCCAGGAAACAATATGTCCTAGAAGGACCGCTAGGTGACGCTCCCGTCCCAGAGAACCAAGACATTATGAATGCTTGGCAGTCTCGTGTTGATGATTACTCCCTCGTTCAGTGCGGCATGCTTTACAGCTTAGAACCGGGGCTCCAAAAGCGTTTTGAGCAACACGGAGCATATGAGATGTTCGAGGAGCTGAAACTAGTTTTCCAAGCTCATGCCCGTGTCGAGAGATATGAAGTCTCCGACAAGTTCTATAGTTGTAAGATGGAGGAAAATAGTTCTGTTAGACAGCACATACTCAAAATGTCTGGGTTGCACAACCGCCTGTCCCAGCTGGACATTAACCTCCCGGATGAGGCGGTCATTGACAGAATCCTTCAGTCGCTCCCACCAAGCTACAAGAGCTTTGTGATGAACTACAATATGCAGGGGATGGTGAAGACCATTCCTGAAGTATTCTCAATGCTGAAATCAGCAGAGGTCGAAATCAAGAAAGAACATCAAGTGTTGATGGTCAATAAGACCACTAAGTTCAAGAAGGGCAAGGGTAAGACGAACTTCAAGAAGGACGGCAACGATGTTGCCGCGCCCGGTAAGCCAGTTGCCGGGATGAAGTCAAAGAATGGACCCAAGCCTAAAACTGAGTGCTTTTATTGCAAGGGGAAGGGTCACTGGAAGCGGAACTGCCCCAAATACTTAGCGGATAAGAAGGCCGGCAACACCAAAGGTATATTTGATATACATGTAATTGATGTGTACCTTACCAGTACTCGTAGTAACTCCTGGGTATTTGATACCGGTGCCGTTGCTCATATTTGTAACTCACAGCAGGAGCTGCGGAATAAGCGGAGACTGGCGAAGGACGAGGTGACGATGCGCGTCGGGAATGGTTCCAGAGTCGATGTGATCGCCGTCGGCACGCTACCTCTACATTTACCTACGGGATTAGTTTTGAACCTTAATAATTGTTATTTGGTGCCAAGTTTGAGCATGAACATTGTATCTGGATCTCGTTTGATACGAGATGGCTACTCATTTAAATCCGAGAATAATGGTTGTTCTATTTATATGAGAGATATGTTTTATGGTCATGCTCCGATGGTCAATGGTTTATTCTTAATGAATCTCGAACGTAATGTTACACATATTCATAGCGTGAATACCAAAAGATGTAAAGTTGATAACGATAGTCCCACATACTTGTGGCACTGCCGCCTTGGTCACATTGGTGTCAAGCGCATGAAGAAGCTCCATGCTGATGGACTTTTAGAGTCTCTCAATTATGAATCATTTGACACATGCGAACCATGCCTCATGGGCAAAATGACCAAGACTCCGTTCTCCGAAACAATGGAGCGAGCAACCAACTTGTTGGAAATCATACATACCGATGTGTGCGGTCCAATGAGTGTTGAGGCTCGCGGAGGATATCGTTATGTTCTCACTCTCACAGATGACTTGAGTAGATATGGGTATATCTACTTGATGAAACACAAGTCTGAGACCTTTGAAAAGTTCAAGGAATTTCAGAATGAAGTAGAGAATCAACGTGACCGAAAGATAAAATTCTTACGATCGGATCATGGAGGAGAATATTTAAGTCACAAATTTGGTACACACTTACGAAAATGTGGAATCGTTTCACAACTCACGCCGCCTGGAACACCTCAGCGAAACGGTGTGTCCGAACGTCGTAATCGCACTCTATTGGATATGGTGCGATCTATGATGTCTCTTACCGATTTACCGCTATCATTTTGGGGATACGCTCTAGAGACAGCTACATTCACTTTAAATAGGGCACCGTCTAAATCCGTTGAGACGACACCGTATGAATTATGGTTTGGAAAGAAACCTAAGCTGTCGTTTCTAAAAGTTTGGGGATGTGATGCTTATGTCAAGAAACTTCAACCTGAAAAGCTCGAACCCAAATCGGAAAAATGCGTCTTCATAGGATACCCTAAAGAAACCATTGGGTATACCTTCTACTTAAGATCGGAGGGCAAGATCTTTGTTGCCAAGAATGGATCCTTTCTGGAAAAAGAGTTTCTCTCAAAAGAAGTAAGTGGGAGGAAAGTAGAACTCGATGAAGTACTACCTCTTGAACGGGAAAGTAGTGCAGCTCAAGAAAATGTTCCTGTGATGCCTACACCAACTGAAGAGGAAAATAATGATGATGATCAAGGTACTTCGGATCAAGTTGCTACTAAACTTCGTAGGTCCACAAGGACACGTTCCGCACCAGAGTGGTACGGCAAACCTGTCCTGGAAATCATGTTGTTAGACAACGGTGAACCTTCGAACTATGAAGAAGCGATGGCGGGCCCAGATTCCAACAAATGGCTAGAAGCCATGAAATCCGAGATAGAATCCATGTATGAAAACAAAGTATGGACTTTGACTGACTTGCCCGATGATCGGCGAGCGATAGAAAAAAAATGGATCTTTAAGAAGAAGACGGACGCGGATGGTAATGTCACCATCTATAAAGCTCGACTTGTCGCTAAGGGTTATCGGCAAGTTCAAGGGATTGACTACGATGAGACTTTCTCTCCCGTAGCGAAGCTTAAGTCCGTCCGAATCATGTTAGCAATTGCCGCATACTATGATTATGAGATATGGCAGATGGACGTCAAAACGGCATTCCTTAACGGGCATCTTAAGGAAGAACTGTATATGATGCGGCCGGAGGGTTTTGTCGATCCTAAGAATGCTAACAAAGTATGCAAGCTCCAGCGATCCATTTATGGGCTGGTGTTAGCATCTCGGAGTTGGAACATTCGCTTTGATGAAATGATCAAAGCGTTTGGGTTTATGCAGACTTATGGACAAGCCTGCGTTTACAAGAAAGTGAGTGGGAGCTCTGTATCATTTCTCATATTATATGTAGATGACATACTTTTGATGGGAAATGATATAGAATTCTTGGACAGCATTAAGGCCTACTTGAATAAGTGTTTTTCAATGAAGGACCTTGGAGAAGCTGCTTATATATTAGGCATCAAGATCTATAGAGATAGATCGAGACGCCTCATAGGTCTTTCACAAAGCACATACCTTGATAAGATTTTGAAGAAGTTCAAAATGGATCAGTCCAAGAAGGGGTTCTTGCCTGTATTGCAAGGTGTGAGATTGAGCTCGGCTCAATGCCCGACCACGGCAAAAGATAAAGAAGAGATGAGCGTCATCCCCTATGCCTCAGCCATAGGATCTATTATATATGCCATGCTGTGTACCAGACCTGATGTAAACCTTGCCGTAAGTTTGGTAGGAAGGTACCAAAGTAATCCCGACAAGGAACACTGGACAGCGGTCAAGAATATCCTAAAGTACCTGAAAAGGACGAAGGACATGTTTCTCATTTATGGAGGTGACGAAGAGCTCGTCGTAAAGGGTTACGTCGACGCTAGCTTCGACACAGATCTGGATGACTCTAAGTCACAAACCGGATACGTGTATATGTTGAATGGTGGAGCAGTAAGCTGGTGCAGCTGCAAGCAGAGCGTCGTGGCGGGATCTACATGTGAAGCGGAGTACATGGCAGTCTCGGAGGCAGCGCATGAAGCTATTTGGGTGAAGGAGTTCATCACCGACCTAGGAGTCATACCCAATGCGTCGGGGCCGATCAAACTCTTCTGTGACAACACTGGAGCTATTGCCCTTGCCAAGGAGCCCAGGTTTCACAAGAAGACCAGGCACATCAAGCGTTGTTTCAACTCCATCCGTGAAAATGTTCAAGATGGAGACATAGATATTTGCAAAGTACATACGGATCTGAATGTCGCAGATCCGTTGACTAAACCTCTCTCGCGAGCAAAACATGATCAACACCAGAACTCTATGGGTGTTCGATTCATCACAATGTAACTAGATTATTGACTCTAGTGCAAGTGGGACACTGTTGGAAATATGCCCTAGAGGCAATAATAAAAGCATTATTATTATATTTCCTTGTTCATGATAATTGTCTTTCATTCATGCTATAATTGTATTATCCGGAAATCGTAATACACGTGTGAATACATAGACCATAACATGTCCCTAGTGAGCCTCTAGTTGACTAGCTCGTTGGTCAACAGATAGTCATGGTTTCCTGACTATGGACATTAGATGTCATTGACAACGGGATCACATCATTAGGAGAATGATGTGATGGACAAGACCCAATCCTAAGCATAGCACAAGATCGTGTAGTTCGTTTTGCTAGAGCTTTTTCAATGTCAAGTATCTCTTCCTTAGACCATGAGATCGTGTAACTCCCGGATACCGTAGGAGTGCTTTGGGTGTACCAAACGTCACAACGTAACTGGGTGACTATAAAGGTGCACTACAGGTATCTCCGAAAGTGTCTGTTGGGTTGACACGGATCGAGACTGGGATTTGTCACTCCGTATGACGGAGAGGTATCTCTGGGCCCACTCGGTAATGCATCATCATAATGAGCTCAAAGTGACCAAGTGTTTGGTCACAGGATCATGCATTACGGTACGAGTAAAGTGACTTGCCGGTAACGGGACTGAACGAGGTATTGGGATACCGACGATCGAGTCTCGGGCTTGTAACGTACCGATTGACAAAGGGAATAGTATACGGGGTTGCTTGAATCCTCGACATCGTGATTCATATGATGACATCATCGAGGAGCATGTGGGAGTCAACATGGGTATCCAGATCCCGCTGTTGGTTATTGACCTGAGAACCGTCTCGGTCATGTCTGCATGTCTCCCGAACCCGTAGGGTCTACACACTTAAGGTTCGGTGACGCTAGGGTTATTAGGAAGACTTGTATGTGATTACCGAGTGTTGTTCGGAGTCTCGGATGAGATCCCGGACGTCACGAGGTGTTCCGGAATGGTCCGGAGGTAAAGATTTATATATGGGAAGCTGTCATATGGACACCGGAAGGTTTCGGGGGCATATCGGTATTGTACCGGGGCCACCGGAAGGGTTCAGGGGGTCCACCGGGAGGGGCCACCCCTCCCGGGGGGCCACATGGACTGTGTGGGGCAGGAGCCAGCCCCTGGAGGGCTGAGCGCCCCCCCCTTGGGCCCATGCGCCTAGGGTTGGGGGGGGGGGGAACCCTAGAGGGGACGCCCCCTTGCTTGGGGCGCAAGTTCCCCCTCCCTGGCCGCCCCCCCCCCCCCCCCTCTAGATCCCATCTAGAGGGGCCGGCCCCCCTTGCCCCTTCCCCTATAAATAGAGGGGTGAGGGGAGGGCTGAATAACCAAGCCAAGGCGTAGTCCCTCCCCTCCCCAACACCTCTCCTCCTCCGTACGTGCTTGGCGAAGCCCTGTCGGAGTACTGCTGCACCAACAACACCACGCCGTCGTGCTGCCGTTGGAGCTGTCTTCCTCAACCTCTCCTTCCTCCTTGCTGGATCAAGACGGAGGAGACGTCGCCCATACCGTACGTGTGTTGAACACAGAGGTGTTGTCCGTTCAGCACTTGGTCATCGGTGATCTGAATCACGGCGAGTACGACTCCATCATCGCCATCCCCTTGAACGCTTCCGCACTCGATCTACAAGTGGTATGTAGATGCAAACTCACTCCCTTGACTCGTTGCTTAGATGAACTCATAGATGGATCTTGGTGAAACCGTAGGAAAATTTTTAATTTTCTGCAACGTTCCCCAACAGGCCCCCTCGCCGGCCCCGACGCCGGCCGTCTCGCCGGTGGCTCCGGAGGTGCCGCTCGGCCCAGTCACCCGCGCTCGCACCGGCGTTCATTGTCCGAGCCTCCGGTACTCGAGCGACAAGTACGTCCTCGCCGCCTCCGCCGCGGAGCCGTCGCCCATTCCTGCGTCCGCTCGCGCCGCCCTCCGTGATCCTCACTGGCTTGCGGCGATGCAGGAAGAGTTCGATGCTCTTCAACGGAACCGCACCTGGACCCTGGTTCCCCGGCCTCCTCGCGCCAACGTCATCACCGACAAGTGGGTCTTTCGCCATAAGACCCGCTCAGACGGTACACTCGAGCGCTACAAGGCTCGTTGGGTGGTCCGCGGTTTCCGCCAGCGCGCTGGAGTGGACTTCACTGAGACGTTTGCCCCGGTTGTCAAACCGGGCACGATCCGCACCGTCCTCCAGCTCGCCGTCTCCCGCGGCTGGCCTGTTCACCAGATGGATGTCTCCAACGCCTTTCTCCACGGCCATCTTGAGGAGCAGGTGTATTGTGAGCAACCCACCGGCTTCGTCGACGCCTCACTTCCAGGCCATGCGTGTCTGCTGTCCCGCTCTCTTTACGGGCTCAAGCAGGCACCCCGAGCCTGGTACTAGCGGATCACCGGGTTTCTTCAGACACTGGGCTTCAGCGTTACTCGCTCAGATGCCTCACTGTTCGTCTATCGCCACGGTGACATGACTGCATACTTGCTGCTTTACGTCGACGACATCATCCTGACAGCCTCCTCCGCAGCCGTTCTTCAGCAGATTACTCTCCGGCTGCGTGACGAGTTTGCTATCAAGGACCTGGGTGCTCTACATTATTTCCTTGGCATTGAGGTTGTTCGGCGTCCAGACGGTTTCTTTCTTCATCAGCAGAAGTATGCATATGAGCTTCTTGAGTGTGCTGGCATGCTCAACTGTCATCCTGTTGCTACTCCTGTGGACACGAAGGCCAAGGTCTCTGCTCTTGAGGGTTCGCCTGCGTCGGATGCTCCTTTCTACCGGTCTATTGTCAGCGCCCTACAGTATTTGACTCTCACCAGACCGGATCTTCAGTATGCTGTCCAGCAGGTGTGTCTCCACATGCACGCCCCTCGTGACTCTCATTGGACTCTCGTGAAGTGGATCCTTCGCTACATCCGCGGCACGATGTCCCTCGGGTTGACACTTACGGCGTCCACTTCTCTGGAGATGGTGGCCTACTCCGATGCAGACTGGGTTGGCTGCCCCGATACTCGTCGGTCCACCTCTGGCTACTGCGTCTACCTCGGTCCTTCACTCGTCTCGTGGTCGTCCAAGCGACAACCTACGGTTTCGCGCTCTAGCGCGGAGGCTGAGTACCGAGCTATGGCCAACGCTATCGCCGAGTGCACCTGGCTACGACAGTTACTTCAGGAGCTACATCACGACGTCTCCCAGGCTACGGTTGTCTACTGCGACAACGTCTCTGCGGTGTACCTCTCCACCAACCCCGTTCATCATCGCCGGACTAAACACATCGAGCTGGACATTCACTTTGTGCGCGAGCAGGTGGCTCTTGGACGCATGCGGGTTCTCCATGTGCCGACCGCTCAGTAGTTTGCCGATGTGATGACGAAGGGATTGCCGACTTCTACCTTCGAGGAGTTCCGTTCCAGTCTTTGCCGATGCTCAGCTTATAGTCTCGCTCAACAGATAAGATGCTCGGGTTACAGTCGTGCTCATCACGTCTTTGCTCGCAACAACAACCTGCCACTCGGTTTACATTTGCGCTCGGCCTATGTGTCTACCGGCAACTACAACCGGGCTCGGCTTATAGGGTTGCCACGTGGCACTCTCAGCTCGACCCGTGACCCAAATGTAGGAGGAGAGCTCCCCACTCGGTTTATGAAGTGTCTTTAACGGGGCCTGGCCGTCAAGTGCCTTATTTCTGTGAGCTACTCGTTTTAGCTCGACTTGTAGTGTTGTCGAGTCCTCGAAAATATACCCACGGCTTATGTCCATATGTCGACTGGGTATATGCTGACGGCGAGTTGCCGAGTGTCACAATCGACGTTGCCGTCGCCGAGATGAATTTAACCTTCGCCGACTGGTTTGCACAGTCGGCTTAAAAGCTTTTCCTGCAATGGGAGTTTCGTACATTTTAAACTATATTTTAGGTGCTATGATTATTTAGAATTGAATCAATCATTACTACTTTTTTGTGCAAGCATTCATTACTATTTACATAAAACATAAATGCAGTTTTTGTGTGGAGTAGATGCAAATATCTATGTACATGTTTTTATTGGTGATAATGAGCAGACCCATGCACCATGTTCTATCGGAAAATATGTGATATTCAGCCAGATATATGTACATGAATATTTATTTCTCCTAATTGTGACCCAAGACGGAGACATATATGTGTAGCTGCACACATTGCATCAAAGATTTAAAGTAAGCAAATTCCATGAACTTCCACAATTTAAAGCACACATAGAGTAATATCTAACATGTCTTTGCTCGTATCAGCAGGCACAATGCAGCCAGCATGTACATGGTGCCGGACAATATATTGGCCACCGTCTCCTAGCATGAGGCTCTTGACCACTTCACCTCGTCGGGCACAACACGCTCATGAACGCCTCAGCTCGGCGACGGTCGTGCTGTCTTCTTTTGCATGCACATTTAAAGTACATGCCTAGTTGATATTTTTATTTCTGGACATCGCATTAGGAGCCGTGAGCATCTATACTTCTAGGTTTTCTTTTCCTCTGAGAATCGAGAAAACATCTGACACTTCTGCTTCGAGAATAATCACCATTAAATAATAAATTTTAGCTTAGCCGTACAAATTTACATGAGAAAAATTTCAATCACCATATTGCTAATTGCTAACAACACAAAAAAATTCAGACAAACCTCAAATATTGAGACATACGTACTCTGTTGGTGGCACAAACAAAATTTACTACACCCTATCAAGCATATTGCCAACAGAAATTGATGCTTGCCGGTTTCACTATCCCTCAAGGAAAAAAATAGAAGAACATGAGGTTATTCATCAAACGTTTGTGGTTATCATCAGAACGTGTGGCGGTTGGGTAATCCACCTGGAATCAACGCCTGCTCCACATCTTGATGTGAACATTTACAATAACAAATATATAAATCAACAATATTGATTTGATATTGTACATCAAAGTTCACACAATTTGATTTAAGAAAATTAATATAGTGATGAAAACGGAGGGAGTATAATTTAGCTTCCCCCAAAAAACATATCTTCCGAAAGTTTAAGTACATGAAACTGCATCTAATCTCCTTTGTGGATTTTGGTAATTGATGTCAGCATATTTAAGGGGACTAGCTTATCTCACGGGGAAGCAGCTCCTCTGCCGTGGGCTGTGTGACGTTGAGCCGCTGACATGTGGACCAGGCTTCCAACAGACCCACATGTCAGTGGTACAACGGCAGGGTGACGAACGGTAGAGGATCCTCCTCCATCTCACGGAAGTTCCCTTAGGTTGCAACAAAGAAGATGGAAGTTAAACTCCAAAAGTTCTCATGAAGACAAGTGTTGGCCAAGCGAAGGACCCTCTCTTTTTTATTTTAGAGATCAAAGATCACAATAATCCATAGTTATGCCAACACTCTCAAAAGGGAATGAGATTGTTAGACTGAGATTTTTTTTCCTCTCAGTGCTTGAAGACCAAGCTCCAATGCCCCAAAAAGCTTTAATTTTTTTCACTATATCTACATACACTTTGACACCTCAGAGTTGTCGGGCTCTTCCTATCTGAACGTCAAGCAGTTCATCCAGATATAGTCATTGTAATCCCCAGTGCTTGGCAGCTGCCAAGTACTCCACCTGGAACCACCAAGGTTTGGAAAACCTTCTGTTGCCCTGAATTTCTGAAGTGGTTACATGTAGTGTAACATACCTGCGGCAGCCACCTTGGAGCCTCCACATGCTATCTTGTTGAACCGCCGAGTCATTTCAAAATTTTCAAATGAATCCAAGCTAACCACTCGAAGCCTTGATAATCCCCATGTGCAGGAAATTGTCGTACAATATTTCAAAATGAAGGTGGTAAGTAAGGAGTGTTGATATTCCAAAGAGCTAAAGGTAGTAATAATATTCTCGATGGTTATATCTACCAACGATACGACCTTTCGTACACCAAGCGTTTGCTATACTAGATGCCGTTAAATTAAATTGGGTTGCAGGTCTAGAAGATGGTGTCTGCAAGATTATTAAGTACAACTAAATGCAAGTTAGGTACTGAAATTTAAATATGCAATACAATAAAAGATAGAGAGTGTGGAGTAGTGGTGGTAGGTGTCGCGGGATTGTACCTAGGCCATTGACTACGATATTATAAATGATAACCATACATTGCAGTTTTAACGTAGAAGAGGCCTATGCTAATATGTACTTCTGATTGAAACTCTTAACAAGCATCCACAAATACTAAGAATTCATTAAGGTTAACTCAAACATAACATTAAGCTCTAGGGGTCCTCTAGAGAGAGAGAGAGAGAGAGAGAGAGAGAGAGAGAGAGAGAGAGAGAGAGAGAGAGATGGCGATGGTGATGAAGTTGATGGAGACGATGACAGTGATGACGGTTACCATGATCGCACTCCGGTGAAACCATGGGAGAGGGGGAGAGAGGCTCCTTCTCCTCCTTCTTCTTCTTGGCCTCCCCAGGGGTAGGGGAAGGTCTACCCCTTTGACCCTTGGTGTTATGCCCCCTAGAAGCTAAGAGCCCTCGGGTTGTATTTTTCTAGATGTTGAACTCTGAGTTCGTCCCCATTTTATTCGTCAGGAGAGATCCGTAACTCAGAAAAATCTAAAAAATAGGGCGGTTCAGAAACTTTGAAGCAAGCTTGTGGCAAAAGGACACGACCATGACGGTTGCTAGCTGGCCACATGGGTGGATGACGCTGTCAAAGAATTGACTGGATGAGGAGGCCATAGGGCCCCCCTCAGGCGTGCCTAGGCCCATGGGACCTCTCATTAGTGAAACTTCTCGATATATTTTTATTTGATTTTTCTGCCTCTGTGCAATATGCAAAAACACTATATAACAACAACTAGTCTTGGAACTGGATTAATATGCTAGTACAAATTAAATGATATGGAAGGTGCGTAAAATATGTATAAATGATGTAAATATAGCTTGAACATAACTAATATTATAGATACATTTGATACGTATCAGCATCCCCAAGGTTCATCCATGCTCGTCCTAGAGTGGGTAGATGATAAAAAGAAATAAGTTTTGTTTGTGAATGCTACCTTAGCATGAACATGATTATCTGGTCAGTCTCATAAAAGTTTAAGTCAAAATACAAGTAAGTCAAAGCAATTGTCTATAACTGATAAATAACAAATTCTACTTTTCATGAATAAGTGCTTTCATATTTATGTACCCGTCGCAAAAATAACAATTGGGAGTAGAGGACGTTCTTTCAATCGTTTGTGGCTTCATAATCATAGTTGGCTTGAATATAATATCAAGGAGGAATCTGCATTTTGCTCTGTATGCTACTTTTCAAAGAGAAAAAAACTAGTGGCAAGGGAACTAATGCATTTACTGATGGTGGTTGGAGGAATTGGAATAGAGAGGATGCTCTTCATAAGCATGTTGGTTGTGTAACAAGTGTGCACAATGCAGTTCAAGAGAGATATAACTTATTTGTGAATCCCCGTGCAACAATTGATGATCTTTTGTGAAGGTGAATAGTGAGGATGTACGTATTTACAAGATGAGGTTGAAGTATTCACTTAGATGCTTGTAGTTTCTTCTTCCTCAAGGATTGGCATTTCGTGGGCATGATGAAAGTGAACAGTCCAACAATAGAGAAACGTACCCTGAGTTATTGAAGTGGCTTGCAACAAATTGTGAGGAGCCGAATAAGTATGTTCTGAAGAATGCACCGGGTAAAGCTACCTTGAGTCATCCAGTCCGCATTCACCAAAGCCCTGTCCGGCCTACACTAGTAAAGCTTCTGCATGAATCCTTTTTTTAAAAAGTCCAAAAACGGCCCTTGTAGCCGATATCTAGCAGCATGCAAGCGTCGGTGGCATCTCGAAACGCTTATATTTGAATGTTGTTGTGTTGGCCAACTAATTCATGCTCACTTGGACGTATAACTTCGTTGAAATCTCCTATACAAAGCCAGGGAAAATTGCTCAAAGTACTTATGTTTTTTAAAATTGTCCAAGTTTGGCGCCAAAAGTGTGTCTGGGCTTATCCAAAAACACAAGTCATCCTCCACAGATCTTGTCCATGTTCCTCAACTAAAACATCTAGATGATACACAGAGTAACCGAGAAATTCAACCTTCAGTGAATTATTCCAAAACAGGCCAATTCCACCACTCCTACCTTGAATATCCACTACATAAGAATTACCAAAACCAATAGAACTAGCTAATGCTTCTACCCTAGCAACTTCAATTTGTTTCAACAATGCACAATAGGGTAGGGGCAAATCTCCTCGTGAAATCGCGAGTTCATGAACTGTTGGGGCTATACCCGCACCATGACAGTTCCAGTAGAAGGCACTCATTGGGTCCGGCGGTGAACCTCATTGGAGCCCGCCACTTTTTGATCAACTCTACCTTGAGTTCCACTCTTCAAAATATTCTTGTCAACCTAGGCCACCACTGTAGCTCTCTTGGAGTTTTGCTTCACGCTTGGGCTTGCTGATATAGTAGGAGGAGGTAGTGCCAATAAGCTGCCTTGCATGGTGTTCGCCATAGTGTCTCTTGCACTTCTACTGCTGAACTATTCTGAATAGCTGCAAGCTCTGACACCCTCTTCCTCTTGTTTTTCGCATCTTCCATATCAGCATCCGGGTCAGCCTCCGGATCCTCAGACTCTCCTGTTTCATAGTCGTTTTCCAAGATGCATAGCTGTGCCACTCGCAGAAGCAAAAAGAATAAGCGCTTTTCACGCAAAAAGAATTCAAGTTTTTCCAAAATCTAGGAAAAAACAGACAAAAACTGAAAAGGCAAAAGGGCGAAAAAAATCTATCTAAACCCCAAAAATCCGTATAGAAAAATTTTAAAGAACAAAACTCCGAGGGATAGCCTAGCACGTGACACGTGGTGGCGGCTGAGAGCGCGCCGGCGCCGGCGCACTCTCAGCCCACCAAAAATGACCCTTGCGGGGCTCCGACACGGGTACCCCTTTGTTAGTGGCTCCCCATACATACCGATACGTGGGGAGGAGCACTGGCAGAGGAGCCCAGTGGGCAAGGTGTGGCGGCCGCCACACCTTGATTCGGCACAAATATTTGTTTATACGTAAGCATGCACATTTTCTTGGCCGGAATACTTAAACATATAGTACTGCTTGTTGGTTTTAGACCACAGTATATCGATTTGCCCAAGCAAGCCTAGATGGAGGCACACAAGCTAGATCGGAAGCACACAAGCAGGCAGCTTGATTGATGTGTCACCGCGTAGACGTATTCGAACCGGCTCGCTTCCGCTGAACAACGATCGGATCGATTCTCTCGGCGGCTCGCTCTTGATGGATCTCTCATAACTTGGCGATCAAAAAACAACAGAACGGAGAAAAATTTGCTGGTGTGTGCAACTTGCCTTTTTTGGGTTCTTTTTTCCTTGATATGTACTTTCTCCGCTCAAAAAAGTTTGTCCCTTAAATGGATGTATCTAACACTAACTTGATGCTAGACACATCCATTTGTGGGACAAGCTTTTTCGGACGGAGGGAGTATATATTAAGAGTACATGGCTGACTAGCGGTGCCCTTTCGCCCAAAAAAAAACTAACTACCCGTGCCAACGCGTCACGGGCTTCGCTACCAACACAACATGACCCGGTGTTCAGTTTAACATATGGGATGAGTATGATGTGTGCCGGACAGCTAAATAATTTGATGGTGTATTACATTGAAAAAGGGACATTTCAAAAGTTAATATATTGCTATAATTAAGGAAGGCCTTCAAAAGGAGGATAGGTCACTGCCATTGCATGCCTCTTCTAGACGCCATTGAAAGCTTCAGCGCAGTGTGAATTGGAAACCTTGACGTGAAGGTGGATTTGCACCAGGGGACCTCCTATTTGGCAACCTCCGCGCCAAATACAAAGGAAACGTGCACCCCCACCCCCACCCCCAATGTACACGTTCACAGCTTTTTCAGCGAGCCCATTTGCGGGGTGGAAAGCCTCTTTTTTCTTCTTTCAAATTATTCAACATTTCATAAAAGTTCCCAATTTCAAAAAAATAACAACAATCTGAAAAACTGTTTGACAAATCATGAAATATTTGTGCATTTAAAAAATGTACACGATTTTCAGAAAAATGTTGGAGAAATCGGAAAATGCTAGCGGATTCGCAAAATATTCATGATTTTGCCAAAAAATCGCATATTCAAAAAATATTCATGATTTTGAACAATTGTTTGTGAAATATAAAATGTTTGAGTACTCCAAAAATGTTCATGCATTTGACAAAATGTTCTCGGATTTGTTCATGAATTGAAAAAAATGTTCCAAAAATGAAAAATGTTCACAAATATCAAAACAAATCCCAAATTTTTAAACATGTTAATTGGTTAAAACAATATTCCTCGATTCAAAATATGATGCAGTTTCAAAAAATATTTTTTATAAGAACAAAAATTTGCCATTTCAAACATTATTCCCCAAAACTAAAAAGGTTCTTTGATTTCAAAAACCTTAACCGATCGAAGAAAATGTCCATGATTTCTAAAACAACGTGAATCTGTAATAGATGTCCATGATTTCAGAGAATGTTCATAACTCCGAACATATGTTCGTGAATTAGAAAAATGTTTCCCATGCTGCGAGACATTGGACAGCGTTGTTGAAGGCGAGCGCAAAACTGGACCTACCTACCGTGCGAGGCCATAGGTACAACCCCATTTTTGTGTTTATTTTCTCTTTTTTTGTTTTTTATATTCATTAGTAACTTTTGTTTACATTTTCAATTATTCTATATATATTACAGAAACACTTTTTGTTAAATATTTTTAAAAAAATAATTCTGCATTTGAGAAATGTTAAATGTGTATACAAAAATTGTTTCTCTTGTATACAAAACACATAAACAATATGTTTTAAAAAAGTTAATCATGTATTTAAAAAATGTTAATCAAGCATTTGAGAAATGTTAATCAACTATATGAAAAAAAAGCATCTGAAAAATATTGAATCTGTATAAAAAATATTTCTAATGCATACAGAAAATGTAAACATAATGTTAATCAAGATTTTTTAAATGTTAAATCTGTGTAGAAAAAATATTTCCAAAATATACAAAATGTCTATTAAAAATGTTGACCATGTATTTAAAAATATTAAACATGCACTAAAAAAATGTTCCAGGTGTATACGTAAAACATAGAACATCGTTAAATAAAATTAAACATAAAAAACATATAATTATGACATAGTAATAATATTTCTAGAAAATTTAAAGCATGTATATAAAACTGTTCCTGATGTATATCAAAATGTACACTGTGTGTGAATATTTTTTACTCCCATTAGAAAAATGTTCACCATGTATTTCGAAAATCTTGACCATGTATTCGAAAAAGTGTTTAATACTTGTATTTAAAAAATGAACATCGCAAATTTTAGAAAAAATGTTTCTCGTGTATACAAAAAATGTAAACAAAAAATATACATGGTCACCAGGTATTTGGAAAATGTTGACAGTGTATTCAAAAACTTGTTCAAACTTGTATTTTAAAAAACTACAACTTATATTTGAAAAACAGTTAAAACTAGAAAGAAACAAAGAAAAATGAAAAAATAAGAAAAAAGAATTAAAAGAAAAAACCGGTGAGAACCAACGAGGAAACAAAAATGGAAAGCTAAAAATTAAGGAAGTTAGAAAGGAACAATAAAAAGAAGTTATAAAGAAGAAAAGGAGTAAAAATGGTGAAAGACAAAAAATCAAGTTATAACAAAGAAGAGAAAGAAAAAAGGTGAATAATAAAATCCAAGAAAATCTGTAAGAGAACGAAAACAACAAGAAGAAAACCAAAAAGCATGTCAACGAAATAATCGAAAAATGGACAAAGAAAACAAGACAGGAAAAGACCAGAACAGTGAAAAACAGAAAAAGCAAAACATAGGACAAAAAATAGAAAGGCACTGCTACAGTGACCGAACGGCACGGTTGTCGTCGCGCTGAGGGAAAGAGAAGCTACCATCTGGTGTGAACGAGATACAACTCCCGCGACTATGTATCGCCCGTACGATGGGCGACAATCTAGCTGCCCCAACATTGTAGAGCACGCGAGCTATTTTTCCTTTTGTTTATTCCTAGTTTTTCTACTGTTTGTAATACTACTAGCAAAAGAGCCAGTGCGTTGCAACGAGGTAACAAAATTATGTTTCACCATTTATCATAATTGCTCCGTCTCGTTATTGTCAACAACCTATTCATCCTTCTGTCCTTTTGCAAGTTTCCTTATGCCCTTCCGCAAGTTTTATTATGTACACGCCCTTGTGGTTTTCATCCTCATACTGAGCAAATGCCAGTTAGAAAGGAGAGGTGGAGGTCAAGGCCTACTCTGAGTGCCATCTTAATAACTGAAGCCTCGATCTGTTTTAGTTTCCTTGTCAACAAAATTAATGATATTGATTTGCTTGTATCTGGGTTATATAACCAAATGCTCCTCGTGGAGCTAGTCTCCACATCCCTTGGTGGTAATCATTATAGATGCAATAGAAGGCTGTGATGTTGCGTCGAATATATTTGGGTGGGATCATGCACATGGAAAAAATTGGCACCATCGACGGTGAAGGGTAAGAAAGGTGTAGGTTACCTAAAAATATATTCAACTTGAAAAATAAAGAAATATAAGAGCTTTACAGAGGGAGTAGGTATCAAATACTATATGGTCCGGTAGAAAGCATCTACCTAGCTTTCGCGACATCCGTTACTGTAGGTGTTGTTGCAGTTGACAGTCAGTTGGTCAGCAGGCAAAGGCATGTACAACAGCTTGAGCTCCGAGTCAAAGAAGATATGTGAGGGAGCGATTCAACGGGGGATGGCCGTGTGGGCCTCCCAGCGAGAGAGCCGTTTCTCCTATGAGCTCCCACTCGAGGGAAGCAAGGCATGTGGAGCCAACCTGGTTCCTAACATCTGCGAGCTCCCCATCTCGTTGTGAACTTGTAGACTAAACAGTGCCAAATCATAAGTATGTTTAGGGCGATCAAAAGCTGCCGTAGCAGTACTTCTTGTTCCCGTCCCTCCATAAAGTGCATATATGTATGAATGGAATAATCAATCACAAGATGATCAACTCCCCTATGTTAATATGTGCATACGATGTGATCATTCAGGATCCTTTACACCATTGATGACTGATTGATGGAATCAGCGGCTGATGCGATCAATATAGTGGTACTAACGTACCCGACCGGAAACGTGTTGCATGGCATCTAGATCGATGCGTCTGTGCATGAGGGCTGCCGCTGAAGGCGGCTATGGTTTTGCTGAGGCGAGCCTATTTTTTCAAGAAGCATGTTGGTTCTGATATTTTTATACATGTGTATATCTAGAGTCCTATGTCCACGTTCAACAGATTCAGATGGATATCGGAGGGAGATGAGCGAAAAAACCGTGTGTATCGTTTGTGCCTGACTCGGACAAATGCGACGTAAAAAATTAGGCCGCCGAAAGGATTTTTTCAGTTATGTATGTATGTATATTTGAAATTTATACACATTTTTCTCAGTTTTTTTCATATATAACATGCTATATTTTGAGTTAGTGTTTGAAGATAAATATTTTTAAGAGCATTTTAATCTATCAGAAAAAAGGAAGATTGAACAGGAAAAGGGGAAAAAGATGAGAGACCCGCAAAGGGAAAGCGGAGAGAGATGAGCGAAAAAACCGTGTGTATCGTTTATGCCTGACTCGGATGAATGCGACGTAAAAAATTAGGCCTGCAAAAGGATTTTTCAGGTATGTATGTATATTTAAAATTTATACACATTTTTCTCAGTTTTTTTCATATATAACATGTTATATTTTGAGTTAGTGTTTGAAAGATTAAAAAGAGGGAGGGGGGGGGGGGGGGGGGGAGATGAGAGAGCCGGGCTCAAATCACGTCGTCCAGATAAAGGACCAACGCTCCAGCCAATGCACTACCTAGGTCCTTCTGCTTCTTTAGGGACACCGCCTGTAGATAAACCAGAGACCACTGCCGCGACTTGTGAAGAAAGATTAATTCGTTTTTCATCTCTTATAGGTGGCATTGCTGGATAATATTTAGCAACTTTAGGGGCAAATTACCTGACGTACCACCAGAAGCAATAGATGCTTTATTATTAGGGAAGATTTTTCTCAGGTTTCCTATGTTATTTTTTTCAATTTGCAATTTTCCTTTTTCTTGTTGTTGCTCTTTTTTGTTTTTTCTCCGGTTTTCATCATTTCTTGTTTTTTCTTTAGTTTTAGTTTGTTTTATTTTTTTTCTTTTTTTCTTTTTTTCTTTTTTGACACATGTATAAAATTTTCATAAATGTTGTACATTTTTTGTATATAGCAGTGACATTTTTGTTGTGGTAATTTAACATTTATTAAACACATGAATATCTTATAGAAAAACATATCTTCTTGTGTCTACTTTTTTCATACACATTCGTATAGGTCTAAAACATTTATTATTTTCTAAATGCGTGATTTCTCATTTTCCTTAATACTTGTTTTGAACATTTTTTTAATAGGTATTAAACAATTTTTTAATACACGTTGAAACATTTTTTTGGTTTGATACAATTTTTGGAACTATGCTAACATTTTTTTCACATTGGATAAACATTTATTAAAAAAAGTCCCAAAATTTTGGTTGAAACGCATGAACATTGTTTTCCTAAAGATAACATACATTTATTTAGTGGTATGGAAAATTTTTGTGGAATTACATGAACAGTCTCTTTTACATTGTATAGCATTTTTACAAAAATTGTCACATACCCATTTGTGAAACGCATGAACATTTTTTAAATGTTCATACTTTTTTTCTTGAACAATAGAAATATTTTCTTAAAGTGCAGCGAATATTTTATACAGTGCATGTACATTTTTGACACCTTTTCTTCTAAACCAAAGAAGAAAAGGAAGACAAAATGTGTCACGTAACCATGACGTGAACATGTCATAACTCGGCCAGCCCACTACCAACTAGCTGCACGGGTCACTGTGGCGCATATAGCCACGCCCGTGGATTTTCCCACTTGTGAGAGGGTGTGGTATAACATACCACTAGACCTGTAGCGCGCCTTGGCGCGTGTTGCCGGGTCCCCACACTTGTGGCTAAACATGTGTATAGTTATACTATAATACCACATGTACCATTTCAGATAACATGATAATATACGATATATATTTCACATGTCTGCAATATGCAAAGGTACATGGCAACAAACAGATCAAAGGATCAAAGAATGACATAAGAGGGAGTAACTTGTAATAATAAAATGGTTCAGTTCATTATATCACTTTGAGCATGTCATGGAAAATGTATCATGATATAAAAAAACAGGTCCTAACGATAGTGAAAGAGATCAACATATATGTTCTTCTAATTCTGAGCCCATCTTCGAGAGAAATTACATATTTACATATCTCCTAATTCTGATCCCATCTTTCTATAGTTCAGTCTTCAATAATTATTTCAACATCAACAGTATATGTGAACACCAGGAGGGAAGCAGATGTGTGCCTTCCTTTTGCATTTGACTCGGTTGAAACAATTAAACTTCTCCCCACAAAAAGCAGTCTGCAAAAGCATGTTCTAAACATTTTAGAGCATGCTGGCAATACAAAGCAATAAATGGTTGTACAGCAAAGCAAAAGTGCATATGAGCTACTACTGTGACATTTAGTTATGAATCAAGTGGAGCACAATAAGATCATGTTCATAACCTGCAAAACAATAATAAAAGACCTCAATTTATTATTTTCCATGGATTTAAGTATATTCCATGAGAAATTTTTGCTGTAACCAAGTCTCAAGCTCAAACCAAAATATTTTAACATCATTACTTGAGTTGTTTTGTGTTTTCTGTAAGGTGTAGATCTGATGCTACACGCCCTGATCAGGGCGCAGTAGTAATTTATGATTCAGGTATAATGGACACTCATGATTTTTTTTCCTTTCTTAAAATGAGGTATACAACTAATCAACTATACACACCGGATACTCGAGTTCCATGGTAATAAATATTCAGAGAAGAAATATAACACGACAATGTTCGCAACTCATTTCATGTAGTGCAAATTACAAAAGGGGGAAGATGCTTTCATGGAAGAATCTAAAATCATTCACTGCATAACTAATATTGTCTATCTACTACCAATTATATATCACAGTTGATGTATGTACATTACCAAAACAAAGCAAGTAACAGGAAGCACATTATTATTTTGAGCTGAAGTGTATGCAGATGGCACAAATACTCGAGGCATGTCTAATTATTCTACTGGCTCTAGGCCCAAAAGAATGAGCAAGAAGAAATATATCTCTCTCTCAGAAAAATATAGGATTACTAATCTGAAGAATATAAATTTGTCTGATAAAAAAAATCCATGAATGACTTCCTACCTCATAAGCATGCGGACCATTTAGAAGCCAAGCTAATATCAAGTACAAAAAATACAAACCATCATTATTGGCAAAATGCCGCACTTCCTACCTCAGAAGCACGAGTAATTATTGGGATATCCTACCATGAATTAGCAGGCACAGGTAAAGGGAACATACAGAGTAATAGTTCACATAATAAAAACTAAAAACCTAGAAGAAAAGCACCTGAAGTGGAGACGCGTCAAAGAGACAACCAATTTGAAGGAGCAATAGCCACATGCTCAGCCAATCCAAAGGAGCAGCAGCCTCAGACCCAGCCCAATCCAAAGGAGCAGCAGATGCAGACTCAGGCAACACAGACCCAGCCAATCCAAATGAATAGAAGAGACTCATACCCAGCCAATCTAAAGGAGCTGCAGAGCCAGCCAATACAAAGGAGCAACAACTACAGACCCAAGGTATAGACAATACATTACAGTTGTACGAAAAATAATCAGCCCAGGCTAACAATTTAAGGAAGACTATGTATGCAAAGCAGTAGGCTAATTTAATTAGATGTTGCCACTGCACGATGATCAGACAACATGGGTTTATGTGGGATGGTAAACCACGAGTTACAATGCCAGGACTGACTTGTTGATGAAGAGAAAAGGTCACGCAGACCTTCTGTTCAAAGAGAATTGCCCTGTAAACGTTAAACGAAGAGGTGAGAAATCAATGTATTTGGCAATTTTAAGCATAGAAAAGAAAGCAAAATATCACTCCACGTACTTGAACCTGCATTTTGTCGTTCGCTTGTTCCTGCTGAATACTTTTCTGGAGGCTTTCTTTTGCCATGTGACACTGGTATACCTACAGATGAATGTGGCATATCATATTGTCCGCAGAAGAAAGTAACCTAACTCAGTATTTTTTCGCTAGATAATGGAAAAAACTAAGAAGGCATGAAAAATACAAGATTTGGAGCTGAAAGCCTTCTCCTCAACGGTTCCAGTGCTCAAGAGCCTGTATATGTACACTCTTCTTTTGTCCATCTCTCCATACTCTAGCAGCAGCCTTCACAAATGCCAATAGGTGAAAGGTTCAGCTCATACAAGGTGTGTGAAATTAAAAAGAACCTTCAGAAGGTGATAAATCAGTGATGTGCAGATATTAACTTGCTTATTATTGGTAGAGTTCCCATTAGGGTCAAAGAGAATCAATCAATTTCCACCCACCAAATTAAGCCCACAACCACCTGCCTTGCTACTAAATAGAAAGACAAACTCGTTCTGCCAGTACAGTAATTTCAGATACAATTGTAGGTTCTAACTTCTGAAGTTCAGGGTATAAGGCTGATGTTACGCGCTCTAGATAGATCATTGGATTGATTCACCAACTTTTACCTCTTAATAATGGATGTTGATCCATCAAGTATAACATATGGATATCTTCTACGTTGCACGGATACTTGGATACGTATCGGATACGCGATACGGGGATACGCCATACTTATGCAAATAAATATAATGCCCGCAACGTAGAGGAGGAGGAGGGGGTGGAATCTGACCTGCTACGAGCTCCCATTGCCATGGGTGGAAGGGCGGCCCAGCTAGGGTTTCGGTCGCCGTCGAGGAGGGAGGGAGGCTGGATGCGGCGTTCCTCCACGGCGACTGGAGAGGAGAAGCGACGGGGCTACGACCGGAGGTGCTTGGTTGTGGAGAAGAGGACGGGCTCCAGACGACGGCGGCCCTCTGTTGCCATACCACCACGGTGGCTCCGCCGCACCGATTGGAGAGGACGCGTGCTGGGGAGGAAGAACTCTGCCGTGTGTGTGTTGGGCGGCGCCTGAGCTCACCGGAGCGTCGGCCGGCGGCCGAGGTCAAACGACGGCGCCGGAGAAAAACCAGAGGAAGAAAAGGTGAGGAGGGTTCCATACTGAGGCTCTTGGAGGGGATGTTGCATCCCCTAAACCGCCGCCTTTGCGTCGCCTTGCCTTTCCTCCTTCCCTCCGACGGGAGCCGGGACGACGGGTTAGGGTTTGGGCGGCGCCAGATCGGAGGGGGTGGAAGGAGGAGGATGTGAGGGGAGGAGGTCGGGCGGCGGCAAGGAAGGAGGCAGGGGCAGTGGAGCTAGGGGCGAGAGGAAGAGGAGAAGAGGTCGGGCGGCGACCGGGAAGTAGACAGGGGCGGCGGCGCTAGGGGAGAGAGGAAAAGGAGAGGGAGGCGCGGGTGCGAGAGGGGGAGGGAGGGCGCGGGTGCGGGAGGGGGAGGAGGCTGCTAGGTCATCTCCACGCAAGCCATCGCCTTTTATACGCCTCTAGGTGAAATGACGAAAATGCCCTCGGCGGGGCAAGCTATTTACGTGCGGTGGCACGGTCGAGGTAAAACTATTCATTCCTACAGTACCAGGATCTGATCCGACGAACGAGATCGTTCCAGGGGTTGATCTGACGGCCCAGATCCGATCAAGCCACCGGATCCAACGACTAGGAATCCAAATCGCTGAGGAGGCTTGTAAGAACATCCTTCTCTTATCTATGGATACGAAACAAGCCCGGGCAAGTGCCAGGGGTCACTCTCCGCCCTTGACCCAATTACAATATGCATAAGTCTGAAATGGATAATGAAAAGGGGCTTTATAGCTTTTACAATCACGAGTGATTAAAAAGCAAGTAAATGACAACCAAGCTTGCCGGATGATCAAGAACGACGCACGGGAGTTCGTGAAGACTTGGGTCAAATATGAATGACAACATTAGGACGTGTTTGGTTGTCTGCATACCCCTTGACCAGGCCCGCGCGGGAAGGATCCAGCCTGTTTGGTAGCCCACATACACTATTGGGCCTGCATCACACGCTTCTTAAAACACCTCTGGGCCTGACTCGCTGGAAACACAAAGGTCGCCAGTTTCTCTCGAGTCAGGCCGGGCGGAAGTGCAGCGAGCGGCCCCCTGCATGAGAAGAAACGGGAAGGATGCGAAGTGTTTCCTTGGTGTCTTCTTCAACCTCCAGTAAGCTCCTCTCTAATCTCCTCTCTTCCATTCCCCTCTAATCTATACAACGATGCTTCGGTTCGTGGTAAGCTCTACACGAAAAAGATGCACATTGCTGCTATGGTTCCATTCAGGCGATCGGTTCGTAGTTTCGTCGGTCATAAATTCTTAATCTCGTGTTCCCGTTTGGAGCTATTCTTAAAATTTCCTTTGACCAGCAGTCTAATCTCACAGTTCCTTACAACATTCGTGTTGTAAGTTTTTGGTTTCGACGATCGTAGCTTCATCTCTCTTTGAACAACAGTCTACTGCACTGACGCCGCCATGTCGAGCTCCTCTGTCCTCTTATTCGAGCCCTCCTATTCGTCCATCTCGACGTCGAAGCCCTTCCCCTTGATCTCCTTGCCCGTGTGCTACTACACTAGAGTCGTTTCCGGCGTCGCTCATCTCGGCCTACTCTCTGTTGTCCTCCTACTACACTAACGCTGCAATGGTGCGCAGACTGCTTTCTTGTGTCCTCTGCCTCCACGCACACTGCAGTTCGCCGCGCTGTCGACGGGGTCGATCATCTTCACCTCCTCTCTCTCGCCCTACTACACTGAAGTCGCTTCCGGCGTCGATCATCTCGGCCTCCTCTCTCGTCCACTGCACGGACGATACCATGGCGCGAGCACTGCATTCTCCTTCTCTGTCCACTGTCTTTGCGCGAGCACCACAACTAGTTCGCCGACGGTGTCGCTCGTCATGCCGCTGACGGGGTCGCTCGTCCACGACTCCATGCTCGTCATGTCAGACACGGCGCCACGGCCACTATCCACCGCAGTCGCCATGGTCTAGCGCACACTGCACTTCTTCTCCCACTTCCTCTGCTAGCTCTTAACCCTGTGTGCTAAGTGCAAGTGCTAGCTCTTAATCATACCTCATGCGGGCAACCAAACATCGTGTAGTTGCATGCGTCGAGACAATGCAGGCAACTAAACAACGTGCCAAAGTTGATCTCCTAATGCAGGAAGTCCATATGCAGGCAACCAAACAACTCGCATATATCGCATATGAGGATGTTTTTCTAGAGCCAGACTGAGTGGAGAAGGGTATGCAGCGCAGGTACTGTAGCGCACGGCAACCAACCATGCCCTGAATCTCCAGCAGCGAAAGGGTACGAATATATAAGTCATCTGATGCGTGATGGACGTCGACCACAACCTCTAGAACATGGGAACATATGACTTATATATTCGTACAGATTTTGAAAATTGTCATGTTATCGGACGATTTGGGAGTGGCCCTCTCCCCTGATGACTTATATATTCCCATGTTCTAGAGGTACTAGATGGTCACTCAGGGGATGACCCCCCCCCCCCCCCCCCACCCACACACACACACACACACATATTGAGACGGCAATTGTCCTCAAGGCTCGAACGCAAGAAAAACTTCTTGGATGAAACCCGAACCCTCCCATGTGGCAGCTTCCACTTGTAAATTGCCTCACTTCACTAGCCAAAGTACTCAGGGATGCTTATAGCTCCCCGAGATTAAGGTTCCTATCCAAAAACAGCTTCAGGTTTCATTTTAATCTTTCCATTTGTATATACCATTGGAAGGTAACGGGAGGGAATGACTTGTGGTTCAATGTACTTCTTTAACTGAGTAGCATGGATGGTGGGGTGGTGCTGACAACCTGCACGCAAGAGACAAAACAAGATCCATGCTAACGTGATTCCAAACAAAATCTAGAACTGGTAAGGGTTGTAGTAGGCCTAGATAGGGTGTGTGTCTACTCCTATTCAGTTGTCAAGTGGGACATACTTCGAAAAACTATATCACACCTTGTTGCAGTGCAAGCCAGTGGAAAACAAACTTTATGCTCTGATAGGTAGCCCTCTCCCCTGACCCTGAGTGACCATCTAGTTCAAATTTTGAAAATTACTCAGTTATTCCTTTCTGGCGATAGCGTGGCGGGAAGCCAGAGTAAACTATCACTGTTATCAGACAATTTGACACCATGGGAGCGCACTCACTTTGGAAGTGTGCGGTTGGAGATCAGAAAATTAAAAAGGAACTAGATTCCTTGCGGGCGGTCCCAGGTAGATTTGCTCCCTCGCATCTGGAAACAAAGAGTGTTGATCGACTAGTGGAGCTCTACCACCGAGAAGAAATTATGTGGCGGCAGCATGTGCGCCTGGAGTGGCTGGCTCACGGGGAGAAAAACACATACCTTTTCACCAAAGGACAAGTAGACATCGGAGAAAGAACAAATAAGGGCAAGTAGACGTCGGACAAAGAACCAAATAAAATTGTTGCAGCTGCCGGATGGTCGTGTCATTGAGAATAAGGACGAGTTGGAGGTCGCGACCACTATTTTTATAACAATATGTACATGTTAGAATGGGTGCAGAACATGGACTAGGTAATTAACACGGTTCCTCGTAAGGTCACAGCTGAAATGAACGCCATACTCAATGCTCCCTACACCCAAGAGGAGGTCAAACAAACTCTGTTTCAGATGTTCCCGTTGAAAGCACCATGTCTAGACGGTTCCCAACACATTTTTTCCAGCGGCATTGGGACGTATGTGGCGATGAGGTAACTAAAGCAGTGCTTAGGATAGTGGATGGCACGGAGTTAGCTGAATGCATTAATAATACTTTGCTAGTGTTGATCCCAAAGGTAAAGAATCCAAACATTTTAGCACAGTTTCGCCCTATAAGCCTATGTGACGTTATGTACAAGATAGCATCAAAGGTTATCTCCAATCAATTGAAGTTAGTGCTACCAGATATCATTTCAGAGGAATAGTTAGCCTTTGTTCCAAGAAGGTTAATCATCGATAACATAATCACCGCTTATGAGTGTCTTCACTTCATGAAAAGGAACAATGCGAAGAAGAACTGACACTGTGCATTGAAACTGGACATGATGAAGGCTTATGATAGGGTGGAGTAGTCCTATCTCCCGGCAATAATGTTGAAACTTGGCTTCACAGAAAGATGGGTTCGGATTGTTATGAGCATGGTAACATCAGTTAAATTCTTAGTATTGTTCAATGGTAAGAGGCTTCAGGAATTCAAACCAACACGTGGGACCCGACAGGGGTACCCTATCTCTCCTTATTTATTTTTGCTAGTGGCAGAGGGCCTTTCGTGCCTCATAAAATTAGCAGAAGAGTCATCTAATCTTCGTGGACTACAAGTGGCACATTTAGCACCGCCATTTAACCACTTATTCTTAGCATAAGATAGCCTGCTATTTTTAAGGCAAATTGAGAAAAAGCATCAGGGGTGCACCAGCTGTTGGACATCTATTGTCAAGCTACAGGTCAAAGAATCAACTATGACAAATATTCAACGAGTTCCTGGAAATGTAAGGGTGGAAATCAAAGGCTTGCTAAATGTCCCCTACGGAACCTTGAGCGAAAAATATTTAGGGATGCCATCAGATGTGGGCTCTTCTAAAAATGGTGCTTTCAAGTATCTCAAAGTATGTTTGTGGAGAAAGGTACAAAGATGGATAAAGAAAACCATGGCAACGACAGGAAAAGAGGTACTTGTCGAAGCAGTCGTGCATGTGGTTCCTATCTACTCCATGTCTTCTTTCAAACTTCCTAGAGGTTTGTGCGAACACTTAAACATGTTGATTCGGAAGTTTCAGTGGGGCAGTAGAGATGGTAAGAAGAAACCTACTTGGGTTGAATGGAAGGATGTGACGCAACCAAAGGAATTGGGAGGCCTGGGCTTTAAAGATTTTGAGTTGTTTAGCTTAGCCTTGCTTGCTAGGCAGGCTTGATGGATACTGCAGAACCCAGAATCACTTAGTTCTCGTGTACTCAAGGGTCTCTACTTCCCCACAACGACAATACTTGAGGCAGTGCTAGAAGGTCATCCGAGCCAAATATGGAGGGCTATCATCGAAGGAAGGGAGATTCCGAAATAAGGCTTGATACGCAGAATTGGTGATGGCCCAACCACCAACATATGGAATGGCAATTGGTTGCCTAGGGACAACATGATGCGACCATATGGATGTTTGATAAATAACCATCCTCAAACATGTCAGAATTGATTGACTCGACCACGGCTAGTTGGGACATGCATTGCATCCAGCAGGTAATGCTTCCAATTGATATCCCATCCTTTACGCTCTGTACCAGAGTTGTCTTGGACTTTTGGTCTTGGAACTATGAGAAAACCGGTCTCTTGTTGGACCAGTCAGCTTACAAAAGGCTAGTCACAATAAAACAGCGGCGCGAGGACTGGCTTGAAGGAATAGCAGGGACATCCAGCACAACGCAGGAGGTGGAGCAGTGAGCTGCCTCGTTCGTATCCGTTGGGCTCGGCAGGCTACCCAGCCGGTTTTTATGCTGGAGAACTGCTCTTGCTGCTCATTGAATGCCATCAGAAGGGTGGATTTAAACCTTTTAAGTAATAAAGCGCCCCTTTTTAAAAAAAATCACAAGGGTGGAAAGAATGGTGAAAGGAGGAGATGGAGAGCGGCTGAGTGATGCATCTTGCCCGATGTTTGGCCTCGTTTAAATAGAGGGAAATGCACAGCGTTGCGTTTAAGGTCGCCCCCTCTCGTGAACGGATGTGTGGACGGAGTAGGTTTCTCGTCTTCCACGCGCGTTTAATGGAGGCGTTTGAATGCGGAGAGGAGGCGTGTTCAGCCGGGCGGGCAGCGGGCAACACCCTCGGCCGGCGCGCTGCTCAACGGCTGAGGCAGTGAGAGGTCGCATCCGCCCTAAGCTGCCTTCAATGTGGAGCGACGCGCTCTGCAGCGGCATAAATGCGGGCAGTGGTGACGGGCGGGAAGCACGCGCAGGAGGCGGCAGGGGGTTTTGGTGGGACATGACGGTTAGAAGCGGGCGTGGGATCGATTCAGACTCCCGCAATGCCCTCATGTTTGTCTCCAGTTTGTGGGAGAAAACGCGTTTGAACCACCAAGCACCGATACTGACCCGTGTTGGATGGCTTCCATTGCTGCTTGGCCCGGACGGATACGGGAATGTTTGAGGATCAGCGTTGGAGATGCCCTTAGTGTTGTCAGCGGTGTTAGTCTGTTTTGTTTTGGGGGCGTTAGTCTAGCTATTATTTAAGCCATTGTATCCGGTTCATGTGCGGGGTGTGAGAAGAAATACAAGAGAAGCCAGAAGTGGGTGTGCTGCAAAATTTTCCTATGTGTATGTGTTCTTTCTTTCATTGTGTACAAGATGAGAAGAGTAGGTGTGTCCACTGCGTACACGCGTGTGTATCCGTCGATCCGTGGCTGCTCCAACAGTCCTCGGCTCGGTGGCCACGGCCATGGACGTGCTGCCTGTTGGGGCTGAATCTCTCAACCCCTCTTCTTTCTTTCGGTGTTGCTTCTCACAACACACACACCAATAGAGACACAAGTATTTGGTGCCGAGCTACCTCACACAGCCGCCGGCCTTTTCTTCTCTCTATTCTCTTGTCTCAAAGAAACAACAAGGTTTACATCTCTTATATAGGGTCAGAGACGCACGCATCCAGCGGCCACACTTCTCCACTAACAGCATGACCTCCATGCACTAACGCACTACCTACATGCATGCATGCACTCACGCCACACCGGCCACTAACTCAGACGATTGGCTGCTAACTGATTCCTATCTACATGCACAAGTCTCGCACTTGCGCTGCACCCCATAACGGCCACACATGACCTTGTCAGCGGCTTGCATGCCCACACAACTAACTAGTTTCATGCAGCTAACAAACTAAGCAAATCACTTGGCTCCTACCAACTGCTTAGCCGGTCCGGCTACAACCTCTCACGCGCTTGCCGTATCGCACGGCCGTGCCACCTCGCGCAGCTTTGCAGCCTCTCGCTGCCATCGGCATCTCACCGTGCTCGCTGTCTCGCACGGCAGCTTGGCATCTCGCCTTTTTCGCACGCCTCCGCTGAACCCTTGCCGACCTACAACTTCTGAACCTACACTACATGCCTAAACGAAATAAACATGTTGATACAAATATCAAGATTAGTTCTAACATTCACCTCCTAATCTTGATATCACAATCATCATACGGATCACCCGCAGCCACTTGTCGACGCCGTCACAGCGTCACAGCCTCCACTCGCCGCCACCGACGCCGTCGCAGCGCCGGTCACCATGGACCATCTTGTCGTGGTCGACGCCGTCGCAGCGCCCGCCACCACACCGACTTGCCGCACGCGGAGATCACCTCTTGAAGTGGACGACGCCTTCGCGACTCCGACCACCCCGCCATCATCATGTCACGGCATCGCACCGCAACTGGCCACCAGCAGCATCGCGCCGCTGCCGGCCTCCACCTTGCGCCATCATCCTCCATCTCACATGGAGTCGACCGCGCCGCCGTCGCCGCCGCGGATCAACCTAGCTCTGATACCAAATGTTGGGGCTGAATCTCTCAACCCCTCTTCTTCCTCTTGGTCTTGCTTCTCACAACACACACACCAATGGAGACACAAGTATTTGGTGCCGAGCTGCCTCACACAGCCGCCGGCCTTTTCTTCTCTCTATTCTCTTGTCTCAAAGAAACAACACGGTTTACATCCCTTATATAGGGTCAGAGACGCACGCATCCAGCGGCCACACTTCTCCACTAACAGCATGACCTCCATGCACTAACGCACTACCTACATGCATGCATGCACTCACGCCACACCGGCCACTAACTCAGACGATTGGCTGCTAACTGATTCCTATCTACATGCACAAGTCTCGCACTTGCGCTGCACCCCATAACGGCCACACATGACGTTGTCAGCGGCTTGCATGCCCACACAACTAACTAGTTTCATGCAGCTAACAAACTAAGAAAATCACTTGGCTCCTACCAACTGCTTAGCCGGTCCGGCTCCAACCTCTCACGCGCTTGCCGTATCGCACGGCCGTGCCACCTCGCGTAGCTTTGCAGCCTCTCGCTTCCATCGGCATCTCACCGTGCTCGCTGTCTCGCACGGCAGCTTGGCATCTCGCCTTTTTCGCACGCCTCCGTTGAACACTTGCCGACCTACAACTTCTGAACCTACACTACATGCCTAAACGAAATAAACATGTTGATACAAATATCAAGATTAGTTCTAACATTCACCTCCTAATCTTGATATCACAATCATCATACGGATCACCCGCAGCCACTTGTCGACGCCGTCACAGCGTCACAGCCTCCACTCGCCGCTACCGACGCCGTCACAGCGCCGGTCACCATGGACCATCTTGTCGTGGTCGACGCCGTCGCAGCGCCCGCCACCACACCGACTTGCCGCACGCGGAGATCACCTCTTGAAGTGGACGACGCCTTCGCGACTCCGACCACCCCGCCATCATCATGTCACGGCATCGCACCGCAACTGGCCACCAGCAGCATCGCGCCGCTGCCGGCCTCCACCTTGCGCCATCATCCTCCATCTCACATGGAGTCCACCGCGCCGCCGTCGCCGCCGCGGATCAACCTAGCTCTGATACCAAATGTTGGGGCTGAATCTCTCAACCCCTCTTCTTCCTCTCGGTGTTGCTTCTCACAACACACACACCAATGGAGACACAAGTATTTGGTGCCGAGCTGCCTCACACAGCCGCCGGCCTTTTCTTCTCTCTATTCTCTTGTCTCAAAGAAACAACACGGTTTACATCCCTTATATAGGGTCAGAGACGCACGCATCCAGCGGCCACACTTCTCCACTAACAGCATGACCTCCATGCACTAACGCACTACCTACATGCATGCATGCACTCACGCCACACCGGCCACTAACTCAGATGATTGGCTGCTAACTGATTCCTATCTACATGCACAAGTCTCGCACTTGCGCTGCACCCCATAACGGCCACACATGACCTTGTCAGCGGCTTGCATGCCCACACAACTAACTAGTTTCATGCAGCTAACAAACTAAGCAAATCACTTGGCTCCTACCAACTGCTTAGCCGGTCCGGCTCCAACCTCTCACGCGCTTGCCGTATCGCACGGCCGTGCCACCTCGCGCAGCTTTGCAGCCTCTCGCTGCCATCGGCATCTCACCGTGCTCGCTGTCTCGCACGGCAGCTTGGCATCTCGCCTTTTTCGCACGCCTCCGCTGAACCCTTGCCGACCTACAACTTCTGAACCTACACTACATGCCTAAACGAAATAAACATGTTGATACAAATACCAAGATTAGTTCTAACATTCACCTCCTAATCTTGATATCACAATCATCATACGGATCACTCGCAGCCACTTGTCGACGCCGTCACAGCGTCACAGCCTCCACTCGCCGCCACCGACGACGTCGCAGCGCCGGTCACCATGGACCATCTTGTCGTGGTCGACGCCGTCGCAGCGCCCGCCACCACACCGACTTGCCGCACGCGGAGATCACCTCTTGAAGTGGACGACGCCTTCGCGACTCCGACCACCCCGCCATCATCATGTCACGGCATCGCACCGCAACTGGCCACCAGCAGCATCGCGCCGCTGCCGGCCTCCACCTTGCGCCATCATCCTCCATCTCACATGGAGTCCACCGCGCCGCCGTCGCCGCCGCGGATCAACCTAGCTCTGATACCAAATGTTGGGGCTGAATCTCTCAACCCCTCTTCTTCCTCTCGGTGTTGCTTCTCACAACACACACACCAATGGAGACACAAGTATTTGGTGCCGAGCTGCCTCACACAGCCGCCGGCCTTTTCTTCTCTCTATTCTCTTGTCTTAAAGAAACAACACGGTTTACATCCCTTATATAGGGTCAGAGACGCACGCATCCAGCGGCCACACTTCTCCACTAACAGCATGACCTCCATGCACTAACGTACTACCTACATGCATGCATGCACTCACGCCACACCGGCCACTAACTCAGACGATTGGCTGCTAACTGATTCCTATCTACATGCACAAGTCTCGCACTTGCGCTGCACCCCATAACGGCCACACATGACCTTGTCAGCGGCTTGCATGCCCACACAACTAACTAGTTTCATGCAGCTAACAAACTAAGCAAATCACTTGGCTCCTACCAACTGCTTAGCCGGTCCGGCTCCAACCTCTCACGCGCTTGCCGTATCGCACGGCCGTGCCACCTCGCGCAGCTTTGCAGCCTCTCGCTGCCATCGGCATCTCACCGTGCTCGCTGTCTCGCACGGCAGCTTGGCATCTTGCCTTTTTCGCACGCCTCCGTTGAACCCTTGCCGACCTACAACTTCTGAACCTACACTACATGCCTAAACGAAATAAACATGTTGATACAAATATCAAGATTAGTTCTAACACTGCCGGAGGACGTGGTCGGGCGGGGCGTCCGTCGAGGCCAGAGAGCTCGCAAGGCTCGTGCCCTAGCAGGCGTGGCGCGCGCCGGTGTGGCCGGACGTGGACGACGGGGGCGCGACCCGGAGCGTGCGCTCCATGGAACGACCGAAACGGCGTCTCCACCGCACGCCCCGCGGCCTCACTGGGCTCCTCTTGGCCATAACCATCCCACTCTGACGCCGTGCTTCCTGCTTTGTAGCAAAGCGGCTACGCTTGCAGCGCAGGAAAAGCGGAGGTAGGCACCATCTGCCATGTCGACCACGGCGTACAAGGTGGCGACGCAGGCACGCGTCGTCGTCGTCGACGAGGCGGCCGGAGCCAAGGACTGGCACTATCCATATAGGTTCACCTACCTAGGAGAGGTATTTCAGTCCGTGCTCACATAGATCAGTAGCGGTGGTTTGGTTTGTTTTGTTTAGCTAGCTAGCTCAGCTCTGTTCTTCCTCGTGTCACTCTGGAATACGTAGTGCAGCGACTGCCTTTGTCTCGTTCCCAGTCAAAGAGAAGAAACTGATGCGTGTGATTAATCAGCAGAGGGACTGCATAATTACTGTTCTCCACTGAAACGATGAGAGTCATACTGGGTGTTTGGCTGCAGCGGTTGGATTGCACGCGGTGCACTTTCGGCAGGTAGTCCACCATGATTGTAAGGTAGGCCGCGAGAAGACAACGACCTCGTGCTCATCAGCGGCCTGAAGGTGTTCCTCGTCTACTGTCCGCGTCGTCTTGTTTGACCGCGTTGATGCCAAGAAAGCTGACGCCGCAGCGCCCGGGTCGAAGCCGGCAGCGAGCTGCGCGGCGTGGACCAACGAGGAGGTGCTGCAATGCCGGATCGGTCTGGAGATGATGACTGGCCCGTGATTGTGGCCACTGGCCAAGCATACGAGTGGACGTCCAGCCGTGCCGGACATGCCCTGTCACCGGCGAGAGGCTCCGCAGAGCCCAGCCGTGCGCGACATTGTCGAGCAGCTGCTCCTCAGCAACGGGACCTCGCTCCATGAACAACAAAGCAGCAGGCACCGGTGCGCGGTCGATAAGATTGCCTCGGCGTTCGTTCGGCCCTGTAGCGGCCGGCGGCGTGCGTCTCGCCGCGGCATTCCTTATTACCAGGCTCTCAAGGGGCACGTCCGAGCGTTGATGTATAAACTAGCAAAGGCCACGTGCGTGGCAAAGGGTGACCACATTTTACTGCATCATCGAGTTATACTATCACTCTCAATTTCATGAAATCATGAACAGTTTTTGAAATCATGAACATTTTTTTAAACTCGTGCACATATTTAAAATCATGAATATTTTTTAAATTTGTGAACACTTTTACAAATTTTCGAACTTTTCTTGAATTCATGAACATTTTATATTATTTGCAAATATTTATTAAAAATTTCTTGAAGCGGCGAACATTTCTAGAATCGAAAAAAAAATTGGAAATTGGTGGAATAATTTATTGAATTCACAAACTTTTGCTTTCATTTAACGATTTTTTTTATTTAACGAACATCTGTCGAAATGCATGAACATTTTCTGAATCAGCAAACATTTTAAGAATGAATAAACCTATTTTGTCAGTAATGAGCATTTTTTGAATTTTTAGGATATCTTTTCATTCACGAACTTTTTTGAATTGGCGAAATTTTGTTCAATTTCATCAACATTTTATAATACACAAATGTTTTTGAAAATCACGAACATTTTTTGATTTTCTGAACATTTATTTTCGAAATTTCAAACATCTTATCTATACCTTCTATTAAAAGGAACAGGTATTCTTGGTTTGGTTTAGTCCTTTTCGTTTGGTTTGAGTGCATGCTAAGCGATCTGGGTCAGGTACTTCTACGTTGATGGGTCTTTTATGGGCTTTCATAGAGACCGTGAAAAGTAATTGGGTACCTACTATTAAAGGGAATAGGTATTCTTGGTTTGATTTAGTCCTTTTTGTTTGATTTGAGTACACGCTAAGCAATCTGGGCCAGGTACTTCTACGTTGATGGGCCTTTTATTAGCTTTCATAGAGACCGTGAAAAATAATTGGGTCAAAATAAATCAACATTGTGAGAATTGATCACAAGATCTCCTATCTGGATCTTCAATGTAACAACCAACGACGCATGAGCCATTCACATTTACTAATCCCAACTCGCTCTAAATATACGAGTGGCAGTCCTCGCGTTTAGGGCGAGCTAATTAAGCGAGTGAGCTAATTAAAGGAAGGATTGTGGGCTTAAATAAAATATTTAAATGGATGTGGCTAATTAAAAAAGGATTATGGGTAAACCGATGGAATAATTAAAAAAGATTCTACTTAATGAATAGAATATTCAAATAGACGAGGCTAATTAAAGGAAGGACTTGAGGTAAAAATGTAGGGTAATTAAAAGAAAAGATCTATAGGCGTCAATATATTGAGACTACTAAATTAGAAAAGAAAGGATTTGATTCCCGACTACAACAGGTGAGGATGTCATGTTAATTAAAGGAAGGATTATATTTAAATGGAATCGGTGGGAGATTATGCCCGCAGCATGTTCTTCATAGTGAATCGGTGCTGCGAGACATTATGCTTGCACAAAATATCAGTTTTTCCCGTTGCAACGCACGGGCATATGTGCTAGTGAATAAGAAAAAAATCACGAATATTTTTTGAATCCACAAATATTTTATTATTTATGAAAATAATATTTCAAAATTCTCATTTGTTTTATTTTTTGGAAGTTTTTTGAATTTCCACATTATTTAAAATACAAAAAACAAAACCAGAAAATAAAATTAAAAATTAAAAACGAAATTTAAAAAACAGGCCGCCCGGACATGCGCCAGCCCAACTTGGCAAGCAGAGCGCGGTATAAGAGGTCCCTACATCATGGGCCGACCCAGGCAGGGGTTTACCCCGTGTGAAACGTTTTTATCACTTATAGATGGCATTGGTGGGTAATATTTTGCAACTTTGAAGGCAATTTTCGTGACGTACCGTCCAATAGGTATTGATATTGATGCATAGCTCATCTTTCCCCATGAGCTTGACCTTTAAGGTGAACTGGCTGGTGTGTGCAGTTCTACATGGTATCGAAACCGAAAGGTCTTGAGTTCAGGACCCGACTGGCGCAATTTTCACTTTTTCCCATTAGCCTGAGCTCTTGGGTAAACTTACTGGCGCGTGCAGTTCTACACCAAGGAGCAAAAGAAGGTGACGTACGAGGTCCGTGCCGTGCCTCCTCCACCTCCTCTCCTCGATGGACGCGTCCGTCCAGGACAACGCCATTGCCAGCCTCCTCAACCTCTTGAAGCACGTAGTCGGGCGGAGCATGCTCGTGGAGGTGGGCAGGCTCGGGCTCATAGTTGATGTCGTCAATGTCGCGGCCAAGGTCAAGGCACGGCAGAACGCGGTGGCCACCCTGTTCTACCTCTCGCCGAACAGTGAGTATTAGGACCAACCGCATCCTGGAGGCCATCCCGAAGTTGGTGCAACTCATGAGGGAGGGTGCCTACCGCGGCCGCAAGAACGCACTAGTGAGCCTAGCTACACGGGGTGCTCCACAACGCGAGCAGCATTGGGAAGGCGGTGTCCGTCGGTGCCGTGAGCGTGCTCGCCAACCTCCTTTCCGACAACCGTCAGGCCTTTGTGAACGGCTCCGTCGCTCTGCTCGTGAGGATTGCCGAGCAACCAGCCAGCGCTACGGCCAACCTTGCCAGCTCGGAGCTCGTCACGAGCCTCGTCAACTTCCTCGACACGTCAGCGTCTCGATCGGGGAAGGACCACTGCATGGCGCTGCTGACCTCGATGTGCCTGCACAGAGGGGATAAGGTCGTCGCCCTGATGGGCAAGATGACTGGACTGATGCCCACGCTATACGCGATCATCGCCCATGTCATCCCTCTGACTCACTCTGCAAAAAGATAAACTCCAGTACATGTGTTTTCCCAATATTTCAGCCACATGTCCGGTCAACGCAACGTTGTCCCACAACAGCGCCACGTATGCTAATATGTACACAAAAACATATCAAGGACCATATGTGAACCTCTCTAGCAAGTTTAGTGACCGTATTTTATGTATTTTAAAGTAGAGGGACCAAAGTGAGTTCTAGAACAAGTTTAGTGGCCTCTAGTAAATTTTTCTCATCCATAAATACTCGTTGATTCTATGATTGTTATTATTGATTCAATTAAAAATTCCGGAAGAGTCCTAAAAAATCCCCTAAAGAAACAAAACTGCAACCAAGCCAGAACAGCGTCCTGTGATCGGCTGCCACCTCTACGACTGTTGGTTCTCGTATACCGTCTTCATGATATGTTTACCCAACCGATAAATGGGCCCACATGTCGGTGAGTGGGTAGAGAATTTCAGGGTGCCCCATCGCTTACTTTTTAATAGCCCGCCACCCCGTCGCATCCTTTGCTCGTACCAATCCACCCCATGTACTCTGCACTTGAGCAACAAGATGCGCAGGAGAGTCGCCGGAGGCGGAAAGGGAGAGAGCAAAATAAAATTGGTGGTTTGTACTAAATTTTTATATTTATTTATTTATATTTTATCTTACTATTGTATTAAAGAGTATAACTTTAATTTTAGTTGGTATAGTTAATCACATAATTTAGTAGGAATTGTTAACCGGTGTTCATCGTTGTGAGATGTAATCTATATGAGCGGTCACTTTGTTTATGCTAAATTTGAATTAAGTGATGTGGCATAAGTTATCTTTGAATTTATTTTGTGACAATTGAAAAAAACTACTTAGTGCGCAACTACATATTTGTCTGTATATGCATATGTTCATGTATACTTTATTTTCATTAAATATCATGTGAGAGGTTTCTAAAGAATAATGTCCTGCTAATATTTTAATAGTGATTTCTAGTGTATTATTAGGTTTCCATACTTATAGAACCCTGTAGAGTATAATTTGTTCCATTTGCAAATGTGTTCCAAATTAGATACCGCAATAAATTCAACATATGCATGGTACTGAAAATAGTCACTGACAAATGAAGCATATCGGCAATTCAGCTATGCTTACAAAATTTATTTATTTAGTATGCTCATCTAGACACTTGGTTCCATCTGGTGTATATAAGAGATTTACAAGGGTGGTGTAAATTAGATGGAGTAGGTACCTATTTATAAAATGCTTTCGGTGACGGCTAAGAGAAGAAAAGTTTAGACAGATTTGCCTCGCCATGGATAAAATGATAGTTCACTCATTCTCCCGAGGCCTTTGAGCACCTTGGGTGGAGTAGAAGCCATTACATGCAATTGTAATCAGTTTAGTAGATTATAGACATAATGCATGTATAACATGGTCCAAACATATACTATGTTTGTCATGAATATTTGATTGACCATTACACATGCATGTGCTTGTGTTTATGTGTCATCGCTGCTTTGAGAGATGCTACTAGTGAACCTAAGAACCCCGATCCAATTTCCTCCGTGACAAACTCTTCAACCTACTTTCACATCTACTTCATTTTCTGCAATTTATTATTTCAAAAGTAAAAGATAACTCTGACACATTATCTACAGTTAGCAAAGCTAGTGACACAGATAACCTCACAAGAACCGTTCGGTGCACAAGTGGGTTCTTAGTTTGTTTTGAGGTGCTGCTTGACTAAGGCTAGGGGTGTTGGCTCGACAGATTGATATCTTTGTCTCTCAACTGAGAGGTCACTTGATGCAAACCCTTTCACTTGGAAGCCCAACAACTACTGCCAAGCGTGAATCCTTGGAGTAGAACCAGCTTGCTCTCCCTCCGAACCGCGGTGGGTAAAGGTCAGTACCAATGCGGGCAATCATCTTTATATCTTGCCAGCAACTGCTTACTTGTCATGATGCCTTCGAAGCTGAGCTATCGGCGGTAATGGAGGGTATGGCCCTTGCAAATCAGTAGCTCCTTACCAATCGTCGTTGAGTCTGATTACTTGCAACAGTGAATCTTTCCGTGAGAAACAACATAGGTTGATTTCACTATGCCTACTTAGCGCATGAAATTTAACTGTTACAGAGAGGGGGCCATGTCCAACTTTACTAGTCATTTAGCGGCAAACTATGCCTGGCCATGTCCAACTTTACTAGTCATTTAGCGGCAAACTATGCCTTAATAGAAGCCCAGACAGACATCTGTGTTGGGTTAGGTACGTGTGATGTGGTGTAAGCTATGCCAACTAGACTCTAATCCTGCTTATTGTGTAATACAATTATACAAGTTGATTTTCCCGCAAAGTAAAAAAAGTTCAACATCTTCCTCAGGGTCTAACTAGATAGAAAGTCGGAAGTGTTTTCTTATTAGAGAAATAAAACATGTGCGTTGTTGCTAGAAGACGTGGACGTTGTTGCCCATGGCAATCATTTGTTGTTGCCTCTATATTTTAAGTGGTATATGATCACGAAGGATCCAGTAGCAATCACAAGTTTCTTGTGTCCAATTGTTGCATGTTTTTGCCAAGGCCTTTTTCTGGTTTTGTTGCATTTGCAAGAGTGCAGCTTTGATGCTGCAACAATGAACTTCCATTGTTGTGCTAATGTTTCAATCTTATTGCAATGATCTACTCCCTCCGTTCCAAATTACTAATGACGAGTAGAGGGAGTAAGATTTTTGTTTCATAAGCTCACCAATCACAACACAATTAACCATCGGCAAGCAAAAGTTTAGACATTGCTTGCTTGCATCTCTACAAGACTAGTAAGCTTGCACATGCAATGCACGTCTTTTGTATTGTTTCAAATTAAAATAATAATAATAATCTGTAAACATTCTTGATATGAAAATTGCAACTATAAAACTTACAACCATTCAACATGGTACATTTCACAATAACCACGCCAAATATGCTCCTTTCTAAAATTTGAAGTTAACTCTCCAAACTCCTCCCAACTCTCCAAACTCTCTGAATCCAGCTTCCGAGCGTAGCTTATATCTCCACATAGCAAAGGGATTACGTTCGGCAACCTCGCTAGCTTCTCCATCAACGCCAAGGGCTAGCAGGGCCCCTGGCCTGCCTTAGCGCCATAACGGGACGTATGGAACCAGCCCAGGATGGCCAGCCTGTCTACGAGAGAGGGGGGAGCCGCTTGTTACGATATGATTTTTCTGTTTCAAGGGGGATGTGAACAAATCCTTGGCGGCGGCAATTCTTTGTAAATATGGCGAACCCTTAGCTTCTCAGTTTGGTGCAGTCGGGCTTTCCCCACCTTTCATTTTTGCACTACAAGCTGCCTCTTCTTAGTGCTAAGACGTTCAACCCGACTCTAAGTTTGGAGTTTGTGGAGTTTGAAGCTGAACAAACACCAAGTATGTTAAGCACATCAAATATTGACACGATACATTTCTGAACGGTAATTTTTTTTGCAGACACATCAAATATGCGCTTTTGGGTGGCATGCATTCAAAAAGTATTCCAATAGCAAGAACTTCTATCCAGTGCTTCAGTGAAGAGATAAGTTTGACATATGCCTAAACAACCAACGCATATATGATTATAAAATATCATGGCGTAGTAACTTTAAAAGAATCAGAAATTCTCAGTATGAAATCAATTTGTCATCAACATAACAATGTTTGGAAGAGATTTTTACTTCCATCTTCTTTGCTCTAGCTCAAATATGCTCAGTCAATAAACTTTCTTGAGAAACAATACATCAACATTTTATAGGAACAATACATCGACATTTTATAGGACATGATAAAAGGGCAAGCAAAAGAATTAGAACTTTTCGTACCAAGAACTCCTTTCACCAATAATCCGAAATGTTCCTAACCTAATTGAACTGGAAAAAACCCGTCAAGTATCTACAAGACCCCGCACATCTCCATTGGATATCTGAAACACCGTCAATAAATCCTTGTTAGCTTTGAGAAAAGAGCACGAAATTACAGTAGGATGAGATCATGAGAGCTCCGATAGGTATGCTCCAGCACATACGTAAAAAATTAAATCAAGCATGAAAATCATAGAACATTTATGCTTTCAAAATACAATGTAGGTATATGAAAAATTAAATCAAGAAATTCTTGCACAATATAAGGATTGTTCTGTTCCAAAGCATCCCCCCTGGACGTAAGTAGGTATTATGAAAAAATCCCTTCTCATTACTTACCCATTGGCCATTAGAACCCTTACTATAATTGACTAATAAATTTTTATTGTATTTGCAACAGTAGCTTTTTATTATCTATGCATATCTCTTACCTATGATAATGTTTAGAAAAATCAATCAAATGATATACATAATGTATCACGTTTCTATCAAATTGGGTGCACAAGGTTTTCTCCCATGCAACAACGATACATGGTGAAAAATATCGAGATCGAAACAGAAGAGAGATACTAAATTGCAAAATGCAAAAAGAGCGGTAAGAAGATATGTTTTCAAGAACTCACTCAGTCTCTCACAAGAGATCAAACTATGATGCCATGGCGCAAAAAAAAAGTCCACTTGTTGAAGGATGGAGCAGAGCATGTAAATCTGACATAGAATGCACATTCCCTCAAAGCATTGGTGTGGTGAACTTTCCACAAGAGTGACCAGTTGAATATATATGTGTTCATGTTAAAGGCATGAGCAAAGATAAAAAATGTCCAGGATTTCAGAGCTATTTCATTGGTGATTTAATCATCATAGATGCACACAGATGATTAATCATAGTTCGTACAAGTTTGGTCCATAGAATTTTCAATTAAAGGAGAAATGACATTACTTAGCAGTGCCAAGAGTAATAATGCATAGACTGCAAGAAGGCAAAGATCAACAACATAGTTTGCAAATGATGAGGAAACACAGTAGCAGTTTAATCCTTATTTAAGTGAATATATAGCAAAGGCAGTGGTGTATAAATTTCAGGTTAGGAAGTGAACAACACAAAATTCATCTACACCTAACAAACAATTAAGACTTAACAACGGTGAACAACGAAAGCCGAACAAAATTCTACATCAGCCATGTTACAGAAAATTCACATATGCTCTTCTAGAAGAACCTATATTGATTGCCAAATATTAAAGTAGGATATGGAAAATAATAGTACTGCTGCCCCATGATGAACTGATGTTGTTACTTAACAGGTTATAACTGCTTATTAAGTGATATACTTTAGGCTTTTGTCTTCTTTTGTCAGAAATGTGGTATCTGAGAGTTAACTAAATTGATTCTGAAGCGACGGTGACCCATCAGTCTCAGCTCTGCTAGCCCTTTGAAGCTTCGATTTTGAAGCGAAATGACTTGTACTGAATGAGTGTGGCAAAAACTGAATGATGAGCATAGCCCCTAAATCCTCATCCTATTCTTTTTCTAGTGAATGTACTGCTTCCCTGTATTCAGCATGACTTGAGCATGCATTGATAATAATAGAAGCTCTGGTTTCTCAAAACAAAAGCATAGTCGCATATGATTATGCCTCTATACACTGACATGATACAAATCTATGAGTAAGTTGAGCTTATTTTTACACTTATTTGCATACCTACCTATCCAATGGAGAAAACAAAATTGAGTTGATTCAACAAAAGAAGAAGAAAAAAATGAGAAGATGCATTACACTAAAAACAAAATAAGAAAAAAGGAGAAGATGCACTCTTGTATTCAGTCATCTGGTCGCTATTTCTTTGCTTCAGTCTTCTGGAGGTTCAGAGGGAGGTTTAGAGGAACCTTCTTTTTCCATGGTGTATTGGACTACTATGTAGGAGTAGAATCTGATAAAGAATGTCATTCACCTCCTACCCGTAGGAATATATCTGGTAGCAAATATTGTCATTGAGGCCTTGCCAATAATTACCATGCAGCACTGCAGATCTCTACTTTTCATTCCAGAAAAAAGCAGTGCATTCCTACTGCATTTGAATTTGGTTGCATCCTAATCCAATTCACATAGTTACAGTTTTATGCCCAGAAAAAATAATTGATTTGACCAGGCACGCCATCATCATACTATACAGGAAATAGGCAACAGACAGTACGGCAAAAAACAGGAGATGCAGAGCTAGGCTCACCGTGGGTGGAGTAGTCGAGCGCCGCAGCGGGTAAATGGAATCGAGGAGGGCGGCCGAATTTGACCAAGGCGATATGCTGACCAAGCCAATTCACAAAACTTTTAGCCACACAAACCACAAAATCTCTGAATTCTAGTGGCAACAAACTTAGCAAGGCGCGTGCTAGATAAATCGTTAAGGACGTGTACCTTTCAATGGAGGATTCAAGGAGGGAAGTCCAGAAGCAGGTCGACCCTGACTCGCACTCCTCTTTAGATTCAGACTACTACTGGTAGTGTAGGTTTCTATGTTGTATCCTGATAATAACTGGACCCAGACTTGATCTCTGCATACCTTCTTATAAACCTGGTATCTGATGATTCGCCGCTTCGCTTGCATCGGCCGCCCCCTGTCTCGACCAATGACTCGCTGTCGGAGTTTGACTCGGTTTTGAGAGCCTGGTTCCCTGTGATCAAAACAATGCAGCAATAGGTGAGACAGACTCCTGGTGTGTCTGATTTGGGTATGATCAATCTCCTTCTGAATTGAACTCTAAAGCAATATAGTTCTATGTTGGACCAGCTCTAGTTTGGAAGACAAGAAAAATCTTAGGAATTATGGAGCAGAGAAAAACATCTGCACACAGATGGACATGTGATGTTTCTCTTCTCTTCAGAATTTACTGAGATACGCTGCTGTTCGCATGTCTAATTTCTGAGTTGCTCACAGTCAACCAATGCTAAGTATTGACTTGACCCACAGCATTCCGCACATACTGATAACAAGATCCAATTCTGTTACAGGTTGAAGGCATATATTACATACCAGAGATGGCCGCCGTTTGCGACTGGGTCGGCGTCAGGACGGCGTGGTGCTGCGGCGCCCGGAGGCCTTCGGACCACCACAAGTGGCCGATGTTGCTTTTCTCTTTTTCCAATCACGATCAAACCTATAATAACAGACAAAAAGAAGGAGATGAATCGCTCCATAGTACTGTCAGTTACATACTCGCTACCTATAACTAACACAAATGTAGTTGAACTCCTTGTCAAAATCACTTTTCCCCCTCTCTCTTCCCAGCTGCGGATATACATACAGCATGCACTCCAACCAAAACCCAAAAGTATACAATCCAGGTGATACATCAGTTAGACATGAATCATAACTTACAGTAAGTAAAATAAAACCTCCCCCATGCTTTAAAACAGACATCCAATAAAACATGTACTATGTCTTTTGATAGTATGCTCGACCTCTGCTAGCCATAAACGGATCCCCGTATAGAGATTTTGTAGAAAAATAACCAGGCCAATTCGGCCAGCAAGCAAAACCAATTAGGAATCGACAGAATCTAATCCCCCGACCGACACCATCAGTTACCGAAGAGTAGGGCGGGGATTGGGGGGCAGGGGGCGACTCACAGCTGCAGCGCCTCGAGGAACTTGTCGTGCTCGGGCTCGGTCCAGATCTCCCGGGCGTGATGGTGTAGGGCTTCCTGGCCTTCATCCTGGCTTTTGGTGATGGCAGCGACCTTGTTGGGGAGGATGGAGAGTTGGGGGGCGTCCGGGCAACTTGGAGGGGTAGAATCCAGCAGCAACCATCGAGGACGTGGCTGCCTCTAGCATGGACGAGAGGCCGTGACGAAGGGGGGAGTCGGCGAGGTGCAGAGCCCGGAGGAGCCGCGAACGGTGAAGGAGCCCCGGCGGAGCATGGCGTCATGTGCTCGGAACGATGCCACTGTCGCGCTCCGGGCGCGGTCGTCGGAGGCGCTGCGGAGCAGCTGTGGGGACGAGGCTGCGGTGCCGGCCATGGACTACAGAGAGAATGAGGAGGGCGGCGCTACCGAGCGTGATGGTGGATCAGCGGCGGGTGGGTGGGGGTGGCGGTGGGGCATGCCTCGATCGGATCTGGGGGATCGAGGGAAGGGGGAGAGGCCGAGAGGGTGGGTCAGGAGTGGGTGGATGACGACGGTTGGGATGGCCAGGGCAGTATGGGGAGGAGGAGTAGTTGGCGGCGGGCGGCCGCGGATGCTGAGAATGGGCGGGCGGCGACGGCGGAGGAGGCGGAGGAGGATGGGCTGGCGGCGGAGGCGGAGGATGGGCGAGCAGCGGACCGCAGCGGAGGCCCGGCCGTGCTCTGGTCGTTGGGAGGAGGAGGTGCGGGCGTGGGAAAGATCGTGGTGGGGGCGTGCGTGCGTGTCGAACGGGGGGTGCGGGGCTTAATTGCGTGGCTTGTTGTGTTAGGGAGACTAGTAAGCAGCACGTGCAACGCACGTTTTCTTCAACGCACGTCTTTTGTTTACCAGGTCAGGGTGTTGTATCAATGGACATTGTACGAGTAGTTCTCTCCTTGATGAACTGAACCTTGGCACTGTTGACTGTTGTCGCCGAATTGCTTGATAAAAAAATAATTGTTCAATTGTTCTTTAGATTGCACCATTAAATTAGTGGTGCTATTTCATAATTAATTCGCATCCAGTTTCTTGATATTTAATTTTGTAGAAGATATGTATTATTCAATTTAGGAAATGATATGTATTATACCATATCAAAATATAACTATATCTACTTAGAAAAAAAATAGGATATCACCCTACCATGGTAAACAACGGACTACACAGCTAGCAAGTTCTAGGTTGTCATAGGCGAAATATTTCCTTCTTCAAAATTCTCGCAAGGCACCATAAGTGAAATCATGCTGGAAAAACTTGGCTTGAGAGCTCAACTGATTGCGCCTTTGATAAAGTGCAAAACGTAGTGATACAGAGGGCAAAATTAAATATCAACTTCATAGTTCTTTTTTAGATCGTAACTCCATACTTTTTTTAGATCATAACTCCATAATCCCATATAACAACATAAACACAATTCCCATAGTAGGCAAGTTGTGTATTAAGATACTAAGACTACCACTCAGTTTACCACCCAGTCTTTTGACAAATTTCAACCAGGGGTTCGCTCTGACAGGTCCATCAGTTTGTCATATGTATGCTGGCATCGACTTGCTTTGTACTCCCTCCATTCCAAAATAGATGACTCAACTTTGTATTAACTTAAGTACAAAGTTAGTATAAAGTTGGGTCATCTATTTTGGAACGGAGGGAGTAGTTAACAGGGCCCAGACTTTGGTTTCTTGATCCCGATGGGTGCCTGTCTGTACGTATTCTACTTCTTGGGGCATGAAACCTTCTCCTTGGGGCAAGGAAGTATAAGCTCAATGCAAATAAATAATGCATACCCCCAAGCACAAGCACCATGAAGAGGAATTGCCCCTTCTTCATCTTTGCACTGTAAGGTTGCTCCACCTTGCCGCAGAAGCTGAGCAGAGTAAAAGGTTCAGAAAGACAGAGAAAAATATTCAAGATAGCGATGCAAACCTGCACACAAGGTACACGGCTATATAAGCATATCAGGTGAAGCACAGTACCTCATCAGAAGACTTGCAATTCAGCTGCTGTAGCCTCATACCTGCCACCGCCTAATACTCTCGTCAGTTTTTTGTCGGGCCTAGGGATCATAACTATTGCAATTTCATTATTCGATATGCCTTTAACATTACAGAAAATCAAAACAAAAAGAACTCTGCAGGAGCACAAGCTACATGCCAATATGATTTTTGCCTTAACTTGAAAGGAATGGTAGAAGCAAACAGTTCTCCAGTCAGTTTTTATTTTCTTTGAATAAGTACTTATAAATTCTAACACTTCTTTGCTAGTAACAGAACATCATGTCTTAGAAAGAAGCTTTGTTTTCTATGCCACCCACCATGGAACATATATCAACCAGTTAATAATTAATGCACCTTTGCTTCTAAGTAAGACATAGGAATAGTGTTTGTTTTTGGTGCAAGGGCAAACAGCTAACCACATATCATATCAAAACCAAGTAAAGCTTAAAAAATGTCAGCACAATGCCTTCTGCTTTAGCATAACCTGATGAATACGAAATACACAACCTTCTCAAAATGTGAAAAGCAGCAAATTGGAGCATTTCAGAAGCATATTTCTGTTTGACCCAATGACATGTGAACAATGCCTAAATTCATAGAAGATAATTGCCAAGTTTGGACGCAAATTTAATTCATACCCAAACCTTGCAATCAGGTATAGACCACCAGAACCTCATCATTCCCAAAACAAAAAACACCTCACAGTTCACATGCATCAGAGCTGAAGCCAGTTTATTAAACAATAGTGAAGGCACTAATCAGCGACTAATCCACTCACCCTCCTGCAGGAAGTTGAGAAGCATGTAGTTAAAACGTGTTGTTTGTTCTGCAATCAAATTTAGATGGAGTACTCTTCACTTGCATAGATACAACAACTCTGATCTCGAAAACCTAACCACAATTAGCAAGGATCTGGATAAAATGGAGGCAAAACTTGAATTCAACCTAGGCGACGTGGGCGCTCTCCTGACTTCTACGTGGTGTCGAGCTATGCCGTGTACGTTGTTACATCCGAACTGTAGTTAGTTTTCAGTTCTTCTGTATCAGTCTGACAACATTAAGATAAGCCAGATCATCATGACACATTGTCAGAGAGACGGATACCATGTTCTCATGATGAATTCAGAGATACCGATGTGAATAATTATTAGCAGTTTCATAGTTATATAATGTGTGAGGATCAGATATAGGAAACTTAATAAGAAAAAATGCTTGAAACAAAAGAGTTTATGTTATTTCTCCCTGATAACTGTGATTTTAGTGAACCAATATATCTGGTTTGTGTTTCTCAGTCTAATTCTGTACATAACTCTACATAATGTACAATGACACTGAAGAATTACAGTTTCCATCTCTCTCTCACAGCATGCACGTTCATTCAGCATGACATGGGTACAATATGGATAACTAAAAAAAACAAACTAAGAATTTCAAAATGATGTGAAGAAAAAATTGGTCAGAACTGGAAAAGGAGGTGATCTCAAAGTTATTTTACACTAACCACTCACCCTCTTAACATCAGGTAAGGTTATCAACTAACAGACTTGCCAAATTAACACTTATGTATCTTTTATAAATGAAAACAGTAGTACTTTCTCGTATCAGATGACACTTTTATCTGACTTGCCGGCTAGCTGGACAGACAAAACATCAACAGTTAGTTTTTTGTTCTTCTGTATTAGTCTGACAACATTAAGAAACATAAAGAGCAAAAGAAATAAATTTAGTTTTTCTGTTGTGTGAGAATAAGGAAAGAACAGAGAAACAATAAAGCTATTCTTGCCTTGCTGATCTGAAACCCCATTTCTTCAGTGTTTAACATGGAGGCAACAAACCTGTGATTAAATGTTTTCTCATTCAGTCTACGTCACCCATCGAAAAAATTATGATTGAACAAATGATTTGTACAACTATCACTGGGATTAGAAGACAATTGTTATAGATCTTTTTTTTCGCAGGCAAATGCTCAAGAGCTTAGAAAACAGAACAACATTGTTCCTCAAAAGCTTAGAAAGATGCTACATTAGGACTGAAGCATTAAAATAAAAGAGGCTCACCTGGCATAAAATTCACAAACCTCTACTATCAAGGCTGCATATTCTACCAACTTCCTGTGTAGAAGAAATAAAAAAGTTTGATATGAGGGAAACTTTCTATGAAAATGTTCACAGGATATGTTTACGGAAATCACATGGCCAAAATAAATCTCAGCTTTCTTACATGACCAAGAATAGTCTTAAGTCAATGCTTCAGTAGTAATTCACTGAAAAATAACATATCTAGAAACAACATGAAGGAGAGGAGTTTATCCTGGACTACATCATATAGACTACCTTGATTCACCTCACATGCAGCCTGCTTGGATCTCTTATCAAACGCCTTTGTCGACATGACACATAAAAGATCTTCAGAGCCAACATGAGAGAGAGAGGTGATTAAGTTAGCAAATGGTAATAAGAAGGGTAAATGAAGAATCGACGTCCAGAATCAATGTAGATGATCTGCAGCAGCACCAAGAATCGGTCTCCAGAATCAATATAGATGATCTGCAGCTGCACCAATCGTTTAGACAAGTATGTATCCAATTAGGAGCCATATTTAACATTACAATCAACAGAATCAAAAAAGGAACTCGGGAATCCGCAATTCCGAACAGGTAGGATGAGATGATCGATCTCATATATCAGCTGAGAGTGCAACCAAAAGATTCGATGGTTGCAGGTCTTATAAGTTATAACTATGAGAAAGTCTAGGATTCAGCAATCGGTTGTCTGAATTTTGTTTTGCAATCGAGTGCGGTTTGAAGCCCTGAATGAAAGATAAGCACTAAAAGTCAAAAACTGACTGATCTAAGCTAGTATAATAAAAACAAATAATTAAGTTTCATCTGACAAAGAGTTGCAGCACGACAATAGAGCGGATGCCAAAATCCAAACCTCAACTTTGCATCACCGAGAAGAGTACGGAGATCTTCTTGTCCAGGAAGCTCGTCCTCGTGCACCATCACTTCCTCACTGGACAGAACAAATTAATCCAGCAAGGTAGTGATCCTAAAAGATTAACACCACAATCTTTGAGGCAATAACACAAGCACCTGGTGCAGCAGAGAGTGGTGTGCGCGTGGGTCGCTTGCTCGTGTAGGTGTGGAAAAGGCCAACGGCGACCAGCGGCTCGCGGCTCCAGCGCGACCTGCGGCGGTTCCAGCGGTGGCTCCAGCAGCGGGGCGGCTCCGATGTGACCTGCAGCGGTTCCAGCGGTGGCTCCAGCGGCGGGCCGGATCCGACACGACCTGCGGCGGCTGGCTCCAGCGGCGGGCGGCGAAGGGCGCGGGGCGGGGCGGTGAAGGGTGCGGCAGGAGGAGGAGTGGGCGAGAGTGGGCGATGGGTCGTGCGGGCGGTTTTGTTTTTGTTTTTAAACGGCAGTGTGGGCTGGGTCAGCGTCTCAGCGATAGCTTAATGCATGGTTTGTGGTTTGCAGCGTTAAACACCGAATGATTAAGGGCCATTAGATCTTGCTAATGGATGGTTCTGATTGTTTGGATCTGCCCCTCTCTTCCTTTTATAGTGATAGTAGATACATGCAGAAGCTAACAGTAAACAAACCAAGCAACCAAAACTGCACGTGTAAACTCAATCGCAAATATTGATAAGATGGAAGCAAGCTCTTATATACGCAAAAGGGTTAGTAATATCAGCACAGGTGAACAAACTGCATCTACCAATCCCTGGTCAGTTTGCAGTGTCGCTGTTCCTTCACTACTCACGCAAATTGCTCTTGATATGCAGCAGCAATTCAAATTCATACTGACATCCAGAGAAAGCAAGAGGAAAAGGGCAAACCCACTGAACATAGAGAAACATCTGGTATAAGCATTGGGATTTCAGGATCAACAATCAGTGTGAAACCCGGAGATGTGTTACCTGACGAATTCATGATATGACATGTGCGAGACCATCATAAATAAATAAAAGTTTCGTCCTCAGATAATAGCCTACGAGTATCTACATATAGCTGAAAGTTAACACAGCAACACGCGCTGCTTACATTCCCCATCTCAACCATCCGAAAAATCCACAACAGACCAAGCATTCACCGATATGGAATTCAGATTACCTCAACATCAACATTCAGCAATGAACTGGAATCAACTAGCAGTAATCCTATAAAATTTAGCGAGTATTGCCATCAACCAAGGTCACCTAACCTATACAGAGTCGCGCTGGTGGCCAAGCTTACGGATGCACACCTCCACGTTGCCATCCTCAGTGCCTGGCAAGTCTTTGGGGACCAGCAGGAAGACCTTCTCCTTCTCCCCCAGCCCGTGCCGCAGCGACGTGTTCCGTGCCGTAGACTGCATCTGCAGCCAGGGCCGTCTGTCGCCGTTGCCTACCGGCGTCTTCAGCTCATACACGAACTCCTGCTCACGGGCATTCTCAGGGCGGATGCAGATCATGGACAGAGCGATGCCACGGCCCTCGCTGAAGCAGTCGAGGAAGAAGAGCTCGCCGTCGTCGCGGCTCTGAAAGATGGTCGACGTGAGGGCAGAGGCCCGGAAGTTCTCATCATAGTGAAACCTGATCGTGTCCCAGTGGTGGCGGAGGGTGAGGTGGGTCGTGAGTGCGACAGCCCGGTTGGCGAAGCCGCATTGGGGGACAGGGCAGAAGATAGGCTCGTGGCGGCAGGTCTGCTCATGCTCGCGCATCTCGTGGTGCGGAAGGAAGGCCTCACAGGCATGCATTTTGTTGCGGCAGGAGAAGCGGATGCGGCCTAGGAACTCCTCGACGACGCGGTTGCGCCCATAGCCATTGCCGCTGCCGCAGCAGCTGCATCGGTTGTCCCCGACTTCCTCGTGGCATCTCGAGCAGGTGACGTGGGCGAAGGGGCACTGCACGCACACCATGTATCAAGAACAAGACTGAGTTGATTATGACCGCAATGATAAATAAAACTGTGCTACAACTGCAATGAAAACTCACCTGGTAGACCGGCGGCGAGAGCATGCGGCGGCAGGCCTTGCAGGTGAAGAGGCGGTCGTAGTCGTCGATCCGGACGCTGAACTCGCCGGTGCGCCCATTCTCGCCCAGCTCCTTGTTCGCGTGCGGCCTCCAGGCAGGCCTCCGCCCGTGCCGGTCGAGGTCGTCCGACCCGCGGCTGCGGCTCAGATCGTCGGCATCGTCGTCGCTGGGCGGCCTCTGCGACCACGAGCGGCAGGGCGACGGCGAGTGCGAGAGCGACCTGTATGTCGACGGGGACGGCAGCGGCGAGGGCGACCGGTAGGGCGACGGCGAAGGGGAGTAGACCGACGGCGACCCGCGACGGCGCCTGGGGCTGCCCTCCGCCTCGCTCGGCGACGTGCGGAGGCGCTTCCCTCCGCCGCTCCCGCTGTAGCTCATCTCCGGCGTCCCCGCGGGCTGCGCGCCGGGGCACGTCCCTGCAGACCGCGACGGCGCCGGAGGACGACGGTAAAGAAAGCAATCAACACCCTACAAATCCAACTACCGAATTGCGACGGAGTATTCGAGGGGCGGGGATTGGACGGGGCCTTCTTACCTGAGCTGGAGGACGACGGATCTGGCGGCGGCAGGGGGCTCGGCTCTGGCCCGCCCGTCGCCGAGGGCAGGCGCGGCTCGGGGAGAGGAGGGGCGGCGGCGGCGGCCGTGGGGGCGAACGGACGGCGCGAGCCAAACCCTCGCCGGCGGCGCGGAGTCGGGGGACGGGAGGAGAGGGGATCGGAACGGGCGAGCGGTGGGGGTTTCTGCCCTGCTCTTTATTTTTCTGTTGCCTAGTCGGTGCCGGAGGCGGCCCAGTCCGAGACTCCGAGTACAACACTTCGTGCGCGGCCCGTTTAGCCCAGACAACTCGAACAATGCCCCTTTTTCCGCTCTTATACCTTTCTAATGAAAAACAGTTTTTTTAAAAAATCTTCTAATGACATAGTTGTTGTGTCAGGAGTTGACCCATAAATAGCTATCTCAAAAAAAAAGAAGTTGACCCATAAATAGTCGGAAATGCTAACTGGCGACCGTCAGCCAGGGGGGATTTGCGCCCTCCCTGCTGTCGCACGAATCTTGGAGCAAAACCTGACGCCACATAGGATTGCTGGATTGTTCGCTACGCAACTGCTTTCTGGCGAACGGGTCTGTGTTTTTTCTTCCAAAAAAAATCACGAGGCAAGGTGGGGGGTCGAACCTACGACCTCCAGTGCGCGAGGCCCTTTTATGGTTTTAACGGCCACATATATTTTCAGTCCCGAAAATCCCATGGCAGTTTTTTTTTTGCAGCATGGCATTTTTTAAGCAGATGGTATTTTTCAATTTTAATGGCATGGCAGTTTTTATTACTAAGTGCATGCAATTTTTTTGTTAACAATGTTATGGCATTTTTTATTATAAGAGATGGCATTTTTTATTACAAGAGATAGCATTTTTTAAAAGAGGATGGCATTTTTTTTCTTTTGGGAGGGGCATGCTTATTTATTTATAAGAGATGGTGTTTTTATTTAAGAGATGGCATTTTTTATTTTAAGAGATGGCGTTTTTTATATGAAAAGTCATTTTTATTACTAAGAGATGACGTTTTTAAATTTTTAAGAGATGTCATTTTTAATATTTAGGAGATGTCATTTTTATTATTTAAGAGGAGACGGGGGGCTCGGCTCTCGCTCGCCCTCCGCCAAGAGCTGGCGCGGGCCGCCAAGAGGAGGACCAGCGGTGGCCGTGGGGCGGCTGGGCGCGAGCCAAACCCTCGTCGGTGGCGCAGAGTCGAGGGCAAGATGAGAGGGGTTCGGAATGGCGAAGTGTTGAGGTTTAGGTCTTGCTCTTTATTTTTCTGTTGTCTAGTCGGTGCTGGAAGCGGCCCATTCTGAGTACAACACTTTGCATGTGGCCCGTTTAGCCCGGACTACTTGAACAAATACTAGGTCCTTCTTTTTTATCTGATAACGCCCGAACGATACGTGCACATGGCAAATCGCACGTTGTCAATGGCAAATTTAGTGACGCGGGAATGACCACTTTAGTTGACAAGCATGGCACCTTGTGAGGATGACAATTTTAGTTTACAAGCATGGCCCCTTCGTGCTTCAGTTTATTTTTTTGACAGAAAATTGTCATGTGAGTCAACTAACTTGTCAGCTTTGCGTCACTAGAATTGCCATAGAATTGCCATTGAAAAACGTTCGATTTGCCATGTGCACATGCCCAACGTCAGATCTTATCATTTTCGTTTTATTCAGCTCTTGCTTTTTTTATTATATATGAATGGAATACAATTTTTGTTTCACAATTTATTAATAGTTCCATATTAAGTTGCAAATATGCATTATTTGTATGATGATGGTAACGTCTGTACAGATTCTAAAATATTAGAGTCCTCAAATGTTGTTTTATTTATGAAATTACTCGGTTTTCTTCTGATAAAATTATCAATGCTCCGCCCCATGGACTCAGAGTAACATGTATACACGTTAAAGGAATTAAATAGTGCCTGGTTTTTTAACAAAGCAAAGCATCACAACAATCGTATAACCCAAACCAAATAGAAACGGCAATTCGTTTAAAGATAACGTAGCTAGAACGGTGTGGAGGAAAAACTCCATAGAAAAACTTCACTTGCGAAATAAGTTTAATGTAGGTGTTCTTGTTCTGTACTCAAATTATATCATCCACCGCCTTGTCATATATCATTGTGTTTTGGTGTTTTTTCTTAATCTCATTGTGTTTTGATTTGTTGGCATTTATAGGAAAATCACTTTGCATCCTCCCTCGCTTCTTCGGCAAAATGGCCGTGTGCCCAACCCAATTATGTGACTCAATTTTTCTTAAAAAAAATAAAAGTGGCCGTCGATTGAGGCTCCTTATCTTATTTGATGGGCCATGTTTTAGTCTCTACAACTAGAAGATACGTGCGCTTTGTCGCGCGTTCTTCGGTTTTGAAATTAATTGTATTTTTCTCCCAAACCTAATTATGACAATTTACATCATGTGTGTACCACGGAGGCGGTTGAACAAGCATGGACCCCGCGCGGCGCTATTAGCTTGGTTGTGTAGGCTGGTCCTCCCGGTTTTAGAAGGTTTTGTTTTCTTTTTCTTTTCTTTTTTCTAACGGTTTTTATGTTTTTTCTTGTTCAATTTTCAATTTTTATTTTTAGTCATGACAGTTTTTAAAATTCGAATTTTTAAAAGTTGAAAATTTTCTAAACTCGTGAAGATTTTTCATATTCATGACCATTTTTAAACAATTGTGCACCATTATTAACTTGTGAAAAAAATAGATTCATGAATACTTCTTCATATTTTTGAAGATTTTTAAATTTAAGAACAGTGTTTAAATTCAATAAAAAAATTATTTTTTTGAAAAACCAAACAGATCCTGAATGTTTTTATTTTATCTAAAAGTGTTTTAATGGAATGTCGGCTATTTGAGACCCACGACGTGCCCATACCCTTACATGGGCCCACTTCAAGGGAAAAACGTTGAAGCTCTTTTAGGGCATTTTCAATGCTGACCCACAAACTGGGCACCGTATCCGTCTGCGGATTGGGCGGACCAGTCCGCGGACACATATGCAAGAGCCGGCCTTCGAAAGCTATCCGCATACATTTCAAATCGGGTTTCAACTAAGTGGACGAATTTCATCAAACACAACAGAATTCATCAAAGTTCAGATGTAAAATAGCACAAATCATCCATCATCCATGCATAGCATGCAAAAAAACTTCAGTACAACAATAGTTCAAATTCAACGAGATTAACCGGATGTTCGGTAATTTTTTTCATGGATGGATCATGTTGCCCCACACATACTACCTCTTGAGTTTCATCCAACAATGTATGTGCGTGAAGGGTCTGCACTTCGCCTTGTGGTACATCACAGCAGCGCGTACATGCTACACAACGTGTAGAGCAACATTGATTGAATGAATAAATCAACAAGTTGAGAAAGAAGAAGCAAAACTTATTATCTTCATGGTTGCCACGTGCAATGGCCACATTGCCTCCAGGCGATCAATCGTGCCATAAAACTGCATGACAAAGTTCTGGATTTGTGTGTGATTGATACGCTAACGACTTCACATTGCGTTCATGAATGATGTGCATGTCGTTTGGTGTAATGTGCTTTCACGCATGAATCGAACCGTGCACGCGCTACCTAAAGAGCCTCCTTCTGCTCCTGCCTACGAATTCTGTATATAAGGCCAACCACACGCATCACACAAGAACTCATTCTCCATGGTCGAGTACTCCACCCCCCTTCTTAATCTAAAAAAACAACATGAAGTTTGAATATAAGCTCAGTGAGATTTGACCGAACACCTACCGGGCATGGTGTCCGCCATGGACATTGTCGACAAGGGGGGATACCTATTTGCGGGGATCCTACATGAATGGCGCCGTAGTGCAAGGCGAACGGGCGCGTGGGTGGTGGCTGCGAACTTTCGGTAATGGTTGGATGGCGGCCAGAGAGGTACTTGCCGTCAGAGGAGGAGGGCGCAGATACGAAGTAAGGGAGGGCGGCAGAGTGAAAGAGAATGGGACCGGAGGGGGTTTGAGTTGGCCGGGTTGTCGGAATCCTACGTGGACGCGGTCCGGACTCCCGTAGAACCCCCTCCCATTTGCTTTCAATTTACGAGAAAAAGCACGTCCGGACCGGTAGACCCATCATGGCTGTGTTGCATGGCAAAATACATCCAATCCGCGCAATGCAACACATCATCCAATCCGCGCAATTGCGGTGGAGATTTTAATTGTAAGGAGTTCTTATCTCAGAAGCTTAAGCCACATGTCCAAATGAAACTCCTCTCAAAGTCTTGTGCCCCTCTTGTTATTATTAAAAATAAATAAAAAATCTTGTGCCCCTGTTTCCGCCAATCCCGCCCATTGTTTAGTTGAGAGGATCTATCGTGTAGCTTATGAGAGCGTGCGAGTACAAGGATGGTTTATGACACCATGTGCTTAGATTCGTGTGGTGTTTTTATTTTGCTGTTGGACAAAACAAGTGACGACTCAGTAGCACTCTTGAACTGGAAGCAAAGCCTTATTCCTCCATCGTACAAGCAAACAACCGTACGTGTCAGCGCGCCCACGCCCACACACGGCCCAGATCAGATCAGAATGTACATTGCCAAAGAAAAAAATAAGTAAAATGCGGTAAGCCCAAATCCGATGAGGCCACGAGGCGAGCGGCGCCGGCGCCGGAGAGCGACGCCGGCTGGATCAGATGGCGGCGTCGTCCCAGGTGGCGGCCCAGTTGGTGGCGCTGCCGACGCGGGGCATGGAGTTGATCTTGGTGAAGGCGTCGACCTTGAAGTTGGCGCCGCACATGACGCCCTCGCTGTCCACCCTGGGGAGCGCCTTGAGCCGGTTCATGGGGTGCTCGAAGCTCTTGAGCCCGCCCTCGCTGTGGAACATGCACCCGGGCGGGAACGGCGCGTACGACCGCCCGCACCCGGCCTTGGCCACGCCGCGGTCGTCGCAGATCACCACCGACCCGTCCGCCGCCACGCCCCAGTGCAGCGGCACGCCGCCGTCCGTGCTCTGCGCCGCGAACACGGCCGCCCCCGACCCGGACCGGCCGCGGTTGTCGAAGACGACGAACGCGAAGGAGCCCGACAGGTCCTTCACCACCTGGTCCGCCGGGTAGGGGCCCCGGTCGCGCAGGGTGCGGTAGGCCTCGATCACCAGCAGCGCCTCGTTGGTGGAGCGGCCGGTCAGGCCGTACTGCCGCATCAGCGCGCTCAGGTTGTCCAGCGTCCCCATGAAGACGCAGTAGATGTCGTCCAGCCCGCAGAACATCCTGCAGAATGAATAAATCGCTTCTTCTTAGCCGTCCGGACATGGTTGCTGGGAGCGATTTGGGGGGTGAAGAGGTCGTGTCGTTACCTCTGGTACCCGCCGGCGGCGAGGGAGCGGGGCTGCGCGGCGACGCAGGCGAGGGCGGCGCCGCCGCCGAAGGAGGTGGAGAAGGCGTCGGAGGGGTGGGCGGCGTGGAAGTCGCGGAGGATCTCGTCGGGGTTCTTGGGCTTGGCGGTGCTCCCGCGCGGGCTGTTGAGCTCCTGCGGCGCGTGCGCCACCTGCTTCTGGAAGATGGCCAACATCTTCACAGGTCAAATGCTAATCACCGCTAGCACTACTTCTTTCTCGCTCGAGCTCGAACCGGAGCTGCTGCTGTTGCTGCTATGGAGACGACAGGAGAGGAGCTTGGTGGAACGGGAATGGCGAATGGAATGGAGGTTGAGGATGGAGATGGGCGCGTGTTTTATAGGGCCGGGGGGCTCGGTGGTTTGGGATGGCACGAGCCGGAAATATCGGGTTGATCGGGAGTCAGTGCTGATGATGATGATGTGAAGGACGGAATGGGTTGGGTTTGGATAAAGATAGCTCAGCTGGGCAAGGTAGCGGGGATAAGATCATCACGTAATACTAAATTCACCCGGCAGCTAACCGTGACGTGACAGCAGTAGCAAGGAGTACTACTGTTTCCCCGGTTGGGTTCCCCCAGCCCCAGGAGAGAGGCGACGGCTCAATCCGGTGGGTGGGTGCGCTCGTAACTTGCAGCATCTTGTCCACGGTTTCGCCAATCTTAGCAAGTCATCAGTAAATTACTCTACAGATTATTATTATTTTACGAGAAAGACCAAAATCTGTTATAAAAATTCACTAATGTAAAAAACTTTAATAAACATAGTAAAAGTTATATCAAAGCTTCCGAACCACCGAATGATCACCTGCCGACACGTTGTTGTCGCTGCTACCCCTTTGGAGGCGGCAATGACCTTGTTGGTATCAAGTTTCCGTGCATGTATCCCCAAGAACCAGCCCCCCTTGAGTCGTAGTCATCATGTTGAACGCTTAAATTGATCTTGAGCGCCTGACACTAGATCTTAGAATCGTGCATGCATGACAAAATAACCTAAGCTTGCCGCTCGAAGGAAATGTTACGAGCCTGCGCCGGAGCTGTGTCGACTCCTTACCAACGGACGGACTTGGCGATGACCAGCTCGAAGATGCCATCCGCGTGAACTCCGCCCTATTAGCCGAAGTCAAGACACCAAAATTTCCTTCACCGCTATGGGCTGTCGGAGCGGAGGGGAAGACAAATCCCTGGCCTCGCTTGAGGGGATGAGTTATTAGTCTACCCACAATGAGAGTAACATAACACATATCTAGAAAAAATCAATGATGTGACAAGTAATTGATGAAAAAAGGCATGTAGTAACCTAAACTATCAACATACATGTTTGCAAGTCTAAATTACTCCCCGCTTTGAATAATCTTAGTTTGTTCGTCGCTATTGGGAGTGAGGAGGAAAAAACTAAACGTAACTTATCTATCATGTTTACTACGGATTAATCTGTGAAGTAAAAACCTTGTTAAAACCTGCTAAGTAAGAGTAGCGATGCACATCACACGGCCCCAGTTTGGTTAATTTCCGAAACTGCTCTTCACGGCTTCCACCACGTGATGGAAACGGAGGAGGCGCGGTAATTACCGCCGGCGCTGCGGAGGAAACGCCAAATGGAGGGCTCGTGCCCACGGGCAGGCCGCCAGCCGCCGTCGGTTTCGTCCGACGCCAGCGGTTTATCAAACGAAACGAAACGAACTGCCAGTGCTATCACGGCACCGGCTGCGTCTTCCTCGGCACGTCGCCGTCCTGGCGTGTCGTGTCACCGAACCGCGGGCTTCCTCTCGTCCGTCCGTCCGCCGCTCCGCTCCGCTCCGGCGGACGGGCCGCGTCTCGCGTGCGCCCGGCGTGCCACGTACTACTGCTCACGTGCACGGTCCCTCACGTCGTCCCCACCACACTGGACAAAGCTGGTGGGCGCCGCTGACATGGATGGCCCACCGTCGTCCGAGTGCGCCCTGTGGGCCTGAAAGCGCGTGATCCAAGGTTGGGTGGGGGATGGATAAGGCCGGCACGGCGGCATGGTCGCTGGGGACACGTCACCGGCGCGTCGGACCTGCCACGATCCGTGGATAAGGTGCGTACCAGCCGTGTCCGTTCGGCGCGCCAGTCACGGCCAGGCGCGTCGTCGTGGTCACGTGTCCGGCGCGACAACGAGTCAGCCTTTTGTTTTTTTACTATTCCTTGCTTTGATGATTTTTGTTTGCTTGACTCACTGGAGTGGACAACGTGCAATCAAACGTGCACGGGTAAACGGCGTGGAGTAAAAGTATCGCAGGCAGAGGTGCGATGCACGGGGTGCTATTGGATCGAGAGGGGTGACTCAGCGCGTCGGTGGCTCGAATCTTGGCATAGAAAAGAAAAAGTCCAAAATAAACCTTGAACTTGTAGGCGAAAGCTAAATCAGACCTTGAACTCTCAATTCCTGAAATTGGCACGCCAAACTCTCTGATCCCGGTCTATTTTGAACCTTGAGAGGATTTAGCTGCTATTCGCTGAATTGAGATGGCCCATTTATGTAGTCGCTCGCGCTGCTCTGGTTTTCCTTTGATTTTCCTTTTTCTTTTCGTTTTTCTTTGGGTTTCCATCGGTTTTCTTTTGTTTTTTATTCATTATTCTATGTTTTTTCTCTGGGTTCCTTTCTTCGTTATACTTTTTTCTTTTTTGATTTTCTTTATATTGTTAGTTTTTCGGTTTTACTTTGCTTCTTTACTGGTAACTGGTTTTTTTTACACAAGTCTAATTATTCTCAGTAACCAATGTACATTTTTAGCGCAGACAGAAATACTTTTTGATACACTTTCAACATTTTTCAATACATTACATACATTTTTTAAAATACACGTTTGCGATACTTTTTGAATACAAATTTTAAATTTTATTAACGACAAAAAACATTTTATGAACTAAACTTTTTTTACATTGTTACACGTTATTTAAATTGTATACACTTTTTTCAAACACATGTCACGTATAGTCTTTTAATGGTATGGCACATTTTATTACATCGCGCAAACATTTTCGTTACACGTTTTTTAAATTGTATACACTTTTTTCAAACACATGTCACATATAGTCTTTTAAGGGTATGACACATTTTTTTTACATCACAAGCACATTTTTTGAAAAAAAAATTGAATCACACTAATACTATTTTACATTGTACAACCATTTTTTTAAAATGCCACATACATTTATCTAAACTCGTAATATTTTTAGATGTCACAATTTTTTTTTTGAAATGCCACATACATTTATCTGAACTCGCATTTTCAAATTTTCTTCAGGTTTCAAAAATGTTTATGTTTCAAGTGTTTGCTTTTATAGAATTTGTTGAGTATAATGTTTATTAGGAAAGACGAGATAGACTAGGATTTGTTCTGATTTGTCTTGTACTCCAAGTAGATGATTGTACTCCTATATATATGCCCACGAGGCTCAAGCAATACAACAAACTATTCCACCAATCTCCCTCTCTCCCTTCTAACATGGTATCTATCGCAAGTCGATCCTAAACCCTAGCCGCCGCCGCTTCCGCACCCGCGCGCCGCCCCTGGGGTGGTCGGCCTCGATGACCGCCGCCGGGGGCCGCGCCGCCCGTACCTAGGGTTCGTCCGCCGGCCGTGTTGGCCGGCTGCCCTAGAGAGTCTTTTTTCCCGATCCTTTGATGCGGGTTTTCTCTCTCTCGCCGGTCGCCTTGATCGGCGTCTACTTTTTGGTTTTCCGGTCTATGTGATCCGGTTTGCGTCGCCCACCGCCGCCGTCGACCCCGTGCGCCTCTACTCCAACACCGGCACGATTGGTCGTCTTCTTCACCGACCCGGCGGCCTCGCGCGTCGTCCGCGCGTCTGCCCGTCGGTCGCCCTGACGAGGCGGCCTCGCGCGTCGTCCGCGCGTCGGCCCGCCGGTCGCCCCGACCCGGCGGCCTGGCGTCATGCGGCAGCCCTTCACCGCCGCTGTTCGCACGACGGCCCGCCCGTCGATCTACGCCGGCCGTCACCGCCCTGCTCCGACCGGGACTCCTGCATCACCCCGACCCGGTGGCCTCGCGTCATGTGGCGGCCAATCATAGCCGCCTTGCCGCCCACCGCCGCCGGCTTCATCTCGGACTCCGTCGCCACCACGCCTCCACCGAGCGGCGTCCCCGACCTCGTGCGCGATCGGCTTGATCACCCGCTCGCCGCCGCGATCCGCCTCATCTACGCCGTGCGACCGACCTGGCCCGTCGGTTGCACGCGCCTCCGCAGGTCCCGTGAAGATCGTCCCCGAGTTTAGTGCGCCTTTCCACCGATCGAGCATCGGGCTGCCGCTGCGTCGCCCCGTCGGGCCGCAGCGCCGCTGCCCCGTGGTTCTTCTCCCGGCTGCACCGACCCGCGTCACCGCTGCGTCGCCCCTTCGGGCCGTAGTGTCGCGGCCCGCGGTCCCCCGCTGCCCCGAGGGCGTTCGCTCTAGGCCGTCCCGTGGCTGCGTCGACCCTCGCGCCGCCGCTGCGTCGCCCCGTCGGGCCGTAGCGAGCGTGGCACGCGGTCCATGCCGCCGTCCCGAGGCCATCCCCGAGGTTGCACTAACTCCCGAATCGCCGTTGTGTCGCCCATTCGGGCCGCAGCGTCGCGGTCCGCGGTCCCCGCCGCCGCCCCGAGGTCTTCCCGCCGTCGCCCCGACCCGCCTACCGTCGTTGCGTCGACCCTTCGGGCCGTAGCGCCGCGGCCCGCGGTCCACTCCGCCGTCACCGCGCGTCGACCTCCCATGGTATGCGCCGCGCCGTCTCCCTTGGCGCGGGAACGCCACTGTCCGCGCCGGTCTTCGTCACCCTGTCAGGTTTCTCGCCTACTTCGAGCACCGGCGCCGCACTCCTAACCTAGCCGCCGCCGCTCTTCTTTGGCCGCCGCCGCCGCCGCCCGTCCACCCCCTTCGTCTTCGTCCAAGCACCAGCCTGTCGCCAGTGTCGCCGTCATCTACCCCGACCACTTCGTCTACTCCGACCACCATTGGTGACATTGGCCCCGCGTCGATGGACGCCGCAATCGTCGTCGAGTTCTTCTCTGCTGGCCCCTTCGACTTCTCCGACATGGCGTACAGCTCGTGCAGGTCCCTCGTCTACGCATGCCTGGTGCTGGCAACACCGATGCGTGCCTTCATCCACGACGTGTCCCCGGGCCTGGCAAGCCTGGTCGGCGCTCCGTCAACTTCGTCTTCGTCCGTCTACGCATGCCCGGTGCTGGCAACACCGGTGCGTGCCTTCGTCCACGATGTGTTCCCGGGCTTGGCAAACCCGCCGCGACGCGTCGTCAACAACATCTTCTTCCCGGTGCACCACTACTTCGACACCACTGCGCCCATGACTAACTCGGCGCCACCTTGCGCCTGCGGCTCCACGGCGACTTCCTCGACACCGGCCACCCCGACTCGACATCGACCACGGCATTCTTCGCACGGCTACCTCGACCATGGTTCCACCACCCACGCTCTCGGCTACCTCGACAACGGCACAAAGGGCTACTGCCTGCTTGAGCAACCTTGTCGGTTTTCACTCCAGCCACGACTCCGTGATGCGTCGACCGTTCCGACTGTGGGGGGGTGTCCATCGGCTTGCCTTCGGGTTCTTCTCCAGTCTCACCGTCTGCGTCGCTACCGTTGTGACTGCAGGGGGATGTTGAGTATAATGTTTATTAGGAAAGACGAGATAGTCTAGGATTTGTTCTGGCTTGTCTTGTACTCCAAGTAGATGATTGTACTTCTATATATATGCCCACGAGGCTCAAGCAATACAACAAACTATTCCACCAATCTCCCTCTCTCCCTTCTAACAGAATTGATTGCTTTTTCAAAAAATAGTTGTTTTATTAAAGTACTCCCTCCGTCCCAAAATTCTTGTCTTAGATTTGTCTAGATACGGATGTATCTAAGGGACGGAGGGAGTATACAGAATTTTCAAAAAGTTCTCACACTTTATAGAAGGTTCGGACATTTCCAAAATTGTTTATGTTTTGAATATTTGTTTGCCCCTAAAAAATGTTTTTGAAGTTCAACGCTTTGTTCTGTACTTAAATATTCCCGGTCTTTTTTTATATTACTAATAGTTGTTTGTTCTAGTGGCTAGCGGAAAGAGATCAAGTCTGGCAGGTAGCCAGTTCGACTCTGCTCGAGTTGTTTTCTGTTACGTCGCGCTTTAATATAGGGCGCTTATAGGCGCCGGCGCACCGGCCGAGCGTTTCGGCCGGTCCAGCCCAGACCATCGGATGTGAGCCACACAGCCGTTCGATCCAGGCAAAAAAAGAAAAAACAGATCGCCCCCAACTTCTTCCTTGGGCAGTCGGCCTGGATCCGCATCTCCCGCTCGGGAGCACGGCACCGCACCTCCTGTCCCCTCCGGTGGTCGTCCCCGTCGTCAATCCCCACCCTCGTCGGTCTTCCTCGTCGCCGGCCGAACCCCGCCCTCGCCGGCCGTCCTCGTCGCCGGTCCCCCACCCTCCCGGCCTCGTTGTCGCCTCGACCCATGCAATAGCTCCACCTGTGGTTGCAGCTCTTGACAACGACGGTTGTAGCTCCGCCGCCCTCGCCATTGATGCTCGCTGCAGGAAAATACGTCGATACCGGCCGCGAGTCAATCAACGCCATTTGAATGGATGTAGCAAAAAAATTCACCGGTAGTAGCAAAATCAAACTACGGATGCAGCAAAAACGTCGTCGCCACCTTCGCAAGGTCGCAGCTCCGCCTTACATCGATGTATCAAAAAATTCCAACGGTAGTAGCAAAATCCTGCTGCGGTTGCAGCAAAAACATCATTGTCGTCCTCACGCGGTCGCAGCTCTGCCTGATGGATGTAGCAAAAAGCTTTGCCGGTGGTAGCAAAAATCGGCTACGGTTGAAGCTTTTTTGCGACACCTTGAAGCTTTTTCCCTGTTGGCAGTAGCCAGCCCGTAGCATTGGCACTCAGTGTTTGAAGCTTTTTCCAACGCCGGTTGAAGCTTTATGCGATACCGGATGTAGCCTTTTGTCGTGTTAGTGGTTGGTTCCAGCATCTGTCGCCGCTGGTTGAAGCTTTTCGCCGCATCGGTTGTAGCTTTCCAGAACGCCGGTTATAGCAAAAATGCGATGCAGTTGTAGCAAAAACCAGTTGTGGTTCCAGCTCGCTTGTTGGTTGAAGAAAAAACCAACTGCGGTTCCAGCTTTTGCTTTGGTCGATTGTATCAAAAAAGTGGCTGGTTCCAGCTCCGGCGTCTGCTCCTCGAGGATGCAACCATAGGACTAGGAGGAGGGCAGTTCCAGCATAGGGGGATGGCGGCGCTCGCCGGAGTAGGGTCGACGGAGCCAGCCCGGGGCATCTTGGGGGTGGTTGCTGGCCATGGCTATGACGAAGCAAGCAGCCTCGCCGGTCTAGCTTGGTTGCAGCGGCTGCGGAGGTCGCCGTCATCGGAGTGGAGCCAGATGGGATGGACGGAACGGATGCCACGGCGGTGCTGCGGGGACGCGCGGCCGGCTTGCCGGCGTCGAGCTGAAAATTGGACGAAGGGAGCGAACTCGCCGGCGTGGAAGAGAGAGAACAGATAAGAAACGAACAAGCGGTTGAGAAGATGAAGGAGAAGATAAGGCAACGATTGGGGTGTGGGCCCTATACATACGTGTTGCTCGGGGACAGAAGGACCGCTTGCTCGCGTGGCCGCGACTGGCCGAGCGTTCGGCCGGTGCGCCGTCCCCAAACAGTTCCCTTTAATATACTCTTTTTCGAGAATCTGTCGCGCTTTCATAGAGAAAGACGTTTTACGTCGCTCGTTAAGTAAAAAATAACTCGCTTAGTGCCTGTTGGGCCGGCCCAGTCTAGTCCACAGCCAACAATTCCGTGATTTAGCATGCCACGTCGGCAGTCCCTGTTTGGAAACTCACTCAAGGTTGAAAATAGACCGGGATCATAGAGTTTGGTGTGCTGATTTTCGGGATTTGAAGTTTAGGGTTCGATTTAGCTTTCGTCCACAAATTTAAGGTTTATTTTAGACTTGAAATGCAGTGTACATACACGTTAATGTTCGTACGGTGTGCAATGGGACTCAGGCCAACTCCACTGCGCGACCCCATCCTGTCCGGCCCTGTCCGTTTGGGGCAAAAGGGACAAACGAGGCGGCCCAGCGCGCGACGGCCCGGACCCATCCTGTCCGTTTTGTGTCCGGGCCGACCCATTTCGAGCGCAAACTTGCGCCGGGTTTGGGTCGCGGCGGACACCAAACGGACGCGCCCTCGTCCGCATTGGGGCTGCGTGGCAGGCGGCCACCTACCTTCCACCCGCCCACATCAATGCGCACGGGCGGGTGGCCCCACCTGTCATCCACACATGGAAGGGTCACCGTCCTTCTTTAAGTGGGAAGAGTGGACCAGTCGTCGTCCACACTGCCCCACGCTACCCCGCGACCTCCTCGAAACCCGACAGCCCCAGGCCCCAAACCCTAGCCAAGAACTCGCCGGCCGGCTGCCCGCAGCCATGGGGCTCTGGAACTACGGCCGCAAAGGCAAGCACGACCGCGAGGCCGGCTCCTCGTCAGGGCGTCGCCGCGGCTCAGTGAAGAAGGAGGAGCCGGCCTCGCCATCGCCGTCGCCACCACGCCGGCCCCCCTCGCTGCCCGCGTTCTCCATCGTACCCGCATCCGCCGGCGAGCGTGACCGGCACTACATCCGCGCTTCGGTGTGCCGCCGTTATTGGGAGACGAGGACGCCGATCCCCTGGAGCGATGCCCACCTTCCCAACAACTGGCATTTGTCGGCCGACCGCGTGCCGATCCCGCCGGTCCCGGTGACTGGCCGTGCGCGCCGCCAGGAGATCGAGCGCCGCCGCCGCCTCCTCCCGGACGACCTCTACTACGACCCCAGGTACGCCCCGACTCGCCATTGTGGGACACCTGGTTCCGCGATGAGCACGACACGCGCCGGGCCTCCTATTTCGCCGGCACGTCGACGGGGCCACGGCGGCCATGCCCAGAGCGCCGAGCGGCTGCTCCCCAGGAGCGCGGGCGTAGGCTGGTGCGCGGCCTCACGCCCACGCCGTCACCATCGCCATCTCCATCGCCACCCCCACCTCCTCGCATGACGGCGGACGAGGAAGCCCGTCTCGTGCAGCGTTCATGGAGGACTCCATGCGCACGCACGATGAGCGGCAATGGGACGGCTTGGAGGAGGCCATGGCACTGTCTGCCGCCGGCGACGTGGCCTTCCCGGAGCTGCAGACGGCGGCCTTGACGGAGGAGAGGAGGGAGGACGCCATGGAGGAGGAGCCGTCGGCCGCCTTCCAGCAGCTGGTGGGCACGGGGTGGGCCTGGTCCTGCACTGCTCCGGAGATGGCCTCCGGCGTGGGCGTGGACTGGCGCGCCACTCCGCCGCAGTCACCGGAGCGGGAGGCGTCGCCACGGGAGGAGGTGTTGCAGGCACCTCCCGCCGTCCAGCCCGCCCCCGTCCACCACGCACCGCCGTCCCACCTGTGGACGCCGCCGAAATATGTCGACCTCGTCAGCGACGATGACGACAACGGTGGCCGCTGAAGAGGGCCACGGCGATGGCAACGACGGGCACGGGCAGGAGCGCGCCGGCGGTGACCTTTTTTTACTTTTTATGTTTAATTATTAATGTGACGAAACTGGGCCGTTTTGTGGCCATGGACCCCCCTAACTAAGTTTTATCTTTATTAAACTGCATTTATTTACTTTTTAGTCATTTTTTATGCTTTTCTTTTTTTATTGCTTTAACTGACACGGACGTGATTTGGGGTGCGGCCGTGCGGTGGGCGCACGCACGACCCACCGGACACAGCCGGACACGGGCGAACCCATCGGCGCCCCAAAGGGACAAAATCCGGCCAATCCGGACGTCCGTTTGGGGTCGTGCGGTGGAGTTGGCCTCACTCACTATCTGGGTCACCGGCCAACATGTGACTCGGTGCGTCGGTGCTTGAATCTAGATGGATGATTTACCGTAGGTAGGGCCAACTCCACCACGCGACCCCAAACGGACGTCTATTTTGTCCGGATTCTGTCCGTTTGGGTAGGGCAACGGAGTCGTGTCCGAGCAGTTTCCGGGATGCGGTGGCCGTGCGCCCAGCGCGCGGACGCATCCCGGCCGCATCCTGTCCGCGTATATTTTTCTTTCCATGTCCTTAACATTTTTTTCATCATTTTTGGTACATGAAAATACATCATCACATTTTGACTAGTAAAGTGAGACCAAAGAAAACAAGAACCACAAGAATACATTTTAGAAGATACCCAACTTCCATAAATGCTCCCATGAGTTGGGTTAGGGCCTTCTCGATGCACTCATTGTTGATCTGTGGAGGAGGCTCGATCTTGCATCCTCCTTTCTTCAAGCTTAAAGAAGTCGATGTTGCTTCCTCACACCTAGTCTCGTGTCTAGCCTCTAATCTAGCAACAAGTGCACGTGTCTCATCTACAGCCTCTATGCTAGCTAAAAATGCACGAACATGTACTAAATTTCGCTCTATCAATATATCGATGTACTCTTCTTCCCAATACCAAAACTTGCATCCATTCTACACAATATAATTTGAAGTTAGCACAACTAGTCTAATCCGAGAGCACAAACCGAAGCTAAAAAGAGCACATACCCCATCGTTTAAGAACTTGATGAACACCCATCCGGGATGTTCCGGCGTTGTAGACACGCGGCGCACGACCATTCTTGGGCAGTGGTCGCACTTAATGAGTGGCAACGGTGCGCCGACGAGCTTTTGGGCAAGCACCGAGCCCGGCCGGGCGCCATTCGCGTATCTGTCGGCGGACCACCGACGGTGCAGATCCGAGCGGCTAGAGGAGGAGCCACTGCCTGCAAGTGGCCTTGCGGCCCTGCCAGGGCCTTCCGGCGAGGTGCCCGGCCAGTCCATGGCTCAGCCCAGCCTCCCACAGCCGGGTGAGCTCAAGACCGACCGGATCCGCCCCAAATCCGGCCGGCGGGTGCGCAAATCAGGTGGCCGTGGTTGGGTAGCTCGGTGGCGCAGAGGGGAAGGGGCTGGGCGAGCGCGCGTCCGAGTAACACGGCTGCAATGGTAGAGGCCACTAGTAGAAAAAGGGTCAAACGTGCAGCACATTAGTGCCGGTTTGTATTAGAGCCGGCACTAATGTATACATTAGTGCCGGTTCCAACGACTAGCCGGGCCGCTCTCATTAGTACCGGTTCGTGGCTAACCTTTAGCACCGGTTCGTGCCACGAACCGGTACTAATGAGGGTGGTGGCAGGATGTTGTCAGTCTGGGCCCCCTCCAGCACCTTTAGTACCGGTTCGTGCCACGAACCGGTACTATAGGTCGACGTACATAAACCCTTCGTCCACCCGAGCCACTCTGTTCTTCCCCTTTCCCCTCACTTCTCCTCTGTTCTTCCCCTTTCCCCTCGAGCTCCTCACAAATTTTGTCCAAAATTTGTCAAGATTTGAAGGCCCCCATCCATTCAAATGATCACAAAGGTTAGCAACTTTGTCCTTTCAACTCTCATTGCTAGATTAGCACTTCCCATGCTTTGTATAGTTACTAATTTGTGAGTTTAGTAATTTGGGAGGAAATACATATATGTGCTAGTATTTGATTTATATGCAATTTGAGGTCAAAAATAACACTTAGTTTGCATATGTAGGTGTGGTTTACTTAGTGCCTTCTAAATCTCCGTCGTAACCACCATCGATCGCCCGCACCGTCCCGTCACCGGCACCACCTTGTGGTGAGCCTCTTGTTCATGTAATTTTATATAAAAAATTGATGTTTGTGTGATTTGGATATATAGTTAATCATGTAATAATTATCTTACCCGTACGTTGTTTGTTATACATAGTGCCGTGGTTTTGATATCCGTCCCCGTCGGCCCTCGTCCTTGTTATGATTCGGATGTGGTATATTCTCTTTTAAAACTATTAGTTGCATTTCGTGTTTATGACAAATTATGCCCATCAAGTTGACATAGATATTTTTATCTAGGAGGTATGTGAACCGGAAATTCCAACCGACCCTATTGTCGAGAGGTTAAATTTAGTTGAAAGAGAAAACGAGTACTTGAAAGAAAAATTGAAAAGAATTGAGGGGAGAAGATGGAATTGGAGTTGCATGTTGCCGATGTCGTCGATGATCACAAGATCAAGATGGAGAAAATGCGCTTGAAGAATAGAAAGATTAGAAAATATGCCATCGATAGTGAGGCTTGGTATCATTATGCTGTTGGATCAATTGTTACCTTAGTTGTGATCTTGATCGCATTTGTTGTTGCATTTAAATGCTTTAGCTAGAGAGTTATTTGTTTGTTGCATTTAAGTGTTGTATGAACTTTATGTATGAACTTGTATTAATTTGGTCTATTCGGTGTTGTGTAATGAAGATGAGCCGGCAATGGATGTACGATGACCGATGCTCTCCCCAGTTCGTTGAGGGCGTGCATACTTTTCTGCTTGCGGCTGAGGCAAACAAGTGGTGGGATGGTTTTATGCCTTGTCCATGTGCTGTCTGTAAGAATGATCGCAATTACTCTACGTCAAGAACCATTCACGTCCACCTGTTTGAGTCCGGTTTCATGCCCCACTATAATGTTTGGACCAAGCACGGAGAAAGAGGGGTTATGATGGAAGACAATGAAGAAGAAGAGGACGACGACAGCTATCCTGGCCATGGGTTCCCTGAATACGATGATACAACAATGGGGGAAGAAGCTGAGCCGGTAATGCGGGAAGAAGCTGAGCCGGCAATGCGGGAAGAAGCTGAAGAAGAGGCATCAGATGAGCCTGTTGATGATCTAGGTCGGGCCATTGCCGATGCAAAGAGAAACTGCGCAAGTGATTTGGAGAAGAAGAAGTTGCAACGCATGTTAGAGGATCACAAAAAATTGTTGTACCCGAATTGCGTAGGTGACAAGAAAAAGCTGGGCACCACACTGGAATTGCTGCAATGGAATGCAGAGAATGGTGTATCTGACAAGGGATTTGGAAAGTTGCTGGTAATGATAAAGGATATGCTTCCAAAGGACAACGAATTGCCCAAGAGTACGTATGAAGCTAAGAAGGCTGTCTGCCCTCTAGGGTTAGAGGTGCAGAAGATACATGCATGCCCTAATGATTGCATCCTCTACCGCAGTGAGTACGAGGATTTGAACGCTTGCCCGGTATGTGGTGCATTGCGCTATAAGATCAGCCGCGATGAGCCTGGTGATGTCGAGGGCGAGCACCCCAGGAAGAAGATTCCTGCCAAGGTGATGTCGTATTCTCCTATAATACCACGGTTGAAACGTTTGTTCCAAAACAAAGAACATGCCAAGGCGATGCGATGGCACAGAGAAGGCCGTAAGAAAGACGGAAAGTTGAGAGTACCCGCTGACGGGTCGCAGTGGAGAAAAATCGAAAGAAAGTACGGGAAGGAGTTTGCAGATGACGCAAGGAGCGTATGGTTTGGTCTAAGCGCAGATGGCATTAATCCTTTTGGGGAGCAGAGCAGCAACCATAGCACCTGGCCTGTGACTCTATGTTTGTATAACCTTCCTCCTTGGTTGTGCATGAAGCAGAAGTTCATTATGATGCCAGTGCTCATCCAAGGCCCTAAGCAACCCGGCAACGACATTGATGTGTACCTAAGGCCATTAGTTGAAGAACTCTTACAACTGTGGAATGGAACAGGTGTACGTGCGTGGGATGAGCACATGGGGAAAGAATTTGACCTCAAGGCGTTGCTGTTCGTGACCATCAATGATTGGCCTGCTCTCAGTAACCTTTCAGGACAGACAAACAAGGGATACCGCGGATGCACGCACTGTTTGGATGATACCGACAACATATATTTGAATAGTTGTAAGAAGAATGTGTACCTGGGACATCGTCGATTTCTTCCGAGCAGGCATCCCGTAAGAAAGAAAGGCAAGCATTTCAAAGGTGAGGCGGATCACCGGACGAAGCCTCGCCACCGTACTGGTGCTGATGTACATGATATGGTCAAGGATTTGAAGGTGAAATTTGGAAAGGGTCCTGGCGGACAACCTATTCCGAAGGACCCGGACGGTCGCGCACCCATGTGGAAGAAGAAATCTATATTTTGGGACCTGCCATATTGGAAAGACCTAGAGGTCCGCTCCGCAATCGACGTGATGCACATGACGAAGAATCTTTGCGTGACCCTGCTTGGCTTCTTGGGCGTGTATGGGAAGACAAAAGATACACCTGAGGCACGGGAGGACCAGCAACGTATGCACGGAGAAGACGGCATACATCAGGGTCATGCAAGCTACGCTCTTACCAAAGAAGGGAAGGAAATCTTCTTTGAATGCCTGCTCAGTATTAAGGTACCGTCTGGCTTCTCGTCGAATATAAAGGGAATAATAAACATGGCAGAGAAAAAGTTCCAGAACCTAAAGTCTCATGACTGCCACGTGATTATGACGCAACTGCTTCCGGTTGCATTGAGGGGGCTTCTACCGAAAAACGTTCGATTAGCCATTGTGAAGCTATGTGCATTTCTCAATGCAATCTCTCAGAAGGTAATCGATCCAGAAATCATACCAAGGTTACAGAATGATTTGGTGCAATGTCTTGTCAGTTTCGAGTTGGTGTTCCCACCATCCTTCTTCAACATCATGACGCACGTCCTAGTTCACCTATGCGAAGAGATTAATGTTTTGGGTCCTGTATTTCTACACAATATGTTCCCCTTTGAGAGGTTCATGGGAGTCTTAAAGAAATATGTTCATAACCGTGCTAGGCCAGAAGGAAGCATCTCCAAGGGCCATCAAAAATGAGGAGGTCATTGAGTTTTGTATTGACTTTTATTCCTGACCTTAAGCCGATTGGTGTTCCTGAATCGCGGCATAAGGGCAGACTGGATGGAAAAGGCACGCTAGGAGGGGAACAAATAATATGTATGGACGGACATTCTCTCACTGAAGCACACTACACAGTTCTACAGAATTCCATCTTGGTGGCTCCGTATATGGATGAACACAAGAATTTGCTACGCTCCAAACACCCGGAGCGGTCTGATGAGTGGATTACACGTGAACAAACCAGGAGTTTCACCAACTGGTTGCAGACACGTACCATGCATGACACCTCTATTGAAGATGACCTGTACTTGCTGTCCCAGTTACCATCTTCGAATATAATGACTTTCAAAGGGTACGAGATAAATGGTAATACATTTTACACGATCTCCCAAGATAAGAAGAGCACCAACCAAAACAGTGGTGTCCGCTTTGATGCAGAAACCAAGACGGGAAAGGAAACATATTATGGTTATATACAAGACATATGGGAACTTGACTATCGACGTGGTTTAAAGGTCCCTTTGTTTCAGTGCAAATGGGTCAATATGACACGAGGCGGGGTAACGGAAGACCCGCAGTACGGAATGACAACAGTGGATCTCAACAATCTTGCGTATGCAGATGAACCATTCTTCCTAGCCAATGATGTGGCACAGGTTTTCTATGTGAAGGACATGTCTACCAAGCCAAGAAAAAGAAAAGATAAGGAAGCGAATGCATCGTACGATGAGCCAAAGCGGCACATAGTTCTTTCTGGGAAGAGAAACATCGTGGGAGTGGATGACAAGACAGACAAGTCAGAAGATTATGAAAAGTTTGATGAAATTGCTCCATTCACAGTGAATATTGACCCAAGCATCCCGTTAAATGATGAAGATTTTCCATGGTTACGGCGCAAAGGGACACACGCGAAGAAAAAGTTTCACACCCAAAGATCTGGGATGTGATCGGCTTCACTATCATCACTTTCTTCTGTGTTTCACACCCAGGAGGGAATGTCTGTAATAGTTAGGGTAGTTATGTGTTTTGGCATTTGAAACGCGAAGAAATTTTATGTGCAAACAAATTCTTTTCATGCATTTACTGATTTTTTTTCCAGCTAGCTAAATGACCCTGAAATTGAAAAGCAATTCAAATGAACTCAGAAAAGGTTGAAAGTTGGCATGGTATCATAATTTCATACAAATAGCATGTGCAAGAAAGTAGAGAGGGTTACGGCAAAAACTGGATGCACTTCGTGTACAAAATGGACAATCTCTTTCGAAGTATCAGGGTTTCCGACGAAAACCGAACTGTTACAAAGGCATTTCATTTTTTAAATAACCTAAGCATTACTAAATTGAATATAATGATAAAACACACTAATATTAAACATAAGAAAAAAGAATCACTGAAAAAACTTTTTTCAAAGTTAAGTTATTCACAAACTAGTGATTCACACAAATTTCAAATAATTCAAAATTTAAACTATTCAAATTTGAAATCTATCGGCACTAACGGAAAGTTTGTAATTTTTTGTACCTAAAGCAAAAATATTCACAAAGAAACTCTAAATACAGCAAAAAAACTCAAAAATAAATAAAACAAAAATAAATAAATCAAAAAAAAGAAAATAAAAAAGCCCGCCTACTGCGTCCTAGCGGCCTGCATACGACTAGAAAGCCAACCTGTAATTGGGCCAGGATGCAGGCCCGCAAGCCGAGTAGGTCCACAGGCAGAGTAGGAGAGGTAGGCCCTGAAGGCCTGCTATTGAGAGGAGTTCAATGCAGTGCCCGCGCCGGGGCTTATAAACTGGTCCTGGCACTCCTAAACTAGCGAGGTGGGACTAAACTTCTGCGCCCCTCGCCTGCCAGCGCAACCCCTTTAGTACCGGGTCGTGGCACAAACCGGTACTAAAGGGGGGGCCTTTAGTACCGGTTTGTGCCACCACCCGGTACTAAAGGGGGTCGCTTCCCGCCGCTTGGCCTGGCCAAAACAGACCTTTAGTACCGGTTGGTGGCTCCAACCGGTACTAAAGGTGCCTTCTATATAAAAAAAACACTTCAAAATTTCGTCAGTTTCTCATCTCTCCCTCTGCTTCTTCTCCTCTGCACCGTCGCCCGCCGCCCCCGCCGTCTCCATATCCCTCGACGCCGCCCCGGCCCGTCGCCGCCCCCGTCGCCGCCCCGTCCCCGTCGTCGCCGCCCCGTCGTCGCCGCCCCCGTCGCCGCCCCCGTCGCCGCCCCGTCCCCGTCGTCGCCGCCCCGTCCCCATCGTCGCCGCCCCGTCGCCGCCCCCGTCGCCGCCCCGGCCCGTACGTCCCCGTCCCCGTCGTCGCCGCGCCCGTGGCCGTCCCCGTCGCCGCGCGCCCCCCGTCGCCTCCCGCCTCGCCGGCCGGTGAGCGCGCACACACACACATACATTTTTAGTTATAGATTTTTCTGTTTTTAAGAAATTGTTAGACATTTTTCTGTTTTTTAGAAATAGTTAGATAGAATTGTTAGAATTGTTAGAAATGTTATAAATTGTTAGAAATTTTTCTGTTTTTTAATTATAGAAATAGTTATAAAAAAGTTAGAATTGTTAGAAATTTTTCTGTTTTTTAGTTATAGAAATAGTTATAAAAATGTTAGTTATATATATAGAAATGTTATAATTTTTTTTGTTTTTTAGTTATAGAAATATTAGAAATGTTATAGAAATGTTAGTTATATATAGCATTGTTAGAAATGTTATAGAAATGTTAGTTATATAGAAATGTTAGAAATTTTAGTTATCAAAATCCAATCATTAAAAAAATGTTACTTTTTGCGGGCATATAGCTAGTATTTGTTCTCGACGATGCCCGGCCCGCATCCTTGCCGTCGACCCGTCCGCGATGACGTCCAGCCGACCCATGTCCGGGACTGGGCTCCGCCGGGCTGGCACTGGGAGGTGCTGCTTGGAGGGGCGCACCGCTTGACGAGGAACCCGGTCGCGGGTCCCGTCGTCGACCCTGATCTCGTTTGGTGGCGTTCGCGTGGGCTAGTTTCGGTGCGGAGGGACCCGGCCCCGCCGGAGGTGGTACGTCGCCGTGTCAGGGAGGAGGACGAGCACATCCATCGCTACATGGTTGCGTTAGAGGGCGGCAGGTTCTCCAATACGTGGCAGTATCTTCGGGGATCTCACTTCAGCTATGATCCTGTGAGGGTTCCTTCTCTTTGGGTGTCCACCGCCCGCGCCGGAGGAACCGCGAGTGTCCTAGATTCTTCTGTAGTATTCGATCTTTATTAGCTAATAGCCAGTGATGTACTATTCAATATTATATATTATTTGAGACGATGTATTCGAGATTATATCTATTATTCTGGACGATGTATTCGAGATTATATCTATTATTCGAGATTTGAATACTAAATTGTTTTATATTTCTTTTGGATTAGTTAAACAAAAGCTATGGCAGGCAATACCGTCAGAGAGGGAGAACAGACCATGTTCGATATGATACGCGGGGCAGATGATAATCAGAATGAAGAAGATTATGACGGCTCCGAATTTCTAAACAACACCGGAGAGGGTGATATGATATTCGATCGCGACGAAGTCATGAACTATGATTATGACGATGACGAAGAACATGTTGATCTTGAAACAACAAACACCGACGAGGTATATATATTTATATAAGCAGGCATCTGGTGATCATCACATGTTTTAAATGACTTGAAGATATATTAACGAATCAATCTTTGTTCTTTCAGCCATCCGGATCGAGCAAATCTTCAGGCAAAAGGACGAAACGAGGCCCGAACAAAAAGTTGAAGCCGGGCGTAAAGTACAATATCGAGGCATGCGGCCCTACTGGCAAACCATTAGCGCCTAAGAAGATTGCGGACAAGTTCGTTCGTCAGTGCGGAGTTCTTGTGAAGGACCAACTCCCGATCAAACTTCAAGAATGGAGAGCGCCAGCAAAGCCACGTCCAGATGTTACTTATGTCGACAAGAATCAAAAAGATCTGCTTTGGGATACTCTCATGGAACATTTCACCCTACTAGACCATTCCACAGAAGCAGATGTGCAGAAAGTCAAAGAGGCTGCTCTTAGGATGATGGCGACTGCATTCAAGAACTACAAGAATGGTGAATGGAACAAGTACGTCAACGGAGGAAGGAAGACTCCAGTATTCAAGGGAACACTGGAGAACCAACGTGATCATTGGGACGATTTCGTGAAATTCAAGGATTCGGAATTAGCTAAGGAACAGTCGAGAATAAACAAGAAGAATGCCGAAAAAAGGATAAGTTCCATAAGCTGGGGCCAGGTGGCTATGCGGTGGCAATGCCTAAGTGGGATAAGTCTGAGAAAGAGATGGAGGATGCAGGTGTCACTCCGGCTACTAAGAGCTGGCCCCCCAGGGTCAGGACTTGGTTCTATGCGCATGGGGGGGAGTTGGACCGGGAGACAGGCAATGTTTCGACGAGGGCAAGTCTGAAGGGAGCCGACGATGCGATACTTGTTGCAATAGAAGAGGCACGAACGGGGGTGTTCCAGCCCAACAGAGAGAACGACGAGCTTACGCGTGCCCTGGGAAATCCTGAACACCCGGGAAGAACACGAGGCAAGGGCGCTCTGCCGTGGTATGAGGGGTTTTCAGACTGGAACAACGACTACAGAACCCGTGCGAGAAAGAAGATTGCGGAGGAGAAGAAGAGGAAGATGGAGGAGGAGCAGAGGAAGCGGGACTATGAACGCCTTCAAGGCCTAGAAGCAAGTCAAGCGGAATTGGCAGTCAAATTCCAGCGGCAGCAGGAGCAGATCGACTCACTTACCCATCAAAGGGGGTCTCAGCAGCTGCAGCAGCTAGCGGATGATCCAGCATTGGATAGCACCGGCCCATCCATGCCGAGAAGCAGCGCAGGTTCCGTCCCGGACGACCCAATGCTGGGTAGATACCCCGTGGATGACATCACGGAGAACACTAACTGCGAGCTACACGTCAAAATGAAGAACATATCCATGAAGGTGGCGGACGGCTGTGCTTTCACAAATCCCCCCGAGGCAACCTTCCATTGCAACCCGATTCCAGCGGGCTATGCTCGTGTCTTGGTTGATGAGGTGGTGGACCCACCATATTCGGGGCTACAGCTTGACATTGCTGGAGGTGACGGCGAGCGCTTTCTCGGAGAGGCCAAACATCGTATCATCCTATGGAAAAAGGATTGCATCATCTTTCCAAGGCCATCGACACCGTGTCACCCGAGTCCTCATCGAAGTCCGCCACCGAGTCAGCAGACTCCCGCTCCTCCAAGTTCGGCAAAGTGTCAGGACAATCCTCCTCCTCCAAGTCCGGCAAAGTGTCAAGACAATCGTCCTCCTCCAAGTCCGCCACAGCGTCAGACATCCACTCCTCCTCCAAGTCCGGCACAACCTCAGGCCACTCCTCGTCCAACTCAGTCCCGTCAGCCGTCTCCGCCGCCTCAGCAATCGCAGAAGAGACACCCCGCAGCTATGGTGCGTAGCGGTACGAGTCGAGGTAGTACAGGAAGTACAGGCGGAGGCAAGCGATATAAATATGGTCCAAGCCTCAAGCCTCTTCCGCAGAGGTCTTATGACAGGTCCGAGGAGGAAATCACAGCCATATCGAAGGCCGAGGTGGAAGCCCATTTTGCACCGAAACCGCCACCGCCGCCAAGGGAGAAAGTGCCTGAGGAAACGATTGACCACTTCATTCGTATGGCTCAACCACCAGCTTCCAAGCCTGTTGACACAGACTATGAGCGCCACATCAGGAAGTTAAATCGAGCACGTCTACAAAGGGAGGCGAGCACGTCTACATCGGGATCGAGCAAACAAGAAGCAGCTGCCAAAAAATGCGGGAAAACCATTCCCCAGCTGGGAGAACAGGCGGCGCAATTGATCCCCTCGCTTGTTGTGCCAACAACAGGTGACAGTACGCGCCCCCAATATTATTGTGGGCAAACAGTGCATGTTCCCGAGGTGGGCAATGTGGTAATAACGGAGGAGCATATAATGCAGGCTGAAGTTCTCAACATCACTGTTGGACAACTCCTCGAGATTGAGCCCATGCCTTTGCTTAGAGAGGATGAAGTAAAACGGAAATATGTCCGGGGCCAACCTTTGGTCGCGCCAGACAAGGTCAAGAACCTCCCAACGAGAATGTATGAATTGCATCAATGGTACATAAACATGACCAAGATTTCAGATCGAGTGTCCCTCATGGTGAATGTCAAGAAGGACCATTACTACCATGAGAAAGCTGGGTCCGTTGAGTATTTAGAACTGTTTTAGTTATACAATCAAGACGCACTCGACAAATCTATCGTCAGTTGCTATTGTCTGTAAGTGATCTCTTTCTATAATTTAAGTCTCAAGCTAGCTGTAGTGATCCTTTTGATCAATCATTACCTGTAATTATCCTCACTATATTCTTTTCTGTGGTATTATGCAGGATGAAGATATATGAAATGAGAAAAGTTGGACGCTTTGGCATTGGGTTCATTGACCCAAACACCGTTAATGAATACACATGGAAGATAAATGAACATCATGCAAAGGAAGTAGAGGACAGCATGCTAGAGTTCTTGAAGCGCCTCAAATACAAAGAAGATATACTACTTCCTTACCACTTTGGGTGAGTCACACTGTCTTGTACTACAAATTCTCTGTTTTTGCCTACTAGCTAGCTACATGTTTTTGCTTACATATGCCCGCTTAACTAAGACATGTAAACGTGTGTGCATGCAGATTTCACTGGGTCTTGTGTATCATTAAAGTTGACGCCAGAACAGTTGAAATACTGGACTCACTAATCTCAAAAAACACTGACTTTAACATCTTGTATCGGATAGTCAACAGGTAATTTCAATCATTATTAACTATATATCTCGGCCTATTTAGTTTGTCATTTCATAATATGAACTATTTAATAACCCCTTTATTCATTTTCTTTGTCGGCGGGCAGGGCTTGGGCAAGATTCATCAGCGTCACGGAAGGTGAATGGAAACAAAAGCTTCAATGGTTTCGACCCAAGGTAAGTAATTAAGCAGTACTAGCTAGCTAGCTAGCTGCCATCTCTTTAATTATCATGCTTGATTAATTTTTATCTGATCAAATTCCATTCTCGTAAAGGCCCTGAAGCAGGCGCAGGGGACTGATCTGTGTGCATTCTGCGTTTGCGAGAACATTCGCATGATGGCGTCCGAAAGGAGCAGATCTCAAAGACAGCAATGGGTACGCTTGTCAGAACACTATTCACAATTTTTACACCATTATCGATATCTAGCTAGTCACACAACTAATACACATGCATATTGATCTCCTTCTTAACAGTTCAAAGAGGTGCGGAAGAAGCTCATAGAAACGGAGCGCGTAGAAGCACTTCAAGAGGAAATAGCGGGATTTTTGCTCGACCAGGTCATAAATCCGAATGCAGAATTCTATTACCCGCTACCGCCCCCATGAAAACCACTTTCAATTGTCATCGTGCTCCGAAGGCACCAATTAGGCTAATGCCACTGGCTCCGAAGGCAACATTCATATGTAGGAGAAATTGTATATAGCTATACATGTGTCTATGTGTGAATTAATTAATATGGTGGTTTAATTTGTGAGACATTGATCTGATATATATATGCATGATTGGTTCTACTAGAAATTCTATATATATATATATATATATATATATATATATATATATATATATATATATATATGCATAACGTGTACAATGTGTAGTATCGTAAAATACCAGCAAACAAAAAAGAATTAAAATGGAAACACAAAATTAAATGAAAAAGAAATCATAAAACTAAAAACCCCTCAAACCTTATAGTACCGTTTGGTCTTACCAACCGGTACTAAAGGGCTCCAGGTCCCCGGAGCTGGCTCGTGCCACGTGATTGCCCTTTAGCACCGGTTCGTGCTGAACTGGTACTAAAGGGGGGGGGGCTTTAGTGACCACAAATTAGTGCCGGTTATGTAACCGACACTATAGAGCCTTACAAACCGGTGCTAATGCCCGGTTCTGCACTAGTGGGCGACGGCGGCGGCAGCGAGGGCAAGAGTGGAGAAGAGTGGAGTGGGGTGCGGCCGGAGGGAGGGAGGGGGGCGGATAGAAAAAGGCCCGCCTTGTGCCACCGACGGGCGGGCCAGGGGAGGACACGCGCAGACGGGCGGCGTGTCCGCGTTGTGTCCGTTTCACCCCAAAAGCGGCGCAAACTTGGGGCGGGGATGGGTCGAAAGCGGACACAAAACGGACAAAAGTCCGTTTGCTCCCGCGCACTGGGCCGCCCGGTTTGTCCCTTTTACCCCAAACGGACGGGGCCGGACAGGATGGGGTCGCGCGGTGGAGTTGGCCTCACGGCAACAAATCCTCTACCATCATGAAGGGATGTCACGAAGCTACAGTGCAATCCCAGTGCAAAGCGAAGAAGGGATGTCACAGGCACTGTAGCAAAGACACTGTGCGCAGTTACTGTTCATAGAAAATAAAATCTGAAATTAATTTTATTGCATCATAATTTTGTTTGTATGTAATTTTTGTAAATGTATACAGTAGATTTGTAATTTGCAAATTAATTCTAGTCATTTTAGGCTTAATAATATGGATGTAAAGAAGGGATGTCAGGATACTGTAGCTTCTCTGACATCCCTTCGTGATGTTAGAGGATCTTGTTCCCCTCACTCACTGCTTGGGTCACCGGCCAACAAGCATTGCTGTCCTCCAACGACAATCATTAATTTATTCAAACTTTCAAAATCACACAAAACCGCATCCAAATAGCGAAGCTTTTGAGGAGTCTGGAGTCCGGACGTCCCCTATGTCGGACTTCGATAACACACACCCACCTAGAACTCATCTCTCTCTGAGTCTGCCCCTGCCTGACCACATTCACTCCCACTTACTTGCATTCATGGAGAAGCAACAACCAAGACAAAAGCCTACTCTGGCTTTAAAGTCAGCCAACCTTCTCCTCCACAAACCCTACCCGCACAATTCTCATCCTCTCTTGATCCACTAGCCGCCACACATCACCACAACTCTGACCGCCGTGATGGCCAAGAAGTGAGACGTTGAGAAGTGGTCGCTGGCTAGCGACTCTAGATTCAGGGGCCGCTCCCTAAACTAGCCGCCGCTTTGGGTGTTGAGGGAGAAGGTGCAGACGTTTGAGGAGGGGGAGGATCGTCGTTATGCGCTAGAGGTTGCGGAGGGGGGTCCAGCCCTCGATGAGCATCCAGATTGGAATACAAAAACACACCTCATTGTGTGGGATATTCAGTGCTACGTCTCGAGCTTGCGTTGGTTTTCCCCGAAGAGGAGAGGATGATGCAGCACAGTAGTGTAAGTATTTCCCTCAGTTTTGAGAACCAAGGTATCAATCCAGTAGGAGGTCACGCGCAAGTCCCTCGTACCTGCACAAAACGATAGCTACTCGCAACCAACGCGATTAGGGGTTGTCGATCCCTTCACGGTCACTTACGAGAGTGAGATCTGATAGAGATAATATTTTTGGTATTTTTGGTATAAAGATGCAAAGTAAAAGGTAAAAGCAAAGTAAGTAAATAAAGTGATGGAGATTGATATGATGAGAATAGACCCGGGGGCCATAGGTTTCATTAGTGGCTTCTCTCAAGAGCATAAATATTCTACGGTGGGTGAACAAATTACTGTTGAGCAATTGATAGAATTGAGCATAATTATGAGGTTATCTAGGTATGATCATGTATATAGGCATCACGCCCGTGACAAGTAGATCGAAATGATTCTGCATCTACTACTATTACTCCACTCATCGACCGCTATCCAGCATGCATCTAGAGTATTAAGTTAAAAACAGAGTAACGCCTTAAGCAAGATGACATGATGTAGAGGAATAAATTCATGCAATATGATAAATACCCCATCTTGTTATCCTCGATGGCAACAATACAATACGTGCCTTGCAACCCTTTCTGTCACTGGGTAAGGACACCGCAAGATTGAACCCAAAGCCATGCACTTCTCCCATTGCAAGAACTACCAATCTAGTTGGCCAAACCAAATGGATAATTAGAAGAGACTTGCAAAGATAACTCGATCATACATAAAAGAATTCAGAAAAGATTCAAATATTATTCATAGATAAGCTGAATCATAAACCCACACACTACTAGAAAAACCGCTACTAACGGCGCACCTAATTTGGCCATTAATGGCGCATCACTGGTGCGCCATTACTAGAACGCCATTAGTAACTTTTACTAATGGCGCACCACTGGTGCGCCATTAGTATCTGGTATACTAATGGCGCACCACTGGTGCGCCATTAGTATAGGCCACGGTGTACCATTAGGTGCTTTGGCATACTAATGGCGCACTACAACGGGATGCGCCATTAGTAACCGCGGCATACTAATGGCGCACTGTCCAGTGATGCGCCATTAGTATGCTTTGTCATACTAATGGCGCACTGTCATGTGATGCGCCATTAGTATGAATATTAGGTTTTTTTATTTTTTATTTTCTGTTTTTTGCACAGGTTACAAAATGTATAATTTGACAAAATATAGACAGCACACATCAACAACAGATTCATCGAATACAATAGAAGATTAGTCTTTGAATACAATTCATCATATTAGTCTCCGAATACAATTCATCATATTAGTCTCCGAATTGAAAAGACCGAACAAAGATAGAACATTATATTACAAGTCTTGAGACCGCGAGTAGCGAGTTTGTCTTCACATTACAAGTCGATATCGATCATCTAAACTACCATCACATAGAAGAGAGCTGCGGTCATCACGATGAGCATCATCACGATGAAACTCGTCTTCATCCGGTTCCTCCAACGCTCCCTCCCCTCTCCCGCTAGATAGCGGGCATATCTAGATTCGGCCTCGGCCCTAGTGGTGTACCCTTTGTAACTGTTACCGCTGAATCGGTGAACCTATCTCCGACACTCCTCCCAGTCATCGTAGACTCTGGGAACCTTACCCTTGTACACGACATACGTCGGCATCTCTATGCACTAGCCAAACGAAACGTTAGTACCAATTCACAGACGATACATAAGCAATATATAAGTATGCAACAGAACGATCGGAAGAGAAAAGCAAGACATTAATAGCATCGATTACATCTAAGTTGAACGACTCTCGAAACCAAAGAGACATACTACAAGTTCATTAAAGTTTAATTACAACATGAGCCAATCGATGTTTCAGAACACTGCTTTCGACTCGACTCGACTCACTGCTTTCGACTCGACTCAAGGGACCGGAGCATGGATGAAGCCGCCGTCTACCGTGGGAGTCATGAAATAATGGTCGTTGTCAGCCTGCATTTGTAGCATTGTGTCGATGTCACTGTTGGACGGTTGATTGTTGAGGTAGAACTGTCCTGAGGTACGAAGGACATCTTGATGGATGATTTCCGCAAACTCCGACTGGATGCGAAAGAATTCTTGTCGGAGGTCCGCGTCCTGGATTGCCAACACGCTCTTTGCCCAATCTTTGAGTTTACTCGGTAGCAGAAGTTGATGATGGTCCCGTACGATCGCCCGCATGTGATGGATGGCGTAGTAGGCACCCTTCTGACCGCCAGGCGGCTGCTTGACGCAGCAAAACGTCGTATTGTGGGAGAACACGTGCTTGCCGTACTTACGAATAGGCTTGGTGAAGGTGCCTCCAGATTTGGCGTAGCCGGGGAGAACATCATCAAGAACCTTCTTGACATTTGTGTAGTCTACGTTCGACTGACGGTCCGGGTCGAAATACGTGGCCATGGAATATTTGGGGCTTAGGAGGATGAGCGTGCAACGTGTGTCACTGCAGAAAACACGGAATGTTAAAAGAAAAACGATCGAAATGTAAGAATTCATATGTTACGGGCCGGTTGAGGGGAGGACTTACTCGGGAAAGTAAGGCATGAGGAAGTTATCCTTATCTTGGTTTGCCAGAATGACGCCTTCGAGGTAAGAACTCGCGACTTGCCGGTCCCCAGCGCTGCCCAAGATCTTGGCACGCATGTAGAAGGGGTCGACTATCACGATGTCCGGGGTCTTGTCGCGAATGATCCGCATCTCCATACTCAGCGAAAATAGCCGAACGAAGGTGTAGTGCAGCGGATGAAGGTTCAACATAGCGTGGATGTCATCAAAACGCAGGACGATCGTACGCCCGATGGAGTTATCCACAAAGCCCTTGCCCTCTGGCACCTTGGCCGCGAAAACCGGCTATGCCACATCCTTCTCTCTGAGACGCCGCTTCTCCAAAGAAAGAACACTGTCATGCAGACTCCGCATAGCACCGGTTGCAGCATTGAGCATATTTGTCGGTAGCATCGCCCTACCCGCCACATGCACCCTCCTCGAGATATCCTGCGGTGAAGGTGGCCCGTCCTGAGCAAGGATCGTACTCGGTGCCAGCTGGCTCGCACCCTTCTTAGTCTATCTTTTGCGTGCCTTCTTCTTCTCCTATAATGGGACCGAGTTCTGCTCACAGACCGCCTTCTTGAGTGTGTTGGGGCTGATAATATTTCGCACCTCGCCTATCTGAGGCTCGGTGAAGTCGGCAGCTGGAGGCGTCTCCTGAGAGCTGAATGCCAGACGGTGCCTGTTGCAACTTGGCTTCTCCGTGGTACCAGCTAGATCGCACACGTCTTTTGTTGGGTTTGGTTCTTGAGAACGAGGCCCCATGAAGTCGCCATCGTACCCATGATCGGCAAAGTACTGATCGACGTTGCCAAATGTATCATCGTCATCGTCGTCGTCATTCTGATCCTGTGCCATATGCATGTTTGGATCCAGTGGCATAGGGATGTCCAGCACCGTTGCGACGGTCTTGCCATGGGGCCGACTTGGCGCCGGCACGACTGGCGGTGTTGTCTTTGGGGTGGTGTCCCCCGCCCCCAAACGAATCTGGCTCTTCGGCCAAAGCAGGGGCCAGCTCAGGCAGGCGTTGAGGGTCATCACGTCATCATCCTCGGCCCCGACCGGTCGAATCGGAGGTAACAAGTCGTCGCAGCCTGGCAGCACCCGAACCAGTTGAACCCTAAACAAGTTGGGTGGCATCTGGGTACCGTGGAACAAGGGGTTGCCCGGTTGAACGATTTTGCCCTTGGCGACATCGACCAACTCGTTGTTCTTGAAGTGGAGGAGAGTGCACAGAACGTCGGCGGCGGCCTGCGAAAACATGTAGGGCGTCAGGGATGCCCAGTCAAAGGCAAGGAGATGAAGTCCTCGGCCGAGAGAGGCTTAATTAGTTACCGTGATGATGGCGTCGAGCTCGGCTAATGTCGACGCACCGCCAACGGCGGGCGTGCAGTTGACGGAGGGGCCGCTTGCTGCAGAGGTGCCGGCCGGCGTACACCCGGGTGCATTAAGCTCCCGTGCCGGCGTCGGAGACACCAATGCCGCCTCCGCCAGAGGCACCAATGGCCCCGCCATCGCATTATGCGAGTTGCTGGCCGTGAAGCTAGGAATCAGGGGCGGCCCCTGTTGGCCGCCCGCAATCCACGCACTCAACCCCGAGATCAAGGTAGGCACAATGGCGGTGATCGTCACTCCGAGTCGTTGTTCCACTTGCTCTTGGACAATCTCCGGAATCCGCGCCACCTGTGCCTTGAGTTCTTGAACCTCTCACGCCTGGTTTTCCGAGCTGGTCTTTTTCTCCTTCCGCACACCAGCGGTATAGTATGACCCCCATTTTGTCGACAAGCCTTTGCCGGCCACACGACCAGCTGACGTTGGCTTACTGAGCTTATCATTGTTCTTCATTACATTCAACGCCCTATTTAGAGTGGTGTCCCAAGGGTTGCTCTTAGTTGACCCCGCGCTACTGCTTTCAGTCGCCTGCGGAAGGAATGTGAACCATTTAGAAATTTGGCTTCATTAATTAGAATGCAACTATATGGAGCTAATTACGCGGGGGTGTATTCCTTACCAGAACAAGCTCAAGCTGCCTGGTCTTCGGATCCGTGGTAAGCTCCTTTGTTTTCGGGTCCTTCTTGTACCGGGCCCTGACAAAGTTCCTGGTCTGCTTGTCACCGTATTTATCGAAGAGGGGCGGTAGGCCTTGCTCGGCACGGTCCGCCTCCTCCTTGTCCCATATAGGCTCCGCCACTCTGTAACCGCCGGGACTGAGTGTGTGTTCTCCTATGTTCAGCTCCCGCATTTGTTTCCCCCACTCACTTGATTGGGAGTTTGCGGTGCTTGAGCAATTGATCTTGAAGTCGTTGTAGTCATCTTCGGTGATCGAAGGATTTTTCTCCTTGATCTTATGATAACTCTCACCTTTCTCGATCATTCTCTTCACATTGCTTTTCCAAGTAGACAGGGCCTTGCTCATCTTCGTGAGGGCAGCATTGTTCACTTTATTCCCTTTGAGGCTTGTGTTTGCAAATTCAGCGGGGAACTTGTATCGTTCGTGCAGCTTCGTGAAGAGGAGGTTGCGCAAATTCCCTCGGTCAGGATGCCTCAGGTTCTCGGTGTTGATCGAGACGGTGCTCCGGACAATGCACCCGAGCTGAAGCGAGTACCCCTTGACTATTCGTTCGGGCACCATTGGATTCCCGTTGGAGTCCACTTTAGTAACTTCCTCCTTGAGGGTGAGGAGCACGATCGGGCGCCGGTCCTTCCGTTGCCTCTTCGGTTGGCTGCCATCTGTGCGTGCGCCGCCATCATCAGTGATGGCATCCTCGGCGGCACCATCAGTGGTGGCATCAGTGTGGTCATCCTCGGCGGCACCATCAGTGGTCTCAGGATCGGTGGGGAAGGCGGCGGCCTCATACAAGTGAGGTTGTTCCTCCATCTCCTGGGACAGCTCCCAGAATGCCTTGCCGCCCGAACCCCCGGCCTCATCGTTGTGGGCCATGTTTCTCTCTAAATAGAAACAAAGTTTGGTCAAAAAGTTGGTTAATGTCAAGGAACAAGATCATGGTCTCATCATTTAGGGTTTGTCGACACCGAGGCATCCTAAAATCTAAGCTTTTATCATTGAGGGTTTTTCGACGCCGAGGCACCCTAAAAGCCTAAGCTTTCATCGTTTCGGTTTTTATCGACACCGAGGCACCCTAAAAGCCATGCATTAGTCACAAGTACGCCGGGGCACTTGATCCTACTTAATTAACTACTACGATACCCCGGCCCATGCATTAGTCACAAGTACCCCATATGTCCTATTTTTAGCAAAGTCATGCTAAAATTCACGGAAAATTTCAGCATGACCTTTGCTGAAAATAGGACATATGGAGTACCCGAATTTGCCGGAACGGAAGTTAATCGACATTCCGGCAAACTCAAGGGCCTCTCGGGGTACCTGCAAAATCATTATCGCAGGTGGACATGGATGCAATGTCACATGTCACATGGATCCCACACCCACAGGAGCTGGTGAAGCTTCATGTGTATTTCACGAAAACCAGCCTGACTAAAGAGCTTTATGTAGAAAACAAATCACTCCACCAGCTCACACAGGATCATCCCTCTAAGCAATTACTCAAAATGGGCACTAGCAGCAAAATGAACATTTTACAATCTGAACTTTTTTTGTCATCTATGTGCTCATTTAACTTTGATTTAAATAGTATCAAAATTCTTAGAAACAAGCAGCTCTGCTAACAAAGAACAATAAAAATGGGGCTTGCCTTAAGATGGGAAGTAAAGTTGCAAAAACTATCACAAAGAACAGTAAAAATGGAACATAGCTCAGCATTTGTATTGATATGAACAAACATAAAATCAAACCATGGGCATCTACTAGGTAGACCAATAATTCTGCATTTAACATATTATCTGAACCGCAAATAGTGTCTGGCATACTTTAGTAATAACACAAGCATGTTTATGATTACTTAGCAGGAACTAGCAATTACAACTCCTCTGGATAGAAAATAGAGGCACTTGTACTGAATTCAGCTTGTTATCATAAGTTTTTCTAAAAGGTTCATATAAAGTTTTCCAGCAATACTTATTAGAAAAGTTATCAGTTGGAAAAGAGTATTAGAGTGGGATGATAACAACAGTTGCTTCCTGAACACTAGTCAAAACAGTTGCTTCTTGGATACTAATTTCCCTGACGCTGACTGAATCTGAAGAGGATACTTTGTTGCTGCAGCTAATTAACTTGCATTGACAATGACTTCTCCAAAACAGAATTCACAATTGATGTACTACTAATCAAACACTGCCTTCTACTTGCAGACTTTTGGATTGTCAAGCTCAGCAGTTACCTAAGCTGGCAATATTATCTTAGTTTGACAGACCTGGCTTGTGCTCATTTCCAAAGGAGGGACAGAAGAGCAGTCTACCTGACAAGGACATGGCATAGGTTGCAGACAAATACTGTGAGCTGTCTCAGTTTAACTACGTATTGCTTCAAGTAATTGACACAACTGCAATTTTATAACTTGCCTATACCCATGTCCTACCTACTGGAGTAACTATTCATTGACATGATTAATTGACACAAGTAATTGACAGAATCTGGAGTAATTGATTATTTCCAAAAACTGGAGTAATCTTCTCAAGTTACATGATCAGTTGTGCTTGACTGAAAATTTTGACAGGAAAATTTTGACTGAAAATTTTGACTGGAGTAACAGAGGCATAAAAGTAGAAATTACAGGTATAGATTGCTCTGTTCAACAAACTTCCTAGTAGTCCAACAATGTTTCTGAATCTGAACTTTTTTAGTTAACAGAACCTGAACCTAAACATGTTCAGTTAACAGAACCTGAACTTTTCAATCTGGCCATGATAGGGGACGAACCAGCCGCATACCTTGCTGCAAGAGCTGGAATCGACGATGTCGACGACAGGTTGAGGACGAGGATGGCCGCCTTCTCCGCTCGTTCGCACGCCGGCCGCGCTTCCGCTCCCTAGTTCGGGGCGGCGGGGCGACGGACGGTGGTGTCGGGGCGACGTCGAGGGCGGCGGGGTGACGGTGGTGTCGGGGCGGCGTCGAGGGCGGCGGGGCGACGGTGGTGTCGGGGCGGCGCTGGGGCGGCGGGGCGACGGTGGTGTCGGGGCGGCGCTGGGGCGGCGGGGCGACGGTGGCGTCGAGGGCGGCGGGGCGACGGTGGTGTCGGGGTGGGGCGACGGTGGCGTCGAGGGCGGCGGGGCGACGGTGGTGTCGGGGCGGGGCAACGGTGGCGTCGGGAGAGGAGATCGGGGAAGGGGATCGCGGGCGAGGGCGAGGGAGAGAGAGGGGATCGGTACGAAGTAGGGGCGGCACAATACTAATGGCGCACCACCCCTCGGTGCGCCATAAGTACATACATGCTAATGGCGCACCTCACCCTAGTGCACCATTAGTATTTTTTTTATTTCTGCTCGAGCCAATAGTTATCTACCACCTAACCTGATACACGTCAAGTCTTCTCTACTAGCTCGACTGGTCAGCAGCTAGTTCTCACACCAGGAGGTCCTGGGTTCGATTCCCAGGCTCCAAAATTTTTTTATGCATTTAAAATGTTGTTTGATACTTATTTGTGTTTAAATATGTTCAAACTTGTTTAAATCATAACAGTAATATTTTTTTTATAAGACAGTAATAATTTTTTTTAAAATATCATCAAACAGTAATGCCGGTGGAGCGGGGGAGGGTGCGGGGGGTGCGGGGGGTCGGCGGCGGCGGTTGAGTAGGGGAGGGGTGCGGGGGGTCGACGGCGGTGGTTGAGTAGGGGAGGGGTGCGGGGGGTCGGCGGTGGCGGTTGAGTAGGGGAATCGAGAGGGTGCGGGCGGTCGGCGGCGGCGGCCGGTGGACCGGATCTGGCGAGGTGGGATAGCGATCGAGATGGAGGGGGATCGAGATCGAGTGTCCATGAAATTAAAAAATATTCATGATAGTTCAAAAAGTGCCCATGAAATACAATCGAGAAATGAAGTCTACGACTTAAATATTATCGATCTTAGCTAGCTATCTGTTCACAATCTTCTTACCCTTCTTTTTCGCAAATGGAGTTCTTCTATGGAACAGACGTCCTTTAGGTAGGGTGGTCCTGCTTCTTCTTGTGGTGTATGCTGCTACTTCATCATCGTCGTCATGTTCGATCCTCGGGTCGCCGTACTTGTCGAAGTCTTGCTCATTGGCTACTCCATCCATTCCGATGATCTTCCTTTTGCCTCTCCTCACGACAACACGACTGGCTTTGGCGGGTCGGTAATGAAGAAGCATTGGTCCACTTGGGAAGCCAGTACCCATGGCTCATTTTTCGCGGTGACGTTTGCGCCCGCGGTCTTGGATTTGGCTTCGGGTATAACCATGGTGGTGAAATACCGGTCTTCTTTTATGACGTTCTTGGCCCATCTGACACGGAACATCGGGACCTTCTCTCCAGCGTAGCTCAGCTCCCAGATCTCCTCGATCCTTACGTAGTATCTGTCCTTGTCGTTACCGGTGTAGGATTCCATCGTTACCTCGGAGTTCTGATAACCATCGCTCTTCATGTCCTTGGCCTCGGTGTAGAATGTGTAGCCATTGATATCGTACGCCTCATAGGTCATCAGGTTGTGCTCGGCGCCCTGTGACAAGGCGAATATGAGTTGTTCTTCCGCGGAAGAATCCTCATGTAAAGGGTACGACAGAAGCTTCTGCTTGAACCAACGCGTGAAACATGAGTTGTGCTCTTTGAGTATATCTCCGTCCGTCCTCTGTTGGCCTCGGTCATTGTACGTCTTCTTAATAAAGGTTTTGTGCTCTACCACCCAAGGATCGACCACGTCTATGTGTTGTAGCGCGACTAGGTTTGCTCTTTCAAAGTCGGCGAGTCGACCCTCGAAGTCGACATGCATTTCGCGGTGACCCTCACGGTGACCCCATCCAGCGAGCCTGCTGAGGTGCCTGTTGACGGGCAGACCAATGGGGTTCTCGATGCCTAGATAATTCGTGCAGTAGGAGATGCACTCTTCGGTCAGAAAGCCCCTGGCTATGCTTCCTTCTGGACGTGACATGTTGCGAACGTATCCTTTGATGACATCATTCATCCTTTCGAACGGCATCATGATGTGCAGGAACGTCGGCCCGAGTTGGATGATATCCTCCACTATATGGACCAGCAGATGCACCATAACGTTGAAGAATGCGGGCGGGAAGTACATCTCAAGCTCGCATAGTATCACCACGATCTCTTCCTGTAGCCTTCTGAGTTGCCTCACACCAATCGACTTCCGAGAGATGACGTCGAAGAAGTTGCATAGGCCAAATAGTGTTTCACGGACGTGCGCGTCCATGATCCCACGGATTGCAACTGGAAGTATCTGCGTCATCAGCACGTGACAGTCGTGAGACTTCATCCCGCTGAACTTTTGCTTCGCTGGGTCTAGGTATCTGCTTATCTTCCCCGCGTAACCGTAAGGAAGTTTTACTCCTAGGAGGCAGGTGAAAAACTGCTCGATCTCCTCCTGACTTAGAGTGAAGCATGCGGGAGGGTAGTCATTTCCGGTCTTCTTGGCCTTTTTGCCTTTGCGACGACTTTCTGTGTCCTGCTTTGCCTCATCATCATCATCATCATCATCATCATCATCATCATCATCATATATAGCGTGAAGCTCCTGCCTGATGCCCATTGATTTCAAGTCTGCCCTTGCTTTCGGCCCATCTTTGGTCCTCTCTGGCATGTTGAGCAGGGTACCAAGCAGACTCTCGCACTTGTTCCCCTTGGGAAGACGTTCGTGCCAAAATGACATGTTCTCGTCGAAGCATGCGTCGGTCATTTTGTGTTTTACCTTCATCTCCAGAGCCATGAGCGTTACTTTCAGGCGGGTATCCTCGGGCCTGCATCCTTCATACAATGGAGTAACCGCGTCTAACTCAAGTTGATCCATCTTGGCTTTCTCTCGGGCGGCAGCTCTTGCGTTATCCATCTGCTTGAGAAGCAACTCTTGAATATGAGGGTCCTACACCCAGCCCATCGATGGTCCAGCGTCGTCTGCTCCGCCGGCATCATCATCATGTCCTGCATCTTCTACATGATGACTGTGTACAGCATCACCGTCGTAATCATCTCCTGGGGATTCTTTGTCTTCTCGCCCGCCCGAGCCGCGGTGGTTGTCTTGCTGCCCTTCCTCATTTCTTGCCCGGCCCCATGGACGACTTCGTAGTCATCTTCATCACCTTGCCACCGATAGCCATCCATGAAACCACGCAAGAGCAGGTGGTCCCGCACCTGCCCGGAATCCGGGTCCGCAATAAGGCTATTCAGCTTGCATCTTCGACACGGACATCTTATCTCCGTCTCGTTCTTTTGAAGCATCTCGGCCTTCGCGGACCTCAAAAACCTATTCACGATGCCTTCGGTCATCGTGCGGACCATGGTTGCCTGTGGGGTAGAGCAAAACGATATTTTAGAACCAAGAAAAAATTTGGCATGACTTTCCCTAAAAATAGGACCAAAAAGAATGCTTAATGCCAAAATTCTCGCCGAAACGGAAATGAATCAACATTCCGGCAAAATATTGGCAACTATCGCATTTCAAATACCGGTACACCTCCATACACAAACACATATGCAACACCACAAACATATGCAACACCACGAATATACATAGATCTAGCTAGGCCATAAAAAGTGCATGTGCACATTGTTGTAGGGAGAACAACATAAATATAGCTTTCCCCTTACTTACCTAGCAAAACAAGGTAACTTAACCACTTAATTTGAATGAATCTATGGTGGAAATGAGGTGAAAAAGAGGAGGCACCCAAGACAAGGAGGAGGCGGTGGAAAGAATGAAGTGGGGAGAAAGTGAGTGTGGGAGGAGAGGCTGTCCAAAATATCTTGTTGCTGCCCACTTACTAATGGCGCACCAACCACAAATGCGCCATTAGTAATCCAGGTTACTAATGGCGCACCCCCTGGTGGTGCGCCATTAGTAGTTTTGCAAAAAAAAAAACACACTAATGGCGCACTCGCCCACGGTGCGCCATTACTAGTTTAAACTAGTAATGGCGCACCGCGTGTGAGTGGGCCATTAGTAGTTTTGCAAAAAAAGGAATAAAAATAATAAAAAAAAACAACATTAGTGGCGCACTTTCTGGCAGGTGCACCATTACTAGTTACAACTAGTAATGGCGTACTTCCTATGGATGCGCCATTAGTATGTTTGGACAGGCGCACTAGTTCAAAAAAAAATTTGATACTAATGGCGCACCGTGGGCCAGGTGCGCCATTAGTAGTTTCAACACTAATGGCGCATTAGAAGGTGGTGCGCCATTAGTATATACTACTAATGGCGCACCACTTGTCTGGTGCGCCATTAGTGTCAATCCCATCTATAGCCCTTTTTCTAGTAGTGACAATTCATCGGTCTCAACAAACACACCGCAAAAAGAAGATTACATCGAATAGATCTCCACGAGAGAGGGGGAGAACATTGTATTGAGATCCAAAAAGAGAGAAGAAGCCATCTAGCTACTAGCTATGGACCCGAAGGTCTGAAGTAAACTACTCACACTTCATCGGAGGGGCTATGGTGATGATGTAGAAGCCCTCCGTGGTGGATGCCCCCTACGGTGGAGCTCCGGAACAGGCCCCAAGATGGGATCTCGTGGATACAGAAGGTTGCGATGGTGGAATTAGGTTTTGGCTCCTGTTCTGATCGTTCGGGGATATGTAGGTATATATAGGAGGAAGGAGTACGCCGGTGGAGCTCCGAGGGGCCCACGAGGTAAGGGGGCGCGCCCAGGGGGGTGCGCCCTCCACCCTCGTGACCTCCTCGGAGGCTTCTTGGAGTAGGGTCCAAGTCTCCTGGATCACGTTCGGTTGGAAAATCACGATCCCGAAGGTTTCATTCCGTTTGGACTCCGTTTGATATTCTGTTTCTTCGAAATACTGAAAAAGGCAAAAAACAACAATTCTGGCTGGGCCTCCGGTTAATAGGTTAGTCCCAAAAGTAATATAAAAGTGAAAAATAAAGCCCAATATAGTCCAAAACAGTAGATAAAGTAGCATGGAGCAATCAAAAATTATAGATACGTTGGAGACGTATCAGGCATCCCCAAGCTTAATTCCTACGCGTCCTCGAGTAGGTAAATGATAAAAAGAGAATTTTTGATGCGGAGTGATACTTTGGCATAATTTCAATGTAAATCTTCTTAATCATGGTATGAATATTCAGATCCGAAAGATTCAAGACAAAAGTTCATATTGACATAAAAATAATAATACTGCAAGCATACTAACAAAGCAATTATGTCTTCTCAAAATAACATGGCCAAAGAAAGTTATCCCTACAAAATCATATAGTCTGGCTATGCTCCATCTTCCCCACACAAAGTATTTAAATCATGCACAACCCCGATGACAAGCCAAGCAATTGTTTCATACTTTAACATTTTCAAAACTTTTTCAATCTTCACGCAATACATGAGCGTGAGCCATGGATATAGCACTATATGTGGAATAGAACAGTGGTTGTGGAGAAGACAAAAAGAGGGAAGATAGTCTCACATCAACTAGGCGTATCAACGGGCTATGGAGATGCCCATCAATAGATATCAATGTGAGTGAGTAGGGATTGCCATGCAACGGATGCACTAGAGCTATAAGTATATGAAAGCTCAACAAAAGAAACTAAGTGGGTGTGCATCCAACTCGCTTGCTCACGAAGACCTAGGGAATTTTGAGGAAGCCCATCATTGGAATATACAAGCCAAGTTCTATAATGAAAAATTCCCACTAGTATACGAAAGTGACGAAATGAGAGACTCTCTATCATGAAGATCATGGTGCTACTTTGAAGCACAAGTGTGGTAAAAGGATAGTAGCATTGTCCCTTCTCTCTTTTTCTCTCATTTTTTTATTTGGGCCTTTTCTCTTTTTTTTATGGCCTCTTTTTTTCGTCCGGAGTCTCATCCCGACTTGTGGGGGAATCATAGACTCCATCATCATTTCCTCACTTGGGACAATGCTCTAATAATGATGATCATCACACTTTTATTTTTCTTACAACTCAACATTTACAACTCGATACTTAGAACAAAATATGACTCTATATGAATGCCTCCGGCGGTGTACCGGGATATGCAATGAAACATGAGTGACATGTATGGAAGAATTATGAAAGGTGGCTTTTGCCACAAATACGATGTCAACTACATGATCATGCTAGCAATATGACAATGATGGGGCGTGTCATAATAAACGGAATGGTGGAAAGTTGCATGGCAATATATCTCGGAATGGCTATGGAAATGCCATGATATAGGTAGGTATGGTGGCTGTTTTGAGGAAGGTTTATGGTGGGTGTATGATATTGGCGAAAGGTGCACGGTATTAGAGAGGCTAGCAATGGTGGAAGGATGGGAAAAAGTGCGTATAATCCATGGACTCAACATTAGTCATAAAGAACTCATATACTTATTGCAAAAATCTAGAAGTTATCAAAGAAAAGTATTATGCGCATGCTCCTAGGGGGATAGATTGGTAGGAAAAGACCATCGCTCGTCCCCGACCGCCACTCATAAGGAAGACAATCAATAAATAAATCATGCTCCGAGTTCATCACATAACGGTTCACCATACGTGCATGCTACGGGAATCACAAACTTCAACACAAGTATTCTTTAAATTCACAACTACTCAACTAGCATCACTCTAATATTATCACCTTCATATCTCAAAACAATTATCAAGCATCAAACTTATCTTAGTATTCAACGCACTCAAAAGAAAGTTTCACATATCTTGAATACCAAGTATATTATCATTAAGCAAATTACCATGCTATTAACAACTCTCAAAATAATCTAAGTGAAGCATGAGAGGTCAAGTTTCTTTAAAACAAATCCACCACCGTGCTCTAAAAGATCTAAGTGAAGCACTAGAGCAAAAATTATCACACTCAAAAGATATAAGTGAAGCACTATGAGCAAACTATCAAGCTCAAAAGATATAAGTGAAGCACATAGAGTATTCTAACAAATTTCAATTCATGTATGGCTCTCTCAAAAGGTGTGTACAGCAAGGATGATTGTGGTAAACTAACAAGCAAAGACGCAAATAATACAAGACGCTCCAAGCAAAACACATATCATGTTGGTGAATAAAAATATAGCTCCAAGTAAATTACTGATGGAAGTGGACGAAAGAGGGGATGCCTTCCGGGGCATCCCAAGCTTTGACTTTTTGGTGTCCTTGGATTATCTTGGGGTTCCATGGGCATCCCCAAGCTTAGGCTCTTGCCACTCCTTGTTCCATAATCCATCAAAAGAATTCACCCACAACTTGAAAACTTCACAACACAAAACTCAACAGAAATCTCGTGAGCTCCGTTAGAGAAAGAATACAAAAAACTACTTCAAGGTACTGTAATGAACTCATTCTTTATTTATATTGGTGTTAAACCTACTGTATTCCAACTTCTCTATGGTTTATAAACTATTTTACTAGCCATAGATTCATCAAAATAAGCAAACAACACACGCAAAACAGAATCTGTCAAAAACAGAACAGTCTGTAGTAATCTATAACTAACACAAACTTCTGGAACTCTAAAAATTCTACCAAAATAGGAAGTCCTGGAAAATTTGTTTATTGATCAGCATCAAAACGAATCAACGCAAAAGCACGTTCCTTTGATTTATTATAACTAAATTCGTGCGTGCAAAGTTTCTGTTTTCAGCAGAATCAAATCAACTATCATCGTAGGTTATCCTATAGGTCCTACTTGGCACAAACACTAATTAAAACATAAAACCACATCCAAACAGAAGGTATATGGATTATTTATTCCTAAACAGAAGCAAAAACGAAAAACACAAAATAAAATTGGGTTGCCTCCCAACAAGCGCTATCGTTTAACGCCCCTAGCTAGGCATAAAAGCAAGGATAGATCTAGGTATTGCTATCTTTGGTAGGCAATCCATAAGTGGCTCTCATGATAGATTCATATGGTAATTTTATTTTCTTTCTAGGGAACTGTTCCATACCCTTCTTTAAGGGAAACTGGAATCTAATATTCCCTTCCTTCATATCAATAATTGCACCAATCGTTCTAAGGAAAGGCCTACCAAGAATAATAGGACATGAAGGATTGCAATCTATATCAAGAACTATAAAATCTACGGGCACATAATTCCTATTTGCAAAAATAAGAACATCATTAATTCTTCCCATAGGCTTTTTAATAGTGGAATCCGCAAGATGCAAGTTTAGAGAGCAATCATCAAAATCACGGAAATCTAGCAAATCACATAAGGTTTTGGGAATAGTAGAGACACTAGCACCCAAATCACACAAAGCATGAAACTCAAAATCTTTAATTTTAATTTTAATAGTAGGTTCCCACTCATCATAGAGTTTTCTAGGGATAGAAACTTTCAACTCAAGTTTTTCTTCATAAGATTGCATCAAGGCATCAACAATGTGTTCGGTAAAGGCTTTATTTTGACTATAAGCATGAGGAGAATGTAGCACGGATTGCAACAAGGAAATACAACCAATCAAAGAGCAATTTTCATAATTAAATTCCTTGAGATCCAAAATAGTGGGTTTAGCAACATCATGGTTTTTATTTATTTCAATCCCACTTTCATCAATTTCATCATCGAGATCTAGAAACTCCGAATTCTTAAAACACCTTCTAGGTAAAGGAAGATAATCTTTAGATTCATCAAGATTCATATTGCAAAACAAAGATTTAATAGGGGACACATCAATAACTTTCAGATCTTCATCTTGATTTTCATAGGAATTAGAAGAACACGCTTTAATAAAGGCATCTTTGGAAGCACGCATCCTAGCGGTTCTTTCTTTGCACTCATCAATGGAAATTCTCATGGCTTTGAGAGACTCATTGATATCATGCTTAGGAGGAATAGATCTAAGCTTTAAAGAATCAATCTTGAGAGAAATTCTATCAACGTTCCTAGCCAAATCATCAACTTTAAGCAATTTCTCTTCAAGCAAAGCATTGAAATTCTTTTGTGAATTCATAAACTATTTAACACTACTCTCAAATTCAGAGGGCATCTTATTAAAATTTCCATAAGAGTTGTTATAGGAATTTCCATAATTATTAGAAGGATTACTAGGATAAGGCCTAGGATTAAAATTCCCTCTATACACGTTGTTACCAAAACTATTCCTACCAATAAAATTCACATCCATAGATTCATTATTATTCTCAAGCAAAGTAGATAAAGGCATATTATTGGGATTAGAAGAAACACTCTTAGCAAATAAATTCCTAAGTGCATCCATCTTTTCACTCAGAACATTGATTTCTTCTGTAGCATGCACCTTTTTATTAGTAGATCTTTCAGTATGCCATTGAGAATAATTAACCATAATATTATCTAGGAGTTTAGTAGCATCTCCTAAAGTGATTTCCATAAAAGTGCCTCCCGCGGCCGAATCTAAAAGATTTCTAGAAGCAAAATTCAATCCAGCATAAATTTTTTGTATAATCATCCACAAGTTCAAACCATGAATAGGACAATTACGTAGCATTAATTTCATTCTCTCCCAAGCTTGTGCAACATGTTCATGATCAAGTTGCTTGAAATTCATAATATCGTTCCTAAGAGAGATAATCTTAGCGGGGGGGGGGGGGGGGGGAATACTTAGAGATAAAAGAATCTTTGCACTTGTTCCAAGAATCAATACTATTTTTAGGCAAAAATGAAAACCACGCTTTAGCACGATCTCTAAGCAAAAAGGAAATAGCTTCAATTTAACGACATCATTATCGACATCTTTTTTCTTTTGCATATCACATAAATCAACGAAGCTATTCAGATGAGTAGCGGCATCTTCACTAGGAAGGCCGGCGAATTGATCTTTCATAACAAGATTCAACAAAGCAGTATTGATTTCACAAGATTTAGTATTGGCAAGAGGAGCAATCAGAGTGCTAAGGAAATCATTATTATTGGTATTGGTGAAGTCACACAATTCGGTAGCATCTTGAGCCATCGCGACAAACAAGCAAACTAACACACGAGCAAACAAATGGACGAGGAAAAAGGCAACGAAAAGAGAGGAGGAGATTGGGAAAGAGAGTGCGAATAAAACGGCAAGGGTGAAGTGGGGGAGAGGAAAACGAGAGGCAAATGGCAAATAATGTAATGCGAGAGATAGGGATTGCGATGGGTACTTGGTATGTTGACTTTTGCGTAAGCCTCCCCGGCAACGGCGCCAGAAATCCTTCTTGCTACGTCTCGAGCTTGCGTTGGTTTTCCCCGAAGAGGAGAGGATGATGTAGCACAGTAGCGTAAGTATTTCCCTCAGTTTTGAGAACCAAGGTATCAATCCAGTAGGAGGTCACGCGCAAGTCCCTCGTACCTGCACAAAACGATAGCTACTCGCAACCAACACGATTAGGGGTTTTCAATCCCTTCACGGTCACTTACGAGAGTGAGATCTGATAGAGATAATATTTTTGGTATTTTTGGTATAAAGATGCAAAGTAAAAAGTAAAAGCAAAGCAAGTAAATAAAGTGATGGAGATTGATATGATGAGAATAGACCCGGGGGCCATTGGTTTCACTAGTGGCTTCTCTCAAGAGCATAAATATTCTACGGTGGGTGAACAAATTACTGTTGAGCAATTGATAGAATTGAGCATAATTATGAGGTTATCTAGCTATGATCATGTATATAGGCATCACGTCCGTGACAAGTAGATCAAAACGATTCTGCATCTACTACTATTACTCCACTCATCGACCGCTATCCAGCATGCATCTAGAGTATTAAGTTAAAAACAGAGTAACGCCTTAAGCAAGATGACATGATGTAGAGGAATAAATCCATGCAATATGATAAATACCCCATCTTGTTATCCTCGATGGCAACAATACAATACGTGCCTTGCAACCCTTTCTGTCACTGGGTAAGGACACAGCAAGATTGAACCCAAAGCCATGCACTTCTCCCATTGCAAGAACTATCAATCTAGTTGGCCAAACCAAACGGATAATTTGAAGAGACTTGCAAAGATAACTCGATCAGACATAAAAGAATTCAGAAAAGATTCAAATATTATTCATAGATAAGCTGAATCATAAACCCACAATTCATCGGTCTCAACAAACACACCGCAAAAAGAAGATTACATCGAATAGATCTCCACGAGAGAGGGGGAGAACATTGTATTGAGATCCAAAAAGAGAGAAGAAGCCATCTAGCTACTAGCTATGGACCCGAAGGTCTGAAGTAAACTACTCACACTTCATCGGAGGGGCTATGGTGATGGTGTAGAAGCCCTCCGTGGTGGATGCCCCCTACGGTGGAGCTCCGGAACAGGCCCCAAGATGGGATCTCGTGGATACAGAAGGTTGCGGTGGTGGAATTAGGTTTTGGCTCCTGTTCTGATTGTTCGGGGATACGTAGGTATATATAGGAGGAAGGAGTACGCCGGTGGAGCTCCGAGGGGCCCACGAGGTAAGGGGGTACGCCCAGGGGGGTGCGCCCTCCACCCTCGTGACCTCCTTGGAGGCTTCTTGGAGTAGGGTCCAAGTCTCTTGGATCACGTTCGGTTGGAAAATCACGATCCCGAAGGTTTCATTCCGTTTGGACTCCGTTTGATATTCTGTTTCTTCGAAATACTGAAAAAGGCAAAAAACAACAATTCTGGCTACGCCTCCGGTTAATAGGTTAGTCCAAAAAGTAATATAAAAGTGAAAAATAAAGCCCAATATAGTCCAAAACAGTAGATAAAGTAGCATGGAGCAATCAAAAATTATAGATACGTTGGAGACGCATCATTCAGCACGACGACATTTTGAACCCCTATGATGAGGAGGCTAGACCTCGATCACACAACTCATATCAGCGACCACTTGCTCCAAATCAGACGATAACGGTGACCTCAGAGAGCACCCTTATGAAGTCAACTCCAACACCTCACCTAGTGTTAGCTAGGAGAGTTGTGTTATTGTCACACTAGATGCTAGTTTTAGTCTGAGAAATGAGCCAACCACCTAATGAGGCACACCGAGAGCCACTTGAAGAAGGAGGGTGAGATGGTGGCGAGACAGACCCGACTCCAATAACCCCGATGGTTTAGTATGCCATTGGGGCTATTATCCTGATAGAGCTCATGCAGCTCTTTGTTATTTATTGCTCCTACCGATTTACCATTAGATTTTTGGTGAGACTCACGCTTTTACTGAAGACATTCAAACTGTTCCTGTTTCTAGACAAACTACAACTAGGAATGTGAAAAAATTATGCAAAATTGGTCTTCCAAAAATAAAGATGACTTCTGTTTCCTTAACATCTGATATCTGGAGTGGTAGGGCTAAGTAAGACTACATTCGTTTGGTTGCTTATTATGTAGACCAAAACTAGCAACTAGACAAAAGAATAAGAAGATTCAAATTTATTGACGTATCACTTATCGACGAGAACATTGTTACTTCTATAGTTAAAGTTGTGGAAGATTTTGGGGTCTCACGAACAAGACCTTTGCTAACTTTGGGTCTACCGATGATAACTTTGATTCACACTCGACCTTTTGGTCTCTAGCAAGGACATATCTGCAAATGCTAGGCTCGTCAAGTTTAACCCGAGTATTCTGCGTGTGCAAAACTGGCTTGCACCCGTTGTATGTGAACGTAGAGCCTATCACACCCGTGTTGGGGAACGTAGTAATTTCAAAAAATTTCCTACGCACACGCAAGATCATGGTGATGATATAGCAATGAGAGGGGAGAGTGTTCGTCCATGTACCCTCGTAGACCGTAAGCGGAAGCGTTAGCACAACGCGGTTGATGTAGTCGTACATCTTCACGATCCGACCGATACAAGCACCGAATGTACGGAGCCTCCGAGTTCAGCACACGTTCAGATCGATGACGATCTCCGGCCTCCGATCCAGCCGAGCTCCGGAGATGAGTTTTGTCAGCACAACGGCGTGGTGATGATGATGATGTTCTACCGGTGCAGGGCTTCGCCTAAACTCTGCGACGATATGACCGAGGTGGAATATGGTGGAGGGGGGCACCGCACACGGCTAAGGAACGATCCGTAGATCAGCTTGTGTTATCTTTGGGGTGCCCCCTGCCCCCGTATATAAAGGAGCCAGGGGGAGGAGGCCGCCGGCCAAGGAGGGCGCGCCAAGGGGGGAGTCCTACTCCCACCGGGAGTAGGACTCCCTCTTTCCAAGTAGGAGTAGGAGAAGGGGGGAAAGAGGAGAAGGAAAGGGGGGGCGCCGCCCCCCTTCCCTTGTCCTATTCGGACTAGGAAGGGGAGGGGCGCGCGGCCCCCTCCTGCCTCCTTCCCTCTTCTCCTTCTAGGCCCATGTAGGCCCAATAACCCCCCGGGGGGTTCCGGTAACCTCCCGGTACTCCGGTAAAACGCCGATTTCACCCGGAACCATTCCGATGTCCAAACATAGGCTTCCAATATATCAATCTTTATGTCTCGACCATTTCGAGACTCCTCGTCATGTCCGTGATCACATCCAGGACTCCTAACAAACTTCGGTACATCAAAACTTATAAACTCATAATAAAACTGTCATCGAAACGTTAAGCGTGCGGACCCTATGGGTTCGAGAACAATGTAGACATGACCTAGAACTATTCTCGGTCAATAACCAATAGCGGAACCTGGATGCTCATATTGGCTCCCACATATTCTACGAAGATCTTTATCGGTCAAACCGCATAACAACATACGTTGTTCCCTTTGTCATCAGTATGTTACTTGCCCGAGATTCGATCGTCGTTATCTCAATACCTAGTTCAATCTCGTTACCGGCAAGTCTCTTTACTCGTTCCGTAATACATCATCCCGCAACTAACTCAATAGTTACAATGCTTGCAAGGCTTAAGTGATGTGCATTATCGAGAGGGCCCAGAGATACCTCTCCGACAATCGGAGTGACAAAACCTAATCTCGAAATACGCCAACCCAACATGTAACTTTGGAGACACCTGTAGTACTCCTTTATAATCACCCAGTTACGTTGTGACGTTTGGTAGCACCCAAAGTGTTCCTCCGGTAAACGGGAGTTGCATAATCTCATAGTTACAGGAACATGTATAAGTCATGAAGAAAGCAATAGCAATATATTAAACGATCAAGTGCTAGGCTAACGGAATGGGTCATGTCAATCACATCATTCTCCTAATGATGTGATCCCGTTAATCAAATGACAACTCTTTTGTCCATGGCTAGGAAACATAACCATCTTTGATAAACGAGCTAGTCAAGTAGAGGCATACTAGTGACACTATGTTTTGTCTATGTATTCACACATGTATTATGTTTCCGGTTAATACAATTCTAGCATGAATAATAAACATTTATCATGATATAAGGAAATAAATAATAACTTTATTATTGCCTCTAGGGCATATTTCCTTCAGTCTCCCACTTGCACTAGAGTCAATAATCTAGTTCACATCGCCATGTGATTTAACACCAATATTCACATCTGTATGTGATTAATACCCATAGTTCACATCATCATGTGATCAACACCCAAAGGGTTTGTTCACATCGCTATGTGATTAACACCCAAAGAGTACTAAGGTATGATCATGTTTTGCTTATGAGAGAAGTTTAGTCAACGGGTCTGTCATATTCAGAGCCGTATGTATTTCGCAAATATTCTATGTCCACAATGCTCTGCACGGAGCTACTCTAGCTAATTGCTCCCACTTTCAATATGTATCCAGATTGAGACTTAGAGTCATCTGGATTGGTGTAAAAGCTTGCATCGTTGTAACTTTTTACGACGGGCTCTTTTATCACCTCCATAATCGAGAAACATCTCCTTAGTCCTCACTAAGGATATTCTTGACCGCTGTCTAGTGATCTACTCTTAGATCAAAATTGTATTTCCTTTGTCAAACTCAGAGCAAGGTATACAATAGGTCTGGTTCACAGCATAGCATACTTTATAGAACCTATGACTGAGGCATAGGGAATGACTTTTCATTCTCTTTCTATTTTCTACCATGGTCGGGTCTTGAGTCTTACTCAACTTCACACCTTTGCATCACAGGCAAGAACTCCTTCTTTGACTGTTCTATTTTGAACTACTTCAAAATCTTGTCAAGGTATGTACTCATTGAAAATCTTATCAAGCGTCTTGATCTATCTCAATAGATCTTGATGCTCAATATGTAAGTAGCTTTACTGAAGTCTTTCTTTTAAAGAACTTCTTTCAAACACTCCTTTATGCTTTGCAGAATAATTCTACATTATTTCCGATCAACAATATGTCATTCACATATACTTATCAAAAATGTTGTAGTGCTCCCACTCACTTTCTTGTAAATACAGGCTTCACCGTAAGTCTGTACAAAACTATATGCTTTGATCAACTTATCAAAACATATATTCCAGCTCTGAGATGCTTGCACCGGTCCATAAATGGATCGCTGGAGCTTGCACACTTTGTTAGCACCTTTAGGATTGACAAAACCTTCTGGTTGCATCATATACAACTCTTCTTTAATAAATCTATTTAAGGAATGCAGTTTTGATATCCTTTTGCCAGATTTCATAAATTGTGGCAATTGCTAACATGATTCGGACAGACTTAAGCATCGCTACAGTTGAGAATATCTCATTGTAGTCAACACCTTGAACTTGTCAAAAACCTTTTGCAACAAGTCGAGCTTAGTGGATAGTAACACTACTATCAGTGTCCGTCTTCCTCTTGAAGATCCATTTATTTAACATGGCTTGCTGATCATTGAGCAAGTCAATCAAAGTCCATACTTTGTTCTCATACATGGATCATATCTCAGATTTTATGGCCTCAAGCCATTTCATGGAATCTGGGCTCATCATCGCTTCCTCATAGTTCATAGGTTCATCATGGTCTAGTAACATGACTTCCAGAACAGTATTACCATACCACTCTGGTGCGGACTGTACTTTGGAAGAGCTACGGGGTTTTGTAGTAACTTGATCTGAAGTTTCATGATCATCATCATTAGCTTCCTCACTAATTGGTGTAGGAATCACTGGAACTGATTTCCGTGATGAACTACTTTCCAATTCGGGAGAAGGTACAAATTACCTTATCAAGCTCTACTTTCCTCCCACTCACTTCTTTCGAGAGAAACTCCTTCTCTAGGAAGGATCCGAATTTAGCAACGAAAATCTTGCCCTTAGATCTGTGATAGAAGGTGTACCCAACAGTTTCCTTTGGGTATTCTATGAAGACGCACTTCTCCGATTTGGGTTCGAGCTTATCAGGTTGAAACTTTTTCACATAAGCATTGCAACCCTAAATTTTTTTAAGAAACGACATCTTAGGTTTATTGCTAAACCATAGTTCATACGGTGTCGTCTCAACGGATTTAGATGGTGCCCTTTTGACGTGAATGCAGCTGTCTCTAATGCATAACCCCAAAACAATAGTAGTATATCAATAAGAGACATCATAAATCGCACCGTATCCAATAAAGTGCGGTTATGACGTCCAGACACACCATAACATTGTGGTGTTCCAGGTGGCGTGAGTTGCGAAACTATTTCACATTGTTTCATATGAAGACCAAACTCATAACTCAAATATTCATCTCCACGATCAGATCGTAGAAACTTTATTTTTCTTGTTACGATGATTTTCCACTTCACTCTGAAATTCTTTGAACTTTTCAAATGTTTCAGACTTATGTTTCATCAAGTAGATATACCCATATCTGCTCAAAACATCTGTGAAGGTTAGAAAATAACGATACACGCCGCGAGCCTTAACACTCATCGGATTGCATACATCGGTATGTATTATTTCCAATAAGTCAGTAGCTCGTTCCATTGTTCCGGGGAACGGAGTTTTAGTCATCTTGCCCAAAAAGGCACGGTTCGCAAGCATCAAATGATTCATAACCAAGTGATTCCGAAGATCCATCTTTATGGAGTTTCTTCGTGCGCTTTACACTGATATGACCCAAACGGCGGTGCCACAAATAAGTTGCACTATCATTATTAACTTTGCATCTTTTGGCATCAATATTATGAATATGTGTATCACTATGATCGAGATCCAATAAACTATTTTCATTGGGTGTATGACCATTTGAAGGTTTTTATTCATGTAAACAGAACAACAATTATTCTCTGACTTTAAATGAATAACCGTATTGCAATAAACATGATCAAATCATATTCATGCTCAACACAAACGCCAAATAACATTTATTTAGGTTTAACACTAATCCCGAAAGTATAGGGAGTGTGCGATGATGATCATATCAATCTTGGAACTACTTCCAACACTCATCGTCACTTCCCCTCAACTAGTCTCTGTTTATTATGTAACTCCTGTTTCGAGTTACTAATCTTAGCAACCGAACAAGTATTAAATACTCAGGGGTTACTATAAACACTAGTAAGGAACACATCAAACACCTGTATATCAAATATACCCTTGTTCACTTTGCCATCCTTCTTATCCACCAAATGTTCAGGGCATTTCCGCTTCCAGTGACCATTTCCTTTGCAGTGTAAGCATTCAGTTTCAGGCTTTGGTCCAGCTTTGGGCTTCTTCGCAGGAGTGACAACTTACTTGTCTTTCCACTTGAAGTTCCCTTTCCTTCCCTTTGCCCTTCTCTTGAAACTAGTGGTATTGTCAATCAACACTTGATGCTCTTTCTTGATTTCTACCTTTGTCGATTTCAACATCACGAAGAGCTCGGGAATCGTTTTTGTCATCCCTTGCATACTATAGTTCATCACGAAGTTCTAGTAACTCAGTGATGGTGACTAGAGAATTCTGTCAATCACTATCTTATCTGGAAGATTAACTCCCACTTGATTCAAGTGATTGAAGTACCCAGACAATCTGAGCACATGCTCACTAGTTGAGCGATTCTCCTCCATCTTTTAGCTATAGAACTTGTTGGAGACTTCATATCTCTCAACTCGGGTATTTGCTTGAAATATTAACTTCAATTCCTGGAACATCTCATATGGTCCATGATGTTCAAAACATCTTTGAAGTCCCGATTCTAAGCCGTTAAGCATGGTGCACTAAACTATCAAGTAGTCATCATATTGAGCTAGCCAAACGTTCATAACATCTGCATCTGCTCCTGCAATAGGTCTGTCACCTAGCGGTGCATTAAGGACATAATTCTTCTGTGCAGCAATGAGGATAAACCTCAGATCACGGATCCAATCCGCATCATTGCTACTAACATCTTTCAACACGATTTTCTCTAGGAACATATCAAAATAAACATATGAAAGCAACAACGCAAGCTATTGATCTACAATATAATTTGCAAAATACTACCAGGACTAAGTTCATGATAAATTTAAGTTCAATTAATCATATTACTTAAGAACTCCCACTTAGACAGACATCTCTCTAGTCATCTAAGTGATCACGTGATCCAAATCAACTAAACCATGTCCGATCATCACGTGAGATGGAGTAGTTTTCAATGGTGAACATCACTATGTTGATCATATCTACTATATGATTTACGTTCGACCTTTCGGTCTCCGTGTTCCGAGGCCATATCTGTATATGCTAGGCTCGTCAAGTTTAACCTGAGTATTCCGCGTGTGCAACTGTTTTACACCCGTTGTATTTGAACGTAGAGCCTATCACACCCGATCATCACGTGGTGTCTCAGCACGAAGAACTTTCACAATGGTGCATACTCGGGGAGAACACTTCTTGATAATTAGTGAGAGATCATCTTAAAATGCTACCGTCAAACAAAACAGAATAAGATGTATAACCGATAAACATCATATGCAATCAAAATATGTGACATGATATGGCCATGATCATCTTGCGCCTTTGATCTCCATCTCCAAAGTACTGTCATGATCTTTATCGTCACCGGCACGACACCATGATCTTCATCATCTTGATCTATATCAATGTGTCGTCACATGGTCGTCTCGCCAACTATTGCTCTTGCAACTATTGCTATCGCATAGCGATAAAGTAAAGCAATTATTTGGCACTTGCATCTTATGCAACAAAGAGACAACCATAGGGCTTCTGCCAGTTGCCGATAACTTTAACAAAACATGATCATCTCATACAACAACTTATATCTCATAACGTCTTGACCATATCACATCACATCATGCCCTGCAAAAACAAGTTAGACGTCCTCTACTTTGTTGTTGCATGTTTTACGTGGCTGCTACGGGCTGAGCAAGAACCGTTCTTACCTACGCATCAAAACCACAACGATAGTTCGTCAAGTTGGTGCTGTTTTAACCTTCGCAAGGACCGAGCGTAGCCACACTCGGTTCAACTAAAGTTGGAGAAACAGACACCCGCTAGTCACCTGTGTGCAAAGCACGGCGGTAAAACCTGTCTCGCGTAAGCGTACGCGTAATGTCGGTCCGGGCCGCTTCATCCAACAATACCGCTGAACCAAAGTATGACATGCTGGTAAGCAGTATGACTTGTATCGCCCACAACTCACTTGTGTTCTACTCGTGCATATAATATTAATGCATAAAACCTGGCTCTAATACCACTGTTGGGGAACGTAGTAATTTCAAAAAATTTCCTACGCACACGCAAGATCATGGTGATGATATAGCAACGAGAGGAGAGAGTGTTCGTCCATGTACCCTCGTAGACCGTAAGCGGAAGCGTTAGCACAACGCGGTTGATGTAGTCGTACGTCTTCACGATCCGACCGATCCAAGCACCGAACGTACGGAGCCTTCGAGTTCAGCACATGTTCAGCTCGATGACGATCTCCGGCCTCCGATCCAGCCGAGCTCCGGAGATGAGTTTTGTCAGCACGACGGCATGGTGACGATGATGATGTTCTACCGGCGCAGGGCTTCACCTAAACTCTGCGACGATATGACCGAGGTGGAATATGGTGGAGGGGGGCACCGCACACGGCTAAGGAACGATCCGTAGATCAACTTGTGTTATCTTTGGGGTGCCCCCCTGCCCCCGTATATAAAGGAGCCAGGGGGGAGGAGGCCGCCGGCCAAGGAGGGCGCGCCAAGGGGGGAGTCCGACTCCCACCGGGAGTAGGACTCCCTCTTTCCAAGTAGGAGTAGGAGAAGGGGGGAAAGAGGAGGAAGAGGAGAAGGAAAGGGGGGGGGGGGGGGCGCCGCCCCCCTTCCCTTGTCCTATTCGGACTAGGAAGGGAAGGGGCGCGCGGCCCCCTCCTGCCTCCTTCCCTCTTCTCCCTCGAGGCCCATGTAGGCCCAATAACCCCCCGGGGGGTTCCGGTAACCTCCCGGTACTCCGGTAAAATGCTGATTTCACCCGGAACCATTCCGATGTCCAAACATAGGCTTCCAATATATCAATCTTTATGTCTCGACCATTTCGAGACTCCTCGTCATGTCTGTGATCACATCCGGGACTCCGAACAAACTTCGGTACATCAAAACTTATAAACTCATAATAAAACTGTCATCGAAACGTTAAGCGTGCGGACCCTACGGGTTCGAGAACAATGTAGACATGACCTAGAACTATTCTCGGTCAATAACCAATAGCGGAACCTGGATACTCATATTGGCTCCCACATATTCTACGAAGATCTTTATCGGTCAAACCGCATAACAACATACGTTGTTCCCTTTGTCATCGGTATGTTACTTGCCCGAGATTCGATCGTCGGTATCTCAATACCTAGTTCAATCTCGTTACCGGCAAGTCTCTTTACTCGTTTCGTAATACATCATCCCGCAACTAACTCATTAGTTACAATGCTTGCAAGGCTTAAGTGATGTGCATTACCGAGAGGGCCCAGAGATACCTCTCCGACAATCGGAGTGACAAAACCTAATCTCGAAATACGCCAACCCAACATGTAACTTTGGAGACACCTGTAGTACTCCTTTATAATCACCCAGTTACGTTGTGACGTTTGGTAGCACCCAAAGTGTTCCTCCGGTAAACGGGAGTTGCATAATCTCATAGTTACAGGAACATGTATAAGTCATGAAGAAAGCAATAGCAATATACTAAACGATCAAGTGCTAGGCTAACGGAATGGGTCATGTCAATCACATCATTCTCCTAATGATGTGATCCCGTTAATCAAATGACAACTCTTTTGTCCATGTCTAGGAAACATAACCATCTTTGATAAACGAGCTAGTCAAGTAGAGGCATACTAGTGACACTATGTTTTGTCTATGTATTCACAAATGTATTATGTTTCCGGTTAATACAATTCTAGCATGAATAATAAACATTTATCATGATATAAGGAAATAAATAATAACTTTATTATTGCCTCTAGGGCATATTTCCTTCAACCCGATCATCACGTGGTGTCTCAGCACAAAGAACTGTCGCAACGGTGCATACTCAGGGAGAACACTTGTACCTTGAAATTTAGTGAGAGATCATCTTATAAGTGATGCCGTAAATGTGGATTATTCTGCTTATTTCACTAATGTTTGTGATAAGCTTTATGAAATTGACGGTAAGTACGATGGAAAGTGTTGGGGAACGTGGTAATTTCAAAAATTTCCTACGCACACGCAAGATCATGGTGATGCATAGCAACGAGAGGGGAGAGTGTTGTCCACGTACCCTTGTAGACCGAAAGCGGAAGCGTTATGACAACGCGGTTGATGTAGTCTTACGTCTTCACGATCGATCGATCCTAGTACCGAACGTACGGCACCTTCGCGATCTGCACACGTTCAGCTCAGTGACGTCCCATGAACTCACGATCCAGCAGAGTGTCGAGGGAGAGCTTCGTCAGCACGACGACGTGATGATGATGCTACCGACGCAGGGCTTCGCCTAAGCACCGCAACGATATGATCGAGGTGGATTATGGTGGAGGGGGGCACCGCACACGGCTAAGAGATCAATGATCAACTTGTGTATCTGTTGTGCCTTTGTGGTGTCCCCTGCCCACCTATATAAAGGAGGGAGGAGGATGAGGCTGGCCCTAGAGGGGGCGCGCCAAGTGTGGGGAGTCCTACTAGGACTCCCAAGTCCCAGTAGGATTCCCCTTTTCCTTTCCGGAGTAGGAGAGAAGAAAGAGGGAAAGAGAGAGGGAGTAGGAAAGGGCAAGGGGGGCACCGCCCCCTTTCCCCTTGTCCAATTCGGACCCATGGGGGGGGGGGGGGCGCCTCCTTCCCTTTGGCCTGCCTCCTCTATTCCCGTATGGCCCAATAAGGCCCAATACTTCTCCCAGCGAATTCCCGTAACTCTCCGGTACTCCGAAAAATACCAAAAGCACTCGGAACCTTTCCGATGTCCGAATATAGCCTTCCAATATATCAATCTTTACGGGGCGACCATTTCGAGACTCCTCGTCATGTCCCTGATCTCTTCCTGGACTCCGAACTACCTTTAGTACATCAAAACACATAAACTCATATTACCGATTGTCGGTGTCAAAACCGGCGGATCTCGGGTAGGGGGTCCCGAACTGTGTGTCTAGGCGGATGGTAACAGGAGACAAGGGACACGATGTTTTACCCAGGTTCGGGCCCTCTTGATGGAGGTAAAACCCTACGTCCTGCTTGATTAATATTGATGATGTATATTACAAGAGTGGATCTACCACGAGATCAAGGAGGCTAAACCCTAGAAGCTAGCCTATGGTATGATTGTTGTAATGGAGGTTATGTCCTACGGACTAAAGCCCTCCGGTTTATATAGACACCGGAGAGGGCTAGGGTTACACAGAGTCGGTTACAATGGTAGGAGATCTACATATCCATATTGCCAAGCTTGCCTTCCACGCCAAGGAAAGTCCCATCCGGACATGGGACGGAGTCTTCAATCTTGTATCTTCGTAGTCTTGGAGTCCGGCGGACGATGATAGTCCGGCTGTCCGGACACCCCCTAGTCCAGGACTCCCTCAGTAGCCCCTGAACCTGGCTTCAATGACGATGAGTCCGGCGCGCATAATGTTCGGCATAGCAAGGCGGGTTCCTCCTCCGAATAATCCATAGAAGATTGTGAACACCTGGATAGTGTCCGACTCTGCAAAAATAAATTCCACATTCCACCGTAGAGAGAATAATATGTGCACAAGTTCAATCTGCTGACGTGTTTCTCGGCATGACGTCACGCCACTACCAAGCCTTTACTTGAATCGTTTTTTATACCACCTCAGCGCGTTTAGCGAAGCGGTTTCCTTGGCACGTCTTGTCGAAGCAGAGATCGTGTTCCCCTTATTCCGGGATTCTCATTAATACGGATGTGGGTAACCCAACCGCGCCATTGATGGTGGCGCTTGGGACATAAGCGAGTTTTACCAGGCTAGTGGGGACGCATAGTCTTCGCCCGCCTATATATAAGGGATAAGGATTCACCTTTTCACCTACGCCTTCTTCCTCCTTTGCTTATCCATTTCCGCGCACTCGAGCTCCAGCGCCCAAGTTCGCGCATCTCGTCTCATCCTTCTCCGACCATGTCCAGAGCGGGAGGCAAGTGGTTGGCCTCCACCGTTAAGGAGGAGCACATCACAAAGCTGCGCAGCGCCGGATACCTTTCCGGCGACATCGCGCACCGGCTGCCCGACGAGGGGCAGCTCATCCCCACCCCCAGGCCCCATGAGAGGGTCGTTTTCCTTCCGCACTTCCTCCGCGGACTAGGCTTTCCACTTCACCCCTTTGTCCGGGGGCTCATGTTCTACTACGGCCTGGATTTCCATGATCTGGCGCCGAACTTCATCCTCAATATCTCGGCGTTTATCGTCATGTGCGAGGCCTTCCTCTGCATCCAGCCCCACTTCGGCTTGTGGCTCAAGACCTTCAATGTCAAGCCGAAGGTAGTGAAGGGCACTCAAGCGGAGTGCGGAGGCGCCATGTTGGGCAAGATGCCCAACGTCCTTTGGTTCGAAGGGGCCTTCGTGGAATCCGTCAAGGGGTGGCAGTCGGGGTGGTTCTATATCACCGAGCCGCGCGACCCTACATGGGCGGTGGCCCCCGAGTTCAGATCTGGTATCCCTACGCAGCTCACCTCCTGGAAAGAGAAGGGCTTGCTGTGGGGTAATTCAAAGGAGCTGACGGGACTCCAAGCCTGTATCCAGAAGCTGGTGAACAAGAAGCTCAGGCTGGTTAACGTAGTCCAAGTCATGCTCGTCCGCCAGATTCTCCCATGCCAAGAACGGGCATTCAATCTGTGGGAGTTCGATCCGGAACAGCACCAGGCGCTGAGCGGGCTCTTCGACACAACGTACGAAGGCGCCTGGAGGGTGCTGTTTAAGGGCGCTGAAGCCCCCGCATCCGCGACGAAAGATCGTGGATTTCACTCGCAGCATCTAGCTGACGAGGTAAGTGATTCAACCCCTCTACGGGACACTTATTGTTAATAGTTTGATTCTAAGCGGGTTTCAATCTCCCTTTTCCTTTGACATGACTGGATGAAGAAGGCGGAGCAGCTCATCTGCCCGACTCCTATGCCAGAAAACCTAGTAGACGCCCGTCTAGCGGGGCTGCTGGTTCCGGCACCGCACGTGGTGCCGGAGAAGAAGGCCAAGAAGGTGGCCACGGGTACTCGAAAGAGTTCCCGTTTTCAGGTGTCCGACGACTCCGAGGCGGATTCCTCCCTCGAAGATGAGGAGGAGGAAGAAGACTCTCTCCCAGAGGAGGTAGAGAGAAAGAGGAAGGCCTCCCCAACAGGGGAGGCCGAAGGGTCCAAGAGGGGAAGAAATATTCCCCCGGACAGCTCCGCCAACACCAACATTGGCGATGAAGAGTGGCCTTCAAGGGCCAGGCCTCAGGCGAGATCGTAAGTATCCGGATCCCTGAATGATCTGCAATTTCTTTTGTGTCACACAGTGTCCTTCTAATGCCGCATACTACCTGTAGTCCGGCCGACGATGATCTCCCTGCTTCGTCGAGCGGGTCGTTGGCTGCATTGGATGTGGATTCCATTCCGACTGCCTCCACCCCTCGCGCCGCTGAGGACGCCGAGGTGGGATCCCGGGAAGGGACCCATCAGGAGGAGGCTTCGGAGGCGCCGCAAGGCAGCCTCCCAGACTTTATGCCGGACTCTACGCCGGAACCTGCAGTGGTTCCAGAGTCCGGCAGGCGGCCCCTTCGCAAGGAGGGCAAGACCATGACACCGGCGGCCCCCGTCCAACCGGAGGCGCCGGACAACTTTTTGGAGGCGCTCAAAGGCGCTTCCATCGAGGAAGAACACCGCACTATCATGAGTGCGGTGATTCAGAAGGTTCAGCTCGCCAAAAGCAGGCTGACCGAAGCCTGCAGCAGCCTTCTAACAGGCTTTGAGGTAAGAAGTTAAAGTTATGTAATGTAATACCGCATAGACAGTAGCCCCTGATGCTTGGTTCGGTGTTCGGAAAGAAAAGCCGGACTGAGGATCTAAAGAAGATATACGCAGGGTTGCTAAAAATTATGTCAATATGGGTTTGTAGGCTGCGCTGCTGACCTCTGTCGCACTGACTGCGGAGGTCGGTGCATTGAAGCAGGATCTCGAGCGGTCCGAGCAAGAGCTCGGCCGTGCCAAGAAGCAGCTCGAGGACAAAGAAGGTGAGTAACACCACTTTGAATAGTTACCTTACAGAAAAGGATTTAGGTTGCAATAAAAGAATAACAAGGATAACATGAGTACTGCAGGGGCCACGAACGAGGTGGCGACCCTGAAGGAGGCTATGTCCGCGGCCGAATGCAATGCGGCCGCGGAACAGGCAGAGCGAGAGAAGTAGGAGGCGCGGGTGGCAGAGGTGTGGCAAGAGCTCCAGGCTCTCATGGAGAAGCATGAGAGTTTGGAGCGCGACTCAAATACTCGAGAGTCTGAGCTCGCCTCGGCTCTCGAAAGTGCCAAGTCCGCCAAGGCCGAGGCCCGTAAGGCCCTTCAGGAGGTTGAAGATGTGAAGAAGATAGTGGCGGGTAAGGCATTTTTCATGCAAAGCAAGCATGTTAATGTAAACTACCTGACACTTACCCGAATTCGGAGCTCTCCAGGGGCATTTGCAGATCTGCCGCGCAGTGTGTCCAATGCCGCCGCATTCTACCGTGGCGAGGAGGGGAGCTCAACGGAGAAGGTCTTCTGGTCTCAGTACGCTGAGGCCGGCCATCCGGTGCCCCCTAGCGACCAGCTGAAGCAGCTGGTCGAACTCCACAAGGTAGCTGAGGAGGCCATGAAGGGTCTCATAGTCCGGCTATGGCCTGGAGAGGCCATGCATGGGAGCTACTTCAGCCTCGTGCGGCGGCTGGTGGATGCGTGCCCCTGGGTGGAGGTCATCAAGCGCTCCGCCTGTATTGAAGGTGCTCGTCGGGCCCTTGCCCGCGCAAAGATGCACTGGGGCAGGCTGGATGCGGAGAGGCTTCTTACTGACCCGCCGCCAGCGGGCAAGGAGTATCGCACGCCCGAAATGTACTATAAGACTGTCCTGAAGGGTGCCCGCAATATTGCGGATGAGTGCCCCAGAGATGCAATTATTGAGTAAACTCGCTATGTATTATCCTGTGCGCTGAAAACTTTGTTCATATGCGCTAAGCAACGCTTGTTTAATTTAAAATATTACCTTCTGTGCGGCCGTTTATAAGATCTGAGAGATGGCAAGTCATTGGCTTCATCCCCCAAGCCACGAGTGCTGGGGTGTTCGGGATAAACTTGAACACTCTTGTTCCCATTTTTGGGTCCATCTAGGGAGGCGCTCAACACAACGAACAAGGTAACCGGACTTATAATGCTTGAACACTCTCACTTAGCCATAGAATTCTATAATTTTAAATTTCGGCGAAGCCCCTAGTATTCGGAAGACCGAATTCGGGGCGCTATCCACGCCTTCGTCGGACATTATCCGGTACTTCGCTCGAAGCGGCATAAGTCTTTAGGGACCCGAAAAGACCTCTCGAACAGCGACCAGTCTCTCACCTTATCATGCCAGTCAGTTTTAGCTTTGTCCACTGAGGCGCTTGCCCAGCTCAACCGGGGAGCAATCGTAGTGGTTCTCCCAGTGCCACCTTAGCCGACAGAACGGAACGTAAGGCACCAAAACGTGGGAGCCGGGCAAACCCAACTATTGACCCAAGACATGATTCGGAGCCGATTCATATAATGCTATAAGTTCGGGGTGCCGCACTTGTGAAAGTGTTCGGACTTATCACACCATAATGCGGGGAACATAAGCCCCTGGTGTATTCGGCCGTACCAAAATATACGGGTGCAAGATGTCATTAGTGAACCTATATGTAAAGTAATGCAATTACAGGCAAAAAGTGCTGCATTATTTTTTCAAGGAATTCTGCTATGAGTGCGGAAGGATACAAATAGTGCGGAAAGCAAGGGATTGGACTAAATAAACATGTCCCCCTCCAGGGGTGGGCTGCGGACTGGTGTATATAATCGAATTTAATGCTCATAATGGAGACCACTTGAGTGTTCATCGCAACCTTCTTTCTTCCCTGGCTGTTGCATCGTGAGTTCGGCGGGTCCACCGCCGGACAGGGCCTCTGGTAAATGGAGTCCTGTATATAAAAAGAAGGAAAATAAAAAGAGTGACACACTTGGGAGCCCCTGGTGTGGTCGAGCCGCACTCTGGGTCTGTTGTGGTCGTGCCCCTCCCCCTAGGCCCATGGTATCTCCAGAGCGTAATGATGTACGCGGAGGGTTGGTCTTGCAATCATGCGAGGGCTGGGGTTGGGGCCGCATTGCTACGCGTGCTCGGAACGTGCTAGGTGGTCTTGGTGGATGTTGCTCCGGGCACGTTTGGTCGTGTCTGGCCGTTTAACGGCCGGACTCGAAAATTGCCTTAGAAGGCTGCTCTGTACTTCTGCCGCGAGAGCCGCTGTATGTTCCTCCGTTCGGAGGGAGCGTTCCGTATTTCCGTTGACCGTGATGACTCCACGAGGGCCTGGCATCTTGAGCTTGAGGTATGCATAATGCGGCACCGCGTTGAACTTTGCAAACGCGGTTCGTCCGAGCAGAGCGTGATAGCCGCTGCGGAACGGGACTATGTCGAAGATTAACTCCTCGCTCCGGAAATTGTCCGGGGATCCGAAGACCACTTCCAGTGTGACTGAGCCTGTACAATTGGCCTCAACACCTGGTATGACGCCTTTGAAGGTCGTCTTTGTAGGTTTAATCCTTGAGGGGTCTATGCCCATCTTGCGCACTGTATCCTGATAAAGCAGGTTCAGGCTACTGCCGCCGTCCATCAGGACTCTCGTGAGGTGAAATCCATCGACGATTGGGTCTAGAACCAATGCGGCGAATCCGCCATGGCGGATACTGGTCGGATGGTCTCTTCGATCGAAAGTGATCGGGCAAGAGGACCATGGATTGAACTTAGGGGCGACTGGCTCCATCGCATATACGTCCCTTAGTGCATGCTTCCGCTCCCTCTTGGGTATATGGGTTGCGTATATCATGTTCACCGTCCGCACTTGTGGGGGAAAACCCTTCTGTCCTCTACTGTTCGGCGGCCAGGTCTCTTCCTCGGCGTCGCTATGTAGCCCCTTGTCACTGCTTTCGCCAATTAATTTGCCTGCCTGCTTGAATACCCAACAATCTCTGTTGGTGTGGTTAGCTGGCTTTTCGGGGGTGCCATGTATCTGGCATGAGCGGTCGAGTATTCGGTCCAAATTGGACGGAGCCGGAGTTGTTCTTTTAAATGGCTTCTTCCGCTGACCGGGTTTAGAGCCTCGGAATCAGGCGTTGACTGCCGTATCCTCCTTGTCGTCGCTGTTAACGCGGCATTTATTTTTGCTTCAACGCGACCTGCCATTGTGGTCCTTGGTATCCGGACTGCCAGAATTTTTGTTGAGGTTGTTGCTGCGAGCTAGCCAGCTGTCCTCTCCCGCATAGAAGCGGGTCATTAGAGATGTGAGGGCTGCCATGGATTTCGGCTTTTCCTGTCCTAGGTGCCGGGCTAGCCACTCGTCGCGGATGTTATGTTTGAAGGCTGCGAGGGCCTCTGCATCCGGACAGTCGAAGATTTGATTTTTCTTTGTTAAGAACCGTGTCCAGAACTGTCTGGCCGATTCGTCTAGCTGCTGAATTATGTGGCTTAGGTCATCGGCGTCTGGTGGTCGCACATATGTGCCCTGGAAGTTGTCGAGGAATGCGACTTCCAGGTCTTCCCAACACCCAATTGACTCTGCGGGCAAGCTGTTAAGCCAATGCCGAGCTGGTCCTTTAAGCTTGAGTGGGAGATACTTGATGGCGTGGAGATCGTCTCCGCGGGCCATATGGATGTGAAGGAGATAATCTTCGATCCAAACCGCGGGGTCTGTTGTGCCATCGTAGGATTCAATGTTTACGGGTTTAAACCCTTCAGGGATTTGATGATCCATTACTTCGTCAGTGAAGCATAACGGGTGTGCGGCGCCTCTATATTGAGCAATATCACGACGTAGCTCGAGTGAGCGTTGCCTGCTGTGTTCGGCCCGGCCGGAGTTGTTGTATCCGGCGCGATGGTATTCGTCGTGGGTCGTGGGGCGCCCACGTGATCCGTAGATGGATCTGGATTGCCTTGCTTTGTCCTCCAATATATCTCGCAAGTCCGGCGCGTTCCCTCTTGGCTTCATACTTTTGGAGCGATGCCGGGGTACGGTCTTGGTGGAGGGCCTGGATGCCTCTCTGTCGCGACCACGGGGTGGTCGGTCGACCGTATTGTGCGCTGGTGATGAAGGTATGTATGCTTCTTCCTCTAATCGGGGGAGAAACTTGCGTTTTGGGTAGCTTTTGGAGGGGCGTTCGAGTTCGTACTCTTCGGCCGCGAGGACCTCGGTCCATCGATCGGCCAGCAGGTCTTGATCAACTTGAAGCTGCTGCTGCTTTTTCTTTAGGCTATTTGCCGTGGCCATTAGCCTGCATTTGAAACGCTCTTGTTCGACGGGATCCTCGGGCACGAAGAATTCGTCGTCGTCGAGGCTTGCCTCGTCTCCGGAGGGAGGCATGTAATTATCATCCTCGACCTCTTCGTTTGCCGCTTTCTCGCGAGGGCTTGCTTCTGCATCCTCCTGCGCTGAATCTTGCTGGAGGGGATTGTCTTCGGCACTGTCTGGGGTGTTATTATCTCCTGTGCCGGAATCTCCACTCTTGCTGTGGCGGATTTAGAGAGGCGCCGCTGACGTCGGCGCTTGGGCTGTTTCTTTAAGGAATCTGCCTCCGCTGCTTCTTCGCCGTCCCCATCCTTTGGGGTGTCCACCATGTATATGTCATATGACGAGGTGGTCTTCCAGTGCCCTGTAGGCGCTGGCTCTTGTTCGTCTCCGCGGAGTCATAGTCTAGCATGTCAGTTAGATCGTCGACAGTGGATACAAAGTGGGTGGTGGGTGGGTTTTGAATTTCTTCGTCGTCCGCATCCCAACCATCCTGGCCGTGATCCGGCCAGGGCTCTCCGGATAGCGAGAGATGCTTTAGCGAATTTAGGATATCGCCAAAGGGTGAGTATTGGAAGATGTCCGCGGCGGTGAACTCCATGACCGGCGCCCAATAAGATTCGATTGGCAGGGGCGCGGGAGGTTCGGAGTCCGGCAAGTAGTCCGGCGCCTTGGAGTCACAAGCTTTATAAGGGACAGGGTCAGTGTTCGGCTCCATCGCCATGGAAATTGCAGCCCCCGAGGCGGTGTCCAGCCACCGGCCCTCGAGCTACGCGATCAGCTCCGGACTAAGGGCCAGAGCGGATTCGTGTGCGGCCACCAAGGCACTGTCCGGCGGCAGAGCTAAATCATGCCCATCGTGACAGCGCGGCACGCTCGGCTATGGCTCGGTCCGTCGAAGATCAAGTCCCCGCGGATGTCGGCCGTGAAGTTTAGGCTTCCCAACCTGACCTGATGGCCAGGGGCGTAGCTTTCGATCTGCTCCAGATGGCCAAGTGAATTGGCCCACAGTGCGAAGCCGCCGAATACGAAGATCTGTCCGGGGAGAAAAGTCTCACCCTGGACGGCGTTGTTGTTGATCGGAGAAGCCATCAAACCTATCGGTGACGACACAGAGGAACTCTCAATGAAAGCACCAATGTCGGTGTCAAAAACCGGCGGATCTCGGGTAGGGGGTCCCGAACTGTGCGTCTAGGCGGATGGTAACAGGACACAAGGGACACGATGTTTTACCCAGGTTCGGGCCCTCTTGATGGAGGTAAAACCCTACATCCTGCTTGATTAATATTGATGATGTATATTACAAGAGTGGATCTACCACGAGATCAAGGAGGCTAAACCCTAGAAGCTAGCCTATGGTATGATTGTTGTAATGGAGGTTATGTCCTACGGACTAAAGCCCTCCGGTTTATATAGACACCGGAGAGGGCTAGGGTTACACAGAGTCGATTACAATGGTAGGAGATCTACATATCCGTATTGCCAAGCTTGCCTTCCACGCCAAGGAAAGTCCCATCCGGACATGGTACGGAGTCTTCAATCTTGTATCTTCGTAGTCTTGGAGTCCGGCGGACGATGATAGTCCGGCTGTCCGGACACCCCCTAGTCCAGGACTCCCTCATCGATCATCACTAAACGTTAAGCGTGCAGACCCTACGGGTTCGAGAACTATGTAGACATGATTGAGACACGTCTCCGGCCAATAACCAATAGTGGAACCTAGATGCTCATATTGGCTCCTACATATTCTACGAAGATCTTTATCGGTCAAACCGCATAACAACATACGTTGTTTCCTTTGTCATCGGTATGTTACTTTCCTGAGATTCGATCATCGGTATCTCAATACCTAGTTCAATATCATTACCGGCAAGTCTCTTTACTCGTTTCGTAATGCATCATCCCGTAACTAACTCATTAGTCACATTGCTTGCAAGGCTTATAGTGATGTGCATTACCGAGAGGGCCCGGAGATACCTCTCCGACAATCGGAGTGACAAATCCTAATCTCGATCTATGCCAACTCAACAAACACCATCAGAAACACCTGTAGAGATGGACTCTACATGTAACCCGCCCCTTTAACTTATATAAGGAGGGGCAGGGCTCCCCAAAGAGGGACAAGAAAACAATAATCTCTAGGGCTAGACACAACTAGAGGAGAGCCGGTTTACAGCGACTCCCTCATGATCATAATGAGACCTAGCTACAAACAGCATGTAGGGTTATTACCGGATGATGTTTCCCAGGGCCCGAAGCTGTCTAAATCTTTGTCTTGCGTGTTGCGTCTCTCAATTCCGCTCAACCCCTCTCAAGCTACCACATAGATGCGTTGGCCTCACGACTAAGTCCTCACACTAAGGACATCTGATGTGTTAATTCCACGACACTCGGGACTGAGGGTATGTACCAGTAGTTATGTGTTTGATCTCTCTCTCTCTCTCTCTCTCTCTCTCTCTCTCTCTCTCTCTCTCTCTCTCCCTCTCGTGTTCTTGAAATGGCACGATCTTGATGTACCGCGAGCTTTGCTATTATAGTTGGATCTTATTGAAAGATTTAGGAATACTTGCCATACTTGGGTTTTTCCATTGCATGTCAATATATAGACAGAATTACAATCCTAACCATAAATGGGAGATCACAACAATATCGATTCCCCTTGATTAGGGGATTAGAAGATATGTCACGATATGTGACATATTAGTCTAACACTCCCCCGCAGTCACAACGGGAGGAGACCGGACGTTGAGACTAGACCGAAAATCCAGAAACAACGGCGACATGAGTCCCTTCGTCAAGATATCGGTGGACTGTCGTGAGGAGGGAACATGAAGCACACGGACCTGACCCACGGCAACACGATCGCGAATGAAGTGGAGATCGATCTCGATGTGTTTGGTATGCTGATGCTGTACTGGGTTCGTGGACATGTAAATGGCAATGATGTTGTCGCAGAAGACGATCGTTGCAGGAGGAGATGGTCGATGAAGCTCCTAGAGAAGTTGCCGAAGCCAACTCGCCTCAGCCACGGTGTTGGCCACGGCGCGGTACTCGGCTTCAGCGCTCGAGCGCGAGAATGTGTGTTGCCGCTTGGAGGACCAAGAGATGAGGTTATCTCCAAGGTAAACACAGAAGCCCGACGTTGAGCGCCGAGTGTCGGGGCAACCGGCCCAGTCGGCGTCGGTGTAGGCGATCATGGAGCTCGGTGAAGTCGAGTAGATCTATTCGATGTAATACTCTTTTGCGGTGTGTTTGCCCAGATCCGATGAATTGTGGATTTATAAACAAGATTATCTATGAATATTATTTGGTTCTTCCCTGAATTCTTATATGCATGATTTGATATCTTTGCAAGTCTCTTCGAATTATCGGTTTAGTTTGGCCTACTAGATTGATCTTTCTTGCAATGGAGGAGTTGCTTAGCTTTGGGTTCAATTTTGCAGTGTCCTTTCCCAGTGACAGTAGGGGCAGCAAGGCACGTATTGTATTGTTGCCATCGAGGATAAAAAGATGGGGTTTATATCATATTGCTTGAGTTTATCCCTCTACATCATGTCATATTGCTTAATGTGTTACTCCGTTCTTATGAGCTTAATACTCTAGATGCATGCTGGATAGCGGTCGATGTGTGGAGTAATAGTAGTAGATGCAGAATCGTTTCGGTCTACTTGACACGGACGTGATGCCTATATTCATGATCATTGCCTTAGATGTCTTCATAATTATGCGCTTTTCTATCAATTGCTCGGTAGTAATTTGTTCACCCACCGTAATACATGCTATCTTGAGAGAAGCCACTAGTGAAACCTATGGCCCCCGAGTCTCTTTCCTATTATATTCCATCTCTTTTCCATTATATCGCATCTCTTTTACTATTTTGCAATCTTTATTAGATCTCACTTTTGTGAGTGACCGTGAAGGGATTGACAACCCCTTTATCGTGTTGGTTGCAAGGTTCTTGATTGTTTGTGCAGGTACTAGGTGACTTGTGTGTTGTCTCCTACTGGATTGATACCTTGGTTCTCAAAACTGAGGAAAATACTTATGCTACTTTGCTGCATCACCCTTTCCTCTTCAAGGGAAAACCAACACATGCTCAAGAGGTAGAAAAAAAATCCTAACATTCACATTCACTAGTAGAAAAGGGGGCAATGGTCCAGGCCGGTCCAGCCCATTAGTCCCGGTTCAATCCAGAACCGCGACCAATGGGGGCATTGGACCCGGTTCGTGAGCCCCGGGGGCCGGCCGGGCCACGTGGGCCATTGGTCCCGGTTCGTCTGGACCTTTTGGTCCCGGTTGGTGGGGCGAACCGGGACCAATGGGCCTCGCTCCTGGCCCACCACCATTGGTCCCGGTTGGTGGCACGAACCGGGACCAAAGGCAACCCTTTAGTCCCGGTTCATGCGACCAACCGGGACCAATGGTGGTGCTTATATATACCCCCTCGCGCAAGAGCAGAGCACACTGCTCTATTTTTTCTGGCCGAGGGGGAGAGGGCTTGGTGGTGCTCTAGCTCACCTCCTATGCACACAAGGTGTTCGATGGAATGCCCGAGCCACACTACTTAAGGTTTCTCCTCTCCAAGCTCGACCGCCAAGCTCCATTTTCCTCAATATTTGTCTAGGTTTAGCGGTCCGTCACGCCCCATCCCCGTCTTCACCGTCGTCGATCACCCGCACCGATCTCATCGCCGGCACCATCGTGGTGAGCCTCTTGTTCTTATCTTCTTTCTGAAAGGAAAAATATTCTTACTTGTATGTTTAGATAGATACTTGTATAATTTTCTTACTTTTATTATTGCATCTTATATAGTGCGATGGTTTTGGTATCCGCCCCCATCGGCCCTCGTCCTGTCTATGATTCGGATGTGGTATATATTATCTTTTCATAACTATTGGTTCATTTATTGTTTATGACAATTATGTCGACCAACATGACATAGATTTTATTTATCTAGGAGGTTGTTGAATCGGAAATTCCAACCGACCCTATTGTCGAGAGGTTAAATTTAGTTGAAGAAGAAAACAATTTGTTAAAGGAAAAAATTAGAAAAATTGAGGAGGAGAAAATGATATTGGAGTTGCATGTTGCGGATGTCGTCGATGATCACAAGATCAAGATGGATGCAATGCGCTTGAAGATTAGAAAATATGACATTCATACCGAGGCTTGGTATCATTATGACGTTGGATCAGTTGTTACATTGGTTGCGATTATGATCGCATTTGTTTTCGCATTGAAATGTTTTACATAGTTTCAGTGTATGGTTTAATTAATTTAGATGCTCTGCAGAGCTTTATGTTGTTAGATGAGAACTATGTATGTACTTTGGTTTTAATGTGATGATGAACTTCTATTAATTTGGTCACTTAATTATCTATTCATGATGTTCTGTAATGATTTTTGACACACTTAATTATATATAATGCACATAGATGAACCGGCAATGGATGTACGGTTCTAGACACACCTCCGAGTACATTAAGGGCGTGCATGATTTTCTCGAAGTGGCTGAGGCAAACAAGCATAATGGTTTTATGTGTTGTCCATGCCCTATATGTGGGAATACGAAGTCTTACTCTGACCGGAAAATCCTCCACACCCACCTGCTTTACAAGGGTTTCATGCCACACTATAATGTTTGGACGAGGCATGGAGAAATAGGGGTTATGATGGAAGACGTCGAAGAAGAAGAGTACGATGACAACTATGTGCCCCCTGAATACAGTGATGCTACTGAAGATCAAGAGGAACCAGACGATGTGCACGATGATGCTGCAACGGGCGAAGCTGCTGAAGATCAAGAGGAACCAGACGATGTGCCCGATGATGATGATCTCTGCCGGGTCATTGTCGATGCAAGGACGCAATGCAAAAGTCAAAAGGAGAAGCTAAAGTTCGATCGCATGTTAGAGGACCACAAAAAAGGGTTGTACCCCAATTGCGAAGATGGCAACACAAAGCTCGGTACCGTACTGGAATTACTGCAGTGCAAGGCAGAGAATGCTGTGCCTGACAAAGGATTTGAGAAGCTACTGAAAATATTGAAGAAGAAGCTTCCAAATGATAACAAATTGCCCGACAGTACATACACAGCAAAGAAGGTCGTATGCCCTCTAGGATTGGAGGTGCAGAAGATACATGTATGCCCTAATGACTGCATCCTCTACCGCCGTGTGTACAAGGATCTGAACGCATGCCCGGTATGCGGTGCATTACGGTATAAGATCAGACGAGATGACCCTGGTGATGTTGACGGCGAGCCCCCCAGGAAGGGGGTTCCTGCGAAGGTGATGTGGTATGCTCCTATAATACCACGGTTGAAACGTCTGTTCAGAAACGGAGAGCATGCCAAGTTGATGCGATGGCACAGTGAGGACCGTAAGAAAGACGGGAAGTTGAGAGCACCCGCTGACGGGTCGCAGTGGAGAAAAATCGAGAGAAAGTACTGGGATGAGTTTGCGAGTGAGCCAAGGAACGTATGGTTTGCTTTAAGCGCGGATGGCATTAATCCTTTCGGGGAGCAAAGCAGCAATCACAGCACCTGGCCCGTGACTCTATGTATGTATAACCTTCCTCCTTGGATGTGCATGAAGCGGAAGTTCATTATGATGCCAGTTCTCATCCAAGGCCCTAAGCAACCCGGCAATGACATTGATGTGTACCTAAGGCCATTAGTTGAAGAACTTTTACAGCTGTGGAATGGAAACGGTGTACGTACGTGGGATGAGCACAAACAGGAGGAATTTAACCTAAAGGCGTTGCTGTTCGTGACCATCAACGATTGGCCCGCTCTCAGTAACCTTTCAGGACAGACAAACAAGGGATACCACGCATGCACGCACTGTTTACTTGACACCGATAGTATATACCTGGCAAGCTGCAGGAAGAATGTGTACCTAGGCCATCGTCGATTTCTTCCAACCAACCATCAATGTCGAAAGAAAGGCAAGCATTTCAAAGGCGAGGCAGATCACCGGAAGAAGCCCGCCATGTGTACCGGTGATCACGTACTTGCTATGGTCAATGATTTACACGTAATCTTTGGAAAGGGTCCCGGCGGACTAGCTGTTTCGAGTGACACTGGGGGACACGCACCCATGTGGAAGAAGAAATCTATATTTTGGGACCTACCCTACTGGAAAGACCTAGAGGTCCGCTCTTCGATCGACGTGATGCACGTGACCAAGAACCTTTGCGTGAACCTGCTAGGCTTCTTGGGCGTGTATGGGAAGACAAAAGATACAGCTGAGGCACGGGAGGACCTGCAACGTTTGCACGAAAAAGACGGCATGCCTCCAAAGCAGTATGAAGGTCCTTCCAACTATGCTCTTACCAAAGAAGAGAAGGAAATCTTCTTTGAATGCCTGCTTAGTATGAAGGTCCCGACTGGCTTCTCGTCGAATATAAAAGGAATAATAAATATGGCAGAGAAAAAGTTTCAGAACCTAAAGTCTCATGACTGCCACGTGATTATGACGCAACTGCTTCCGGTTGCATTGAGGGGGCTTCTACCGAAAAACATCCGATTAGCCATTGTGAAGCTATGTGCATTCCTCAATCCAATCTCTCAGAAGGTGATCGATCCAGAAATCATACCAAGGCTAAGGAGTGATGTGGTGCAATGTCTTGTCAGTTTTGAGCTGGTGTTCCCACCATGCTTCTTCAATATCATGACGCACGTCCTAGTTCATCTAGTTGACGAGATTGTCATTCTGGGCCCCGTATTTCTACACAATATGTACCCCTTTGAGAGGTTCATGGGAGTCCTAAAGAAATATGTCCGTAACCGCGCTAGGCCAGAAGGAAGCATCTCCATGGGCCATCAAACAGAGGATGTCATCGGGTTTTGTGTTGACTTCATTCCTGGCCTTAAGAAGATAGGTCTCCCTAAATCGCGGTATGAGGGGAGACTGACTGGAAAAGGCACGCTTGGAAGGGACTCAATAATATGCAGGGACGGATATTCTTGGTCTCAAGCACATCACACAGTTCTACAGAACTCTACCTTGGTGACCCCGTATGTCGATGAACACAAGAATAGTCTGCGCTCCAAACACCCGGAGCAGTGCGACGACTGGATTACATGTGAACACATCAGGACTTTCAGCAGTTGGTTGGAAGCACGTATCAGAGGTGACAACACTATTTGTGATGAGCTGTACTTGTTATCCAAGGGACCATCTTTGACTGTATTGATTTGGAAAGGATACGAGATAAATGGGAATACATTTTACACGATTGACCAAGATTAAAAGAGCACCAACCAAAACAGCGGTGTCCGCTTTGATGCAACAACCGAGAGGGGAAAGGACACATATTATGGTTACATAGTGGACATATGGGAACTTGACTACGGACATGATTCTAAGGTCCCTTTTTTAAGTGCAAATGGGTCAATCTGTCAGGAGGCGGGGTACAGGTAGACCCACAGTACGGAATGACAACAGTGGATCTGAAAAATCTTGGGTACACTGACGAACCATTCGTCCTAGCCAATGATGTGGCACAGGTTATCTATGTGAAGGACATGTCTACCAGACCGAGAAAGCGAAAAGATAAGAAGCGAATACATCATACGATGAGCCAAAGCGCCACATAGTTCTTTCAGGAAAAAGGGACATCGTGGGAGTGGAGGACAAGACAGACATGTCTGAAGATTATGAAAAGTTTCATGAAATTCCTCCCTTTAAAGTCAAGGCTAACCCCAGCATCCTGATAAACGATGAAGATTATCCATGGTTACGGCGCAATAAGCAAATGACACAATCGAAGAAAAAGTGAAGACTTTCTCCCGCAACTATTATGATGATACCATGCCAACTTTGTAACTGACGAGTATGATACCATTGTCCGTTTTGTACATGCACATGCTATGTGTGGGTCAATTTATGATACCATGCCAACTTTCAACTTTTTCAGAGTTCATTTGAAACACTTTAATGTCTTATGGTTCGGCCCTCGTAATAATTAAAAATAGCAACAATAAGTATTTTGTTGTAAGTAGAAACAAAATGAAATAAATAAAGCAAGAAAGAAAACAAAAAAACAAAAAAAGTGTTTTCAAATTTGAAAAGTAATGGCACTAACAGAAAGTTTATAATTTTCCTAAAACTAAAAGAAAAAAGAATTAAAAAATAAAGCAAAAAACAAAAGAAAATAAATAATGCAGAAAACAAAACAAAAAAACAGGAAAAAAAATAAAAATAGCAACAATAAGTAAAGAAAAAAATGCCTCCTACTGGGCCCCCACGACGTGAATACGACATGAAACCCTACTATGGGCCAGGATTCAGGCCCGCGGTAGGCCCAGTAGGCCCACCAGGCAAAGTTTAGCAAGTAGGCCCGAAAGCCTGCGGTCGAGAGGAGTTCGAGAGGGGTGCGGCAGTGGGGCTTATAAACCACTGCGCGCCCCTCTCAACTAGCGAGGTGGGACTAAACTTTGGCCCCGACGCGGGCAGCACAGGGACCTTTGGTCCCGGTTGGTGGCACCAACCGGGACTAAAGGGGGGGGCATTGGTCCCGGTTGGTGGCACCAACCGGTACCAAAGGTCGCGCCTTCCCGCCCTTTGGGCTGCCGAAAAAGAGGCCTTTGGTCCCGGTTGGTGGAACCAACCAGGACTAAAGGGGGCATTGGTCCCGGTTGGTGCCATGAACCGGGACCAATGCTCCTTGTATATAAGTAGCACTTCGCAGTTTTGCAGAGTTCATCGCCACCAGTTGCCCCCCGACGACGCCGAGCACATCGTCGCCGCCAGGCTGCCCCGACGCTGCCCGCAGCCCCCGCCGTCGCCGTCGCCGTCGCCGTCGCCCGCGCCCGTCGTCGCCGCCGGCCTCCCCGAGCCCGCGCCCGCCGTCGTCGCCGCCAGGCTGCCCCGTCGCTGTCACCTGCCCTCGCGCGCCGCGCCCCGAGCCCCTGCCCCGTCGCCGTCGCCCGCCCCCCCGCGCCGCCACCGCTGTGAGCCGCCGCGCCGCACCGGCTCTGTTTTTTTCATTTTTATTAGTTTAAATTTTTGTTCAATGTATATGTGTATGTATGTGGCTATATATATATGCGGCTCTGTTTTTTTTCATTTTTATTAGTTTAGGTTTTTTGTTCATATATATATATATATATATATATATAATGTATATGTGTATGTATGTGGCTATGTGTATGTAGATGTTCAAAAATTGTTCAGAGCATGTTTTTGTTCATATATGTATTTTTTGTTCATATGTGTATTAATGTTTTCATATATGCAAAAGATAGATTTTTAGAAAAGTTAGGTTTTTTTTTCTGTTCATAGATTTTTTTGGTGATATTAATTATTGTAGAATATGCAAATGTTTGTATATTCATATGAACAATGCATTAGGCAAAACCTTTGTTTTTTTCGAAATTTTCTATTTGAACATTTTTTTTAAAACAAGCAATATTAAAAGAATGAGAGGAAAAAGGAAAATAAGAAGAGGAAGAAAGGAGAAAAAGAGGAGAGGAAGAAGAGGAGAAATAAATAAGAAGAGGAAAAAAGAAGAAAAAGAAGAGGAGAAGAAGAAAGGAATAGAGGAGAAAGAAGAAAAAATAGAAGAAAAAAATTCTATTTTTTCTTCTTCTCCTCTATTCCTTTCTTCTTCTCCTCTTTTTTTCTTCTTTTTTCTTCTTCTTCTTCTTCTTCCTTCCTTCTTTCTCTTTTCTTCCTTTTCCTTAATTATTTTCCTTTCTCGAGGGAGAAGAAGAAAAAGAAGAGGAGAAGAAGAAAGAAAGGAATAGAGGAGAAAGAAGAAACTTCAACACGAGCTAGGGGGTGGTACCGATACCCCCTCCCCGATAACTCTCGAGGACACCCAAACCCTAGAGAGAAAACGATGTTGGTCTCCTACCCCCTCCCGCCGCGCCCCTACCCGACAAATTAACTCTCTCGAGGCCACCCAAATTTATCAAGTTAAAAGAGCGTTGTCGTCGAGGCCACCCCAAACCCTTGAAGCGTTGTGTCGAGGCGACCCCAAACCCTAGAGAAGCAGCGTCGAGGCCACTAACATGATTCCTCATTGTGATTAGCTAGCTAGTTCTACGTTTGCCACTAATATATATATATATATATATATATATATATATATATATATATATATATATATCCATCTGTACCATGTTTGAATAATAATTGACATGTTGTAAATATTTGCAGAAACTATGGAGCACTTCCGAGACGAAGAAATAGAAGTGATGTTGGGGGAAATAATCGCACAAGGAAGTGATGAAGTTGCGTCATTTCTCAATGAGACCGATGGTCAGGAAGGACTGGATGAAGAAGAGGGCTATGTTCATGATGGCTTCGACCCATTAATGCTGGTACAAGAAGAGGACTATGTTCATGATGGCTCCGGTGACACAATGGAGGTACAAGAAGGAGACCGTGCTGACTGCTCCGGTCACCGAATGGAGTCCGGCCAGGTATATATATATTAGTTAAGCCCGTGCTGACTAGTTAATTGATGCATCCATTGTTTTGGTATATGTACACATATTAATTACTCTCGTCTTTCTTCCTTATAATTTCTAGCCCTCCGGATCGAGCACAACTTCGGTAAGGAGACGAGGCCTGAAGAAAAAGTTGAGCTCGGATGAAAAGTTTGAGATCATAGAAATCGCGCCCGACGGCGAACCGATTGAACCCATCCGGACAAGGAAGGCATTTTCTGCTCAGTGCGGGGTTCTTGTTAGGGACAAGATCCCGATCAGCATCCAGCAATGGTATAAGCCTGCTAAGGATGAAGACCCTAAGGTGTCTTATGTCAATGATATGCAGAAAGAAGATCTTTGGACTGAGCTGAAGGCAAATTTCACCCTACCGCCAGAGGAGGATCCAGAGAAGCCAGTTAAAGAGCAATTAATCAAGTCTTTTGCTCTTAAGAAGATGGCAACCCTAATGAGGAGGTGGAGGAAAGAGCTGAACCAGTTTTTCGAGAAAAAAAAGACACCAGAATTCATCGGCAAATATGAGAAGATCAAAGATCACTGGCCCGCATTTGTGGCCCACAAGACATCGGAAAAGAGTAAGCAGATGTCGGCGACAAACAAGCAAAATGCTGTGAAGAAGAAACTTCACCATCGCACGGGGTCAGGTGGCTACCTCAAAGCCCGGCCTAAGTGGTCCAAGGCTGAGCATGATCTGCTTGAAAAAGGGATCGAACCAGAGACAATGCGCTGGCCAGACTGTTGCCGGACTTGGTTCTTCGGGGCTGGCGAAACCTTGGACCCTACAACAGGGAAGTGTCAGTGGACGGATGAGCAACTGCAAACACCAGTCAAGAACCTTCGACACTATATCAATGCAGCGTAGCGAGGGACGTTCCTTCCAAATAGGGAGAAGGACGAGCTCACAATGGCCCTTGGGAATTCCGAGCACCCTGGACGGACACGAGGCACGCCAGGCTCCATTCCATGGAAGGTTGGTTTTCCGGACGCAGGGGGTTACAAAACCCACGAGAGGAGGAAGAAACTGGAGCAGGACCAAATGCAGGCGCTGCACGAAAGGGTAATGGGGCTAGAGGAACGAGAAGAGGTACGAGAAGCAGTAGATCACAACAAACGACCTGCCGAAGCTTCCCCCGAAGCTACCCCGCCATCTCAGCGGAGAAGCAGCGTGGCTTCCACCGAGCTGCTTCAGCTGGAGCATGTCTTGACGGCTCCTTCCAGCTATTCCGTAGATGGTATCACGGAGTCCCAAAATTGCCACATTATGGCGCGATGGATGAATTTGAAGGTCAAGGCGGCTGTTGGCCAAGTTTATCCTAGTGGACCCGGCACAACTTATCACTGCCATCCGATTCCAGAAGGATTTGCTAAGGTGATGGTGGATGAAATAACGAAGGGATTTGAGGACCTCGTGCTTGAGCACCCTACCGGTGAAGGGGAGACTAGGCTGGGTTCTGCTCTGAAGACCCCATGCCTATGGCGGAAGGAGCTCATCAACCTTCTGAACTGGACGCCTCCGCCTCCTCCTCCTCCTCTGGCGAGTCAGGGCACTCCGCCTCCTCCACCACCTCCTCCTCCGGCGAGTGACGATCAGGGCACCCGTGGCGGCACTCCGCCTCCTCCTCCGGCGAGTGACGATCAGGGCACGCGTGGCGGCACTCCGCCTCCTTCTCCGGCGCGTGGCGGCACTCCGCCTCCTCCTTCTCCGCCTCGCCAGCAAGGGCGGAAGAGACCCGCCGCCGCCCCGGCTGCTCCGGCGCGTCGTAGTCCTTCTCCTCCGCCTCGTAAGCAAGCATGAAAGAAGACAGACGCCGCAGCCGCTCCGTCTGCTCCGGCGTCTAGCAGCACAAGAAGAGGAGAGAGGCAATACAGATACGGTCCACCTCTAAAGCCTCTAGAGAAGTTACCGTACGAGAGGACCAAGGAGGAAAACAATATGATCGTGCAGGCCCACGTGAAGGAGTTCTTTGAAGGGGTGAAAGCAAAGAGACATCCACCTCCGGAGGAGAAGGTAGATCCGGTGAAAGCAAAGCGCACTCTCGATGCCCTGAGGAAACCACCAAAGTCTCCACCGAGAACCAACTATGAGCGCATTACTGAACAGATATATCTCCAAGCCAAGCGGTCGGGAACTACTGTCAGTGATAAAAGGTTAAAAGAACAACGAGCAAAGGGGAAAAAATTGCCCAGCTCGGCGAACAAGCACAGCAATCGTGCCCCCCGCTCAATGTGTCTAATCCTCCGGGGACGGTGGCCGGTTATGGCAATCTTGAAGATTACCTGCCTGACGATGCACTTCCTGATTTCATGGAGGTGGACGAATTCAGATACAAGTACGGGAAGCCTCTCGTCAAAGATGACAAATCTCTGACAACAATGATGCGAAGATTCCATAGTTGGTACATGAAAACCTGCAGAGAGTCCGAGGGGAAGAACAGTTTGTATTTGAACATTAAAGAGGAGCACGACCTCGTTTCAAATGATCTGTTGTGTGTTCCATTTGAGGAGTTCTTCGAGTTCTTCAATCAAAAGGCCCTCGATAAATTAATGGTCTTTTGCTACTGCCTGTAAGTACTATTTCTGTCATTAAGTCTCTATATATAGCTCGGCTCTTTCATTGCATGTATTTATAATTAATTATCCTCAATATATTATGCAGATTGAAGATCGTCGAGTGCAAAAAAATGAAATCTATGATATTGGGTTCATTAACACAAATATCATAGATGTATTTCTGGTTAAAAAGCATGTCAAAGAGGCCGAGGACAACTTGCTACAATCGTTGATCAAAAATCAAAACAAAGATACCATACTCTTTCCTTACAACGGCCCGTGAGTGTTACTGTCGTGTGCATATTCGGTTTCCCTTATTACTCGAGCGAGGTTATAGTAATGTAATTGATGAGTTATGCATGCGTGCGCAGGTACCACTATATTCTTTTGGAGATTAAGCTTGAGCGTGGACTAGTAACCGTCTTAGACTCGAGACGGAAAGATCCCGAAAACTATGCGGACATCACTGCAATGCTCAGCAAGTAAGTTCAATCGATCATTATCGCACCATATCGGCAACTTTTTGTTCATTTCCTAATATCTCAAGTAATAATAATTATTTTCTTTGTCTTGCAGGGTTTGGAAACAGTTCATCGCACAAGCTCCGGGACTGCCGAAGGAGCTGCGATATACATACCCGAAAGTAAGTACTACTGGCTAGCTAGTTGCGCGCATCTCCCGTTGATTCTATAGCTATACTTTCATCAATGCCATTTATAATGCTTCATTATCAGTTTGATTGACCTCTATTTCTCGTAAAGTGCTTGTGGCCGGAGGAAGGGAATGATTTCTATGGATACTACGTGTGCGAGTTCATCCACAACGCGACTTTGAAAAACAAGCGGGGCTACTCTAGAAGACAATATGAAGTGCGTAAGCAATAATATTCACAATTTCATTTTATTACACCATCATTTCTGTTGAGTTTCATTCATATATATGTATTAATTAACCCCCTTCTTCAAATTAGACGTGGCAGATGCGGGATGAACTCCTAGAACCAGATTGCATGAAAGCAATTCAAGAGGAATTGGCGGGATTCTTTCTTGAACACGTCATCAGTAAAGCCGGAGAATACCATGTGGAACTTGATTTCAAATGCTAGGGGTTTGTAATTAAGAGATCTTATACATGTATGTAGCGAGTAAAAAACTTGTTGTTCGACCAATCTCTCGGAGAAGGAGAGGTCGATCGATCTTCTCACGGTATGCATGAGACGAACTTCTGTACTGAATGGTTCTCTCGATCACTTATGTATATATACTACGTAGCGTCGACCAAGCACGGACATAAGAGAGGACACTTCTCTCTATTAATTAGCTAGCTAACACAATATACGAAACACCTAAATTAACCCCCCAAAACCCCCAACCCCCCTCCTTTAAAAAAAACAAAACCCCAGCCATTGGAATGCAGACGCGTGGATGCCTTTTGGTCCCGGTTGGAGCCACCAACCGGGACCAAAGGCCCCCTGACTGGGCTCGGCGCACAGGGCCACGTGGAGGCACATTGGTCCCGGTTCGTGTTTGAACCGGGACTAGTGGGTGGAGGTATTAGTAACGACCCATTAGTCCCGGTTCATGAACCGGGACTAAAGGCCCTTACGAACCGGGACTAATGGGTGGTTTTCTACTAGTGATTTTTACCTAAATCGGTCTGACCGAGTTTGTTGATTCGGTCCCACCGAGTTTGGAAATCTGTGTGTAACAGCTAGAGTTTGTGTGGAGGCTATATATACCCCTCCACCCACTCTTCATTCATGGAGAGAGCCATCAGAACAAACCTACACTTCCACTACTCATTTTTTGAGAGAGAACCACCTACTAATGTGTTGAGGCCAAGATATTTCAATCCTACCATATGAATCTTGATCTCTAGCCTTCTCCAAGTTGCTTTCCACTCAAATCATCTTTCCACCATAGCTAAATCTGTGAGAGAGAGAGTTGAGTGTTGGAGAGACTATCATTTGAAGCACAAGAGCAAGGAGTTCATCAACAACACACCATCTATTACCTTTTGAAGAGTGGTGTCTCCTAGATTGGTTAGGTGTCATTTGGGAGCCTCCATCAAGATTGTGGAGTTGAACCAAGGAGTTTGTAAGGGCAAGGAGATCACCTACTTCGTGAAGATCTACCCTAGTGAGGCAAGTCCTTCGTGGGTGATGGCCATGATGGGATAGACAAGGTTGCTTCTTCATGGACCCTTCATGGGTGGAGCCCTCCGTGGACTCGCGCAACCGTTACCCTCCGTGGGTTGAAGTCTCCATCAACGTGGATGTACAATAGCACCACCTATTGGAACCACGCCAAAAATCTCCGTGTCTCCAATTGCGTTTGCACACTCCTATCCCATCCCTTTACTTTCTTACAAATTGTATGCTTTACTTTCCGCTGCTCATATACTCTTGCATGCTTGCTTGAATTGTAATGTGTATGCTTGAAATTGTGTTAATCTACCACCTCAACTTGAAAAACTTAAAAACTGCCAACATTGTTCGTTGAGGGTCTAACCCCCCCTCTAGACACCTCTTCTCGATCCTTTCAGCGCGCCCTACCCCCTGGGTGTCGGTATGAAATCCGGCATATCTTGTAGTATGGGTGATAACACGGACACATGTTTTACCCAGGTTCGGGCCCTCTTGATGGAGGTAAAACCCTACGTCCTGCTTTTGCTTGTATTCATATGGGGATAGTACAGAGTACATGTGTCTACCACGAGATTGTTTTAATGAATATTGGATTGTCTATTGACAAGCCTGGCCTCGGTTTATATGCATCGTAGGCCTAGGGTTTAGTGGAGTCCTTGTCTTGCGCGCCAAGTCTTGTGGAATCCTCCTTGTATTCGGCATGGGCTGCCTGAAGTGGCCGATTAGTGAATCATCATGGGGGTCCTCGGCCTGACCCGCTGGTCGGGAGACGACGTGGTGAGTACCCCCTAGTCCAGGACACCGTCACTAGGCGCGCCCCCTACCTCGTGGCTGACTCGGGGACCCCCTAACTTGTTCCCGACGCCAACACCTCTTATATATATCCCAAAACTTCCAGAACAGAACCTAGATCGGGAGTTCCGCCGCCGCAAGCCTCTATAGCCACCAAAACCAATCGGGGCCCTGTTCCGGCACCATGCTGGAGGGGGGATCCATCACCGGTGGCCATCTTCATCATCCCGACGCTCTCCATGACGAGGAGGGAGTAGTTCACCCTCGGGGCTGAGGGTATGTACCAGTAGCTATGTGTTTGATCTCTCTCCCTCTCTCGTGTTCTTGATGTGGCACGATCTTGATGTACCACGAGCTTTGCTATTATAGTTGGATCTTATGATGTTTCTCCCCCTCTACCTTTTTGTAATGGATTGAGTTTTCCCTTTGAAGTTATCTTATCGGATTTTGTCTTTAAGGATTTGAGAACACTTGATGTATGTCTTGCATGTGCTTATCTGTGGTGACAATGGGATATTCACGTGATTTACTTGATGTATGTTTTGGTGATCAACTTGCGGGTTCTGTGACCTTGTGAACTTATGCATAGGGGTTGACACACGTTTTCGTCTTGACTCTCCGGTAGAAACTTTGGGGCACTCTTCGAAGTTCTTTGTGTTGGTTCGAATAGATGAATCTGAGATTGTGTGATGCATATCGTATAGTCAAACCTGCGGATACTTGAGGTGACATTGGAGTATCTAGGTGACATTAGGGTTTGGTTGATTTGTGTCTTAAGGTGTTATTTTACTACTAACTCTAGGGTTGTTTGTGACACTTATAGGAATAGCCCAATGGATTGATCAGAAAGAATAACTTTGAGGTGGTTCTGTACCCTACAATCTCTTCATTTGTTCTCCGCTATTAGTGACTTTGGAGTGACTCTTTGTTGCATGTTGAGGGATTGTTATATGATCTAATTATGTTATCATTGTTGAGAGAACTTGTACTAGTGAAAGTATGAACCCTAGGCCTTGTTTCCAAGCATTGCAATATTATTTTCGCTCACTTTTACCACTTGCTACCTTGCTGATTTATAATTTAGATTACAAAAACATTTCCATATTGCACTTGTATCACCATCTCTTCGCCGAACTAGTGCACATATACAATTTACCATCACTGCTGGGGACACAAGAAACTCTTTGTTATTTGGTTGCAGGGTTGTTTGAGAGAGACCATCTTCATCCTACGCCTCCCACGGATTGATAAACCTTAGGTCATCCACTTGAGAAAAATTTGCTACTGTCCTACAAACCTCTTCACTTGGAGGCCCAACAACTTCTACAAGAAGAAGGTTGCATAGTAGACATCACGCATCGTCGGGACGTGGATAGAATGTGGGAGACATTATTCCTACTATGGGATATTGCCGCCGCCACACAGTCCCAAGCAAGACGTTGAATCTAATAAGAACGAGAACAGGGTCCCTCCCGCCGGCGGGGCCCCGAGATCCTCCGCACCTCCATGGCCTAGAGGCCATCGGAGATGGCGCGGACCGGCGCCGACGGCGTAGGGAGGACAAGAGCTTTTCTTGTGGGGGAGGAAAGTGTTTTTTCTAACGTTCACAAACTACAATAACTAATATCTATTCATATGAAACTCTGCCTCTTTTACATTTTTTTATTTGTTTCTTAAAATTTTAGATTTGCTATGTTTTTTAGATCCTTTTGTATTTGTTTTTATTTTTACTGAATTTTTAAAACAAAGAAGGTCCAGAAGGCCGCATACAACCCAGAAGATCGAAACACTCCAGGGGATGGCAAGGTAACCGCAGTCGGCGGGATCCATTGTGTTTCTCTCACTGGATTTGGGAAGATGGTTCTATAACTTTCCCAAATTGTTTTTTCTCTATGTTTTTTCTTTGCCAGGTTTTCTATTTTTTCTTTTATTTTCCCTTTCGAAATACGAAAACAATTTCGAAATAATTACTTTAGAAATCATGAACTTTTTTCAAATATCTTTCAAATTCATGAACATTTTTTGGAATCATGAATATTTTTCTAAATCATGAACATTTTTAGAATTAATGAGCTTTTTTGTGAAAATCATGCACATTTTTTGAAACCGCAAATATTTTTTGAATTGGCGAACATTTTTTGAATTCGTGTTTTTTTACAAATTCACAAACATTTTTACAAATTCTTGAATATTTTTGAATTCATGATGTTTTTTACAAATTTGCAAACATTGTTTGAAATCATGAACATTTTTGAATTCGTGAACATTTTTACAAATTCATGAACATTTTTCGAATTCATGATGTTTTTTACAAATTCGCAAACATAGTTTGAAGTCATGAACATTTTCGAATTCATGAACATTTTTACAAATTGACGAACCTTTTTTTGAATTTTTGATGTTTTTTACCAATTCGCTAACATTGTTTTAAATTGTGAGCATTTTCGAATTTGTGAACATTTTTACAAATACATGACCATTTTTTGTAATCATGAACATTTCGGAAATCGTTAACATTTTTGTAAATCCATGAAATTTCATTTGAAATCATGATTTATTTGAAAATCATAAATATTTTTAAATTGGTGAACATTTTTTGAGACTGTGACATTTTTGAAATACCGGAACGATTTCAAATTCGTGAACACTTTTTGTAATGTGAGAACATTTTAATTTTTTTGAATGTTTTCTGAAATCTGAGAATTTTTTGTCAAATTTGTGAAGATATTTAGAATTTTAAATAGTATTTTTAAATTCAAAAATATTTTTTAAGTCATGGACATTTATGAAAGAAGCTAGAAAAACTGAAAATAAAACATAAAAAAACGAAAGGAAGAAACTGGCGTGTCCCACTGCGAAATGGGCCGGTCCAAAGCACGGGCCAGATCGATCCCCGAGCCGAGGCCTTCGGTCGGCCACGCCTTTATGTTGGCGTGCCAGCCCATATGCTTACTGGTAGCAACGGAAGTTGCCTAAAAACAAAAGTGGCGGGGCGGCCGGCGAGCCTGCTTTCGGCGGAGTGGAGCGGAGAGGAGAGCGAGCCTCCACTTTCGGCGGCGCTGTCGCCGTCGCCGTCGAGGGTTCGCGCGCACGCGCGATGGCATTCTAATTTGGCCCTGCCCGGCTCTGGCGGCGGCGGCGGCCTCTGGTGGCGGAGCAGGAGGAGGAGGGGGGAGATGGCGGCGGCGGCGCCGTGCGCCACGCGGAGGCCGTTCAGGGAGTCGCTCAAGGTGCTGGAGGCCGACATCCAGCACGCCAACACCCTGTCAGTACCATCCCCTCCCTCCTCCCTCCCCCGAGAGAATCCCCTTCCTCAATTTCTTCAGTCTGGGGTGCGCTGTTTCCGACTGAATCCGTCTGTCTCCGGTGCTCTGCCGCAGGGCGTCGGTCTTTTCGCGGGACTACGACGGGGCGGCGTGCCTGCAGATGCGGATGCCCTACAGCCCTGCCGCGCACATATTCCTCTCCCCCCTGCAGCGGACCGACTGCAGCCTCGCCGGCGCGCCCGGCCTCCTCAGGATCCCCATCTAGTACAAGGTACTACTTCTCTTCTGTCTCCGTGCCTGCTTCCCTTCCAGAATGTGTATCATACATATTGTGCTGACGGTGCTCGTCGTGCTTGCGTTCTTACCGAATCTTGCCTCTGTTTCCATTGTCCCTGCAGGTTTATGTGCACGGCACCACAACCATTTGTCCACCCACGAAAGGAAAGCCCTATAACTCTTGAATTAAGAATTCTCACAATAACAGGGTCTACTCGATGTTAATTAGGCGTAGCCAGCATCAAGGAATTCTTTATACGGTAACTAAACAGACGGCCCGCAGAAACTGAATAATAAGTAAAGCCTTTGCGGTTTGGACTTGTGAACTGAAAATTTCCATTGTCTGTCTGTCTGTCTGTCTACCACAGCTGTGATGTTTCCCTCCCTCGTGCAACTGGTACACGGGATCAGCGGCACCGACGACCCATGGCAGAGGGCGGTGTGCTCGGAGAGGCACAGGAGGAGGGACGGCGAGGGGGAGGGTAGTAGGTGGCTGGTCTCCGAGACCGACGCCGAGATAGAAGGGGAGTGTGTGATCTTCATGGAGTTAAACAGCAGGGCTGTGCTGCCCGACTGCATCCACGACATGTGCATCGAGTGCTACCGTCAACGGTGAGTGAGAACAAGAACCTGACCCTCGCGTATTTTTTTTTGTTTCTCTGCCATGTTTGTTCAGTTCAACTTTAACCAGACCAAACATGTTTGTTCCTCATTCTGGTGTTATTAAGTGCTTCGGCAGTGGCCACCAGAGCCTCTTTATTCAGATGGCAATGCACCATGAGTAATTAACCTGGCGCGGCCATCATTTTTGGGAAATATGCAGCAACCTCTGCATCTGCTTACCAGCTTTGCCCTTGGTTCTTACAATGCCTCACCTTCTTATAAGTTAGGTTCTTAGCAGCCTGCGCCTGGCCCCGTCGTGCTGGACCATGCGCCGCCTGCCCCCGTCGCCCCAGAGCCCGCACAAGACTCAAAAGGATGCAACGTGTTAGCTAGGTTCAAATTGATTGATGTGTAGTTTGGCTTTCAGAATTTCTTATGTTAATCATTGAACACTACAAAATCAAAATCTAATAAAAACATCATGAGAAACACTAAAGATTGTTTAAAAACTGAATTTAGCATTTAATACATATACCCCGCAAATGCACTGACGACCTTGGTAGCTTCCCCATATAATTGACTGATGAAACAGAATATGTGAGAAGAGAGGATGTAGGTCGAGAGGCAATGAGGGACAGTTGGAGTGAAATGTGATGCATCAGCTCAGCTGTAAACAGGTGCTGCAAGGCTAGATTCACGAGCACATTCAGATGACCTGGTGCACAAAATAGTATGTAACATGGCAGCACATAATGACAAAATATACATGGGAGCGAGGTCAATATATACCATGGCCTACTATGCCATATATTCTTTAAAGGTCGATCACATCGCAGAGAAACTAGCTAGGGACGGAAATGAAACATGAACTGGTCATTCATTCGAACTCCCCAATGTCCTTCTGGCCGGCAAGGATCCTTGAGATCTGGAGGCCCCGGCTGAAGGCCTGGTTGAAGAGCAACCGTGTCTGGAACTCTGAGACAAAGGGAAACCACGACAAGAAGCCAATGGGAAGGAAGAGGATGAGACCCATGATGTTGTCATATGCCCTCCCTAGCTCCTGGATGGAGTCCCACAGCATAGTCCTCTCGATCATTGGAGCGCATGCTTGCCCAATCTGCCGAAGAAGGAAGGAAGGTTCAACATAAGTATGCATACATGCTACTAGAGTTTGCTTCTGATCAATAATAAGTTTTTCAGTCCGTTAACTAGTAGAGAATTAATTAATTCATTAGTCAGTGTTGTTTTCTGGTTCTGTGCTTGTTCGCACGCTCATGAGCAGGTAGACTTTTGTTGTTGTTGCATATACATACAAATTAAATCTCAAAATTAATAGTAGATAAATAGAGGGTTTTACTCACCAGAAGAATACACCAACCAGTTGGTAGGAACCCGAGAGTACAAGCCAATACATCCGTAATTGTTAGGCCGCCTATAGCAAATAGGACCGCCATCACAGTGACAAAGCCAAGAAAGAGAATGCCCTTGAGGATGCGGAACATAAGCTGAAGATCTGTCCCAAATTTCTGCCGTCCTATTGAAACCATCTGAAGAGAATTGAGGTACAACATCCAGATCCAGATGTTATGCATCCATCGGAGGCAGGTAACTGGTCAAAATTAAACGAAATGCCAAAGCCTTACCTTCAATACTATTAGAACCGTCAGCATAACCAGCCATGACAACCCATACACCTAGAGGTGGATCGACAGGAAATGAAAAGTACATCCATTAGGATACACTGCAACCAGGCTGTAATGAACTAGTACAAATTGATTAAAGCACATCTTAGTTATGTAGAGAAAGTACCAGAATGCTTGTGCTGTGGCGTGCAATTTTGAGATGATACACAATACCATACTGGTAGATCAAGAAACGAAGAGACATGAGGATTTCCAAGATGAGAGCACGAACGCTGGTTTTCCTGAGGTGCGCCTGCTCACTTCTCCACCAAGCCTCCCAGCTTTGTTCCCCAGACATACCGATACCCCCACGGTTACCCATCCACTTCCTCCAATCTGTCCAGTCATCAACCGTCTTCTGCCACTCAAAGCATGATGGATTGAAGATAAATGGTGCAAACAGCCAAGATGCCACCATGAACCATATGGAGAAGGTGACAAATAGATACAAGCTCGAGCTGGTGCGGTACGACCTTCCATAGGCTAGATATACAACCAGAAGTATTAACAGCTCAAGTCCTTTAACAAAGTGGCTTCGGGAGTACATGCGATAATTTTCAGCAAACTTTGCGTGGTACACAACAAACCCACGTCCTGTAGGTATGTATTTGGCGCCACCATGGAGAATTGTCCGCCCGTAGTAGTGTGTTTTGGTGCCAAGCTGGAATGTGAAGAACACAGAGGCCAACTGAAGCTGCATGATGATGAACTCTCCTAATGCTGTGCGAAATCCCTTCTCTAAGCCCACTTCCATGACCATTGGGAGGACAAGCAGCAAACCAAGCTGGAAAACTGACTGTGAAGCGAGTACATTTTGAAGAGGCTCGATATTCTCCTGAATACGTGGATCCAGCAAAATAGACTTTTCCAGACCACTCAAGACGAGATATAACCTCCCATACAAAAATACATAGACTGTAAGTACAGTAACCTGAAAGGAGGAACTATGGAGTCAGTATCTCAAAATACATATATGCAGAATGAACACATAATAAGTGTTGTCCTGTTGAGACCATGGTTATATTATATGTTAAGTTCATGGATAATAACTGAAATCCTGAGAGGACCATTTTAAGGAAATCGTATTAATGATGCCAGACATTGTTGATTTTCATTCAAATGATGATATTGTTGGTTAACCATTTTAACATACTGGTGCATGATGATATAAATGGCTTGAACTTCGATCATATCCACCTAATTCTCCTGTTTTCTTTCACAGGATTTTATGATCTATAAATAACTCTCATAATTTGGATTTTAAATAAATATTCACCATGGTTCTCTCCTAGCTACCTACGGTCCAATAAAAAATGCATCAGAAAGGAGATAGCGTAGGCATTATTTAGAGAAAATGTTCCTCCTTGATATCTTAAGTTAATGTATTCTTACCATGCTACTGAAATAAAAGCCAACTGTAGTGAAGTAGAAAGATAGCATTCTGTAGAAGTCAAATCTGCGTCCAAGACGATAGATGTCACGACTCAATGTTTGTTCACCATTGCCATTGGCAACCTTAGCTTCAAAGCTTGAAATTTGATTCATTCCCACATCACGTCCTTTACCAACTTGCATGTACTCATGATGTGTGATATTTCCTCCTCTCATTGTTGAATTAAAACCTAAGAAACATTAAATTCAGTAAATGCATTTTCAGTAAAGGATAACTGTAAAATGTTTGCAAGAGATGTAGACTTACCTGAAAATATATCTTCACTTAAATTTATAGTCTTGGAAGCTTTACTTATGCCACCCCTAGTAATATGGAAGAGTCTATCAAAAATATCAGGATGGCCATAATGGAACCGAACCCTGCAGTGGTACATCACAATGAGTTAGAGGGACACAAAGCCTCATCATCAAAAGAAAATGTGCATCTTGCATACATAAATAAACATACAAACATGAGAAAGGATTGAACAAAACTATTTAACAATATGACAAAAAGTTTAGTGATCCTTGCTTTCATCTTGTAATACTGTTAGTTGCCTTTGTACATAGTACGATTGTCCAACATGGTCTGACATATTTGTGCAACAATTTTCAAACGATTTTGAATTTCTTTCTTTTCCCACTCACTAAACCTTCATATTCCCTGAATTCATAATAGTCTAGTTGACATAGTAAATCAAGATTACCAGGCTTCCCAGCAAATTATCAGGACTAGGCGGACCATCTTAGCAACTACAAGTAAAGCAAGATTCTAGAGTATCCCTGGCCACATACAAGTGTCACTTAATGAAAACATGGTTTTATTATAAATTTCAGCAAAGTTGCAAGTCGTGGTTAGAGCAAAAGTACATTTTAGCTACAAAGTGCCTGGAACTTGAATTGTTATGGCCTTAAGAGGATACAAATCACAGTTAGCTCTTCTCTTTTGTCTAACATAACTAGCAATGCTTTAACTCTTTATATCAGACTTATGTTCTCCTTAAAAACAAATCCAAAGTTCTTGCTTTCTTTGTAGCACATTATACTATTCTTACTAGACTACAACTATATTTGACAGATTAGGAATTTAATGTAAAGCATTAAGCATGTACATAATTTAATATACTTTATTAATGTCTACGACTTTAAGTATGTAAAGGAAGTTTTTTCTGGCACGAATTCCTCGCAAGATAAATCTGAAGTGAATTACAAATACTCCCATGGTCATGGACTTGGTTTGACCAAAACGATATAGTGGAACTGACAGCCAACTCATTTTTTTCCCCATTCTAACTAAAAAGCATTGGATTAATAGTTTCTCTACGAAAATGAAAATAATGTTACATACTTGAGAGGATTTGCCAGAACTCGCTGTCCAATCGTAACAAAGCTGGTCTCTTGATTTGACATAAACCAAGCAAGTGATGAAACACTAGATAGAAAAAAAAAATGTTACTTACAGACATATATATATCATAAATGGATGAACAAGATAATTGGACAGAACTTTGGATAGATGGATATACCTTCCAGTAAAAATATGCTCCCGGAGACCTAATATAGTGGGTTTGCTCTTTCCATATTTGGTACTCTCGAACTCCTCCAGCACATTTCTCATTTTAAATGCCTCTTCGAGGTAATTATCCTACAAGTAAAAAGGCAATAGTTACCAGTAATTTATTAACATTGTCCTGTTAGTTCAATATGTATGAATAATTTAGGACCTATAGGTAGTTCTAACTGACTCCACACGGTTTCCCTATGACTCCTACATGCATATATTGACCAGCTGGGCCACAATTCAGATTATCGTTGTTTCTCTTTGCAGCTAGCATGGTATTGGTATTGTAACCAGCATTGGGCTCAAGACTTAGATGTCACAGTTTAAGAGATTGTTCTGTATGGTTGCATGTGAACATGATTTTTAGTGTTTTTGGGCAGAGAAGAGTGTGCGGTAGCAAATGAACACGATCCAGTAGTACAATTGGATAGTAAGACTGTTTTGAGTGTGTTTGGACAATGTCGACCAAGTGTCATTAGCTGTACCCAGTTTTTGCCCCAAAATTCACAAATGGCTGATGGATCCGAGTGAAGATGCCAAGGACTCATAGGAGTGAACCAAGTCACAGTTGCAGACCACATAAGCCTTCATTGTTGGCCTGGTTGGGCTGTCTTTGACAAACAAAGCTGATAAACTGATTGACGCATGGAACTGAACACGCACAATGTGAAAATGGAAACTGTACCTGATTCATATCAATGACCTGGAGTGCTTCTCCCCTGGTGAATATTATGGCATGATTTTGATTTTCAGGTTTTCCCTCTCCAATATTTGTGGGTTTGCCAGGAAGCTTGATGCGGTAAATTTCCTAAATCAAGTTTAGCACAAAATATAAAAATGTCACTGAAATAAAGATGCATATGCAACAGATGGTCAGTTGCTGCTTTACATGAGTTTCTGACTGTATACAACAATCGGTGAGTAAAATATGATGAGAAACTACTACCCACATACAAGTGTAATTTTTGTTTAAAAATATTATCTAGAAAAGGAACATAATAAATGAAGTATCCTACCTTTAATTAGAAAAAAGGCGGTAAAGATTTTGTGCAAATGATGTTAAGTGAAAATATTTATCTTTACATTCAGTAAGTACCTCATCATACTTGTCACCCACTCCTTTGACAAGAACAGAATAATAAGTCTTCTCTGTCATTCCATCTTTATTCGGAGCTTCTACCTCGTCAATATAAGCAATCCGCAATGACGGGTACCTGTGCATTTTAAATATCAGATGGATTGTAGTAACCTTAATATTTAAGAGAAATGAATGTGTTAGATTTTGTACATCATCATGAGGTTAAGGATGTTCAGATAGCGAGCTTTCTCTTTGGGATCCTTGGATACTTTTTGCATGCCATAGACTTGACAAGAGACAACATAGGTGAATTTGATATCAGCAATGGCCAGGTCCATCTCTGCAACGGACTCACCATCTTGATAGGATGAATTTGTTCTCTGGTGATCCAGTTTAGCTGCAACATACTAATGGACTCAAAACATATGCAGATTTGTAAAGAATGGAACGAAAATCATGGGCATATTTGGAAAAAATGAAAAATAAATCATGGAGAAAAAAAAGTTAATCTAACCAATACCATTTTTATCTTGAATACATTGAATCTCAAGCGCCCTCCTGTAGTACATCATTCCTCTCACTAGCACAATAAAACAGAGAGTTAGATAACAAGATAGATGTTCGTTCATTCAACACAAGAGAGTTAGTGACTTTACCAGTTCTGGTGAGTGTTTGTCCCCTATAAGATGCCCAGAGTGAGATATCTTCCATCCTTGCTTTAAGGAACTCATCCTTTGGTTCTAGTTTTGGACGCTCAGTAGAGTTAGTGACTTTGCCAGTTTTGGCGGTTTGTCCCCTATAAGATGCCCAGCGTGAGATCTCATCCATCATTGATTTACGGGACTCCTCATCCTTAGGTTTTATGCGCTCAAAAAAATTCTTCCATTCATCTGTTAGCATGCAATAGTTCATTGTGAGCATTTACTGACAGCAGAAGACAATCAACATACACAACTGTGAGATAAATGACCTGGATATATTTTCTGTAAATAGAAAAGGATGGATATCCCATCCTCATTTTTTTTATGAAGATCTTCTGCCGAAAAGAGCACCTCCTCTTTGAAGTATGGAGTTAGAACACTGATGTGAAAACAGAAATGCTGTTAATTGCATATTCTCCAGCAAAAAATAATTGTAGATCAGTACGATCAAAGCGTCAGAAGAAACAAAACTAACAGAGAAATCTATAGGTGAGTTCACCTAACAGTTCAAAAGGGAACTAACTACGTGCCAAGAAACAAAAAAGGATTGGTGAAAGAATATGGTAGAGGGCTAGCAAGTTGGGTCTCTTACCTGAAGGACATCATGCTGCTGACCTGTGGAGCCCTTGGCATCTTCATAAATAGTGAGTTTGCAAAGAATGTCATCCTACGCCGAGCTTCCAAGTTTATTGGTACATAAATTGCAGATTCTTTAGTTGTCAGCAACAATCGAAGCCTAACACACTGTTAGCACAGAATTCCAATAGATAATGAGGACACTACTATTTGTAAACTTCTAGAAATTACTGCTATTGAAATAAGTTGCTAAAAAGATAAATGACCTTTTCCCTCCAAGCTTCATCCTTTATTGAGTCCAGATTTATATTTGCAAACAGTTGACTCTCTCTGTTCTCATCCTTCAAAATACTGGGATTTGCAAGAAAGTTGGTTGTCAAAACTTATTCCTGAAGGTGCACATTTCGGCAATCAGCATAGATCTTACCCTTGTCCGTTCTTCATGATATCTTGTGTGATGATTTCCATTGTATCTTGTAATAGATTGGCAATCTGTGTCATTTTTGCTGTGTCATTCCCCTCTTGCTCAATTTCCTGTAAATCGATTGAACAGTTTTTGTAGTGTTGAAATGGAAATATTGTATGAAAAATATATCTTGCTAAGAAATCAAAAGAACGTTACTTATCAGTACCAATAGTAGACTTAGCAGCTTATTGAATTTATCGCTTAGCAGATGAAGTTCATCCAATCGGAAATCTCTCACAAGTGACAGGTTGCTTATGCTCTCTTCAAGACTCTCACGTATTCGATCAACAACTCTGTATCCATGGAACAATGGAATAGTAAATCAATTAGTTAGCGACATAAGCACATACTAAATTAGTTTTTTAGAAGAAACACGTTATGCCTTACTTCATATCACTTGTTTCTGCTATAAGGCTGTACAGAATATCTAACAATGTCTCGTAACACTCTATTACAGCATAATAGGTGTATGGATCCTGTTTTATCCTCCTTAGTAGTTCTTCATCCCTTTTCTTGACACTCTTTGCAATATCAAGTGCCATTGGAATCTAAGACATCACAGTCATGAGCATTACAGTATTACCTCAGAGAAAATCGAGTGGTAAACAAGTGAATAATTAAATGAGCGTACCTTGCTAGCGAGAAGGAAAGGAGGCCACTGAGTAACGCTAGTGTCACCCACAGATGATGGAACAACCAATAAATCTCTCTCGCTTAGAAGCAAACGCAAAACAATTTTAGAAGCATGTTAACAAAAAGAAAAGAAAGAGACCAACATCAACAACAAAAGCATGTTAACAAAAAGAAAACACTAACATCAGCAACAAACCTATTGCTTATTAAGTCTTCCTCTCGCAAAGAGTTGATGAATGCATTCCATATGCAAGAGAACTTCTTTTCCATACGCGAAGTCCGGTCATCCTGGTGAAAAGATTTTACACAAATATTAGACGAGACAATTAATCAGCTACTGTGTCAGCCAAAAAGAATGTCGGAAAAACGATTTCTGACGAAGTTCAGAAAATTTGGACCTGCTCGCGTCTCTTTGGTTCACCACGATGTGTAGGCACAAGATTTTTACCAAAAGCTTTTGGGATTGCCTCGAATCTTGATCTTAACATCCCAAGGGTTCGGATCTGCAGGAAGGTAAACATTCTGCAAGCTTTACTAGCAGTAGCTAAAACATCAACACTCCCAAGGGTAAAAGTAGACATGGTACGAACCTCTCCCAAGCGGCTGAAGGCACCATTTACTCCGCCACATACTGTGGAAAAAATAGCATACCATATTTGCGTATCCATGAAGTATACCTATAGGAAAAATTAAAATTATCAGCCTGGTATTTACCCCCCCCCCCCCTCGCACACACAACACATGAATCGATACATACCATGACAACTGGTGCCCATATAGTAAAAACAACACCTAAATTATGCTGCACTGTGAAAAAGTAGCATCCTATCAGTGTTTGAAACCTTATGTAATGAATTACATTTGATAAAGCACCACTACAACATAATCTTACAGTATGGAAAGAACTCGTGCCAGATGTATCTCCCCCGTCCCAAAAACATAATTGTCTTGGTAGGTCCAACTAGAGGAGAAATCTGCCAACAGTGATCACAACACAAAATAATGTCAGTACACTTTCAGCATTTGAAGCTGCTTAAGAGGAAAAAAAAAATCAAGGTCACTGGGGGACAAGAAAGAAATAAGCAACTGAAGGCGTTTAGGATTTGCACTTAATTGATACGGCTCAACATGGGTATATATAGAACACGGAGGATGGCAACATATGCCAAAAGCCAAAGATTACAATACATATGAATCATGATACATTAATCAAGTTGGTTAGCATCCATGTTGCCGACTGTAGGAGATGTCTGTGCATGTTCCATGCACTATGATGTCTAACACCTCCCTACCCCACCCCAGTCGGAGCGGGAGTAGCATGGGAAATTATTTTTAATTGAATATCCAACGAACCAATTTCTATCTAACCAATCTGAGTTTTTTAATTAGTTAGTGTTCAAAGATAAAAAGGGTTGACTGCTGACTTTCTATAAGAGGACATCTATTTTGAAACGGATGGAACACAAATTTGAGTAAAGTGCAAAACAAACTAAAAACTGCTGGATTATTTTGAGCAAACGCTAGCCATTACATCATAAATTTGCTTAGCAAACAATCATAAATCCAATGTGATACTTGAACTAGTAAAAATGTTATTATACTGGCTAGATTATACCAACCTCAACATAATAACTGAAGGCGAGCTTGCATATAAGCAATAGAATCCAGAATGTTGTGTACCTATTTTACGAAGAAAAGTGTTTAGTTTTAGGCAAAGGTGGTAAGAGGGAGAGGGAGAAGGAGGGGGAGGGAGAGGGAGAGAGAGTTACTTAAGAAGTGAACATGTGTCCTCATACATGCCTCGGGCAACATATAATTTTGGCTGATTAGTAAAAAACATGTTAGAACCGAGCACTACAATCAATTCGACTAATAAGTCAAGTAGATAGATCTAATCAAATATACCTGCGTCCACCACAAAAGAAATCTAATAATGTGAGCATTTGAACGCTCCAGTTTCCTTCGAATTGGTAGAAATACGAAAAACAAGGCACTGAAAATGTTCGGCAACATGTAAAGAGCAACTGCAACATTATAAATTGATTGACTCTGGAAATTGCCGATCCAGTTGCTGAAGAACTTGATAAGGCCTGTGGGATTTTGAATAGAACTTGTGTACGTCACTGGAAGAATTATCAACCAGCCAATCGCTACAACAAATTTCAGAACATGCCGTATCATCTGCGAGCAAACTAGGCTCCTCCAAGCCTTCCAGTTAAGAACTATCTCAAGTGTTGCTGAAAAAGTTTAAGAGATCAGTTTATAAACTATGCAGCATCTGGATAAAAAATAAAAGCCAGAGTAATTTCGAATTCTATAAGAAGCCAAAAGGAAATTAAGCAATGACTGCTTGAAATTGAAATAAAACAACTACGCAAGGTTCCGAGATTCTTGAAGTTTCTGAGACTAAAATTGCATCTGTACCTTGAAGGAAGTTTAGGAATGCAGCTGTTATGAATATTGTCATAACATCTCTGAAAACAGTTGGTTCGAATATAGCAGAAAGTGATCCAGAAGGGCTCCATGCAATAATTACCATGGCCTAGAAGGAAAAAGGAAACATGATATGGCAAATAAATAAACATGACATGTTTTAATTCAATGATGAAGCCCATACCTGGAAAGCTAATATGAAAAAAGCCCACATCCGATCAAAACTTCTGAAGAGATGCAAAAATGTACGAACTTCAACAAAATTTGTTTTGGACATCCTCCTCCTGCTGATCGAATGACCACGTTGCTTCATATGGCATACATCTAAAGTTAGTTCTATGCTATCAAATGTACTAAACTTGTTCAGATTTCTTTCAGAAAAACACATATGAACCATCGAACGCAAATACATACATGTCCCATCGGAAATCAAGATTACATGTTGAATGCAACTGTCCATACATGTCCCACTGGAAATCTAGATTTCATGTATGTTCATTGAAAAAAGGGATATATGTCATGTGGGGCCAGCATTACTGTCAGCACCCTAGGCCCAAGGAGGGTGCAGTTGCAGCACCTCAAACCCAGAAGGGTGCAGGTGAGCACAAGGCTTACTGTCGTAGAAATTTATCCCAAGTTGGCAATTGCTTTCCTCTCACGGCAAGTAAGTTGTTTAGATTGATTCACTTAGACTGAGTTTGTTGGATCAATTTAATAGGGTTGGCTCCTATGCAAAGGATGAGGTGATTGAAAAATGCAAGGCTCACCCCTTTTGGTTCTTCAAGAGATAAACAGAAACAGGAATCAGTCTGATCATCTCTACAAACCCTATTTCTACCTCTGTCGCCATTAGGGCACCGCCAAACCCCAAGGGTGTGCAGCTACATGCCTACATCTCCCCTTCTCCACTACTAACTTATCCAATCCACATCATGTGATGTATTGAACATGCTTTCCCTTTTGTTCATTTTCTTTGGACAACTCTCAGTTCTTTCCCACCATTTTACTAAATTCCCACATCCTCAGTAGGTATATTGCATGCTACATTTGGCTTACATCACCCCAATGAATTGAAAGATGATATAAAAATAGTGTACGATCATTTTTCAAAATCATCAGAATCTTATATAATCAACTGCATTACCACTGTTTTTGTATCCCTGCCCTCTTCCTGTTTATGTCTACAATTAGCAATTTCACTTCCTTGTATTCATTTCGTTGCTAATACTTTGGAACAATGTTTTTTTTTGTGTTTCCTTATATTCCATTTTTCGCTAATGTTTTTGTACGTATCGTCCTTTCATGTTTACTTTTGTTTGCCCCTGGAGCAGTTTGAGGCTTTGAGGAGCCACAAACTACCCAGTTCCCAGGCGTATCACAAATCTAAGACCAAAATGAAGTGTTTTTTTTTCATTATAAACGATACAATTTAACAGAAGTTTTTAACCAAAATTTTCAGTATCTTATTTCCACTTGGAACTAGTAGTATTTTTATGGATATTAACATCCTAATTAAAACCATATAAGTAAAGAAATTTTCACATTTCTAGGAAATTAGACAAAGAGTTTATCATGAATTCGTTAAACCCCTAAGAATTTATCACAAATCCTAAGAAGTTCAAAGAATTGAGTATGATAATAAATAGTATATGTTGCACAAAAAATATGCAAAGGATTAGTCAATACACAATACCTTGCTATTATTATTAGTTTTCGTACGACTCGTGAAAAAGTCAGAGGCTTCATTCATTGGCCACCCAAGCTGTTTGAAGCATTTCTTTGACCTGAATGTGTGGAGGAAACAATGACTAGTAAGAAGTGATTTCTTAGATCCTACTGATAGGTAAAGCACAATGATGAATTATCAAGAGTAACTTACCAAAAATATTCATTCAGGTCATCATAGTTTCTCCACTTTGAGTGGCTGACAGTACCATGCTTACCCATTACAGCTTCCTTTCACACCAAATGAACATTAAATGAGCAAGCATAACAAACAACATTTAGCAAGGAACATTATACAAGACACCTGAGTACATACATTGTAAATAACATTGTAGATGGGTTGGATAACCAGCTGTAGAAATGCATCATCACTCCCCTCTCGTTGGAAGGGTGGTTCAAAAAATCCTTCTCTTCTATCAGATATTATGTCATATAAATCCCTTGCCATCTACATCATGAATATAGGGTGAAAAAGATTGGTCAAGAAATCTGAATATGTTTAGGAAATGCCCAGGACATTAGCCTCGGGATCTGTTTGTGAGAAAAATGTGAAGCTCTAACATAAGTGTTGCATAAAGCTTCATTTTCTAAAGTATATCTGAAAAGTGTCATTCATGACAAAGTAATAATACATATGTTGTAAAAACATCAACAAACAAAAAAAGACATACATATTGTTTTTCAAGCCATCTAGTATTATTTTCCGTGCTTCATTGTTATGTAGTTCTCTTGGAGTCTATGCTCATCCGTAATGTTTTCCATGCATTACACCATTTACACATGGTAAAATTTATTTTCCTTTCTAGTGGCCTTGAAATGTGCTAAAAATGTGTAGACTGCTGAATTTACAAAAACAGACAATAGCAAATTGTTCTTTGTTTGGTATAGATATTGCCTGAAATAATTAGCCCATGACAAGCATCTTCCTCACAAAACTTCATCATGTGCATTTCCCGGTACTCATGTTAATCTCTCTTTTTCATGGGAGTGATAGCCGACCGGAATCCATTTGCATACCTCAGAAGTCAGAAGTTAATTTGTTGTTCTCAGGATTCTACAGTATCATGAAACTGTTGACCCTTGGAATTCTATCAGAAGGCACTTCTTCACATGATTATATAATCACTGCTACACGAATAGGTATGTGAAGTTCACCCATACTCACTCAAAAGCTGAAATAGCTCTATAACAAAAATATTTGGCATTTACTGCCTTCTTAGCATTACGGTCACTATGCATGTTTAAAAAGAAATGAACATATTAGATTTTCAATAAATCTGCAACAAAGTACGATGAAAAAGTTCCCATGTGAGGGGTATGTATCAAAAGAAGATATCTTAGATGCAAGAATAAAATTACCACTTACATGGTGGAAGATATAACAAAGGCATTCAGGCATAAAGCGAACATTAGAAGCTTCACCCCAAATCAGCAAATACAACCCTATGTAAAGAAGTTCTGGTTGTTGTGTGGACTCGTCACGTGGAATTCTGCATGAAAATTATTCACAGTTAACGAGGGTAATTTTGAGCACCATGTGTGCAACAAAATGTTATATTATTTACTTGATGTTTGACTCCAAATGCAGATATCGGCACCATGAAATGTAATTTTGAAAAACTTTCTTCATCAAGCGATCAATTGTATTGCGCTGTATCTGCAAGGCATATTAGAAGGTCATGAATCAATTTAATATGGACACTAATAGGAGCAGAAATCCAGTTGCAAAAGGGATTCACCAAAATGAGTTGATCCAGCATAAGTGACAGAAAGAGGTTGACAGAAAGATTTACCATGTGAATTTGTCTTTCACCCTGGCGGACATTATCAATTCCTCTCATATCCATGTTAGCAAGCAGCAAAATCAAATGTTCCTTTTGATTCTCCACGTTACCTTTCTACAACAATAAAGCAGAACATAGTATGAAAATCTGAAACAAATAACAGAACACCTTGGTGCCTAACCACCCAGCACAGAGTCTAGAACATAAATCCAAGTATTAGTTAATTTCCACCTGAAATCCAAATGTTTGCCAGAGCCAATCAAGCAAGTCATTAACAACAGGCCCTTCTATCTCTTGAGGCACACTAGTCGGATCCGGCCTTGGCATTGGAAGATTCCGTGTCCAGCGAAGAAGCTCCACTGCTGCTTTTATCTGCAGTTTTCACACACACAAGATAATCATTCAGGCTACATGTGGTATAAAAGAAGTCAATGCAAATGAAATTTATACTACATAATCTGACCTCAGGTATTTCCATTACAGGTTGTGTGGGACCGGAAGTAATATTGAGGGGTAATATGTTGTAATGTGAAAAGGAAGCTTTCTTCTTTTCAACCCCTTCCGCGTACTCATCAAACTGCAAAACATATATATATTCCAGGTTGTAATAACGTTTCATGATGTGCAAATAAGCCATGAAGTTGAAATAATAATATGATCCCAATTATTTGCAGTCGTTGAATGTCGAACCTTGGCGTCAGGCCCAGATGGAGGTGACACCGTTTTTAGCACATCGTATAGGACGGATGCAGTCTGATAGTATTGACCCATCTCGTCCCTGCGTGTCATACATACAGAAAAGGTGAGAACATAGCTTAAGGATGACTTTTATTTAATTACTTTTACAAATAACTTGTTAATGCAACGCAGTGCTCAGACTTACGGCTTTCTGTCTTGAAAACCCTCCAGATATTTTTTACAATACTGCTCATAGAACCTCTGAATCTCTCTTGCATCAGTCGACGCAAGCTTGCGGGTTGTCTCCTTTTCATCCTGTGAAATAACAAGCAACAAACATGTTTCAAGACGAGTTGCAAACAATCCACAATGGCTGTATTAAGATTTATATCATTGTTACAATTGTTTATACATCAAAGCACTTTGTTTCAGATTATTTGTTTTCAAAAAGAGAAATTAGATGACTCCTCAGTCAACAAAATTTCGCGCGAACTAACATAGGCTAATGGTTTCAGCATGCTATATTCCAAGTCGGTGGAGGCATGCATCATCTGATCGAGTATGAAGACAAGCTATTACCAGTAATTCAGAGTCATCTGTGATACAGCCAAGACATTGTCGCGCGTTGATGGAGTACCGGTCATGAATATTTACGTGCCAAAAGTACTTCAATTTGGTATACTCCTATATGACGAGGTCGAGGGTTTTGTTGCGACGGACGCTAAAAGATGCAGCTACAGGACCTTTATGTGCATATCAAGATAAACACATATGAGATCCTTTATGTGCACGTGATTGCTTTGGTAGGCATGTGATGCGCCAAGGAGAAGAAGGGTCCGAATCTTTTTCTAATAATTTGTTCCATTCCACGCAAGGAGAAGAATCCCAACGTGACAGATGAAAGATTAAGCTACTAGAGTATGTGATTTATTTATTTTCCCTTAAGCAAAATATGGTCGTTGGCTAATGGTCTAAATTAGTACCAGGGCTTTATTTAATACTGCTTGTATGTATGCCTTGCCTTAGGGTCAATATCTTGAGCAGGGGAACAGTAATTCATTTTATTTTTTGAAAAGGCCGCCCCGGGCAGAGGAATAAATACAAGAGCAGAACAAGCAACCATTTGTTCGTAAAAGGAAATGCTGCATTTCAACAAAATTACTTGGCCGTCCGGACGAATTTACCATGACACCAAGGGATGATTAGCCCTCTGCTTTTGCAGCAAGTAATTTGGTTATACATACCTTTTCCAGCCTATGCAGCAGATAGGTTTTGAACTGCCGAACCCCGCGCCCGCTCGAGTTCGGATCCATCTTGTGCACCTTCTCGAACGCCGTGAAACGGCCTTGTGCAACATAACTCAGACAAGTCAGTCAGTCAGATGGAAAACAAAAACAGAGGAGCAATGAGCTACATGAACAAAATTGTGTAGTAGCGTGAAAGTGAGGCAACCACATATGCTCAACTAAATTAAGTTTTTTAGTATATGACATGGTCGGTTCACTTAGGCAAAATTTTATCTAACCCTCATAGTTCATCTTATCTTTTGGATCTTCCTGTAGTTTTTTCAAGGTTGATTTTCCTATGGTTGATGTTACAACTTGTATGGTTGACATGATAAAAAAAATTCTGGATAAACTTCATCTTAGACAAAAAAAAATTACTTAGACGCATGCATGCAGCACTCGTGTATCCAGGTGGGAGCAGAGATGGATAGGAGCAGCGATCGGTCAGTAGGGAGCAGAGTATGCAAGTGCAGAGCAATCGATCGATAGTAGTATACTGACAGAGGTAGGCGACGCGGGGGTTGTCTTCCTCGATGGCGTTGGCGGCGCGGAGGATGGGGACGATGGGCGCGAGGGAGGAGGGCACCAGCTCGCTCTCCTCCTCCTCGCCGGAGAAGCCCTCCGTCCGCATGGTGATGGCCCGCGACAGGTTCCGCGGCCCCATCGACAGCTGCCGCTGCGGCCGCGACGGCCCGGCGCCGCCGCCGCCCGACGCCATGGACGTGCCTTCACTTGGACGGCACCGCGGCTGCGACGGTGGTGATCGAGCGGAGAGAATGCGCGGCTAGCGAGGGTGGCGGTGGTCAGGTGCGGGTGGTGGTGGTGGGGGTGGGGGTGAGGAAGAAGGGACGGGAAGGGAGCCGAGGGAGGCAAGGCATCGTCCTTTTCTTCTTCTTCTTCTTCTCGAGGGAGGGAACCGAGTGTGTGTGTGTATGAGTGTGTGGAGTGTGGAGTTGGCTTTTTCGCTTTGGCTTTCGGGCGGGCGGGCGGGCAGCTTCCTTGTTCTTTTGGGAGGGAATGGGATGGCCGCCCGGGGAAGCAAGGAATTCAGCTGCAACTCGGGACGGAGTCGTGCTGGCTGACCGGTGGGGCCTGGTCCTGGCCTTTTGTTGTCCTCCCCTCCCCTCCTTCTAATTTAATTGGTGGTGCTGCGGTCTTGCTACACGCCAGCTAGTTAAATGCCCGCGCATTGTCATAGAATAACTCATCAATCCGTCTTGGATGGATTATTGGATATAGTGCTTCTAATGTTGGCGTTTCATTTTGTTATGGCTTGTATATTTTTTTTGAAACACCCCTCGTATGTTATTTAAGAAAAATGTTTAATACAGTTGTTCCTTACAACATAAGCCATGCAGGGCGAAAAACTATTGCAAAAAAATAAATCATCCGGCATATTACCAAAACTAAATTTAGCTATCTGGTGTGCCACTGTAATTTTCTATAACACGGCCATTTTTCAAATTTTCAAAACCTTTTTCTGTAAAACACGAACAATTTTTGGAATTGTAGATCAGTTTTTGAAAACGCAAATATTTTTTGAAATTGGAGATTTTTTTAATGGGTACAAGTTTTGAAATGCAGAACAAAATTTTGAATCTTAGAACAACTGGAAAATCCCAAAGATTATTTGCATACGTGAACAAAAAATTGAAAAAGGAATTTTTTAAAACTGAGAATTTTTTTAAATCGTAAATATTGTTGAAAACTTCAAACATTCTTCGTAAAACACGGACATTTTTGAAAACGCACATATTTCTTAAAATCTAGATTTTTTTTTGAAAAAGCGTACAGCTATTGAAATGCAGAAACAAAATTTTGAATCAGAGAATAATTTCAAAATTCCAAATATCTTTTGCGTACGTGTTTTTTTAATGGAAACATTTTTCTAAAACTTCAAACAAGTTTTGTAAAATGCATTTTTCTAACTTCGAACAATTTTTGAAATACTGAACAAAATTTGGGAACGCAAGAAAAAATTGAATGTTTGGAACGAATTTAAAATTGTACAATTAAAAGAAACAAAAAAGAAGAAAAGAAAAAAGAAACAGAAACAACAGAAAAAGAAGAAAAGAAAACGGAAAAAAGAAAAAGGAAAAAAAATTGGTTCAGGAACGTCCTAGAAGGTTTCCACAACCGATAAAAACTGGCTAGGAATCTTTTGGAAGGTTCCCAAAACCGGAACTGAGCTATACTTAGAGTGGGAGATGGGCCGGTCCAGTTAATCGCGTGCATGTGCGTTTGGTCGACCCTTTGACGCAGAGAGCGTCAAATAGGGTTTTCCAGGAAATCGATCATGCGTTGCGCATTTGGCATGCCCTTAGATAACCAGCTTTGGTTGGGCCTATTTAGCAGCGTATAATATTTTATTTGATTTTTCCTAATTAACTCAAGGATATTTAAAAAAGCTTCTCATAAAACCCATAAACAATTGTTTTGGAAGAAAAAAAATCGAATACTAGTCATTTTTATATAAACTCATTTATTTTGTCCTGCACAACCTTCTTACTTCTTTGTAGGATGACGATTTTTCTGTGTACACCAGCGCATTAGTCAAAACATTATTTTCTATAAGCACATTTGTAAAAGGTTTATTTGCAAAATTGGTTTTTCCAAAGAAAAAACTCGAAACAAATTACATGTTACTATTACTCACTATCCAAACAACCGCTAAGTAAGGCTACAGTGTTTGAGTACAGATTACATGTGGGCCTTTTTTTTGGTTCACGGGGTTTTGGAAACTTCGAATTATATAATAATTCTAGAAATACAATAGAGATGTATGTTAAAACAAAGTACCCCTTTGTGAACATTTATAAGAGCGTTTAGATCAGTAGTGGCCTAAACGTTCTTATAAAAGTTTACTTAGTACTACTACTACAAATCAAAAGAATTCTATAAACTTTAGTCTTGGGTGATTGGTTAATAATTAAAGAAGTACTTGAATACTTATAAACATGTTGTTTTAGAAACATAAACATGGTTAAACCAAAGGTAAACACCATGAAGATGTGCATTTGGGATCTTATTATGCCACTGCAGAGCCTACTTATTTGTGCTTTGTATATAGGATTTTTTTTAAAATAACTCTTGTTTTTCCCACTTGAATCAGAGGTCAGCTGACTTTTCTTTTCTTTCTCTTTCGCCCCCTTTTTGCTCCGTTTCGGGAACCAAACCGGAGGTCCATTTCCCATTAGCTAACAATCACCCGCTGAATACCATTATTACGAGATAACGAAATACAGTACGATAGTAGCAAGAGAGAAATAAACTAGTGCGCTAAAAGTTTAGGCCTAATAAGGATTCAACAATGACGACCGTGGCTTTGGGACTCAGGGGCACGTGCATAAAGAATTTTTGGCTATTATCGACAAGATCAGACCGACTCTAGTGAGCGGCGACAAGGGCACGCCCATGAGTTTAGGCTGAATAAGGATTCAACAACGACGACTGTGGCTCTGGGACTTGATTAGAGGAACGTGCACAAAGATTTTTCGGCTATTGTCAATAAGATCAGACCGGATCCAGTATGCGAGCGGCGACAACGACATGATCCATGACTGCCGACATTGGTCATTCGGTGGTCCGAAGACTTCGATGTGTGTTTTGTACTTCTTATGAACTTTTGTAGTAAATTTTTACTTTTTATTTCTGATGTTCTTCGTACTAACTTGACAGTTGATGGATAAGTTATCCTCGCATAAAAAAAATCTGGATTCTTTTTTAGAAAAGATAACACTAGCCAGAAAGTAAGGAAGCTAAACGTTAACACTTAACAGCCATCTAGCAGGCTCAAAAGATTGTACTCAGGATTAGTTAGCCAGAAAATCACCTCACTTTACAACCCAACTGCTTTGGTTCATGTTTCATTCACGGTGTTTTCATCGGAGACTTCGCGCAGAGTGGGATTTTCAGGACTTGAATAAAGACAGTTGGTGAAATTCTTGCATTCCGAGAGGAACCGAGATTACTCTGCCATTACGAGGTGACGGCGGAGCACACGGAGCACGTCCAGGAGACTGACGACGCCCACCAGCACCTCCTCCCCCTCCGGCTCGTCGTCCAGCACCCACACCTGGGTCATGCGGTGCGCGACCGCCTGCGCCATCACCGCCACAAGCGAGCTCCCCCGCCGGCACGCGATGATCCCCTTCGTCGACCGTCCCCAGAACCTGCCTTGTCGACTCGTGCTCGTGAAAGCCGAGATGACGTTCTTCTCCTCCTCGTCCTCGCTGTCAGACGAAGAGGAGGAGGATGCGCTCGACGAGGAGGATGAAGAGGAAGAGGACGGGGACGGCAGGTCGCGGCCGCCGGCGTTGAGGAGGTCGAGCACGCCGCGCAGGTTGCGGCTGCGGAGGCGGGGCCCGAGGGCGGCTTTTTCTCGCGGGGCGCGGGCAGAGTCGTCCAAGGACATGGGCGAGAGCGCGGCGAGCGAGGAGCAGAGCGTCAACGGCGAGATCTCGCCGACTAGGCAGCGGCCGGACACCACGGCGACGGAGGCGTGCGTCGCCAGGGCCGCGCGAAGGAGCGGCTCGGTGGCGGAGAGCGTGTCATCTCCGGGCGCAACGGCGAGCACGCTGCTGGCCGGGCGGACGGCGCCGAGGTCGGAGACGGAGCGCAAGGCGGTCTCCGAGAAGAGCGCGACGGAACCGAGGAAGAAGCGCACCACGTCCTCCGCCGTGACCCAGCACATCGACTCTGCTTCAAGCTGCGCCGTTTCCGGGCGCCGCCGGTGCCGGTTGTCGCGGATGGGCACCACGAGGCTCTGCGCGCCGCCCAGTAGTGCGTCCACCGCTTCCAGCACGCTGCCCACAAGCCACAAGTAAACAAGCTAAGCTCATTAAGAAAGAGCTGTCGGAGCAGCGGACGTGTACGTGGCGGTCCAAGGGAGGGACGTGTGCGCGCCACCAACCTCGCGTCGGGCTCCACGCGGCGGACGGGCGGCGCCCCGGCAGCTGCCAGGAGGTCAGCGAGCGTGGCCTCGCCGCTGCCGTCGTCCGCGCAGAGGAAGAGGAGCACGTCGGCCATGCGCACCCTACCCGCCACGTCCGCCCCCTCCCGGCCGTCCCACACGGCGACGGCGGCGCCCGGCCCCCCGTCGGCCTCGAGCTCGGCGACGGCGCCGGCGACGGTGGACGAGGGCGGCAGCCACCGCACCGGCGGCTTGCCGATGCAGAGGTCGGACACCTCACTCTCCAGCAGGAACCCCGCCACCATGTACGCACTCACGCACCGACGGCGCCGAGTGATCTCCGGCCGGAGCTGCACGCAAAATGTTGAGCACAGATATATGCAGGCACGCAAACAACACACGACGTGTCGTGTTTCGAGAAACGACATCGATCATGTGTACGCAGCGCGTGTGATCGATGGTGCTCCTTCACTTTCTCCCCTGAAACCTGGTCAGTTTTTCTTTTCGCGGCCGGGGAGAAAACTGGTCAGTTCAAAGTGTACTCGGAGCACTACTTTCCAACAAGCAAAAAAGAAAACAGACAAATCAATATGTGGTTGGATGGTTAGAAGGACAGTGGTATTCCTAACCCATCAGGATTCATCCTGATGCTCACATTGTTTCTGGATTTATTTCAGAATTTTCGACGATGCGCGTTCATTGATGGAGACGTTCCGGTCGACAACGAGGAGTCACCGGTGACTTCGTCAATCCTAAGATTATATGTTGGCTCAGTCTATTGAAGGTGCTCATAGGATAGAGTTGCATGCGTATATTCATAAGGATGAATATATGCCTCTATATCTAACCGCCAGCATTGTTTTTAAAAAAAAAGCAAAAAACAGTTAAAATGTTGCTCCCAGGGCCGTACCTTCAAAACGTGGCGCCCTGTGCCAAATTAAAATTAGGTCCCATGGATGAAAAAGCCTAAAAAGTTTGTTCTTTTTTTGAAACTCCTAAAAAGTTTGTTCTTATGTTTACATACTTTTTCAAGAATCCCCCCTTGCAAGGACGGGGTGTTGACTTGTTGGCTGGGCAGCTAAGGTTGCTGTCAGCCCACCCGAGTTCAAGTCCCGGCTTGGACGCGTGGTGCTCGCGGAGTTTCTCCTATAAATAAATGCCAACGAGGGTAAGCCCTTGGGTTGGTCTCATTTTTTTTAGAATCCCCCCTTGCCAATTATGTAGGTTGCGGATGGCAAATTTAGTTAGTGAACATGGCAAATTCGTCTTAGTTCAGAGGTTGTTTGGTTTGAGACTAAGTTTGCCTAAAGTTGCCACACATAAATTTACACAAGTTTGATTAATTTAGGTGGATGTTTGGTTCAAGCCACATTTTAGGCAAGCCACACTAGGGTCCCGCATCCCATACATTTAAAAAATATGGCAAGATATTTTTAGGCTTGTCAACTTGTGGCTCTCATTTTAAAGTGCTAACGTTATGCAAGTTTGACAACATTGTATGGCAAGTGTGGCATTGCTAGCCCTGAAACCAAACAACCCCTCATGTTTTTTGAAAAATTGCCGGTCTTGCGAACGAAACCGTTCTATAAGGGGACCCACCTAGCAACCATCCCTCATCCAGGCACATCCGCGGGCCTTCAAGTTGGGCCAAATAAAGCCATTTTCCTATTACACAGTGTCAAAACTTAAAAACTGCTATGAGCATCATTTTAGAAAGCTACAATAACATTAAAAAAATACCATGATGCACATGATTAAAATGCTATCATGTTCAAAATGATTAGGTGTTGTACATTAAAAAAACACAAATTACAGAAAATGAAAAAAAATTGACATGATGAAATTTAGATAAAATAACATGGACAATGCCATCCAACTGCCCGATTATTGAAAATAAGAACAAAACTTTGAAACAATTGCCAATGACCGCCCGTAACAAAAATATTATCCTATTAATAAAAATGCCATGTTACTTAGTAATAAAAATTTCATACGCTCAATAATAAAAATGTCATCCTCTTAATAAGAAACATGTCATCCTCTTAAAAATAAAGAAATGCCATGCTATTAATATTAAAAATACCATGCTATAAAAATGCCATGTTATTAGTAATAATTTTTTCATAGATTTGCTCAGAAAAGCAAATGTACAAAAATTGGCAAGTTTAGTAAACTTACCATGATCTAAAAACCAAGAAACAAATCACAATTGCCATATATTTGTGATGCTACAGTAGATAAATTTGCCACAAGTTCAAAAAAATGTTGTGGTATCTATAAAATCTAAAAAATGCCATGATAAAATTAATTTGACATGCTATGTATTATAAATTTGCCATGATGCACACAAAAAAAACAGCCATGATGCTAAAAAACTGATGTTAATGGCAAAATGTGTGTAAGTGTGACATCATGGCAAAAAATAGTGTAAAAAACAACTTTGTGCTTTTGAGAAGGCATAAAAATGACATGTTGATAAAAATATAAAAAATAGTTTGTATAAAATAATTTACCAAGGTGTGTTCAGAAATAAAAATGGCATGCTAAGTTTAATAAATTGTCATGTTCCAAAATAATAAAGTTGCCATGGTGTAAACAATAAAAATATCATGCTACACATAATAAAACTACCATGGTCTGGTTAATGGAAATGGCATGGTCTAACAATTTAGATTGCCATGGCCTAAAAAATCAAAATGCCATGCTACCTATATGAGACTTTTACTAAAAAAAACCTATATGAGAATTTACATGTGTTAAACCATTATATGCCATGATAACTCTATGAATTTGCCATGTCTAAAACATTATTTTCACATGTGGACATTAGGGAACATTCTAGGAAATTGCCATGTTAAAGCATTATTTCCCATGCGAACATTTTTTGCACATGTGAGCTTGCCATAGACCTAGTACAAAGATTTGCCTTGCCAAGAAAAATAAAAGATTTGCATTCAAAACTTCATGAGTTGATACTATGTCAAAACAAACTAATTGCTTAAAAATCATCCCGACAAGAAATTATTGATGCCTGATAGTTTTACCATGCCACTTCACACAAAAAATGCCATGTGACCAAATACATTTTTCACGAAATAAAAACTTCCATGTTTATGAATTTGCCATATGATTTTTCTGCTATGTTTTGCATTTGCCATATGATTTCTTTTTTCAGAAATTTGCCCTTGCCACCTCACACAAAGATGCCATGTAACCAAGACAATTTCCTCTAAAAATCCATGTTTGACTAATAAAAAATGCCATGTTTTGATTTTGCCATATGATTTTTCTATATCATGTTTTTCAATTTGTCATATGATTTTTTTTGCTTCAGAAATTTGCCATGGCACTTCACAAAAAAAATGGCCATGTGGACAATACCAATTTGCAGCGTGGCCTAGCTGCTGCCATCATCCGCGCAGAGGGAGACGAGCATGTCGGCGACCGCGTCTGGGCCCCGGGCGCCGAGCCCGGGGACGGCGCGGGCGATGGTGGACCAGGGCAGGAGCCACCTCAACGGCGGCTTGCGGATGAAGAGGTCGGACACATCACGCGCCAGCAGAAACCTCGCCATCATATACTCCCTCCGTCCTTCAAAAAGTGTACTTCCAACTTTGTTGAAAAATCAAACTTTTTTATGTTTGACTGTATTTATACAATAGTACACCAATATTTATGCCATCAAATTAGTAGCATTAGATTCATGATAAAATATATTTTCATCATACTCCTATTTGATTTCATAAACATTGATATATTTTTGCATAAATTCGTTTAAACTTTAAGATAGTACCGAATTTGTGCAAAAATTGTGATGAAAATATGTGTATGTACTTCCATGAAAGTACACCTTTTGAAGGACGGAAGGAGTATGCCCGCAACGACGACTACCGACGACGCCGCAGTGGCTTAAATCTAGCCTGAGTGGTCGACGGAGCTGCAAATTAAGGGGCAAAATACCAAACACGACGTTGTGCATGTGTTTCGAGAAACAACATCGATCATGCGTACACAGTGTGTGTGATGGATGTCGCTCCTTCACTTTCTCCCCTGAAACCGGGTCCAGTTTTCTTTTCGCGGCCGGGGAGAAAACTGGTCAGTCCAAAGTGTACTGGGAGCAGCGCTACTTTCCAACAGACAAAAAACTGTTAAAGGTGCTCCTCCAAATTAGCCTTTCTAACAGCCAAAAAACAGTTTAAGGTGCTCCTCCAAATTAGCCTTTCTAACAGCCAAAAAACAGTTTAAGGTGCTCCTTTAAGCAAGCACTTGGCTATGAATTAATCAAATGATCACCATTAAGATCTGAATGTGCAGCGGTGACAGTTTCCTTCTACAATTATCTCTACCTCCCTACTGTAACAGCCCCAGAGTAATATCCTAAGAGCATCTACAGCCGGACTTTGCAAATCCGGCCCCTCAAACACCCGCGGACACGCCCGCGTCCGCGTCCGCGGGCATTGTCCAGGCGCGCCTCAAATTAGCCACTTCGTATCCGCTTCTCTCATATTTTATTTCCTAAATCCATACAAAGCATGCAAAAGAAATCCTACGTACTACCCTAGCTACTCTTTGTCGTCAGAGATGCCCACGACGATGGTGCCGGGCGCCGGCTGGACGGGCGAGTAGGAGGGCTCTGGCTTATCCTCCTCCTGCTTGACCTCATCCATGTAGGCGAACATGTCCGCCTCCTCTGCGGCCTCTTGCACCTCCATCTCCTGCCGGCGATGGCGTCTTGCCTCCGCAGCCGATTCCGACCGGAGGGAATCAAGGATGGCTTGCTCCCCCGCCTGCAGATCCCCGTCGCCAGCGTCCCCCACATTCTCCTCCTCCGGCTCATCCTCGTCCTCCTCGTCCTCCTCGCCCTCCTCCTCCTCCTCCAACTCCTCCTCCGTGTTAGAAGGGATAGAGAGATTTGATGAAATACGATGGATTTATTATTGAGCCTCGAGGGCGAGTATATATTGAGTACAAGACTTGGAGAGCAAGAAGCCTCTCCTGGAGATAAGGTAGGTGATAGATTATAAATCCTAAACTACAAAATACATGTATCCCAAATATATCTCTAACACCCCCCCCCCCCCCCCCCCCGCAGTCATAGCGGTAGCGTTGTGAACAACAGGAGCGTCGCGAACGGTCAGATTGGAGAGAATAGCAGCCGACGGGCTGATATACCCCCACAGTCGTAGCGGAAGCGTCGTGGACGGTGTTGCGTCGCGGACGCATTGACTATAGAGGAAGCCGACGAGTTGCTCAAGCGGATGATAGCCCTTTGTGTCGTTGTCGAGGTAGCCGAGAGCGTGGGTGGTGTAGCCGTGGTCGAGGTAGTCGTGCAAAGAACGCCGTGGTTGATGTCGAGTCGGGGTAGCCGGTGTTGAGATAGTCGCCGTGGAGCTGGGGGCACGAGGAGGCACCGTGTTAGTCATAGGCGCAATGATGTCGAAGTAGTGGTGCGCTGGGAAGACGACGGTGTTGATGATAGGTCGCGCAGGGTTTGTCAAGCCCGGGGACACGTCATAGACAAAGTCACGCGTCAGTGTTGCCAGCACTGGGCATGTGTAGACGGACGAAGACGAAGTTGACAAAGCGCCGACCAGGCTTGCCAGGCCCGGGGACACGTCGTGGATGAAGGCACGCATCGGTGTTGCTAGCAATGGGCATGCGGAGACGAGGGACCTGCACAAGTTGTACACCATGTCAAGGAGTCGGAGGGCCAGCAGAGAAGAAGACTCGGCGACGGTTGTGGCGCCAATCGGCATGGGGGCCGATGTCATCAACGGTGGTCGGAGTAGACGAAGTGGTCGGGGTAGATGACGGCGACGCTGGTGACGGGCTGGTGCTGGACAAAAACAAAGGGGGTGGACGGGCGGCGGCCGCGGCTACGGGGGTAGCGGCGGCCACGGTCAAAGAAGAGTGGCGGCGGCTAGGTTAGTGATTTGTCTCCAACGTATCTATAATTTTTGATTGTTCCATGCTATTATATTACCCCTTTTGAATGTTTATGGGCTTTATTTTACACATTTATATCATTTTTGGGACTAACCTACTAACCGGAGGCCCAGCCCGTATTGCTGTTTTTTTGCCTATTTCAGTATTTCGAAGAAAAGGAATATCAAACGGAGTCCAAACGGAATGAAACCTTCGGGAGCGTGATTTTTGGAACGAATGTGATTCAAAGAGCTTGAAGTGCAAGTCAAGAAGCTTCCGAGGAAGCCACGAGATAGGAGGCCGCCCCCCTGTAGGGCGCGCCCCCTGTCTCGTGGGCCCCTCGGGCGGCCACCGACGTACTTCTTCCTCCTATATATACCTACGTACCCCAAAAACATCCAGGGGCACCACGAAACACAATTTCCACCGCCGTAACCTTCTGTATCCGTGAGATCCCATCTTGGAGCCTTCGTCGGCACTCTGCCGGAGGGGTAATCGACCATGGAGGGCCCCTACATCAACATCCTTGCCCCTCCGATGAGTTGTGAGTAGTTTACCACAGACCTACGGGTCCATAGTTATTAGCTAGATGGCTTCTTCTCTCTTTTGGATCTCAATACAATGTTCTCCCCCTCTCTTGTGGAGATCTATTCGATGTAAACTCTTTTTGCGGTGTGTTTGTCGAGATCCGATGAATTGTGGGTTTATGATCAAGTTTATCTATGAATAATATTTGAATCTTCTCTGAATTCTTTAATGTATGATTGAGTTATCTTTGCAAGTCTCTTCGAATTATCAGTTTGGTTTGGCCTACTAGGTTGGTCTTTCTTGCCATGGGAGAAGTGCTTACCTTTGGGTTCAATCTTGCGGTGTCCTTACCCAGTGACAGAAAGGGTTGCAAGGCACGTATTGTATTGTTGCCATCGAGGATAACAAGATGGGGTTTATATCATATTGCATGAGTTTATCCCTCTACATCATGTCATCTTGCTTAATGTGTTGCTCTGTTCTTATGAACTTAATACTCTAGATGCAGGTAGGAGTCGGTCGATGTGTGGAGTAATAGTAGTAGATGCAGGCAGGAGTCGGTCTACTTGTTATGGACGTGATGCCTATATACATGATCATGCCAAGATAATCTCATAACTATGCTCTTTTCTATCAATTGCTCGACAGTAATTTGTTCACCCACCGTAATACTTATGCTATCTTGAGAGAAGCCTCTAGTGAAACCTATGGCCCCCGGGTCTATCTCTTATCATATTTGCTTTCAATCTACTTTTATTTGCATCTTTACTTTTTGCATCAATATTACAAAATACCAAAAATATATTTATCTTATCTTACTATCTTTATTAGATCTCACTTTCGCAAGTGGCCGTGAAGGGATTTACAACCCCTTTATTGCGTTGGTTGCGAGTTCTCAGTTTGTTTGTGTAGGTGCGTGGGACTTTTGAGGAGCCTCCTACTGGATTGATACCTTGGTTCTCAAAACTGAGGGAAATACTTACGCTACACTTGCTGCATCACCCTCTTCTCTTCGAGGAAAACCAACGCAAGCTCAAGACGTAGCAAGAAGGATTTCTGGCGCCGTTGCCGGGGAGGTCTTCGCTCAAGTCAAGACATACCAAGTACCCATCACAAACCCATCTCCCTCGCATTTACATTATTTGACATTTGCCTCTTGTTTTCCTCTCCCCCACTTCACCCTTGCCGTTTTATTCGCCCTCTCTTTCGCAATCTCCTCTTCTCCTTTTGCCTTCCCGTTGCCATGGCCGAGTCAAAAAGAACTAAGGGTTTTCTCCCGAGCTCTAGTGCCTTGGACAACCCCTCTATCCTCTCTAAGCTCATGAATAATGACGCTATAGAAAGACCCACCGGGGTCTCCAATGAGAGCTTGAATAATTTTGATGAGGTTGACTCTGGAATTTTTCGCTATTTACTTGATGAGTCTTTAAAAGATGCTTGGGATAGATTATTAAGGATTCGGGCCAGCTATGTGCCACAATATAAAATTGAAGATTATTTAAAAAGTTTTTATGTTTGCTTGCCCGCTTCTTTTAGACAAGTTTTAGATTCTATTTTTGAAGGAAGTTTCTTGAAAGGGATGCTATAGATACTTATGAAAAAATGAAAACCATATTTGGGCACCCTATGAATGATAAGGTTGAATCAACTACTCTCTTGTGCTTTTATCAAGATGAAATTATTAAAGAAATGAAGTCTAGTTTATAGGCAAACTTCCGTAACGTGCTTAATCTTACTTCTTCCATTAATGGCCATGTGCTTACCTTAAATAGAAGAATGAATGCCATAGAAAGGAGATCCCCCTCTCCGAGTGCCAAAGATGGCACTCGTTAGATCTATCCTTGCTTTTATGCCTAGCTAGGGGCGTTAAACAATAGCGCTAGTTGGGAGGCAACCCAATTTTCTTTATGTTTTTTGTTTTTGCTCCTGTTTAGTAATAAATCTTGCATCTACCTTCTTTTAGATGTGTTTTTATCTTTTAATTAGTGTTCGTGCCAAGTAGAACCTATAGGATAACCTACGATGATAGTTGATTTGATTCTGCTGAAAAACAGAAACTTTGCGCGCACGAATATAATTTTGTTAAATCACAGGAACGTGATTTTGCGTTAATTCTTTTTGCTGATGTTCAATAAACAAATTTTCCAGGACTTCCTATTTTGGTAGGAGTTTTAGAGTTCTAGAAGTTTGCGTTAGTTACTTATTGCTACAGACTGTTCTGTTTTTGACAGATTCTGTTTTCCGTGTGTTGTTTGCTTATTTCAATGCATCTATGGCTAGTAAATTAGTTTATAAACCATAAGGAAGTTGGAATACAGTAGTTTTAACACCAAATTAAATAAAGAATGAGTTCATTGCAGTACCTTATGTGGTGGTTTTGTTTTCTTTCACTAACGGAGCTTATAAGATTTCCTGTTGAGTTTTGTGTTGTGAAGTTTTCAAGTTTTGGGTAAAGCTTTTATGGACTATGGAATAAAGGGTGGCAAGAGCCTAAGCTTGGGGATGCCCAAGGCACCCCAAGATATTCAAGGATAGCCAAAAGCCTAAGCTTGGGGATGCCCCGGGAAGGCATCCCCTCTTTCGTCTTCGTTCATTGGTAACTTTACTTGGAGCTATATTTTTATTCGCCACATGATACGTGTTTTGCTTGGAGCATCGTGTATTATATTAGTCTTCGCTTTTTAGTTTACCACAATCATCCTTGATGTACACACCTTTTGGGAGAAGCCTATTTGATTAGAATTTGCTAGAATACTCTATGTGCTTCACTTATATCTTTTGAGCTTAATAGTTTTTGCTCTAGTGCTTCACTTATATCTTTTAGAGCACGGTGGCGTGTTAATTTTGAAGAAATTGCTAGTCTCTCATGCTTCACTTATATTATTTTGAGAGTCTTTTATAACAGCATGGTATTTTCTATGGTTTTAAAGTTGGTCCTAGAATGATGAGCATCCAAGTTGGGTATAATAAAAACTATCATAGAAAGTGAATTGGATGCTATGATCAACTTGATGCTTGATAATTGTTTTGAGATATGGAGGTAGTGATATTAAAGTCATGCTAGTTGGGTGATTATGAATTTAAAGAATGCTTGTGTTGAAGTTTGTGATTCCCGTAGCATGCACGTATGGTGAACCGCTTTATGATGAAGTTGGAGCACAATTTTATTTATTGATTGTCTTCCTTATGAGTGGCGGTCGGGGACAAGCGATGGTCTTTTCCTACCAATCTATCCCCCTAGGAGCATGCGCATAGTGCTTTGGTTTTTGATGACTTCTAAATTTTTGCAACAAGTATATGAGTTCTTTTGATTAATGTTGAGTCCATGGACCCTTTCACCCTTCCACCATTGCTAGCCTCTCTTGTATCATGCAACTTTCGCCAGTACCATACACCTACCATATTCCTTCCTCAAAACAGCCACCATACCTACCTATTATGGCATTTCCATAGCCATTCCGAGATATATGCCATGCAACATTCCACCGTTCCGTTCATATGACACGCATTACTTTTGTCATATTGCTTTTTGCATGATCATGTAGATGACATTGTACTTGTGGCAAGGCCACCTTCATAATTTTCATACATGTCGCTCTTGATTCTTCGCATATCCCAGTACACCGCCGGAGGCATTCATATAGAGTCATATCTTGTTCTAGCTTTGAGTTGTAAATCCATAAAAGTGTGATGATCTTCATTATTAGAGCATTGTCCGAGTGAGGAAAGGATGATGAAGACTATGATTCCCCCACAAGTCAGGATGAGACTTCAGACTTTACAAAAAGAAAAAAAAGAAGAAGAAAAAAAGAAAGGCCAAAAAAAAGAAAGGCCAAAGAAAAAAAGGAAAAAAAGAGAAAAGAAAAAATAAAATGAGAGAAAAAGAGAGAAGGGACAATGCTACTATCTCTTTTTCCACACTTGTGCTTCAAAATAGCACCATGATCTTCATGTTAGAGAGTCTCATATGTTGTCACTTTCATATACTAGTGGGATTTTTTTCATTATAGAACTTGGCTTGTATATTCCAATGATAGGCTTCCTCAAAAGTGCCCTAGGTCTTCGTGAACGAGCAAGTTGGATGCACCCCTCTTAGTTTCTTTTGTTGAGCTTTCATATATTTATAGCTCTAGTGCATCCGTTGCATGGCAATCCCTACTCACCCACATTGATATCTATTAATGGGCATCTCCATAGCCCGTTGATACGCCTAGTTGATGTGAGACCATCTTCTCCTTTTTGTCTTCTCCACAACCACCATTCTATTCCATATATAGTGCTATGTCCATGGCTCACGCTCATGTATTGCGTGAAAGTTGAAAAAGTTTGAGATTATTAAAGTATGAAACAATTGCTTGGCTTGTCATCGGGGTTGTGCATGATTAAATACTTTGTGTGATGAAGATAGAGCAACAGCCAGACTATATGATTTTGTAGGGATAACTTTCTTTAGCCATGTTATTTTAAGAAGACATGATTACTTTGATTAGTATGCTTGAAGTATTACTATTTCTTATGTCAATATGAACTTTTATTTTGTATCTTTTGGATCTGAACATTCATGCCACAATAAAGAAAATTACATTATGAATTATGCTAGGTAGCATTCCACATCAAAAATTTCTTTTTTATCATTTACCTACTCGAGGACGAGCAGGAATTAAGCTTGGGGATGCTTGATACGTCTCCAACGTATCTATAATTTTTTATCGTTCCATGCTATTATATTACCCCTTTTGGATGTTTATGGCCTTTATTTTACACATTTATATCATTTTTGGGACTAACCTACTAACCGGAGGCCCAGCCCATATTGCTGTTTTTTTGCCTATTTCAGTATTTCGAAGAAAAGGAATATCAAACGGAGTCCAAACGGAATGAAACCTTCGGGAGCGTGATTTTTGGAACGAATGTGATCCGAAGAGCTTGGAGTGCAAGTCAAGAAGCTTCCGAGGAAGCCACGAGATAGGAGGTCGTGCCCCCCCCCCTGTAGGGCGCGCCCCCTGTCTCGTGGGCCCCTCGGGCGCCCACCAACATACTTCTTCCTCCTATATATACCTACGTACCCCGAAAACATCCAGGGGCACCACGAAACACAATTTCCACCGCCGTTACCTTCTGTATCCGCGAGATCCCATCTTGGAGCCTTCGTCGGCACTCTGCGAAGGGGGAATCGACCATGGAGGGCCTCTACATCAACATCCTTACCCCTCCGATGAGTTGTGAGTAGTTTACCACAGACCTACGGGTCCATAGTTATTAGCTAGATGGCTTCTTCTCTCTTTTTGGATCTCGATACAATGTTCTCCCCCTCTCTTGTAGAGATCTATTCGATGTAAACTCTTTTTGCGGTGTGTTCGTCGAGATCCGATGAATTGTGCGTTTATGATCAAGTTTATCTATGAATAATATTTGAATCTTCTCTGAATTCTTTTATGTATGATTGAGTTATCTTTGCAAGTCTCTTCGAATTATCAGTTTGGTTTGGCCTACTAGATTGGTCTTCCTTGCCATGGGAGAAGTGCTTACCTTTGGGTTCAATCTTGCGGTGTCCTTACCCAGTGACAGAAAGGGTTGCAAGGCACGTATTTTATTGTTGCCATCAAGGATAACAAGATGGGGTTTATATCATATTGCATGGGTTTATTCCTCTACATCATGTCATCTTGCTTAATGTGTTGCTCTGTTCTTATGAACTTAATACTCTAGATGCAGGTAGGAGTCGATCGATGTGTGGAGTAATAGTAGTAGATGCAGGCAGGAGTCGGTCTACTTGTTATGGACGTGATGCCTATATACATGATCATGCCTAGATAATCTCATAACTATGCGCTTTTCTATCAATTGCTCGACAGTAATTTGTTCACCCACCGTAATACTTATGCTATCTTGAGAGAAGCCTCTAGTGAAACCTATGGCCCTCGGGTCTATCTCTCATCATATTTGCTTTCAATCTACTTTTATTTGCATCTTTACTTTTTGCATCAATATTACAAAATACCAAAAATATATTTATCTTATCTTACTATCTTTATTAGATCTCACTTTCCCAAGTGGCCGTGAAGGGATTGACAACCCCTTTATTGCGTTGGTTGCGAGTTCTCGGTTTGTTTATGTAGGTGCGTGGGACTTTTGAGGAGCCTCCTACTGGATTGATACCTTGGTTCTCAAACCTGAGGGAAATACTTACGCTACACTTGCTGCATCACCCTCTCCTCTTCGAGGAAAACCAACGCAAACTCAAGACGTAGCAGTTAGGAGCACGGTTCGAAGTAGGCGAGGAACCCGCCAGCTTGAAAAAGATCGGCGCGGACAGTGGGATTCCCGCACCAAGGTAGGCGAAACGGCGCATACCAAGAGAGCTCGACGTGCGGGGATGGCAGTAGACCATGGGCCCCATCGCTACGGGCCGAAGGAGCAACACAGCGATGGTGGGCAGGTCGGGGCGACGGTGAAAGACCTCAGGGCGGTTGCGGACGAGCGCGTCAACATCGGCAACCGGGCAGCGAGGCCCGAGCGACCAACGTAACAGCGGCGCCCGAGCGGAGGCAGCCGACGAGCCTGACGCAGCCGGGGACGAGGACGGTGAGGCAGTCCACCGGGCCGCCGTGCAGACGCGGCAGAGGCAGGTGGCGTGTATCAATGGGCGGGCCGGCGCGCGAACGGCGACTATGATGGGCTGCCGCATGGCGCGAGGCCGCCGGGTCGGGACGATGCATGTGTCCCGGTCAGAGAGGGCGGTGACGGTCGGCATAGATCGACGAGCGGGCCGGCGCACGAACGGCGGTCGGGAGGAACCGCCTGTCGCGGGAGGCCGCCGGGTCGGTGAAGAAACCTGCCGGTCGCGCCGGTGTCGGAGTATAGGCGCACGGGGGTCGACGGCGGCAGCGGGCGATGCAAACCGATCAAGCATAGATTGGAAAACCCAAAAGAAAAACGCCGATCAAAACGACCGGCGAGAGAGCGAAAAAACTCGAACCAAGGGCTTGGAAAAAGACTTTCTGGGGCAGCCGGTCAACACGACCGGCGGACGGACCCTAGGTATGGGCGGCGCAGCCCCCGGCGGCGGTCATGGAGGCCGACCGCCCCAGGGGCAGCGCGGGGGCGGAAGCGGCGGCGGCTAGGGTTTAGGATTGATTGGGCTGATACCATGTTAGAAGGGATAGAGAGATTTGGTGGAATACGATGGGTTTATTATTGAGTACAAGACTTGGAGGGCAAGAAGCCTCTCCTGGAGATAAGGTAGGAGATGTTACAAATTATGGACTACCAAATACATGTATCCCAAATATATCTCTAACACTCCCGAACCACTCCATCCGGAGGTAGACCCGTGACGATCCGGGCTTCGCGCCTAGCCCGAATCTGCTCAAGGAGCTTGACCGACAGTCTGGCGTATGAAAGGTCTCGCTCCTCACCCGACGGCGTGGGGGCAGGGCTACCAGGCGGACGGGTGGAGTGGAAAGTGGCGACGGCGGCGGACAAGAGGAGGAAAATGTGGATGGATGGTACGGTTTCGGTGCCGCCGGGCAATGCACTACGCAGCCCGCCGGAACTGTGCCACGCGGCGCCACCAGTCCGACGGAGGTGATGAGCTTCAGACCGCCGGGTTTGACGACATTTGTGGCTGGGACCCATTCGTTAGTCCGACGTGGCGGGCGTGCCTGGGCGCCCCCATATCCGCCCCATATTTGGGCTGTATATGGGGGGTGACGGCTAGCCCTTGCGTTTGAGACCCGTTTGAGACGTTCGTCTGGGTCGAAAAAACGTGACCGGTCAGTGACCGGGCGGCCCGCCCGAGAGTTTGAGGCTGGTTTTAGAGGTCCGGTTGTAGATGCTCTAATTCCCATGCACGTGACTTTATTTTTTATGATCATCATGACATCATGCCACCATTGCATTGCATCAACTTAAAATGCTCAAATTAATCACAACAACAATTTTAATTTTGCAAGCCCTAATTAATAATGTTGTTTTTGTTGTTGTCATCGTCGTCGTTGTTATTATTATTATTATTATTATTATTATTATTATTATTATTATTATTATTATTATTGTGGTTTTTAGACCACCTTGTTCCCTTTTGGCCTTTCCTTTCAAGACCCACCTCCCGAACTTTGCAAGTAGTGTTATTTACTCATTAGAGAGCCACCACATTCTAGGAATTTTACCACACTCCTACCTTGCACCCCTAGCTCAAATAGTCTTCTTGGCATTTTCCTTTTTAAATTCAAATCCTCTTCAAGCTTCAAAACTTGCCAGATATTTTATTGGAGCTTTGAAATATATGTCACAGAGGCCAAATCTATAATTTCAGCCCATTTTGAATTTATTTGGTCCTCCAAATAAATTCCTTTTCCATCTTATTTCTATTTTGTATGGCTAGGAAATGGAAAACCAATCTAAACTAACCCTAGTCGGTGAAATGGCTTTCTCCCGCACTAACCCAGCAGCCACGAGCATAGCAGGACATCCCAACTCGCTCACCTGCTCCCATGCGAGGCCTAGCCCACACACCTAACATGTTCACTATCATCTTCCTCTCCGAGAGAGGAGACGCACACGCAAACGCCATGCATGCCTCCTCCCTGATGTCGCCACCCGCTGGCCCGCGGCCCCCGACCTTCATAAAGCTCCCGAGACGCCAAAACTCACCCACCTACCCTTCCATTCTCCCTCGTCGCCCAAGGTAGGTCGCTTACATCCCGTTTCCCCCTCTCCATGAAAATAGAGAGCACACCAAGAGCGCGGCTATGGCGCCATCGTGACGAACGACCACCCCAGCCCATGTCATCAAGCTATGCACCAGAGTTTTCTATGAGGGAAACATCCTTTTTCTGACCATCTGGAATATAAACATTGCAGCATGCTTTTATCTTCCAAATTTGTTTTCAGTGCATTTAGAAAAAGGTTTGTTTTCAATGGGAGCAAAAAAAAGTTTTTTTCGAAAGAATTGCTTGCCTTAGGCCACTTTTCAGAACGGGCCAACTATCAAGGGATGTGTGGGTGGAGAGTGCAACTCTCTATCTATCTCTTCTCTCTCTCTCTCTCTCTGAAAGGCCAACCAGCCGAATGTTGTACTTCTTTTAGTGTTGTTTGGATAGCAAGTACAACTTGGGCCGTTTTCATGTTATAGAAAAAAGAACACATGCAGAGGCGTCAAGGTTTTCTCAAAAGAAAAACACAGGCATCTAAGTTTTATTTTGGGAGGATGATAACGCCGACATATGTGGTGGAAGTAACACCCGCCCACATGCCCTACAACATACAGATAGCATGCATGTGAGAATCTTTTTGGATTTTCAGTTTTTAAAATGTTTTATCTCTTAAATGAAAATTCCGATTTAAGATCCGTTTTCACCAGTAAATCCATCGCGACGAGATCTTCGAAACTAGATCTCATATCAATATGTTTCGATGACATGTTTTTGGGGGTTAAAAGTTGCCATGTCTATTGTGAATTGCCATGGTGTTTACACTCAAGTTGTCATGATATGTTTCAGCCTTTTTTTCCTACCTTTAAAAGTAATTTTTAACATATTGTAAAACAGGAATTAAGAAACTAGACTTGCCATGAATCATAAACTAACATTGCCATGATACATGCACTTAAAATTGTCATGGTCCATAAAAATTATTTTCATGGTCAAATACTAGAATTGGCATGGCCAAAATACTAAAATTGCCATGATCTATAAACTAAAATTGTCACATGGCAACTTTAGTGTAAACACTATGGCAACTACAGTGTAACATCAGGGCAACTTTTGGCCTAATTTTTTTTCGTCGAAACATATCAACATGGGATCTAGTTTTGAAGATCTCGTCGAGCCGGATTTAATGGTGAAAATGAATTTTCAATTGGATTTTTTAATTAGGAGATAAAATATTTTTAAGCCAAAAACCAAAAAAATTCCCGCTAATGTCATCTGTTTTGACGTGGCAAAATAAATAGTAATGAAGGCATTTGGGCTATGTTGCTTTGTGCCACACGTGTGGGCGTTATCATTTGGGTTATTTTAGAAGGCGTTTAGGGAAATATAAAAGCTATCCTAAATTTGAAAATCCATCTGAGAGCCCTCAGTTTCAATGGAAGACTCTACTTATAGGCGCTAAGAAAATAAATCATTCACTACACTACTCGTTTTATCTTACATGGTGGAAAATCTAAGTGTTTGGTTGATTCGATGGACAAATCGCCCATCGACCAAGAAAATGATTCAGGCGCCCTCTCTAAGTGTCGCGCATCGACCAACATAGCATCGGCGCCTGAGCGGAGGCAACCTACGAGCCTGACGCATCCGGGGACGAGGCCGGCGAGGCAGTCCGCAGGGCCGCCGTGCAGACGCGGCAGAGGCGGGTGGCGTGGATCGGTGGGTGGGCCGGCGCGCGAACGGCGACTATGATGGGCTGCCGCATGGCGCGAGGCCGCCGGGTCGGGACGATGTAGGTGTCCCGGTCGGAGAGGGCTGTGATGGTCGGCGTAGATCGAAGAGCGGGCCGGCGCGCGAATGGCGGTCGAGAAGAATCGCCTGTCGCGCGAGGCCGCTGGGTCGGTGAAGAAACATGTCGGTCGCGCCGGTGTCGGAGTAGAGGCGCACGGGGGTTGACGGCGGCGGCGGGCGACGCAAACCGATCAAGCATAGATTGGAAAACCCAAAAGAAAAACGCCGATCAAAATGACCGGCGAGAGAGTGAAAAAACTCGGAGCAAGGGCTCGGGAAAAATACTTTCTGGGGAAGCCGGTCAACACGACTGGCGGACGAACCCTAGGTTCGGGCGGCGCTGCCCCCGACAGCGGTCATGGAGGCCGACCGTCCTAGGGGCAGCTCGCGGGGGGTGGGGGGGGGGGAGGGGGGAAGCGGTGGTGGCTAGGGTTTATGATCGATTGGGCTGATACCATGTTAGAAGGGATAGAGAGATTTGGTGGAATACGATGGGTTTATTATTGAGCCTCGAGGGCGAGTATATAATGAGTACAAGACTTGGAGGGAAAGAAGCCTCTCTTGGTGAGAAGGTAGGAGATGGATTACAAATTATAGACTACCAAATACATGTATCCTAAATATATCTCTAACATTCCGGATCCACTGCATCCGGAGGTAGCCCCGCGACGATCCGGGCTTCGCGCCTAGGCTGAATCAGCTCAAGGAGCTTGACCAACAGTCTGGCGTTGGAAAGGGCTCGTTCCTCACCCGGCGGCGTGGGGGCATGGCTACCAGGCGGACGGGTGGAGTAGAATGTGGAGACGGCGGCGGACAGGAGGAGGAAAATGTGGATGGATGTTACGGTTTCGGTGCCGCCGGGCAATGCACTACGCGGCCCGCCAGAACTGCACCACGCGGCGCCACCAGTCCGACGGAGGAGACGAGCTTTAGACCGGCGGGTTTGACGACATTTGTGGCTAGGACCCATTCGTTAGTCCGACGTGGCGGGCGTGCCCGGGCGCTCCCATATCCGCCCCATATTTGGGTTGTATATTGGGGGTGACGGTCAGCCCGGGCATTTGAGACCCGTTTGAGACATTCGTTGATACGTCTCCAACGTATCTATAATTTTTGATTATTCCATGCTATTATATTACCCCTTTTGGATGTTTATGGGCTTTATTGTACACATTTATATCATTTTTGGGACTAACCTACTAACCGGACGCCCAGGCCGTATTGCTGTTTTTTTGCCTATTTCAATATTTCGAAGAAAAGGAATATCAAACGGAGTCCAAACGGAATGAAACCTTCGGGAGCGTGATTTTTGGAACGAACGTGATCCATAGGACTTGGAGTGCAAGTCAAGAAGCAGTCGAGTCCTTCACGAGATAGGAAGCCCCCCCCCCTTATAGGGCGTGCCCCCTGTCTCGTGGGACCCTCGGGCGTCCACCGATGTAGTTCTTCCTCCTATATAAGCTTACGTACCCCAAAAATATCCAGGGAGCAGACAAAACACAATTTCCACCACCGTAACCTTCTGTATCCGCGAGATCTCATCTTGGAGCTTTCGCCGGCGCTCCGCCGGAGGGAGAATCGACCATGGAGGGCTTCTACATCAACACCCTTGCCCCTCCGATGAGTTGTGAGTAGTTTACCACGGACCTACGGGTCCATAGTTATTAGCTAGATGGCTTTTTCTCTCTTTTTGGATCTCAATACAATGTTTCCGCCCCTCTCTTGTGGAGATCTATTCGATGTAATCTCTTTTTGCGGGGTGTTTGTCGAGATCCGATAAATTGTGGGTTTATGATCAAGTTTATCTATGAATAATATTTGAATCTTCTCTGAATTCTTTTATGTATGATTGAGTTATCTTTGTAAGTCTCTTTGAATTATCAGTTTGGTTTGGCCTACTAGATTGATCTTTCTTGCCATGGGAGAAGTGCTTAGCTTTGGGTTCAATCTTGCGGTGTCCTTACCCAGTGACAGAAAGGGTTGCAAGGCACATATTGTATTGTTGCCATCGAGGATAACAAGATGGGGTTTATATCATATTGCTTGAGTTTATCCCTCTACATCATGTCATCTTGCTTAATGCGTTACTCTGTTCTTATGAACTTAATACTCTAGATGCAGGCAGGAGTCGGTCGATGTGTGGAGTAATAGTAGTAGATGCAGGCAGGAGTCGGTCTACTTGTTGCGGACGTGATTCCTATATACATGATCATGCCTAGATAATCTCATAACTATTTTCTTTTCTATCAATTGCTTGACAGTAATTTGTTCACCCACCGTAATACTTATGCTATCTTGAGAGAAGCCACTAGTGAAACCTATGGCCCCCGGGTCTATATCTCTTATCATACTTGCTTCCAATCTACTTTTATCTGCATCTTTACTTTTTTGCATCTATATTATAAAATACAAAAAATATATTTATCTTATCATACTATCTCTATTAGATCTCACTTTCGCAAGTGGCCCTGAAGGGATTGACAACCCCTTTATTGTGTTGGTTGCGAGTTCTTTGTTTGTTTGTGTAGGTGCATGGGACTTTTGAGGAGCCTCCTACTGGATTGATACCTTCACTACAGGAATCTGCTTCTTTGCCGTCTGCCACGGCGGACGGCAAAGGCACGGATGGCAGACGGCAAAGACCTTTGCCGTCAGCCGCGGACGGCAAAAGGTGACGGCAAAGTAGGGGACGGCTAAGAGCTGCGTTGCCGTCTGCTTCAGGCAGCTGATGGCAAAGGGTCCTTTGCCATCAGCAGCGGATGGCAAAGAAGATGGACGGCAATAAATGCGCTGTTACTCCGTTAGGTGGTTAACGGCAGGCCTTTGCCGTCCGCTGCGGACGGCAAAGCCTTTGCCATCAGCCACTGTAGGCAAACTGACCAAATCGGTCAGCCTCCAGGGAGCACAGTTGCCTGCCACGTGGCCTCTTTGCCGTCCGCTGCTGATGGCAAAGAGCCCTTTGCCGTCGGTGGCTGACGGCAAAGAGCCTGCATATTGTCTCTTTTTTTCTGTTTTTTTAATCCAACAATTTTCATAGCAAATATATATGACATATATGGATATATTTAACAGCAAACATATTACATATCAAAGTTTCATCAACATAGCAAAGTTTCATCAAGTTCCATCCATATACATTGTTCCATCCATACACATTGTTCCATACACATTGTTCCATCCATACACATTGTTCTATACATATTACATAGCAAAGTTTCATCAACATAGCAAGTTCTATCATAGCAAGCTAGATACAATGCAAAGTTTTAGAAAAGAAAAAGCAAGCACTCCATCATAGCAAGCTAGCTTCCATGAAGTGAGTGAAATCTGCAAAATGGTAAATAAGAAAGTTAGAAATAGGTGAATAGAACAAGAAGAAGACTAGAACAAGAAGTATATGTCATTTATGAGCTAACTTAGGTGAAATGGATCATATATGAGCTAACTAAGTTGAAATGGGTTGTTCATGAGCTAACTTTGGTGAAATGGATCATTTATGAGCTAACTTAGTTGAAATGGGTCATTTATGAGCTAACTAAGGTGAAGGGCATCGTTTTTGAGCTAAGTAAGGTGAAATGGATCGTTTTTGAGCTAACTTAGGTGAAATGGATCATTTATGAGCTTTTATGAGCTAACTTAGTTGAAATGGGTCGTTTATGACCTAACTTAGGTGAAATTGATCATTTAAGAGCTAGTTTAGGTGAAATGGGTCATTTTGGAGCTAACCTAGGTGAAATGGGTCATAATGGAGCTAACCTAGGTGAAATGGGTCATTTTAAAGCTAACGTAGGTAAAATGGATCATTTACGAGCTAATCTACTAAAATTGGTCATTTTAGAGCTAACTTGGATAAATTGGATCACTTGTAAGCGAACTAAGGTAAAATGAGTCACATTAGAGCTAACTTAGGTAAAATGGATCGTTTATGAGCTAACTAAGTTAATTATGCAATTTTTGACATAAGTAAGCTTATTAAGTCATTTTGAAGGAAAGGAAGCTAACTCTAGGTCATTATGGTAAGCATATTGGAGGAAATAAAGCTAAGTCTAAGTCTAGAGAAACTTACCGCGATCAGGGAGGTGTAGGAGCGGGCTGGCTCGTGCCGGTAGCTGGAGAAGGATCGTGCGATGCGTTTCTGGAGTTAAGCTGCACCAAAGATCATTTCCAATGTCTCGTTAGCATTATGACACTCAAATGTTAAGACTAGCAAGTAATGTCCATTCAAATTGAACTCACCGTGCTCCCAGGAGCAATCACTGGCATCGGCGGAGCGGTCTGACCGGACTTCTCGCACACAGACTGCACATTTGGTTTTCACAACATAGTCATACTAGTTAGTAATGAGACTCAAATGTTAAGACTAGAAAGTAATCTGCAGAAGAAACTTACCACAAGGAGCTCATACATGGCCCTTGCCTGCATGTCATTCCGTGCCCTCTCCTCCTCCAACATCTTTGTCGTCCTCTCCTCCAACTCCCGCTGCCTCTCCGCCGCCTCCGCCAGAAGTTTCTCTGTTCTATCTCTCTCACTCTGTATAGCAGCCTGCAACACCACTCACATGACCGTTTGTAATCATTGATGGAAGCGCACACAATGTAATGGAGAAAGATAGCTGAGTACGTATAACTAACCTTGATGGCGAGTTGGACTGGCCGTTCACGAGGCCTTATCTCATGAGCGGAGCTCGACTGGCGCGCCTTGATCTCCGGGAGAGTGCTAGGACAACGGATAAGTCCATCTCCCATGGCTATGGAGCCATGGGACCTCCCGCCACCAGATATCATGAGCAACTCTGTATCAATGGGACCCTGGCTCGGGTTAAAGTCCTCCCCTTTCCTCGCCTTCCCCTGATCTCTATATTGCATGAGCTTTTCGTGGGCGGAGATGTTGGTGAAGTTCTTTGGATCATCGAGGTCAGATGCAGAGAATGCCTTGACTTTCTTGTAAGAGCCAGTGTGGGCCATGGCATACAGGTCGTACACCTCTGGCACCTTATCCGCCTTATTGTAGCGTGCCTGAAAGAGAGAAACAAAGTAAATTAGTAATTAAAGGGCTAAAGCTAGCATGATGAATGAATTGCATGAATCATGAAGCAAACCACATACCCAGTTCCGCCCGTACTGAAATAAGTTGGAGCTGCCTTGGTGGTGTGGCACACCTTCCATTTGGGCACGTTTGTCCTTGGCCTCGTTGTGGGTGGCCAGCCATTCTTTTGAGCACCACCCATCGACCAACACCTCCCAACAATCCATCCGATCCGCACACCATCTCTGAGGGGCCTAAGTTAGCAAATAGAAACTTCAGCGCTACGGCTATGAATTACTAAATAAAGGAATTAAGTACATGGCCTTAAGAATTACCTTCATGTACTGCTCCTTACTCAAGAAAATATCGCGGCAATCCTTCTTGGACTTCTTGATACCACGGTCGGCGTAGTAGTCTCGAACAGACTGCACCCGAGCCTCATGTCATAAGTTCTGAAGTAGGCGCTTGCAGTCCTTCTGGATAACATCTGCCGCCGCCTCCTCGTATCCCTCCTCACACCTATACAATGTCTGCAATCAAATGAGACAATGCTGATTAGTACAATTAATAACTAGCTAGTTGAAGATTTTTAATTGTGTAATGGAGAAATTACCCAGAACTTTCTGATCACCATGTCTGCCCTCGTCTTGCACAAGACACCGTCCATAATCTCACCCGGCGGGGCCGGGGCAGCCAAGTAGTGCTCCCAACTCAATCCAACCTACGGAAGCTGACCCTCACCAGGCAACGTGACAAACCCCAAAAAGTTTTGCCGAATCAGAACTCCAAGGACGGAGTTGGGCCGACGGACACTTTCATGGTGGTCCCAACCCCTGCAGCATGACAAGGCCAACGCATTAGTTATTTGAAGAAACGTGAATGCAGAAGGTACAAAAAGATTAAATGCACTTACCTCTCCCCATCAGGGAAAATCAACCACCTCTGCTCGCGGGTCGCCGGCACGGACGGGAGCCGTGTAGTGAAGGAAATATGCCCTAGAGGCAATAATAAAGTTATTATTTATTTCCTTATTTCATGATAAATGTTTATTATTCATGCTAGAATTGTATTAACCGGAAACATAATACATGTGTGAATACATAAACAAACATAACGTCACTAGTATGCCTCTACTTGACTAGCTCATTAATCAAAGATGGTTATGTTTCCTAGCCATGGACAAAAGAGTTGTCATTTGATTAATGGGATCACATCATTAGGAGAATGATGTGATTGACATGACCCATTCCGTTAGCCTATCACTTGATCGTTTAGTATGTTGCTATTGCTTTCTTCATGACTTATACATGTTCCTGTAACTATGAGATTATGCAAATCCCGTTTACCGGAGGAACACTTTGTGTGCTACCAAACGTCACAACGTAACTGGGTGATTATAAAGGTGCTCTACAGGTGTCTCCGAAGGTACATGTTGGGTTGGCATAATTCGAGATTAGGTTTTGTCACTCCGATTGTCGGAGAGGTATCTTTGGGCCCTCTCGGTAATACTCATCACCTAAGCCTTGCAAGCATAACTAATGAGTTAGTGATAAGATGATGTATTACAGAACGAGTAAAGAGACTTGCCGGTAACGAGATTGAACTAGGTATTGGATACTGATGATCAAATCTCGGGCAAGTAACATACCGATGACAAAGGGAACAACGTATGTTGTTATGCGGTTTGACCGATAAAGATCTTCGTAGAATATGTAGGAACCAATATGGGCATCCAGGTCCCACTATTGGTTATTGACCGAGAATGGTTCTAGGTCATGTCTACATAGTTCTCGAACCCGTAGGGTCCGCACGCTTAACGTTACGATGACAGTTTTATTATGAGTTTACAAGTTTTGATGTACCGAAGTTTGTTCGGAGTCCCGGATGTGATCACGGACATGACGAGGAGTCTCGAAATTGTCGAGACATAAAGATTGATATATTGGACGACTATATTCGGACACCGGAAGTGTTCCGGGTGATTTCGGAGAAAACCGGAGTGCCGTAGGGGTTACCGGAACCCCCCCGGGGAAGTATTGGGCCTTAGTGGGCCTGAGGGGAGAGAGAGGGCAGCAGCCCAGGAGGTGGCGCGCCCCCTCCCAAGGGGAGTCCGAATTGGACTAGGGGAGGGGGGCGCGGCCCCTCTTTCCCTCTCCCTCTCCCCCTCTTTCCTTCCCCTTCCTCCTTCCTAGTTGGACTAGGAAAGGGGAGTCCTACTCCCACTAGGAGGAGGACTCCCCCCTCCTTGGCGCGCCTCAAGGGCCGGCTGGCCTCCCCCCTTGCTCCTTTATATACGGGGGCCGGGGGGCACCCCATAGACACACAAGTTAATCTACGGATCGTTCCTTAGTCGTGTGCGGTGCCCCCCCCCCCACCATATTCCACCTCGGTCATATCGTCGCGGAGTTTAGGTGAAGCCCTGCGCCGGTAGAACATCATCATCGTCACCACGCCGTCGTGCTGACGGAACTCATCTCCGGAGCTTCGCTGGATCGGAGGCCGGAGATCGTCATCGAGCTGAACGTGTGCTGAACTCGGAGGCCCCGTACGTTCGGTGCTTGGATCGGTCGGATTGTGAAGACGTACGACTACATCAACCGCGTTGTGCTAACGCTTCCGCTTACGGTCTATGAGGGTACGTGGACGAACACTCTCCCCTCTCGTTGCTATGCCATCACCATGATCTTGCGTGTGCGTAGGAATTTTTTTGAAATTACTACGTTCCCCAACAGTGGCATCCGAGCCTAGGTTTTATGCGTTGATGTTATATGCACGAGTAGAACACAAGTGAGTTGTGGGCGATACAAGTCATACTGCTTACCAGCATGTCATACTTTGGTTCGGCGGTATTGTGAGATGAAGCGGCCCGGACCGACATTACGCGTACGCTTACGCGAGACTAGTTTCACCGTTACGAGCACTCGTGCTTAAAGGTGGCTGGCGGGTGTCTGTCTCTCTCACTTTAGTTGAATCGAGTGTGGCTACGCCCGGTCCTTCCGAAGGTTAAAACAACACCAACTTGACGAACTATCGTTGTGGTTTTGATGCGTAGGTAAGAACGGTTCTTGCTAAGCCCGTAACAGCCACGTAAAATTTGCAACAACAAAGTAGAGGACGTCTAACTTGTTTTTGCAGGGCATGTTGTGATGTGATATGGCCAAGACGTGATGCTATATTTTATTGTATGAGATGATCATGTTTTGTAACCGAAGTAATCGGCAACTGGCAGGAGCCATATGGTTGTCGCTTTATTGTATGAAATGCAAACGCCCTGTAATTGCTTTACTTTATCACTAAGCAGTAGCGATAGTCGTAGAAGCAATAGATGGCGTAAACGACAACGATGCTACGATGGAGATCAAGGTGTCGCGCCGGTGACGATGGTGATCACAACGGTGCTTCGGAGATGGAGATCACAAGCACAAGATGATGGCCATATCATATCACTTATATTGATTGCATGTGATGTTTATCCTTTATGCATCTTATCTTGCTTTGATTGACGGTAGCATTTTAAGATGATCTCTCACTAAAATTATCAAGAAGTGTTCTCCCTGAGTATGCACCGTTGCCAAAGTTTGTCGTGCCCAGACACCACGTGATGATCGGGTGTGATAAGCTCTACGTCCATCTACAACGGGTGCAAGCCAGTTTTGCACACGCGGAATACTCAGGTTAAACTTGACGAGCCTAGCATATGCAGATATGGCCTCGGAACACGGAGACCGAAAGGTCGAGCGTGAATCATATAGTAGATATGATCAACATAGTGATGTTCACCATTGAAAACTACTCCATCTCACGTGATGATCGGTTATGGTTTAGTTGATTTGGATCACGTAATCACTTAGATGACTAGAGAGATGTCTGTCTAAGTGGGAGTTCTTAAGTAATATGATTAATTGAACTTAAATTTATCATGAACTTAGTACCTGATAGTATTTTGCTTGTCTATGTTTGTTTGTAGATAGATGGCTCGTGCTATTGTTCCGTTGAATTTTAATGCGTTCCTAGAGAAAGCAAAGTTGAAAGATGATGGTAGAAATTACACGGACTGGGTCCGTAACCTGAGGATTATCCTCATTGCTGCACAGAAAAGTTACGTCCTGGAAGCACCGCTGGGTGCCAGGCCTGCTGCTGATGCAACTGACGACGTTAAGAACGTCTGGCAGAGCAAAGCTGATGACTACTCTATAGTTCAGTGTGCCATGCTTTACGGCTTAGAACCGGGCCTTCAACGACGTTTTGAACGTCATGGAGCATATGAGATGTTCCAGGAGTTGAAGTTAATATTTCAAGCAAATGCCCGGTTTGAGAGATATGAAGTCTCCAATAAGTTCTACAGCTGCAAGATGGAGGAGAATAGTTCTGTCAGTGAGCATATACTCAAAATGTCTGGGTATAATAATCACTTGATTCAAATGGAGTTAATCTTCCGGATGATAGCGTCATTGACAGAATTCTCCAATCACTGCCACCAAGCTACAAGAGCTTTGTGGTGAACTATAATATGCAAGGGATGAACAAAACTATTCCCGAGCTCTTCGCAATGCTAAAAGCTGCGGAGGTAGAAATCAAGAAGGAGCATCAAGTGTTGATGGTCAACAAGACCACTAGTTTCAAGAAAAAGGGCAAAGGGAAGAAGAAGGGGAACTTCAAGAAGAACAGCAAGCAAGTTGCTGCTCAAGAGAAGAAACCCAAGTCTGGACCTAAGCCTGAAACTGAGTGCTTCTACTGCAAGCAGACTGGTCACTGGAAACGAAACTGCCCCAAGTATTTGGCGGATAAGAAGGATGGCAAAGTAAACAAAGGTATATGTGATATACATGTTATTGATGTGTACCTAACTAGAGCTTGTAGTAGCACCTGGGTATTTGATACTGGTTCTGTAGCTAATATTTGCAACTCGAAACAGGTACTACAGAATAAGCGAGCACTGGCCAAGGACGAGGTGACGATGCGCGTGGGAAACGGTTCCAAAGTCGATGTGATCGCGGTCGGCACGCTACCTCTACATCTACCTTCGGGATTAGTATTAGACCTAAATAATTGTTATTTGGTGCCAGCGTTGAGCATGAACATTATATCTGGATCTTGTTTGATGCGAGACGGTTATTCATTTAAATCAGAGAATAATGGTTGTTCTATTTATATGAGTAATATCTTTTATGGTCATGCACCCTTGAAGAGTGGTCTATTTTTATTAAATCTCAATAGTAGTGATACACATGTTCATAGTGTTGAAACCAAAAGATGCAGAGTTGATAACGATAGTGCAACTTACTTGTGGCACTGCCGTTTGGGTCATAACGGTGTAAAACGCATGAAGAAACTCCATACTGATGGACTTTTGGAATCACTTGATTATGAATCACTTGGTACTTGCAAACCGTGCCTTATGGGCAAGATGACTAAAACACCGTTCTCCGGAACTATGGAGCGAGCAACTGATTTATTGGAAATCATACATACTGATGTTTGTGGTCCAATGAATGTTGAGGCTCGCGGCGGGTATCGTTATTTTCTCACCTTCACAGATGATTTGAGCAGATATGGGTATATCTACTTGATGAAACACAAGTATGAAACATTTGAAAAGTTCAAAGAATTTCAGAGTGAAGTGGAAAATCATCGTAACAAGAAAATAAAGTTTCTACGATCTGATCGTGGAGGAGAATATTTGAGTTACGAGTTTGGCCTACACTTGAAACAATGTGGAATAGTTTCGCAACTCACGCCACCTGGAACACCACAACGAAATGGTGTGTCTGAACATCGTAATCGTACTTTACTTGATATGGTGCGATCTATGATGTCTCTTACTGATTTACCGCTATCGTTTTGGGGTTATGCTTTAGAGACGGCCGCATTCACGTTAAATAGGGCACCATCAAAATCCGTTGAGACAACGCCTTATGAACTGTGGTTTGGCAAGAAACCAAAGTTGTCGTTTATTAAAGTTTGGGGCTGCGATGCTTATGTGAAGAAACTTCAACCAGATAAGCTCGAACCCAAATCGGAGAATGTGTCTTCATAGGATACCCAAAAGAGACTGTTGGGTACACCTTCTATCACAGATTCGAAGGCAAGACATTCGTTGCTAAGAATGGATCCTTTCTAGAGAAGGAGTTTCTCTCGAAAGAAGTGAGTGGGAGGAAAGTAGAACTTGATGAGATAACTGTATCTACTCCCTTATTGGAAAGTAGTTCATCACGAGAACTGGTTCCTGTGACAACTGCACCAATTAGTGAGGAAGCTAATGATAATGATCATGAAACTTCGGATCAAGTTTCTACTGAACCTCGTAGGTCTACCAGAGTAAGATCCGCACCAGAGTGGTACGGTAATCCTATTCTGGAAGTCATGTTACTTGACCATGATGAACCTACGAACTATGAGGAAGCGATGATGAGCCTAGATTCCGCAAAATGGCTGGAGGCCATGAAATCTGAGATAGGATCCATGTATGAGAACAAAGTGTGGACTTTGGTGGACTTGCCCAATGATCGGCAAGTCATAGAAAATAAATGGATCTTCAAGAGGAAGACGGACATTGGTAGTAGTGTTACTATCTACAAAGCTCGACTTGTCGCAAAAAGGTTTTTGACAAGTTCAAGGTGTTGACTACAATGAGATTTTCTCAACTGTAGCGATGCTTAAGTCTGTCCGAATCATGTTAGCAATTGCCACATTTTATGAAATCTGGCAAATGGATGTCAAAACTGCATTCCTTAATGGTTTTCTTAAAGAAGAGTTGTATATGATGCAACCAGAAGGTTTTGTCAATCCTAAAGGTGCTAACAAAATGTGCATGCTCCAGCGATCCATCTATGGACTGGTGCAAGCATCTCGGAGTTGGAATATACGCTTTGATTAGTTGATCAAAGCATATAGTTTTGTACAGCCTTACGGTGAAGCCTGTATTTACAAGAAAGTGAGTGGGAGCACTACAGCATTTCTGATAAGTATATGTGAATGACATATTGTTGATCGGAAATAATGTAGAATTATTCTGCAAAGCATAAAGGAGTGTTTGAAAGGAGTTCTTTAAAAGAAAGACCTCAGTAAAGCTACTTACATATTGAGCATCAAGATCTATTGAGATAGATCAAGACGCTTGATAAGTTTTTCAATAAGTACATACCTTGTCAAGATTTTGAAGTAGTTCAAAATGGAACAGTCAAAGAAAAAGTTCTTGCCTGTGTTGCAAAGGTGTGTAATTGAGTAAGACTCAAATCCCGACCACGGCAGAAAATAGAAAAGAGAATGAAAGTCATTCCCTATGCCTCAGTCATAGGTTTTATAAAAGTATGCCATGCTATGGACCAGACCTATTGTATACTCTGCCCTGGTTTGGCAAGGGAGTACAATAGTGATCTAGGAGTAGATCACTGGACATTGGTCAAAATTATCCTTAGTGGAATAAGGATATGTTTCTCAATTATGGAGGTGACAAAAAGGTTCGTCGTAAAAGGTTACGTCGATACAAGTTTTGGCACTGATCCAGATGATTCTAAGTCTCAATCTGGATACATACTGAAAGTGGGAGCAATTAGCTAGAGTAGCTCCGTGCAGAGCATTGTGGACATAGAATATTTGCAAAATACATACGGCTCTGAATGTGACAGACCCATTGACTAAGCTTCTCTCACGAGCAAAACATGATCACACCTTAGTACTCTTTGGGTGTTAATCACATAGCAGTGTGAACTAGATTATTGACTCTAGTAAACCCTTTGGGTGTTGGTCACATGACGATGTGAACTATGGGTGTTAATCATATACAGATATGAATATTGGTGTTAAATCACATGGCGATGTGAACTAGATTATTGACTCTAGTGCAAGTGGGAGACTGAAGGAAATATGCCCTAGAGGCAATAATAAAGTTATTATTTATTTCCTTATTTCATGATAAATGTTTATTATTCATGCTAGAATTGTATTAACCGGAAACATAATACATGTGTGAATACATAGACAAACATAACGTCACTAGTATGCCTCTACTTGACTAGCTCATTAATCAAAGATGGTTATGTTTCCTAGCCATGGATAAAAGAGTTGTCATTTGATTAATGGGATCACATCATTAGGAGAATGATGTGATTGACATGACCCATTCCATTAGCCTAGCACTTGATCGTTTAGTATGTTGCTATTGCTTTCTTCATGACTTATACATGTTCCTGTAAGTATGAGATTATGCAACTCCTGTTTATCGGAGGAACACTTTGTGTGCTACCAAACGTCACAACGTAACTGGGTGATTATAAAGGTGCTCTACAGGTGTCTCCGAAGGTACATGTTGGGTTGGCATAATTCGAGATTAGGTTTTGTCACTCCGATTGTTGGAGAGGTATCTCTGGGCCCTCTCGGTAATACTCATCACCTAAGCCTTGCAAGCATTGTAACTAATGAGCTAGTTATAAGATAATGTATTACAGAACGAGTAAAGAGACTTGCCGGTAACGAGATTGAACTAGGTATTGGATACCGACGATCAAATCTCGGGCAAGTAACATACCGATGACAAAGGGAACAACGTATGTTGTTATGCGGTTTGACCGATAAAGATCTTCGTAGAATATGTAGGAACCAATATGGGCATCCAGGTCTCGCTATTGGTTATTGACCGAGAATGGTTCTAGGTCATGTCTACATAGTTCTCGAACCCATAGGGTCCGCACGCTTAACGTTACGATGACAGTTTTATTATTAGTTTACAAGTTTTGATGTACCGAAGTTTGTTCGGAGTCCCGGATGTGATCACGGACATGACGAGGAGTCTCGAAATGGTCGAGACATAAAGATTGATATATTGGACGACTATATTCGGACACCGGAAGTGTTCCGGGTGATTTCGGAGAAAACTGGAGTGCCGGAGGGGTTACCGGAACCCCCCGGGGAAGTATTGGGCCTTAGTGGGCCTGAGGGGAGAGAGAGGGCAGCAGCCCAGGAGGTGGCGCACCCCCTCCCAAGGGGAGTCCGAATTGGACTAGAGGAGGGGGGCGCGGCCCCTCTTTCCCTCTCCCTTTCCCCCTCTTTCCTACCCCCTTCCTCCTTCCTAGTTGGACTAGGAAAGGGGAGTCCTACTCCCACTAGGAGGAGGACTCCCCCCTCCTTGGCGCGCCCCAAGGGCCGGCCGGCCTCCCCCCTTGCTCCTTTATATACGGGGGCGGGGGGCACCCCATAGACACTCAAGTTGAACTACGGATCGTTCCTTAGCCGTGTGCGGTGCCCCCCTCCACCATATTCCACCTCAGTCATATCATCGCGGAGTTTAGGTGAAGCCCTGAGCCGGTAGAACATCATCATCGTCACCACGCCGTCGTGCTGACGGAACTCATCTCCAGAGCTTCGCTGGATCGAAGGCCGGAGATCGTCATCGAGCTGAACATGTGCTGAACTCGGAGGCCCCGTACGTTCGGTGCTTGGATCGGTCGGATCGTGAAGACGTACAACTACATCAACCACGTTGTGCTAATGCTTCCGCTTACGGTCTACGAGGGTACGTGGACGAACACTCTCCCCTCTCGTTGCTATGCCATCACCATGATCTTGCGTGTGCGTAGGAAATTTTTTGAAATTACTACGTTCCCCATCATGTAGCACCACGCTGGTAGACGTTGCCCCCCTCCTCCCCCTCCTCCTGAAGACGAGTCGGCTCCCCGCCATCATTAGCATGGCCACTCGGCTCCCCTCCATCATCAGCATGGCCACTCGGCTCCTCAGGCTGACCCGACTAAGTACCCCATCCAGACGTGTGCTCCTCCGGGGTCTCGTGGGCCCAACTCTCGTGGGCCGAAGGCCCGTCGACCCGAGGCTCGTGGGCCGAAGACCCGTGGACCGGAGGCTCGTGGACCGGAGTCCGTGTAGCCTCCTCCTCAGATGAGTCCACCCTAGCAGTCACGTGCTCGGGTGAAACAGCTTGGGGCGGCGGCGAGGAAGGCGCCGTAAGAGCCACCCTACCTCCTCTCCCGCGACCACGTGCTCCACCTCGGCCCTTCTTCTTACCTCGTCCCCTGCTGGGCACCGCGGTCGACGAAGAAGGGCCCGGCGGTGTCGCCATACTGTCCAGCAACGCTCGGCGGAGAGGTGCGTGTGGAATGGAAGACCTCACACTACGCGCCAGCGAAGAAGGGGCCTCGGCGCGCTCCCGACCAGCGCCCACCATCTGTCAACACCTGCCATGACAAAGAATAAACGAAATTAGTACAACATGAAAAAAAGTACAACATAAACAACTGCACATTTAAAATTACCCGATCAACACAATTATATATGATGTTTTTCATAACCAAATCGAAAAATATATGACCTAACTAATAATTCACAAATATATGACCCCGTCGGCCTCTCGAAGGCCAAAGAACACCTTTTCGGGAGGTGTCGGGGGTCGGGGTGTCGTGTCGGTGTCGGGGTGCCGTGTCGGGGTCGGGGTCGGGGTCTCGGGGTCGGGGTGCCGTGTCGGTGTCGGGGTCGGGGTGTCGGGTCAGGCTCCGGGTCGGGGTGTCGGTGTCGGGGTCGGGGTCGGGGTCGGGGTCTCGGGGTCGGGGTGTCGGGTCGGGGTGCCGGGTCGGGGTCGGGGTGTCGTGTCGGTGTCGGGGTCGGGGTGTCGGTGTCGGGGTCGGGGTGTCATGTCGGTGTCGGGGTCGGGGTGTCGGTGTCGGGGTCGGGGTGCCGTGTCGGTGTCGGGGTCAGGGTGTCGGGTCAAGCTCGGGGTCGGGGTGCCGGGTCGGGGTCGGGGTGCCATGTCGGTGTCGGGGCCGGAGTGTGGGGTCAGGCTCGGGGTCGGGGTGTCGGTGTCGGGGTCGGGGTCGGGATGTCGGGGTCGGGGTCTCGGGGTCGGGGTGTCGTGTCGGGGTGCCGGGTCGGGGTCTTTTTTCCTTTTCTTCTTCTTCCTCTTCTTCCTTTTCTTCCTTTTTTTCCTTCTTCTTCTTCTTCTTCTTCTTCTTCTTCCTCCTTTCCTTTTTCCTCTTCTTCTTCTCCTCCTCTCCTGTTTTTTTCTTCTTCTTCTTCCTCTTCTTCTTTTTTCTTCTCCTCCTCCTCTTCTTCTTCTTCCTTTCCTTTTTCCTCTTCTTCTTCTCCTCCTCTCCTGTTTTTTTCTTCTTCTTCTTCCTCTTCTTCTTTTTTCTTCTCCTCCTCCTCTTCTTCTTCTTCCTTTCCTTTTTCCTCTTCTTCTTCTCCTCCTCTCCTATTTTTTTCTTCTTCTTCCTCCTCTTCTTCTATTTCTTCTCCTCCTCCTCTTCTTCTTATTCCTTTCCTTTTTCCTCTTCTTCTTCTCCTCCTCTCCTATTTTTTTCTTCTTCTTCTTCTTCCTCTTCTTCTTTTTTCTTCTCCTCCTCCTCTTCTTCTTCTTCCTTTCCCTTTTCCTCTTCTTCTTCTCCTCCTCTCCTGTTTTCTTCTTCTTCTTCTTCCTATTCTTCTTTTTTCTTCTCCTCCTCCTCTTCTTCTTCTTCCTTTCCTTTTTCCTCTTCTTCTTCTTCTCCTCCTCTCCTATTTTTTTCTTCTTCTTCCTCTTCTTCTTTTTTCTTCTCCTCCTCCTCTTCTTCTTCCTTTCCTTTTTCCTCTTCTTCTTCTCCTCCTCTCCTGTTTTTTTCTTCTTCTTTTTTTCTTTCCTAAAACTGAACTAAACCTAAAACTAAACCTAAATCTAATCTAAACATAAACCTAAAACTAAAAAAACAGAAAAAAAGGAAAAAACTAAATCTAAACCTAAAACTAAACTAAAACTAAACCTAAACCTAAAACTAAATCTAAAACTAAAACTAAAACTAAATCTAAACTAAACATAAACTTAAAACTAAAAAAATAGAAAAAAAGGAGAGGTAGAGCTCACCTGGGCCGGTGGAGGAGGGGGGCGGGGCGGCGGCGCCGGTCCCAGGGCGGTGGGGCGCGGGGGGCCGGGGCGCCGGGGGGCCGGGGCGCGGCGGCACCGACACGGCAGGGCGGCGGGGGCGACGGGGCTGCCGGCCGGTGGAGCGACGGCGCCCGGGGCGGTGGGGCGCGGGGGGGCCGGGTTGCCGGGGGGCCTGGGCGCGGCGTCGCCGAGACGGGGCGGGGGGCCGGGGCGACGGGGCGGTGGTGCGACCGGGCGGCGGCGAGTGGTGGGGGCGGCGACGCACGTGTGTGGGAGGGAAACAAAGAGAGGGGGGTGGGGCGCGCCGGCCGTTAGCTAGGTACGTTTAATCTTTGCCGTCCGCCACCTTTGTCGTCCGCTAATGTGCGCTTTGCCGTCAGCTAGCGGACGACAAAGAGGGGGGCCGTTAAGTATTTTTTAACCAGCTCCTCAGTGGGGCCCCCCTCCCTCTTTGCCGTCCGCTAGCGGACGGCAAAGATTCTTTGCCGTCGGCTAGCAGATGGCAAAGAACAGGCTGATGGCAAAGGCTTTCTTTGCCATCAGCCAGTTCTTTGCCGTCTGCTTTCTGGTAGCTGATGGCAAAGAGCTTCTTTGCCGTCCGCTAACTGATGGCAAAGAGCTGGCAGATGGCAAAGTAGCTGATTCCAGTAGTGCTTGGTTCTCAAAAACTGAGAGAAATACTTACGCGACTATTGCTTCATCACCCTCTCCTCTTCGAGGAAAACTAACGCAAGCTCAAGACGTAGCAAGAAGGATTTCTGGCGCCGTTGCCGGAGAGGTCTTCGCTCAAGTCAAGACATACCAAGTACCCATCACAAACCCATCTCCCTCGCATTTACATTATTTGCCATTTGCCTCTCGTTTTCCTCTCCCCCACTTCACCCTTGTCGTTTTATTCGTCCTCTCTTTCCCAATCCCCTCCTCTCTTTTTCGCTTGCCTTTTGTTTGCTTGTCATTATGTCTAGTTCCTTATCCGCTCCTATGTCTCCCGAGTTTGAAGTTCTTCACTTCAAGCAAAGGCAAGGAGAAAACTTAAAAGATGCTTGGTATAGGATGATGGAATCATATCGCAAGTGCACCCTAGAGGTGAACTTTAGAATTCTTCTTCGTAATTTTTATGTTGGGTTAAATATGACGCATAGACAACTCTTGGATTGCATTGCCAAGGGAAATTTCATTGAAATTGATCCCAGTATTGCGCATGAAATTATAGAGGGAATGGTGGGAACACTACCTCAAAAGGGAGGATCACATCCTACCCAAGAAGAAACCCAAGTGTTTGGAAAGATTTGCGAAGTAACAAAAATATTGCAAAAGTCTCTTGAGCCTCTTAAAAGTGTTAGCGGAAATCTTCACCGCACGAATATGTTGATTACTCTTTGCAATAAGCGGTTGGATTCTTTAGATCTAAAAATTTCCGAGTATGAAGGGAAGCGGAAAGAACCTCCCGGATTTGAGCAAGACTCCGCTAAAAAACTGAAAATTAAAGATGGCACTACTTAGATCTATCTTTGCTTTTATGCCTAGCTAGGGGCGTTAAACGATAGCGCTAGTTGGGAGGCAACCCAATTTTCTTTATATTTTATTTTGCTCCTGTTTAGTAATAAATCTTGCATCTACCTTCTGTTTAGATGTGTTTCTATCTTTTAATTAGTGTTTGTGCCAAGTAGAAGCTATAGGATAACCTATGATGATAGTTGATTTGATTCTGCTGAAAAACAGAAACTTTGCACGCACGAATATAATTTTGTTAAATCATAGAAACGTTCTTTTGCGTTGTTTCTTTTTGCTGCTGATCAATAAACAAATTGTCCAGGACTTCCTATTTTGGTACCATTTGTAGAGTTCTAGAAGTTTGTGTTAGTTACAGATTGCTACAGACTGTTCTGTTTTTGACAGATCCTGTTTTTGTGTGTTGTTTGCTTATTTCAATGCATCTATGGCTAGTAAATTAGTTTATAAACCATAGGGAAGTTGGAATACAGTAGGTTTAGCACCAAAATAAATAAATAATGAGTTCATTACAGTACCTTATGTGGTGGTTTTGTTTTCTTTCACTAACGGAGCTTATAAGATTTCCTATTGAGTTTTGTGTTGTGAAGTTTTCAAGTTTATGGACTATGGAATAAAGGGTGGCAAGAGCCTAATCTTGGGGATGCCCAAGGCACCCCAAGATATTCAAGGATAGCCAAAAGCCTAAGCTTGGGGATGCCCCGGGAAGGCATCCCCTCTTTTGTCTTTGTTCATTGGTAACTTTACTTTGAGCTATATTTTTATTCGCCTCATGATATGTGTTTTGCTTGGAGCGTCGTGTATTATATTAGTCTTTGCTTTTTAGTTTACCACAATCATCCTTGCTGTACACACCTTTTGTGAGAAGCCTATTTGATTAGGATTTGCTTGAATCCTCTATGTGCTTCACTTATATCTTTTGAGCTTGATAGTTTTTGCTCTAGTGCTTCACTTATATTTTTTAGAGCATGATGGTGACTTAATTTTGAAGAAATTGCTAGTCTCTCATGCTTCACTTATATTATTTTGAGAGTCTTTTAGAACAGCATGGTATTTGGTATGGTTATAAAATTGGTCCTAGAATGGTAGGCATCCAAGTTGGGTATAATAAAAACTATCATAGGAAGTGAATTGGATGTTATGATCAATTTGATACTTGATAATTGTTTTGAGATATGGAGGTAGTGATATTAAAATCATGCTAGTTGGGTGATTATGAATTTAAAGAATGCTTGTGTTGAAGTTAGCAAGTCCCGTAGCATGCACATATGGTTAAAGTTGTGTAACAAATTTGAAACATGAAGTGTACCCGGCTTGTGCATCCTTATGAGTGGCGGTCGGGGACGAGCGATGGTCTTTTCCTACCAATCTATCCCCCTAGGAGCATGCGCGTAGTACTTGATTTTTGATGACTTCTAAATTTTTGCAATAAGTATATGAGTTCTTTTGACTAATGTTGAGTCCATGGATTATACGCACTTTTACCGTTCCGCCGTTGCTAGCCTCTTCGGTACCGTGCATTGCCCTTTCTCACCTTGATAGTTGGTGCAAACTTCGCCGGTGCATCCAAACCCCGTGATACGATACGCTCTATCACACATAAACCTCATTATATCTTCCTCAAAACAGCCACCATACCTACCTATTATGGCATTTCCATAGCCATTCCGAGATATATTGCCATGCAACTTTCCACCGTTCCGTTCATCGTCATCATGACATACATTACTTTTGTCATATTGCCATTGCATGATCATGTAGTTGACATCGTATTTGTGGCAAAGCCACCATGCATTATTTTTCATACATGTCACTCTTGATTCATTGCACCATCCCGGTACACCGCGGGAGGCATTCATATAGAGTCATATCTTGTTCTAGTTTCGAGTTGTAATTCATATGTTGTAATCAATAGAAGTGTGATGATCATCATTATTAGAACATTTCCCAAAGAAAAAAAAAGAAAAAAAGAAAAAAAAGAAGAAAGGCCAAAAGAAAAAAAAGAAAGGCCCAAAAAAGGAAAAAAAAGAAGAACATAAATAAAAAGGGCAATGTTACTATCTCTTTTTCCACACTTGTGCTTCAAAGTAGCACTTTGTTCTTCATGTAGTGAGTCTCATATATTGTTCTTCAAAGTAGCACCATGTTTTTCATATAGTGAGTCTCATAAGTTGTCTTTTTCATACTAGTGGGAATTTTTCATTATAGAACTTGGCTTGTATATTCCTACGATGGGCTTCCTCAAATGCCCTAGGTCTTCGTGAGCAAGCAAGTTGGATGCACACCCACTAGTTTTCTTTTGTTGAGCATTCATTTATAGCTCTAGTGCATCCGTTGCATGGCAATCCCTACTCCTCATGTTGACATCAATTGATGGGCATCTCCATAGCTCGTTGATTATCCTCGTCGATGTGAGACTTTCTCTCTTTTTTGTCTTCTCCACACAATCCCCATCATCATATTCTATTCCACCCATAGTGCTATATCCATGGCTCGCGCTCATGTATTGCGTGAAGGTTGAAAAAGTTTGAGATTATTTAAGTATGAAACAATTGCTTGGCTTGTCATCGGGGGTATAGAAATTGGGAACATCTTTGTGTGACGAAAATGAAGCATAGCCTAACTATATGATTTTGTAGGGATGAACTTTCTTTTGCCATGTTATTTTGAGATGACATGATTGCTTTGATTAGTATGCTTGAAGTGTTACTATTTCTTTTATCAATATGAACTTTTATTTTGAATCATTTGGATCTGAACATTCATGCCACAATAAAGAAAATTACATTAAGAATTATGCTAGGTAGCATTCCACATCAAAAATTCTCTTTTTATCATTTACCTACTCGAGGACGAGCAGGAATTAAGCTTGGGGATGCTTGATACGTCTCCAACGTATCTATAATTTTTGATTGTTCCATGCTATTATATTACCCCTTTTGGATGTTTATAGGCTTTATTTTACACATTTATATCATTTTTGGGACTAACCTACTAACCGGAGGCCCAACCCGTATTGCTGTTTTTTTGCCTATTTCAGTATTTCGAAGAAAAGGAATATCAAATGGAGTCCAAACGGAATGAAACCTTCGGGAGCGTGATTTTTGGAACGAACGTGATCTAGAGGACTTGGAGTGCAAGTCAAGAAGCAGCCGAGGCCTCCACGAGATAGGAGGGCGCCCCCCCCCCCTATTGGGCGCGCCCCCTGTCTCGTGGGCCCCTCAGGCACCCACCGACGTACTTCTTCCTCCTATATAAGCCTACGTACCCCGAAAACATCCAGGGAGCAGACGAAACACAATTTCCACCACCGTAACCTTCTGTATTCGCGAGATCTCATCTTGGAGCCTTCACCGGCGCTCCGCCGGAGGGGGAATCGACCACGGAGGGCTTCTACATCAACACCCTTGCCCCTCCAATGAGTTGTGAGTAGTTTACCACAGACCTACGGGTCCATAGTTATTAGCTAGATGGCTTCTTCTCTCTTTTTGGATCTCAATACAATGTTCTCCCCCTCTCTTGTGGAGATCTATTCGATGTAAACTCTTTTTGCGGTGTGTTTGTCGAGATCCGATGAATTGTGGGTTTATGATCAAGTTTATCTATGAATAATATTTGAATCTTCTCTGAATTCATTTATGTATGATTGAGTTATCTTTGCAAGTCTCTTCGAATTATCAGTTTGGTTTGGCCTACTAGATTGATCTTTCTTGCCATGGGAGAAGTGCTTATCTTTGGGTTCAATCTTGCGGTGTCCTTACCCAGTGACAGAAAGGGTTGCAAGGCACGTATTGTATTGTTGCCATCGAGGATAACAAGATGGGGTTTATATCATATTGCTTGAGTTTATCCCTCTACATCATGTCATCTTGCTTAATGCGTTACTCTGTTCTTATGAACTTAATACTCTAGATGCAGGCAGGAGTCGGTCGATGTGTGGAGTAATAGTAGTAGATGCAGGCAGGAGTCGGTCTACTTGTTGCGGACGTGATGCCTATATACATGATCATGCCTAGATAATCTCATAACTATTCGCTTTTCTATCATTTGCTCGACAGTAATTTGTTCACCCACCGTAATACTTATGCTATCTTGAGAGAAGCCACTAGTGAAACCTATGGCCCCCGGGTCTATATCTCTTATCATACTTGCTTCCAATCTACTTTTATTTGCATCTTTACTTTTTGCATCTATATTATAAAATACCAAAAATATATTTATCTTATCATACTATCTCTATTAGATATCACTTTCGCAAGTGGCCGTGAAGGGATTGACAACGCCTTTATTGCGTTGGTTGCGAGTTCTTTGTTTGTTTGTGTAGGTGCGTGGGACTTTTGAGGAGCCTTCTACTGGATTGATACCTTGGTTCTCAAAAACTGAGGGAAATACTGACGCTACTATTGCTGCATCACCCTCTCCTCTTTGAGGAAAACCAACGCAAGCTCAAGACGTAGCATTCGTCTGGGTCGAAAAAACGTGACCGGTCAGTGACCGGGCGGCCCGCCCGAGAGTTTGAGGCTGGTTTGAGAGGTCCGGTTGTAGATGCTCTAATTTCCATGCACGTGACTTTATTTTTTATGGTCATCATGACATCATGCCACCATTGCATTGCATCAACTTAACATGCTCAAATTAATCACAACAACAATTTTAATTTTGCAAGCCCTAATTAATATTGTTGTTTTTGTTGTTGTCGTTGTTGTTGTCGTCGTCGTCGTTGTTGTTGTTGTTGTTGTTGTTGTTGTTGTTGTTGTTGTTGTTGTTGTTGTTGTTGTTGTTGTTGTTATTATTATTATCATCATCATCATCATCATCATCATCATCATCATTATTATTATTATTATTATTATTATTATTATTATTATTATTATTATTATTATTATTATTATTATTATTATTATTGTGGTTTCTAAACCACCTTGTTCCCTTTTGGCCTTTCCTTTCAAGACCCACCTCCCGAACTTTGCAAGTAGTGTTATTTACTCATTAGAGAGCCATCACATTCTAGGAATTTTACCACACTCCTACCTTGCACCCCTAGCTCAAATAGTCTTCTTGGCATTTTCCTCTTTTAAATTCAAATCCTCTTCAAGATTTGCAAAACTTGCCGGATATTTTATTGGAGCTTTGAAATATATGTCACAGAGGCCAAATCTATAATTTCAGCTCATTTTGAATTTGTTTGGTCCTCCTAATAAATTCTTTTCCATCTTATTTCTATTTTGTATGGCCAGGAAATGGAAAACCAATGTAAACTAACCCTAGTCGGTGAAATAGCTTTCTCCTGCGCTAACCAGCAGCCACCAGCATAGCAGGACATCCCAACTCACTCACCTGCTCCCACACGAGGCCTGGCCCACACACCTAACATGTTCACTATCATCTTCCTCTCCGAGAGAGGAGACGCACACGCAAACGCCATGCATGCCTCCTCCCCGATGTAACCACCCGCTGGCCCGCGGCCCCCGACCTTCATAATGCTCCCGACGACGCCAAAACTCACCCACCTACCCTTCCACTCTCACTCGTCGCCCAAGGTTGGTTGCTTACATCCCCTTTCCCCCTCTCCATGAAAAACAGAGCACACCGAGAGCGCGGCTATGGCGCCATCGTGACGAACGACCACCCCAGCCCATGTCATCAAGCTATGCAACCGGAGTTTTCTATGAGGGAAACATCCTTTTTCTGACCATCTGGAATCTAAACATTGCAGCATGCTTTTATCTTTCAAAATTGTTTCCAGTGCATTTAGAAAAAGGTTTGTTTTCAACGGGAGCAAAAAAAGTTTTTTTTGAAAGAATTGCTTGCCTTGGGCCACTTTTCAGAACGGGCCAACTATCAATGGATGTGTGGGTGGAGAGTGCAATTCTCTCTCTCTCTCTCTCTCTGTGTGTGTGTGTGAAAGGCCAACCAGCCGAATGTTGTACTTCTTTTAGGGTTGTTTGGATAGCAAGTACGACTTGGGCCGTTTTCATGTTATAGAAAAAAGAACACATGCAGAGGCGTCAAGGTTTTCTAAGAAAAACACAGGCATCTAAGTTTTATTTTGGGAGGATGATAACGCCCACATATGTGGTGGAAGTAACACCCGCCCACACGCCCTACAACATACAGATTACGCCACGTCACCGCATGCATGCATGTGGGAATCTTTTTGGATTTTCAGTTTTTAAAATGTTTTATCTCTTAAATGAAAAATCCGATTTAAGATCCATTTTCACCATTAAATCCATCGCGACAAGATCTTCATAACTAGATCTCATATCAATATATTTCGACGACATGTTTTTTGGGGTTAAAAGTTGCCATGTCTATTGTGAATTGCCATGTTGTTTACACTCAAGTTGTCAATATATGTTTCAGCTTTTTTTTCTACCTTTAAAAGTAAATTTTGACATATTATAAAACTGGAATTAAGAAACTAGACTTGCCATGAATCATAAACTAACATTACCATGATACATGCACTTAAAATTGCCATGGTTCATAAAAAAAATTCATGGTCAAAATACTAGAATTGCGATGGTCAAAATACTAAAATTGTCATGATCTATAAACTAAAATTGCCACAAGGGAACTTCAGTGTAAACATTATGGCAACTACAGTGTAACATCAGGGCAACTTTTGGCCAAATTTTTTTTTCGTCGAAACATATCAACATGGGATCTAGTTTTGAAGATCTTGTCGAGCTGGATTTAATGGTGAAAATGAATTTTCAAGTGGATTTTTAATTAGGAGATAAAACATTTTTAAGCCAAAAACCAAAAAAAATCCCGCTGATGGCATCTGTTTTGACGTGGCAAAATGGATGGTAATGAAGGCATTTGGGCCATGTTGCTTTGTGCCACACGTGTGGGTGTTATCATATGGGTTATTTTAGAAGGCGTTCAGGGGAATATAAAAGCTATCCTAAATTTGAAAATCCATCTGAGAGCCCTCTGTTTCAATGGTAGACTCTACTTATAGGCGCTAAGAAAATAAATCATTCGCTGCACTACTCGTTTTATCTTGCATGGTGGAAAATCTAAGTGTTTGATTGATTCGATGGACAAATCGCCCATCGACCAAGACAATGATTCAGGCGCCCTCTCTAAGTGTCGCGCATTGGGCATGCCCTAAGGCAAAAAAAACTTTTGTTATGCTTGTTTAGCAATGTTTAAATAAAGCTTTATTTGGTTTTGCCTCTTTGGTTTCGAAGTACTAACGACAAAAATGGTTAAGGGACTAATGTGTTTGAAAGTATACATAGGAGAAAGTCCCCGGAAGTTTGGTTTAATTGTCGTCGACGGCACCTAAAATGTATGAAATACATTGGAGATTTTGGTACGTCCTTATGAAGAATTAGTCAAAGAGTTGGAATGAATGCAAGGACTTAGTCTTTTGGTAGTTTTTTTTTCTTCTGGCTTGAGTCATAGGGAACACCATACTGTTAAGAGGTGTCGCAAATATTGTGTTCATATCTTCTAACTTTGAAAATCTTGCACGGCGTAGTCATTTTCTTCAGCTTCAGAGATGATGTTCTTCGGGAGTCTATAGTCAATATTCTCACTAATAAAGAGTTAGGAAACCATCAGTGTGGTTCTCCTACCACAAAGAATTTGAGAGTTCAAATTTTCGACCTTTGCCTAGCTGGTTGTTGGGCCCCACCTGCCAACGGTCATATCACGACCTTGGGTTGCGACCCCGATCATTAGCTGGTTAGCTGCTCCAAGTTATTGCATGACAGGTACTGCTTAGAACAACCCATGCACCTGAAGCATTTGAGAAAACCCTAGTGAGGAAAAACTCCAAATACACAAAAACGAAGTGATTAAACATCACTGAAAAAGGAAATATTGGTAGTTTTTCGGGGTTTGTAAATATCTCTGGAAAAAAATACCACTCTAGTTTTAAGCTGCCCATGCTAAAACGTCATGTCATGTCATGTGAGCTGGAGAGCATGTAGGCGCCGAGGGAGTAGCAGACATGTGTGGCTGTGGTATTCTACACTGGAGATTGTTATCCTTATTGCATTGACTAGTATTCCAGTTTTGTGGCGTGGAAGTTTTTGTCTCTGACATTCCAGGACGTATCACCGCATTGTTTGACGAGCCTAAACCCCTTTATCGCGTTGGTTGCGAGGTTCTTGTTTGTTTGTGTAGGTACGAGGGACTTGCGTGTAGCCTCCTACTTGATTGATACATTGGTTCTTAAAAACTGAAAGAAATACTTACGCTACTTTGCTGCATCACCCTTTCCTCTTCAAGGGAAAACCAACACGGTGCTCAAGAGGTAGCAGGCCCTAAGAAAATCGTTCACTGTGCTGATCCTTTTATCTTGCATGCTGGAAAACATCTAAGTGTTTGGCTCCTCTTTGTGAGTCCATGCCGTACCCGACACCAGGACTCGATGCACAAATCGCCTATCGACTAAAAAATCGATTCTAGCGCCCTCTCCAAGTGTCCCGCATTGGCGCGCTTAGACCACCAACTTTTGTTGGGCTTGTTTAGCAACGTTTGAACCTTTTATTTGGTTTTACCTTTGTAAGTGCATTTAGTGTCTCATTTGTTGTTTCCAGTATTGACGACAAAAATGATTAAGGGACTAATGTGTTTGTTTGTATACACAGGAGAAAGTCCCTGAAGATTTAGTTCAACTATTGTAGACGGCCCCTAAAAATGTATAAAATACATTAAAGATTTTGGTGCACCCTTGTGAAGAATTAGTTGAAGACTTGGAACTCGAAGACTTAGTCTTTTGGTAATTCTTTTTCTTCTTACTTCAGTCATAGGGAACACAGTACTGTTAAGACGGTTTAGGTGATACGATGATAGTATCTCTAAAGTGATCCTTAACCCAAACATATTTCTTCTAGTGAAGACTTTGAAAATCTTGCACAGTGCAGTCATTTTCTTTAGCGTCAGAGACGATATTCTTCGAGGCATTGTGGTCAATTAAGAAACCATCACTGTGGTTCTCCTACTGCAAAAAAAAAGAGAGTTCAGGTTTCCAACCGTTGCTGAGCGGGCAAAACTGATTGGCCGGCCTCCACCTGTCAACGGTCATATTAGGACCTAAAATAGCCACCCTCCTACATCATTAATTGGTTGGCTGCTTTGAGTTATCGCATGACAAGTGTCATTTGAAGCAACACATCCTTCTGAAGCATTTGAGATAATCTTAGTGAGGAAAACCGCAAATACATAAAGACAAAGTGATTAGGCATCACTGAAAAAAGAAATACTGGTAGTTTTTTTAGGGTTTGTAAATATCTTTGAAAAAAAGAAGTGCCCCCTTTGTTTCGTAATATAGTGCATCTATATTTTTTGAAAAGTCAAAACCTCACTAACTTTGACCAAGTTTGTGCAGAAACACTTTTACATTTAGAATGACAAATTTATAGATTTAATTTCATATTTTATATCTTCACTTCAATGGCTATGATTATCCCATACCCCTTCATAATAAAGGGCATGATTGTCTTTTTTGAAAGTACCCGCATTGAGACCACGGAAACGCGGCCTGCTTATGGACGAGCGCGCGGAGACCAGGCACAACTGGGCCGGCCCACGAGGCGCTGGGCCACTATTTATTCAAACATAGATGTAAAAATCCTGAAAAAATAGCTAGACCAGGAGTCGAACTCATTACCTTGTTTCCAAGACTAAGCATCTTGCCACTCCACTACACCGCGCATTGGTGATAAAATTAGCACAAAACATCTGATAATACATTAGGCCGGTGCGCAAAACAAGTCCATCGGCCCATCAATCTGGACCTCTCATGGGCTTTATTCGCACTTCCCTCGACCTCTCGAGTAATAAAGCTTGTAAAAACACATGGGATGACCAGCTAGACAATAGATGTTTTATGGTTAGAAGAAGGAAAATAGACTTTATGATTTCAACTTTTTATACTCAGTTTACAAGTCTTGCACGTGTACCTAGGTCATCAATTTGACCAACTTAATATGATGTATATATTTCAAAAAATATAACATTAGAAACTTTAGATGTTTTATTTTCTAATGATATAATTTTCATGTTAAATAATTTATTTCATATAAGTCCAATTGACGACCTAAATACAGGTGCAAGACTTATAAACTGAGATGGAGGGAGTAAGTATATAAATTATCAACCGTAGGCTTCTTGTCATTTGTGAAGATATTTTCTAAAATGCCAAAACGCCTCAATTTACTTGAGGCAAGTGAGGAAACACCTTTGCTTTTCTAGGCGTTTCATCAAAATGCCTCAAAAATTCTATATTAAGGCAATTAAAAAGACCACATCAAAATACTTGTTAATGCATGCAAGCTGCTATAGACAACTTAATTCAGTCGGACATTTTTTTTGCTAGTAAGACTTGTCTTACAATCCAGCTTACACAAGTCCACAACTTCCGTGGGACCAGCGCCCAACCAAACTATTGTTTTACGTTCAGTTCTAACAAATTTAGCTAATAATCGCTAATCACATTTTGGTTACGATTGATATGAATAACATTGGTCATCTTACAAGATAGGGCCATCTTAGATTTTGACACAGGGACCTCTATTTCGATGGACTGGCCCTGGAACACAAGAACACCCCCAACTCCAAGTTCAAGTTTTTTGGTTCTTGACAATTTTTGCATTTTTTGGAGATTTCTAGGTCAAAAAAGACCGATAAATGACCGGACATGTCGAAACTTGCATGTGGTGTCAAAAATCATTCAAACCTGACATGAATGCCTACCATGGGCATGTCGACCTGTTTGCAAAATTTGATGTCATCTAAAGGATGTACAGAAATAGATCATGTTCAACAAAGGATGTTCAGGTAAGCTAGAAGCTCAGAAGGCTCTGTTGAGAGCACGTTGATTTTTGACATCCTTAAACTGTCACTAATTTTTTTTTCATGGCTTGCACGACCAATTTAAGGCAAAATGCCAAGCTGTTTTGATTTTTGAATCTATCTGCATTTTCTGTAGTTTTCTCGGTAAAAAAGAGACTAATAATTATCCGGATGTGACGCAACTTGCATACGGTGTCAGAAAATGTTGTTGCAACTTGCATACTGTGTCGAAAATAATTCAAACCTGACATCAACAATTTCTGACACATATTTTTAAAATCATTATTTAAAAAAGGTACTTAAAACTTCTACTTTGGTATTCAAATAGAGAAAAATAATTAACAAAAAATAGAAAAGGCAAAAAGTAGAAAACAAAATAAAATGCTTAGGCCTTGGCACCCGAGAGGTTGCGGATTTGGAAAAAATTCATCACATTTTTTAAAATATTCATGGATTTAAAATTTTCCACAAAATTTCAAAAACAAATCACTATAAAAAGTTGCAAAAATGCGTTCCCGGTTTTGGGAACATCGGCCCAGTCATTTTTCCAGTTTTGGGAACATTCTCGAAGGTCGTGAACCATGTTTTTTTCTTTTTCTTTTTCTTTTTATCTTCCCCCCTGTTTTTTTTTTCTGTTTTCTTCTTTTTTGTCTTCTTTCATTTTTTTTTCAGTTTATTGTTTCTATTCTCATAAATTCAAATTTCCAGAATTCAAATTTTACATACTTTTCTGGATTTTCGTGGAATTCCAAATTTCTTATTGTTTTTCGAAAAATGTTCATGTCTAAATTTTTGTTCGCTTTTTAAAAAAAATGCTCTTATTTTGACATTCTGAGCAAGTTTGAAAGACATGAACTTTTTTTTGAAAAATTCTGTACATTTTTGTAAAATACCAATATTTGTATTTATGAAAAAAAGGATAAATAAAACTGAGCGAAAACCGTGCAGAAAAAACGAAAGAAAAACCCAAGAGTGAAGTTGTTGTATTTTTTTTCTTAGCGTTATTTAGAACAAGAAGAAGAAAACAAATCTTGTAGGCACAACGGATTTGCTATCCCAGATGGTTGTTCGCTTGAACATAGTGCAAGAGGGTTGAAGTTCGAATCCTAGTACAGACTTCCTTTTTTATGAAGTTTAAAACTTAAAGAAGGAACTAAACGGGCTAAGCCCATGCCGGACGAGGAAGAAACTAAACGGGCTAAGCCCATGCCGGACGAGGAAGAAACTAAACGGGCTAAGCCCATGCCGGACGAGGAAGAAACTAAACGGGCTAAGCCCATGCCGGACGAGGAAGAAACTAAACGGGCTAAGCCCATGCCGGACGAGGAAGAAACTAAAAGGGCTGAGCCCATGACGGACGAGGAAGAAACTAAAAGGGCTGAGCCCATGACGGACACGCAAGAAACTAAACGGGCTGAGCCCATGAGGAGGGCGTGCGCCGTACGAATGCGTATACGTACATTTGAAAGTGGGTACAAATTGTGAAATGTCTATACTACCCTTTATACGTTTTGTGAGGAGGGTTGTACCGAAGCGGAACTCATTTTATATAAGCTTGATCAAAGTTTGTAAAGTTTGACTTTAAAAAACATCTATGCGTACTACGATATGAAACGGAGGGAGTACTACTCTAGTTTTAAGCTGCGTTTTGAGGATCATGCTCATGTCTAAAATGTCATGTTATGTGAGCTGGTTAGCTGCTCCAAGTTATTGCATGACAAGTGTTACTTAGAACAACCCATGCACCTGAAGCATTTGAGAAAACCCTAGTGAGGAAAAACTCCAAATACACAAAAACGAAGTGATTAAACATCACTGAAAAAGGAAATACTAGTAGTTTTTTCGGGGTTTGTAAATATCTTGGGAAAAAATACCACTCTAGTTTTAAGCTGCCTTTTGAGGATCATGCCCATGTCTAAAATGCCATGTTATGTGAGCAGGAGAGCCTAGCTGTAGGGGCCGCGGGAGCAGCAGGCCTGTGTGGCTGTGGTATTCTACACCAGAGATTGTTATCCTTGTTGCATTGACTAGTACTCGAGTCTAGGTGGCGTGGAGGTTTTTGTCTCGTTCCCTCGAAATTCCAGGACGTATTACATGCGGTGCGTGTTTGACGGGCTTGAACCGACCGATCGCTGTAGTTTGATATAGCCGTAGACTGTGCCTACATATGCCCGCCGTGCCGTGAAGCGACCGGAAGGTGACTATAGTGACTACGATCGGTGCACCAGCTTCTGCCACAGAGCAGGAAGATGATATTCTGCAGAAACCACGTATAAATCCACCATTTTCACGGTTCACGGCAAAGGTAAACAGCTCCAATGGCCGCTGCTGCATCATCATCTGCCCGCATTCCTCTCATCATAGTTCTGGTTCTAGTACTATCCGCCGTCCCGGCCTCTTCTTCTTCGAGTCCGGCCAATGGCACCGGCAGCGACGCAGACCTCGCTGCCCTGCTGACTTTCAAAGCCCAGCTTTCCGACCCCGCCGGCACCCTCGCCAACAGCTGGGTAGCCAACAGGTCCTTCTGCCACTGGGCCGGTGTCACCTGCAGCCGCCGTCGCCGGCGTGTTACAGCTCTGTCGTTGCCGGACACTTCCCTCCTTGGCTCCCTGGCGCCTCACGTAGGTAACCTTTCTTTCCTCTCCGTTCTCAACCTTGCAAACACCGGCCTTATCGGCTCCATCCCACCTGAACTTGGGAAGCTACGCCGGCTTCGATATCTCTCTCTCTATTGGAATAGCCTTTCGAATGGCATTCCTCCTGTCCTTGGGAACCTTACAAGGCTCGAGTTCCTTTATCTAGGTGGCAACCAACTCACAGGTCAGATCCCTCGTGACCTACTCTTGTCTTTGCAAAATCTTAGAAACATTTCTTTACAAAGGAATCATCTAAGTGGCCAAATACCACCCTATATGTTCAACAACACGCCATCCTTGAGGTACATCCGTCTTGGAAACAACAGCTTATCGGGTCCTATACCTAACAATATCGCCTCCCTCTCCAATCTTGAGTTGCTGAATCTGCAAGTCAATCAACTCAGTGGCGTGGTTCCACAAGCCATGTACAACATGTCCAAGTTGCAAGTCATGCTACTTACACAAAATAATCTAACCGGACAAATTCCGGATAATCAAAGTTTCAGCCTACCAATGTTGGAAATACTTTCCCTCGGTGTAAACAAATTTTCCGGCCGGTTTCCTTCGGGGCTTGCATCATGCAAGTACCTTGAAGTACTTGGTCTGCCCAAAAATTATTTTACGGATGTTGTGCCAACATGGTTAGCCAAATTGCCGCATCTCCAGTGGATTTCCTTGGGTGGGAATAACCTTGCTGGCTCAATCCCATCTGAGCTTAGCAATCTCACCAATCTTGCTCTACTAGATCTCTCCTATGCCAACCTGAAAGGGGAAATCCCACCACAAGTAGGTCTAATGCAAGAACTCTCATTTTTAAATTTTGAAGAGAATCAACTAAAAGGTACAATTCCACCTTCCCTTGGCAACATGTCCAAATTGTCCTTTCTATATTTGTACAAAAATCACTTTTCCGGTCAAGTACCCACAACACTTGGGAGAATTGCAACTTTGAAAAGGCTATTTCTATCTAGGAACAAATTAGAGGGGAATACAGACTTCTTGCTTGCTCTCTCCAACTGCAAAGAACTCCAGGAGCTTGTAATAATGAATAATTATTTCACGGGTACCCTTCCAGACCACATGGGAAACCTTTCTACACAATTAATCACTTTTCTTGCAAGTTACAATAAGTTAACCGGTGGAATTCCAGCTACTCTCTCAAACTTAAGCAGTCTGAATTGGATAGATCTTTCCAACAACCTACTAACAAAGGAAATACCATACTCCATCACTACAATGGAAAACCTTGTGTTACTTGATATCTCAATGAATGAATTGTTAGGCACTATCCCAAGTCAAATTGGTATGTTCAAGAGTCTTGAGCGATTGTTTTTGCAGAAAAATAAATTCTTTGGCTCTATACCAAATAGCATTGGCAACCTTAGCAGGCTACAATACATTGACATGTCCAATAACCAGTTCATTTCTGCACTGCCTACAAGTGTATTCCACCTAGATGAACTTATCAAATTAAATCTTTCTCACAATTCCTTTGGTGGTGCGCTTCCAGATGATGTTAGCATGCTAAGCCAAATCGATCAAATAGACCTTTCTTCCAACTTCTTGGATGGGAAGATTCCTGGATCAATCGAGGAATTTAAAATGCTAACCTACCTCAATCTATCATGTAATTTTTTTGAAGGCCCAATTCCAAACCAACTTAATAATCTAACTAGCTTAGAATTATTAGATCTCTCCTCCAATGATCTTTCTGGCACCATCCCCACTTTCTTTGCCAACTTTACATACTTGAGTACCTTGAACCTCTCCTTCAATAGGCTAGATGGTCAGATACCTGAGGGAGGTGTCTTCTTGAATCTCACATTACAATCTTTGATTGGAAATGTTGGGCTATGCGGTGCTCCACGCATAGGATTTCCACCATGCCTTGACAAATCTCATTCAAGTAACAAACACTTGTTGAAATTTCAAATCCTGATTGTCATTATTACTTTTGGCGGTATTGCAATTTGCTTATACCTATGTATCAAAAAAGAACTTAAGAAGCGAGAGGTCAAAGATTATGTCGATCCAACCGATGGCATATGCAATAAGATAGTCTCACATCATGAGCTCCTTCGCGCCACCAACAGTTTCAGCGAAGATAACATACTTGGCTCTGGAAGCTTTGGAAAAGTTTTCAAGGGCCAATTGAGCAGTGGTTTGGTGGTCGCGATAAAAGTTCTGGACATGCAACTGGAGCAGGCCATCCGAAGTTTTGATGCGGAGTGTCGAGTTCTTCGCATGGTGCGACACCACAACCTGATACGAATACTCAACACTTGTTCTAACCTCGACTTTAGAGCGCTTATACTTCAGTACATGCCAAATGGCAGCTTAGAGACACTCATACACCAGTCCCAGAGTACAATGCGCTTGGGGTTCCTTGAGAGGTTGGGCATCTTGCTTGACGTGTCGATGGCAATGGCTTATCTGCATCATGAGCACCACGAGGTGATCTTGCATTGTGACTTGAAACCTAGCAACGTGTTATTTGATGAGGATATGACTACACATGTGGCGGACTTTGGCATTGCAAGGCTGCTTCGAGGTGATGACAACTCCATGACATATGCGAGCATGCCCGGAGCCGTTGGGTATATGGCACCAGGTACTTAGCTACAACCTCTTAAATCATAGACTTGCGGTTCATCGTACTTGTTGTGACCTTTGCTTATGTGTTTCTTGAGCAGAGTATGGGTCTCTTGGAAAAGCATCACGGAAGAGCGACATATTCAGCTTTGGAATCATGCTCCTCGAAGTCTTCACGGGAAGGAGGCCGACAGATGCCATGTTCGTCGGGGAACTGAGCCTTCGGCGATGGGTTTGTCAGGCATTCCCCTCGGAGGTCGTGCATGTCGTTGATGAGCGGCTGCTGCAAGGCCTGTCTTCTAGCTGCAACTTGGCCGATGGCTTTCTTGTGCCAGTACTGGAGCTGGGTCTTCTCTGCTCCTCCGACTTACTTGACCAGAGAACGACGACGATGAGCGATGTGGTCGTGAGACTAAAGAAGATCAAAGCGGAGTATATCAAATCGGCACCAGCGATGCCGGGGAGCGTAGCACAGTGATTGATCACTGCCCTTTCTTTTATCGATCTACAGCTGGATGTATCTGCTCGTCTCGTGCAATGAGGAGTTAACGACGGTATCAGCTGTTACAAATTACTGGGTCTATTGTACCTACGCCTCGTTGGTCCGTCAGTCCGTGCGTGTAATGAGTTCTTGGCATATATACACATGGTGTTGCTTTGAAGTTGCTCGACATATACATATAGACTGTGATGTTTGTGTTGGAGTTTGCTATTGCACCATTATAAAGCAGAAAAATTGAATTGATGCGTTACTTCGGTTTGACGGATCAAATTAATGCCACAAGGTACCACCTCACTGGCCGGCACTAGAAACAGTAGGAACGGTCTCAGCTTCAGAAACTCTTTTTTTTTTTACCATATAACATCAAATTCAATGCTGGCCCCTTGTGATTGATTGCGGTGAAAGCATTGTCTCCATGCCAACCCTGCCGAAGTTGAAACCGGCATGACCTGGTGGAGGTTAGAGATTCGCATTTGTAATGCAAGGGTCATATATTGGTTCAAATCTGATAGCCGGGTTTCTGTCCCAAATTAGTTGTCGACATGTCTAGAACTCTAGATACAGATTTGAATCAGACAAAGGGAGTAAAATTCGGCCTTCTAAGTCAACGAAAATGGGTAAGTTAATAGTAGTATATAGAAGCCTCACGTAAAAAAATGCAATCACACCATGTCGGAGTGCTAGTATGTGATGTTGCAAGCAAATGAATGCAACATGCACGATTCAAACAAGCCTAATTTGTTTTCATCAAGTTTGGATTGCTTACCACGAGTGTCACGTGGTGACCACACAATCCGGGAATCAGAATATAAACTGCTCCGGTTTGCTTTGCTTAGGCGAGGCGGAGAGCGGCGATAGCGAGCACGGGCTCGCCTGCTCCCGGAACGCGTACAAATTGGATAGAGACCCGTGTGTGCGTGCATTGAATGCAAATGTACGGCTAAGCGAAGGATATGTGCAGATAAACTGTAGCATACTGTCACGGCGCCGTCTACACATGCAGCAATATGACGGTACACCACCAATGTGTTCCATTATATGACGGTACCTATCTAGTACTAGAGTTTTTGATAGAGTTATGTGTTGAATCTAGTGGCGCCCATGCTGGCGCCAGTTTGCTGTGTCAACTTGTCTCATGTTTTCTAGGATCCTCATCTAGTAGCTTCATGAAAAAAAAACAAGAGAAAGGGAGGATGATGTTAATTTGCCAGAATGCATGTTTGATGTAAAGTTGGCTGTGGGAAGACATATAGCTTGCGCTACTGAGTTTGTTGAGGAATGAGCGGAGAAAAAAAACAGTTACGCCATGTTTTCCGCAATTGTGTTTTAAAAAAGATGAGTAATAGTCGTTTTAGAAAAAACGTAGTTTCCTAGCTTTGTGGAAACATAATCTTTCTTATTCATGTTTCTTTTTGAGGAAATCTTATCCATGTTTTTGTTTGAGGACCAAACATGTTTTTAGTTCATCAGACTGTCACATGGGTTTACATGAGAGTAACTAGTTTACGAGCGCTCATTCGGAAGCCTCACAACGATTAGCGCTACTTGGTGCGCTTTCAGCCATTCGCCACTAGTCGCGCTCTGGACGCTCCCTCCGAATTTTGTTTTTTATATTTTTCCGCACGCGTTTTCGGCTTTTTAAACTTTTTTCCTTTCTGGTTTTTTCGATGTTTTGGTTTTTCACCGGTCTTCCTTAGCTTTTCGATAAAAAAAAATTAGAAAATAATTTTTTGCGCGAAAAAACGCATTTTTTTCTTTCGCGAGAGTCACGGTTTTGTTTCCGCGAGAGACACGATTTTGCTTTCGTGAGAGTCACGGTCGTGCCTCTTGGAAACAAAAAAAAAGCATTTTCTTTTTTTTTCTTTCGCGAAAGTCACGGTTTTGCTTCCGCGAGAGGCACGGTTGTACTTTAGCGAGAGTCACGGCCGTGCCTCTCGGAAATGAAAAAAACCACGTTTTCTAATTTTTTCCTTTCGCGAGAATCACGGTTTTGCTTCCGTGAGAGGCATGGTTGTGCTTTCGCGGGAGTAACGGCCGTGCCTCTCGAAAACCAAAAAACGCATTTTTTTGTTTTTTCCTTTCGCGAGAGTCACGATTTTGCTTCCGCGAGAGGCACGGGTGTGCTTCGCGAGTCACCGCCATGCCTCCTCGAAAACGAAAAAAAGCGTTTTCTCTTTTTTTTTCACGAGAGTCACGATTTTGCTTCCGCGAGAGGTATGGTAGTGATTTCGTGAGAGGCACGGGCGTGCCTCTTTCGGAAAGGGAAAAAACACGTGCTTCCGGTTCGGTTTTTTCGTGCGATTTTTTTCGTGAAAAATGGTTCGTCAACATCTATCCATATTGGATCTAGTTTTGAAGATCACGACGCAAGGAATCCAATGGTGAAAGCGGTTCGAGATTTGGACACACGGTTTAAGAGATAAAACATTTTGAACAAACAGATCTACGAGAAAAAGGAAAACCCCCAGGTTGCGACAAGTGGGGCACATGCAGCGCGCCACTTGTCGCAATCTGAGAAGGTTGGAGTGATCTTTACCCCGAGTACTCCTCAACTAGTGATTTCAGGTTTCCGGAAAACTACTTCGGCTAAACAAGTGTATGCAGACAAGGCTTGATTGTTAAAAACAGCTTGTTGCATGTCTCTGGCAGCTGGGCCTTAGTGGTCAACCTGAGATGTTTTTTGTTGAAACCTGGTCAACCTAGATGTTAGATGAACATAAACAACTGTGGTAGCCATTCTCGGCCTGCGAGCCTGCATCAATCGTGATTAATAAAAAAAGGCAAAGAAACCCGAAATGCAGTCAACACCAGCGCAGATGTATAGTTTCTTCAAAAGAAAGGTAAGCAGATGTAGACATTTTGATCGAAAAGAGGGAGCATATTAAGAGCAACCAAAGTGGACCCTGCGCGGGGATTTAGTTGGTGATCTCCCCTGATAAACCTGTACTTAGTGACTGGTCTGCATGCTTGCGCGTTGGCTGCATGTGCGCGCCGCACTGCTGCGTCTCAACGTCCGTCACCCGCACCGCGCAAACGACGTCTCTTCCCGTCAGCCCCAACCATTAAATGAACCGTCGTCTATGAGCTGGAACACGGCGTGCGCTCCATATCCCAATGAGAGCCGATGCCTACGGATAACGTGAGCATGCGAGCTCGTCCACGCCAACGAGTTTTCGAGGCGACGTGGTACTATAAAACTTCCTGCATGCATATACATCGACAGAATTACTTCAAATCACGGGCCTGCAGAGAGGAGTACATCGATGTGGGCCCTTTTTAGCCCAACAGGCCAACACTAGAAAATCAGAACTATTCCGACGTTGGAAGGAAAAAAAGAAGTACAGCCCAAAAAACAAGCAAACAGTAGAAATCTTATACCAACGGAATAAGAGTAGAAAAATCGAAACGTAGCACCACCTCAAATATGTGCTGCTGCAATCCGATTCGAAACTTCACAGACAGGAAGCAGATATGACATCACGTTACATTGTATGCTTGTCATCTTTACTCTTGTCTAGAATCATCGCAAAAAAAAAAAACTCTTATTTAGAACTATGCTGGATAAACGTATGTACGGAATTGATGCTTAAGGCCTTTACACCTAACTTATGTCATCAGTTTACCAATGTTTTCTGTCCAGGTAGATAATACTTTTACCCAACTGCTAGGTGCCGGCACGCCGGTCGGCCCTCAGCCATCGGATGTGATCTCCAGATACCGTTGGATCTGAGTCCACATCTCTTTCCTCCCTCGTGTATCCCTTTCCATACAACAAAATCACAGAGGGAACATGGCCACCGCGTCGCCGGCCACCCGGGGCTCGCCGTCGCCATGGAGGAAGGCGCCTTTCTGGTCACAAACACCTGGCCATTGTTGTCGCAACAAATTCCGCCGTCGGTTTTAGCAAACGCCGATGACGGTTGTAACAAAAATTGTCGCATACCCTGGGTTGTAGCTCGTCGCACCATGGACGCTGACCGCACCACTACCGGTTGCAGCATCAATGGCAAATAACAGCATGGCTCGCAGTCAAAAAGGCGGTGGTAGCATTTTTTGGAGAGGGGTCCAGCAAAAACCAATCTAGTGGAAGCATTTTTGGTGGTTCCTTTGAGCAAACCCAAAAGCCGATGGTACCAAATTTGGGACCCGGTTCCAGCAAACTCCAAAACAGTTGCAGCAAACAAAGGCATCGCCGCCATCAACCAACACCACCGTGCATGCATGTAGCAAAAAAAGTCACCGGTGGAAGCAAAAATCAGGCTACGGTTGTAGCAAAAGCGTCCCTGGTCCAGCAAGACGAGCTCCGGCGGTAGCATTTTTGGGTGTTGGTTCCAGCAAACCTCCCCGCCGGTTCCAGCAAATTTGGTCGCCGGTTGCAACAACCAATGAGCCCCATCGCAGCTCCAGGTTCTGGCTTGCGCCATCGCACGACACAGTCGCTGCTCTCCGATGGCGCACCAATGTCTTCTGGTTGAAGGTTTTGTCGTCATTGGTTATAACTTCTGGGTTGCCGGTTGCAGCATCAGTGGATGGGCAGCTTCTAGGTTTCGTTGAGGAGACGAGATGCTTGTAATGGTGGGGTAGGAGGTGCTCGTGAAAGCAGCAGGGGTCACGCTGCTGACGCCGGCGAGCTCGTACTGCGGGGGACGGAATGGGATCAGACGGAGGCGGGAGGAAGAAGAAGCAGAGAAAGGGGGGGTGGGGTGGGGGGGTGGGGGTGAGAAGAGATGGGGGACATCTAACTTCAGGTCCACCGAGTGTGCGTGCCAGCCTGTCTCCGTGTAAAAGAAGGAAGCGAGAGAGAGCGATCGGCCGAGCGCTTCGGCCGGCGTGTAGGCATGAAACGTTTCCCATATTTTTATCCTTATTGCATTGACTAGTATTCCAGTTTTGTGGCGTGGAAGTTTTTGTCTCTGACATTCCAGGACGTATCACCGCATTGTTTGACGAGCCTAAACCCCTTTATCGCGTTGGTTGCGAGGTTCTTGTTTGTTTGTGTAGGTACGAGGGACTTGCGTGTAGCCTCCTACTTGATTGATACATTGGTTCTTAAAAACTGAAAGAAATACTTACGCTACTTTGCTGCATCACCCTTTCCTCTTCAAGGGAAAACCAACACGGTGCTCAAGAGGTAGCAGGCCCTAAGAAAATCGTTCACTGTGCTGATCCTTTTATCTTGCATGCTGGAAAACATCTAAGTGTTTGGCTCCTCTTTGTGAGTCCATGCCGTACCCGACACCAGGACTCGATGCACAAATCGCCTATCGACTAAAAAATCGATTCTAGCGCCCTCTCCAAGTGTCCCGCATTGGCGCGCTTAGACCACCAACTTTTGTTGGGCTTGTTTAGCAACGTTTGAACCTTTTATTTGGTTTTACCTTTGTAAGTGCATTTAGTGTCTCATTTGTTGTTTCCAGTATTGACGACAAAAATGATTAAGGGACTAATGTGTTTGTTTGTATACACAGGAGAAAGTCCCTGAAGATTTAGTTCAACTATTGTAGACGGCCCCTAAAAATGTATAAAATACATTAAAGATTTTGGTGCACCCTTGTGAAGAATTAGTTGAAGACTTGGAACTCGAAGACTTAGTCTTTTGGTAATTCTTTTTCTTCTTACTTCAGTCATAGGGAACACAGTACTGTTAAGACGGTTTAGGTGATACGATGATAGTATCTCTAAAGTGATCCTTAACCCAAACATATTTCTTCTAGTGAAGACTTTGAAAATCTTGCACAGTGCAGTCATTTTCTTTAGCGTCAGAGACGATATTCTTCGAGGCATTGTGGTCAATTAAGAAACCATCACTGTGGTTCTCCTACTGCAAAAAAAAAGAGAGTTCAGGTTTCCAACCGTTGCTGAGCGGGCAAAACTGATTGGCCGGCCTCCACCTGTCAACGGTCATATTAGGACCTAAAATAGCCACCCTCCTACATCATTAATTGGTTGGCTGCTTTGAGTTATCGCATGACAAGTGTCATTTGAAGCAACACATCCTTCTGAAGCATTTGAGATAATCTTAGTGAGGAAAACCGCAAATACATAAAGACAAAGTGATTAGGCATCACTGAAAAAAGAAATACTGGTAGTTTTTTTAGGGTTTGTAAATATCTTTGAAAAAAAGAAGTGCCCCCTTTGTTTCGTAATATAGTGCATCTATATTTTTTGAAAAGTCAAAACCTCACTAACTTTGACCAAGTTTGTGCAGAAACACTTTTACATTTAGAATGACAAATTTATAGATTTAATTTCATATTTTATATCTTCACTTCAATGGCTATGATTATCCCATACCCCTTCATAATAAAGGGCATGATTGTCTTTTTTGAAAGTACCCGCATTGAGACCACGGAAACGCGGCCTGCTTATGGACGAGCGCGCGGAGACCAGGCACAACTGGGCCGGCCCACGAGGCGCTGGGCCACTATTTATTCAAACATAGATGTAAAAATCCTGAAAAAATAGCTAGACCAGGAGTCGAACTCATTACCTTGTTTCCAAGACTAAGCATCTTGCCACTCCACTACACCGCGCATTGGTGATAAAATTAGCACAAAACATCTGATAATACATTAGGCCGGTGCGCAAAACAAGTCCATCGGCCCATCAATCTGGACCTCTCATGGGCTTTATTCGCACTTCCCTCGACCTCTCGAGTAATAAAGCTTGTAAAAACACATGGGATGACCAGCTAGACAATAGATGTTTTATGGTTAGAAGAAGGAAAATAGACTTTATGATTTCAACTTTTTATACTCAGTTTACAAGTCTTGCACGTGTACCTAGGTCATCAATTTGACCAACTTAATATGATGTATATATTTCAAAAAATATAACATTAGAAACTTTAGATGTTTTATTTTCTAATGATATAATTTTCATGTTAAATAATTTATTTCATATAAGTCCAATTGACGACCTAAATACAGGTGCAAGACTTATAAACTGAGATGGAGGGAGTAAGTATATAAATTATCAACCGTAGGCTTCTTGTCATTTGTGAAGATATTTTCTAAAATGCCAAAACGCCTCAATTTACTTGAGGCAAGTGAGGAAACACCTTTGCTTTTCTAGGCGTTTCATCAAAATGCCTCAAAAATTCTATATTAAGGCAATTAAAAAGACCACATCAAAATACTTGTTAATGCATGCAAGCTGCTATAGACAACTTAATTCAGTCGGACATTTTTTTTGCTAGTAAGACTTGTCTTACAATCCAGCTTACACAAGTCCACAACTTCCGTGGGACCAGCGCCCAACCAAACTATTGTTTTACGTTCAGTTCTAACAAATTTAGCTAATAATCGCTAATCACATTTTGGTTACGATTGATATGAATAACATTGGTCATCTTACAAGATAGGGCCATCTTAGATTTTGACACAGGGACCTCTATTTCGATGGACTGGCCCTGGAACACAAGAACACCCCCAACTCCAAGTTCAAGTTTTTTGGTTCTTGACAATTTTTGCATTTTTTGGAGATTTCTAGGTCAAAAAAGACCGATAAATGACCGGACATGTCGAAACTTGCATGTGGTGTCAAAAATCATTCAAACCTGACATGAATGCCTACCATGGGCATGTCGACCTGTTTGCAAAATTTGATGTCATCTAAAGGATGTACAGAAATAGATCATGTTCAACAAAGGATGTTCAGGTAAGCTAGAAGCTCAGAAGGCTCTGTTGAGAGCACGTTGATTTTTGACATCCTTAAACTGTCACTAATTTTTTTTTCATGGCTTGCACGACCAATTTAAGGCAAAATGCCAAGCTGTTTTGATTTTTGAATCTATCTGCATTTTCTGTAGTTTTCTCGGTAAAAAAGAGACTAATAATTATCCGGATGTGACGCAACTTGCATACGGTGTCAGAAAATGTTGTTGCAACTTGCATACTGTGTCGAAAATAATTCAAACCTGACATCAACAATTTCTGACACATATTTTTAAAATCATTATTTAAAAAAGGTACTTAAAACTTCTACTTTGGTATTCAAATAGAGAAAAATAATTAACAAAAAATAGAAAAGGCAAAAAGTAGAAAACAAAATAAAATGCTTAGGCCTTGGCACCCGAGAGGTTGCGGATTTGGAAAAAATTCATCACATTTTTTAAAATATTCATGGATTTAAAATTTTCCACAAAATTTCAAAAACAAATCACTATAAAAAGTTGCAAAAATGCGTTCCCGGTTTTGGGAACATCGGCCCAGTCATTTTTCCAGTTTTGGGAACATTCTCGAAGGTCGTGAACCATGTTTTTTTCTTTTTCTTTTTCTTTTTATCTTCCCCCCTGTTTTTTTTTTCTGTTTTCTTCTTTTTTGTCTTCTTTCATTTTTTTTTCAGTTTATTGTTTCTATTCTCATAAATTCAAATTTCCAGAATTCAAATTTTACATACTTTTCTGGATTTTCGTGGAATTCCAAATTTCTTATTGTTTTTCGAAAAATGTTCATGTCTAAATTTTTGTTCGCTTTTTAAAAAAAATGCTCTTATTTTGACATTCTGAGCAAGTTTGAAAGACATGAACTTTTTTTTGAAAAATTCTGTACATTTTTGTAAAATACCAATATTTGTATTTATGAAAAAAAGGATAAATAAAACTGAGCGAAAACCGTGCAGAAAAAACGAAAGAAAAACCCAAGAGTGAAGTTGTTGTATTTTTTTTCTTAGCGTTATTTAGAACAAGAAGAAGAAAACAAATCTTGTAGGCACAACGGATTTGCTATCCCAGATGGTTGTTCGCTTGAACATAGTGCAAGAGGGTTGAAGTTCGAATCCTAGTACAGACTTCCTTTTTTATGAAGTTTAAAACTTAAAGAAGGAACTAAACGGGCTAAGCCCATGCCGGACGAGGAAGAAACTAAACGGGCTAAGCCCATGCCGGACGAGGAAGAAACTAAACGGGCTAAGCCCATGCCGGACGAGGAAGAAACTAAACGGGCTAAGCCCATGCCGGACGAGGAAGAAACTAAACGGGCTAAGCCCATGCCGGACGAGGAAGAAACTAAAAGGGCTGAGCCCATGACGGACGAGGAAGAAACTAAAAGGGCTGAGCCCATGACGGACACGCAAGAAACTAAACGGGCTGAGCCCATGAGGAGGGCGTGCGCCGTACGAATGCGTATACGTACATTTGAAAGTGGGTACAAATTGTGAAATGTCTATACTACCCTTTATACGTTTTGTGAGGAGGGTTGTACCGAAGCGGAACTCATTTTATATAAGCTTGATCAAAGTTTGTAAAGTTTGACTTTAAAAAACATCTATGCGTACTACGATATGAAACGGAGGGAGTACTACTCTAGTTTTAAGCTGCGTTTTGAGGATCATGCTCATGTCTAAAATGTCATGTTATGTGAGCTGGTTAGCTGCTCCAAGTTATTGCATGACAAGTGTTACTTAGAACAACCCATGCACCTGAAGCATTTGAGAAAACCCTAGTGAGGAAAAACTCCAAATACACAAAAACGAAGTGATTAAACATCACTGAAAAAGGAAATACTAGTAGTTTTTTCGGGGTTTGTAAATATCTTGGGAAAAAATACCACTCTAGTTTTAAGCTGCCTTTTGAGGATCATGCCCATGTCTAAAATGCCATGTTATGTGAGCAGGAGAGCCTAGCTGTAGGGGCCGCGGGAGCAGCAGGCCTGTGTGGCTGTGGTATTCTACACCAGAGATTGTTATCCTTGTTGCATTGACTAGTACTCGAGTCTAGGTGGCGTGGAGGTTTTTGTCTCGTTCCCTCGAAATTCCAGGACGTATTACATGCGGTGCGTGTTTGACGGGCTTGAACCGACCGATCGCTGTAGTTTGATATAGCCGTAGACTGTGCCTACATATGCCCGCCGTGCCGTGAAGCGACCGGAAGGTGACTATAGTGACTACGATCGGTGCACCAGCTTCTGCCACAGAGCAGGAAGATGATATTCTGCAGAAACCACGTATAAATCCACCATTTTCACGGTTCACGGCAAAGGTAAACAGCTCCAATGGCCGCTGCTGCATCATCATCTGCCCGCATTCCTCTCATCATAGTTCTGGTTCTAGTACTATCCGCCGTCCCGGCCTCTTCTTCTTCGAGTCCGGCCAATGGCACCGGCAGCGACGCAGACCTCGCTGCCCTGCTGACTTTCAAAGCCCAGCTTTCCGACCCCGCCGGCACCCTCGCCAACAGCTGGGTAGCCAACAGGTCCTTCTGCCACTGGGCCGGTGTCACCTGCAGCCGCCGTCGCCGGCGTGTTACAGCTCTGTCGTTGCCGGACACTTCCCTCCTTGGCTCCCTGGCGCCTCACGTAGGTAACCTTTCTTTCCTCTCCGTTCTCAACCTTGCAAACACCGGCCTTATCGGCTCCATCCCACCTGAACTTGGGAAGCTACGCCGGCTTCGATATCTCTCTCTCTATTGGAATAGCCTTTCGAATGGCATTCCTCCTGTCCTTGGGAACCTTACAAGGCTCGAGTTCCTTTATCTAGGTGGCAACCAACTCACAGGTCAGATCCCTCGTGACCTACTCTTGTCTTTGCAAAATCTTAGAAACATTTCTTTACAAAGGAATCATCTAAGTGGCCAAATACCACCCTATATGTTCAACAACACGCCATCCTTGAGGTACATCCGTCTTGGAAACAACAGCTTATCGGGTCCTATACCTAACAATATCGCCTCCCTCTCCAATCTTGAGTTGCTGAATCTGCAAGTCAATCAACTCAGTGGCGTGGTTCCACAAGCCATGTACAACATGTCCAAGTTGCAAGTCATGCTACTTACACAAAATAATCTAACCGGACAAATTCCGGATAATCAAAGTTTCAGCCTACCAATGTTGGAAATACTTTCCCTCGGTGTAAACAAATTTTCCGGCCGGTTTCCTTCGGGGCTTGCATCATGCAAGTACCTTGAAGTACTTGGTCTGCCCAAAAATTATTTTACGGATGTTGTGCCAACATGGTTAGCCAAATTGCCGCATCTCCAGTGGATTTCCTTGGGTGGGAATAACCTTGCTGGCTCAATCCCATCTGAGCTTAGCAATCTCACCAATCTTGCTCTACTAGATCTCTCCTATGCCAACCTGAAAGGGGAAATCCCACCACAAGTAGGTCTAATGCAAGAACTCTCATTTTTAAATTTTGAAGAGAATCAACTAAAAGGTACAATTCCACCTTCCCTTGGCAACATGTCCAAATTGTCCTTTCTATATTTGTACAAAAATCACTTTTCCGGTCAAGTACCCACAACACTTGGGAGAATTGCAACTTTGAAAAGGCTATTTCTATCTAGGAACAAATTAGAGGGGAATACAGACTTCTTGCTTGCTCTCTCCAACTGCAAAGAACTCCAGGAGCTTGTAATAATGAATAATTATTTCACGGGTACCCTTCCAGACCACATGGGAAACCTTTCTACACAATTAATCACTTTTCTTGCAAGTTACAATAAGTTAACCGGTGGAATTCCAGCTACTCTCTCAAACTTAAGCAGTCTGAATTGGATAGATCTTTCCAACAACCTACTAACAAAGGAAATACCATACTCCATCACTACAATGGAAAACCTTGTGTTACTTGATATCTCAATGAATGAATTGTTAGGCACTATCCCAAGTCAAATTGGTATGTTCAAGAGTCTTGAGCGATTGTTTTTGCAGAAAAATAAATTCTTTGGCTCTATACCAAATAGCATTGGCAACCTTAGCAGGCTACAATACATTGACATGTCCAATAACCAGTTCATTTCTGCACTGCCTACAAGTGTATTCCACCTAGATGAACTTATCAAATTAAATCTTTCTCACAATTCCTTTGGTGGTGCGCTTCCAGATGATGTTAGCATGCTAAGCCAAATCGATCAAATAGACCTTTCTTCCAACTTCTTGGATGGGAAGATTCCTGGATCAATCGAGGAATTTAAAATGCTAACCTACCTCAATCTATCATGTAATTTTTTTGAAGGCCCAATTCCAAACCAACTTAATAATCTAACTAGCTTAGAATTATTAGATCTCTCCTCCAATGATCTTTCTGGCACCATCCCCACTTTCTTTGCCAACTTTACATACTTGAGTACCTTGAACCTCTCCTTCAATAGGCTAGATGGTCAGATACCTGAGGGAGGTGTCTTCTTGAATCTCACATTACAATCTTTGATTGGAAATGTTGGGCTATGCGGTGCTCCACGCATAGGATTTCCACCATGCCTTGACAAATCTCATTCAAGTAACAAACACTTGTTGAAATTTCAAATCCTGATTGTCATTATTACTTTTGGCGGTATTGCAATTTGCTTATACCTATGTATCAAAAAAGAACTTAAGAAGCGAGAGGTCAAAGATTATGTCGATCCAACCGATGGCATATGCAATAAGATAGTCTCACATCATGAGCTCCTTCGCGCCACCAACAGTTTCAGCGAAGATAACATACTTGGCTCTGGAAGCTTTGGAAAAGTTTTCAAGGGCCAATTGAGCAGTGGTTTGGTGGTCGCGATAAAAGTTCTGGACATGCAACTGGAGCAGGCCATCCGAAGTTTTGATGCGGAGTGTCGAGTTCTTCGCATGGTGCGACACCACAACCTGATACGAATACTCAACACTTGTTCTAACCTCGACTTTAGAGCGCTTATACTTCAGTACATGCCAAATGGCAGCTTAGAGACACTCATACACCAGTCCCAGAGTACAATGCGCTTGGGGTTCCTTGAGAGGTTGGGCATCTTGCTTGACGTGTCGATGGCAATGGCTTATCTGCATCATGAGCACCACGAGGTGATCTTGCATTGTGACTTGAAACCTAGCAACGTGTTATTTGATGAGGATATGACTACACATGTGGCGGACTTTGGCATTGCAAGGCTGCTTCGAGGTGATGACAACTCCATGACATATGCGAGCATGCCCGGAGCCGTTGGGTATATGGCACCAGGTACTTAGCTACAACCTCTTAAATCATAGACTTGCGGTTCATCGTACTTGTTGTGACCTTTGCTTATGTGTTTCTTGAGCAGAGTATGGGTCTCTTGGAAAAGCATCACGGAAGAGCGACATATTCAGCTTTGGAATCATGCTCCTCGAAGTCTTCACGGGAAGGAGGCCGACAGATGCCATGTTCGTCGGGGAACTGAGCCTTCGGCGATGGGTTTGTCAGGCATTCCCCTCGGAGGTCGTGCATGTCGTTGATGAGCGGCTGCTGCAAGGCCTGTCTTCTAGCTGCAACTTGGCCGATGGCTTTCTTGTGCCAGTACTGGAGCTGGGTCTTCTCTGCTCCTCCGACTTACTTGACCAGAGAACGACGACGATGAGCGATGTGGTCGTGAGACTAAAGAAGATCAAAGCGGAGTATATCAAATCGGCACCAGCGATGCCGGGGAGCGTAGCACAGTGATTGATCACTGCCCTTTCTTTTATCGATCTACAGCTGGATGTATCTGCTCGTCTCGTGCAATGAGGAGTTAACGACGGTATCAGCTGTTACAAATTACTGGGTCTATTGTACCTACGCCTCGTTGGTCCGTCAGTCCGTGCGTGTAATGAGTTCTTGGCATATATACACATGGTGTTGCTTTGAAGTTGCTCGACATATACATATAGACTGTGATGTTTGTGTTGGAGTTTGCTATTGCACCATTATAAAGCAGAAAAATTGAATTGATGCGTTACTTCGGTTTGACGGATCAAATTAATGCCACAAGGTACCACCTCACTGGCCGGCACTAGAAACAGTAGGAACGGTCTCAGCTTCAGAAACTCTTTTTTTTTTTACCATATAACATCAAATTCAATGCTGGCCCCTTGTGATTGATTGCGGTGAAAGCATTGTCTCCATGCCAACCCTGCCGAAGTTGAAACCGGCATGACCTGGTGGAGGTTAGAGATTCGCATTTGTAATGCAAGGGTCATATATTGGTTCAAATCTGATAGCCGGGTTTCTGTCCCAAATTAGTTGTCGACATGTCTAGAACTCTAGATACAGATTTGAATCAGACAAAGGGAGTAAAATTCGGCCTTCTAAGTCAACGAAAATGGGTAAGTTAATAGTAGTATATAGAAGCCTCACGTAAAAAAATGCAATCACACCATGTCGGAGTGCTAGTATGTGATGTTGCAAGCAAATGAATGCAACATGCACGATTCAAACAAGCCTAATTTGTTTTCATCAAGTTTGGATTGCTTACCACGAGTGTCACGTGGTGACCACACAATCCGGGAATCAGAATATAAACTGCTCCGGTTTGCTTTGCTTAGGCGAGGCGGAGAGCGGCGATAGCGAGCACGGGCTCGCCTGCTCCCGGAACGCGTACAAATTGGATAGAGACCCGTGTGTGCGTGCATTGAATGCAAATGTACGGCTAAGCGAAGGATATGTGCAGATAAACTGTAGCATACTGTCACGGCGCCGTCTACACATGCAGCAATATGACGGTACACCACCAATGTGTTCCATTATATGACGGTACCTATCTAGTACTAGAGTTTTTGATAGAGTTATGTGTTGAATCTAGTGGCGCCCATGCTGGCGCCAGTTTGCTGTGTCAACTTGTCTCATGTTTTCTAGGATCCTCATCTAGTAGCTTCATGAAAAAAAAACAAGAGAAAGGGAGGATGATGTTAATTTGCCAGAATGCATGTTTGATGTAAAGTTGGCTGTGGGAAGACATATAGCTTGCGCTACTGAGTTTGTTGAGGAATGAGCGGAGAAAAAAAACAGTTACGCCATGTTTTCCGCAATTGTGTTTTAAAAAAGATGAGTAATAGTCGTTTTAGAAAAAACGTAGTTTCCTAGCTTTGTGGAAACATAATCTTTCTTATTCATGTTTCTTTTTGAGGAAATCTTATCCATGTTTTTGTTTGAGGACCAAACATGTTTTTAGTTCATCAGACTGTCACATGGGTTTACATGAGAGTAACTAGTTTACGAGCGCTCATTCGGAAGCCTCACAACGATTAGCGCTACTTGGTGCGCTTTCAGCCATTCGCCACTAGTCGCGCTCTGGACGCTCCCTCCGAATTTTGTTTTTTATATTTTTCCGCACGCGTTTTCGGCTTTTTAAACTTTTTTCCTTTCTGGTTTTTTCGATGTTTTGGTTTTTCACCGGTCTTCCTTAGCTTTTCGATAAAAAAAAATTAGAAAATAATTTTTTGCGCGAAAAAACGCATTTTTTTCTTTCGCGAGAGTCACGGTTTTGTTTCCGCGAGAGACACGATTTTGCTTTCGTGAGAGTCACGGTCGTGCCTCTTGGAAACAAAAAAAAAAGCATTTTCTTTTTTTTTCTTTCGCGAAAGTCACGGTTTTGCTTCCGCGAGAGGCACGGTTGTACTTTAGCGAGAGTCACGGCCGTGCCTCTCGGAAATGAAAAAAACCACGTTTTCTAATTTTTTCCTTTCGCGAGAATCACGGTTTTGCTTCCGTGAGAGGCATGGTTGTGCTTTCGCGGGAGTAACGGCCGTGCCTCTCGAAAACCAAAAAACGCATTTTTTTGTTTTTTCCTTTCGCGAGAGTCACGATTTTGCTTCCGCGAGAGGCACGGGTGTGCTTCGCGAGTCACCGCCATGCCTCCTCGAAAACGAAAAAAAGCGTTTTCTCTTTTTTTTTCACGAGAGTCACGATTTTGCTTCCGCGAGAGGTATGGTAGTGATTTCGTGAGAGGCACGGGCGTGCCTCTTTCGGAAAGGGAAAAAACACGTGCTTCCGGTTCGGTTTTTTCGTGCGATTTTTTTCGTGAAAAATGGTTCGTCAACATCTATCCATATTGGATCTAGTTTTGAAGATCACGACGCAAGGAATCCAATGGTGAAAGCGGTTCGAGATTTGGACACACGGTTTAAGAGATAAAACATTTTGAACAAACAGATCTACGAGAAAAAGGAAAACCCCCAGGTTGCGACAAGTGGGGCACATGCAGCGCGCCACTTGTCGCAATCTGAGAAGGTTGGAGTGATCTTTACCCCGAGTACTCCTCAACTAGTGATTTCAGGTTTCCGGAAAACTACTTCGGCTAAACAAGTGTATGCAGACAAGGCTTGATTGTTAAAAACAGCTTGTTGCATGTCTCTGGCAGCTGGGCCTTAGTGGTCAACCTGAGATGTTTTTTGTTGAAACCTGGTCAACCTAGATGTTAGATGAACATAAACAACTGTGGTAGCCATTCTCGGCCTGCGAGCCTGCATCAATCGTGATTAATAAAAAAAGGCAAAGAAACCCGAAATGCAGTCAACACCAGCGCAGATGTATAGTTTCTTCAAAAGAAAGGTAAGCAGATGTAGACATTTTGATCGAAAAGAGGGAGCATATTAAGAGCAACCAAAGTGGACCCTGCGCGGGGATTTAGTTGGTGATCTCCCCTGATAAACCTGTACTTAGTGACTGGTCTGCATGCTTGCGCGTTGGCTGCATGTGCGCGCCGCACTGCTGCGTCTCAACGTCCGTCACCCGCACCGCGCAAACGACGTCTCTTCCCGTCAGCCCCAACCATTAAATGAACCGTCGTCTATGAGCTGGAACACGGCGTGCGCTCCATATCCCAATGAGAGCCGATGCCTACGGATAACGTGAGCATGCGAGCTCGTCCACGCCAACGAGTTTTCGAGGCGACGTGGTACTATAAAACTTCCTGCATGCATATACATCGACAGAATTACTTCAAATCACGGGCCTGCAGAGAGGAGTACATCGATGTGGGCCCTTTTTAGCCCAACAGGCCAACACTAGAAAATCAGAACTATTCCGACGTTGGAAGGAAAAAAAGAAGTACAGCCCAAAAAACAAGCAAACAGTAGAAATCTTATACCAACGGAATAAGAGTAGAAAAATCGAAACGTAGCACCACCTCAAATATGTGCTGCTGCAATCCGATTCGAAACTTCACAGACAGGAAGCAGATATGACATCACGTTACATTGTATGCTTGTCATCTTTACTCTTGTCTAGAATCATCGCAAAAAAAAAAAAACTCTTATTTAGAACTATGCTGGATAAACGTATGTACGGAATTGATGCTTAAGGCCTTTACACCTAACTTATGTCATCAGTTTACCAATGTTTTCTGTCCAGGTAGATAATACTTTTACCCAACTGCTAGGTGCCGGCACGCCGGTCGGCCCTCAGCCATCGGATGTGATCTCCAGATACCGTTGGATCTGAGTCCACATCTCTTTCCTCCCTCGTGTATCCCTTTCCATACAACAAAATCACAGAGGGAACATGGCCACCGCGTCGCCGGCCACCCGGGGCTCGCCGTCGCCATGGAGGAAGGCGCCTTTCTGGTCACAAACACCTGGCCATTGTTGTCGCAACAAATTCCGCCGTCGGTTTTAGCAAACGCCGATGACGGTTGTAACAAAAATTGTCGCATACCCTGGGTTGTAGCTCGTCGCACCATGGACGCTGACCGCACCACTACCGGTTGCAGCATCAATGGCAAATAACAGCATGGCTCGCAGTCAAAAAGGCGGTGGTAGCATTTTTTGGAGAGGGGTCCAGCAAAAACCAATCTAGTGGAAGCATTTTTGGTGGTTCCTTTGAGCAAACCCAAAAGCCGATGGTACCAAATTTGGGACCCGGTTCCAGCAAACTCCAAAACAGTTGCAGCAAACAAAGGCATCGCCGCCATCAACCAACACCACCGTGCATGCATGTAGCAAAAAAAGTCACCGGTGGAAGCAAAAATCAGGCTACGGTTGTAGCAAAAGCGTCCCTGGTCCAGCAAGACGAGCTCCGGCGGTAGCATTTTTGGGTGTTGGTTCCAGCAAACCTCCCCGCCGGTTCCAGCAAATTTGGTCGCCGGTTGCAACAACCAATGAGCCCCATCGCAGCTCCAGGTTCTGGCTTGCGCCATCGCACGACACAGTCGCTGCTCTCCGATGGCGCACCAATGTCTTCTGGTTGAAGGTTTTGTCGTCATTGGTTATAACTTCTGGGTTGCCGGTTGCAGCATCAGTGGATGGGCAGCTTCTAGGTTTCGTTGAGGAGACGAGATGCTTGTAATGGTGGGGTAGGAGGTGCTCGTGAAAGCAGCAGGGGTCACGCTGCTGACGCCGGCGAGCTCGTACTGCGGGGGACGGAATGGGATCAGACGGAGGCGGGAGGAAGAAGAAGCAGAGAAAGGGGGGGTGGGGTGGGGGGGTGGGGGTGAGAAGAGATGGGGGACATCTAACTTCAGGTCCACCGAGTGTGCGTGCCAGCCTGTCTCCGTGTAAAAGAAGGAAGCGAGAGAGAGCGATCGGCCGAGCGCTTCGGCCGGCGTGTAGGCATGAAACGTTTCCCATATTTTTATCCTAATGTTTCATAACCTTATTGCTTTACTGCATTTTAAGAGAATGTAAAAAAAAAAGACATTTGCACATCTTTTCATAAAGAAGAGAGGCAGGTTAAAGAATTTTGGTTAGAAGACAACGCCAAATTCCCGTAGCAACTTTCTTTTTGCGAATGCATTACTTAAAGTTAAGTCTTACAATCTCATTCAACAATTTCCAGGACCTCTTGAGGGCTAGAGCCTAACCAATCCGCAGATCGGCATGGCAACCTATCAAAATTAGCCATGAAGTGACTAGCATTAATATAGTTCCGATGAATATGAGCGATGCACTAATTTCTCTCTCCCATACTACAATGATCTCTTCTCTGTAACAATAAACACATGCTTTGATTTGTTGCCAACTTCTTCCTTGATTATCGAGACATCCTCCAAACAGTCAGATTCAATATCAACAGATAAATTAGTTTTATCTTCATCTTCTCTAGAAAACAGTACATAAATCACCTTCCAATATAGATTCAATCAATCCTTTTGGTTTATGTAGGCCATACAAGCATGTTTATTTTACCCAAGGATACACAGCTCAGCCCATATGTTTAGAAATTAGACGAGCTTCGCCTGAACTGAAGTGTACTAGAAAGGCTGAGTGTGCTTCAATGCGTTGTTGGTGTTGTTGTGATCTCAGAATTTTTTTTTGTTATTTGGTTCGGCGCCTGGGGAGGATGATAGGATGTGTTTTTTATATTTTCATAATGCAGTTTTTCTTGGTAGGCCTTCTTGACGGTATGATTATGTGTTATATCTTTTGGTAGAAATCATTGACCCAGTCAAAATCATAAATTAAATAAAAAATTGAGCATCTCAACTGAACAAGAGAGCTCATTGAGAATCATTGACCCAGTCAAATTCGTGAACCAAACCCAGAACTAAACACTCCAGTCGAATGGGAGTGTTTGAAAATTAGGGAGCACGATGAATTGCTAGTGGGATATGCATTCTTCTTTTATCCTCTATACCCTAAGCTCTCTAGTTTTTAAGGCAACACAATCAATTGAGGTCTCTAATTGTAATTGGGTCATCCAATTTTGGCCAAGTCAATAATTTCTCAAAGCTCTCTTATTTAATTATTTTATACTATACACTATGCCGGAAATTCCGTTTGGAGGCCGAGCCCCATGGTGCTCAGTATCTTGCACGTCGGACTTCATAGCGATCAGGTGCAGTCTCGTATTAGTCTCACATATTACGAAAAAGGATCCCCGCTTTATATTATAAACCAACATCACCAAGCATCCAATAACATCGAACAACAATCCAGGTTCGAGTTGAAGAAAAGGGAGAGGGAAGAAAAGTTAATAAGTGCGACTGGGGGTACATCATAACAAGCCCCAAACAAAGAAGAAACAACTAGGTGCTAATCCGGCTCCGTGGGTGGTGGTGGGGCGGCGGCTCCACCCGACGACCCCATCCCCCACGACGACAAGGTCAAGTCGAGCGAAGGTGGAGGGCCTGGTGGAGAAGAGAGCGAGGGGATCGGGCTGGCGGAGGGCCTGGTGGAGGGTGGGGCGTCGCAAGGAGAAGATAACGGGGAGGAAGGGGACGGGATCGAGAGGAGCGGGTGGGGAAGGGGGTTGGAGTGGCGATTCTCCACCGGATGGCAGCAAGCTCTGCCGACTGAAGTTGGCAGCGGATCTGGGAGGGGAGGAGAAGAGCGCAGAGGGAAAGAAAGGAGGCGGGGGGTGGATGGAAAATGACCATGGGGGGAAGAAAGCTAGGGTTTTGTGGTTGGTGTGGAAGGTTGTGGACTGCCGTTGTATCACTGAGCATCCGACGGTGTTTGATGCATGATCCGCGTGAGACGTCCACGGACCAATCAGAATGCAGTATAACGTTATGACCATCTAAATTAGTCGTAGTTGACTAAAAATACTGTGTTAAAATCATGTCAGCTATTTTATGACTTGGGAAATTCAATAAAAAATGGAAAACCTTCTCATTGTGCCACCAAAATGTGAACAAGTTTTCAGAAAAAATAATAAACATGAAAAAAGATAAATATCTTTAAAAAGGTGTTGTGAGAAATGAGTTTCTTGAAAAAAACATTTTTTTATTTTACGAGTGCCCTAAATGAGTTTTTTTTGTGAAGGACATACCATATATTTGTTGCAAAATTGTACCAAATCAATTTTCTACAATATTAGGACATATTGAATGCACAGTTGATCAAATGGTTGGGTGTCAAAAGTTTTGATCCACCTCTCGTGAAAAAGACAAATTTCTGCCACAAGCAGGAAGCGGGTCAAATTTGAACTGCAGTTGTCGTATAGTTTCCTATTTTTTTTTTTAAAAAATCATTTCTAGATTCAACCACTAGCTAGGAACGGTGAAGCCCGCTGTTTGACCGCATTTTGAAACGGGCATGAAAAATTCAAAAAAAATGGAAAACCTTCGCATTATGTCATTATATGTGACCAAGTCAGGAAAAATAATAAATTTGTAATACGACAATTTTTTAAAAAGTGTTCTCAGAAACGAGCTATTATCTCTGAAGATTATAGTTTCCAAGCCAAATGATCAATCTTATGGCCGCATTCATGTCATAGTTTGTTTAAATGATCTCATATTGTGCACAAGGGTGCATATTGCAATGGCAAACAATGTTGCCAAAGGAAGTTTTCATTTTCTTTAGACGAAAAATCATTTCCCATTTTTTGAGTGCCCAAAATGAGTTTGTGAAGAACCTACCAAATAATTGTAGCAAAATTGGACCAAATCATTTTTCTAAAATACTAGACCATGTTTAATTCACAATTGACCAAATAGTTGGGTGTCAAAAGTTTCGATCCACCTCTGGTGAAAAAGACAAATTTCCGCCGATTCAGCTGGAAGCGGGTCAAATTTGAACTATAGCTACCTTGTAGTTTGCTCTTTATTTTTTCTAAAAATCATTTCTAGGTACATAAGTATCTATTTAATGAGAGAAACACCAAAAAAATTCCAAGATTCAACCACTAGCTAGGAACGGTTATTCCCGCTGTTTTGACCGCATTTTGAAATGGGCATAAAAAATTCAAAAAAAAATCAAGAAATTGAAAAACCTTCGCATTATGTCATTATATGTGGCCAAGTTACCAGCAAAAATTATAGACTTGTAATACATCAATTATTTTTTAAAAAATGTTCTCAGAAACGAGCTATCAAGTGTGAAGATGCATGGCTTTCGACCCAAATGATCAATCTTATGGCCACATTCATGACATAGTTTGTTCAAATGATCTCATATTGTGCACAAGGGTGCATCTTGGAATGGCAAACAATGTTGCCTAAGGAAGTTTTCATTTTCTTTGAATGAAAAATTCATTTTCCTTTTTTTCGAGTGCCCAAAATGAGTTTTTTTGTGAAGGACCTACCATATATTTGTTGCAAAATTGTACCAAATCAGTTTTCTAAAATACTAGGACATATTTAATGCACAATTGACCAAATGGTTGGGTGTAAAAAGTTTTGATCCACCTCTCATGAATAAGACAAATTTCCACCGATTTAGCTAGAAGCGGGTCAAATTTGAACTGTAGCTACCTTGTAGTTTGCTCTTTATTTTTTTCCAAAAATAATTTCTAGGTACATAAGTATCTATTTAATTAGAGAAACACCGAAAAAATTCCAAGATTTAACCACTAGCTAGGAACAGTTATTCCCGCCGTTTTGACCGCATTTTGAAACGGGCATAAAAAATTCAAAAAAGTCAAAAAACAGGAAAAATTCGCATTGTGTCATTATATGTGGCCAAGTTACCAGCAAAAAATATAAACTTGTAATACGGCAATTATTTTTAAAAAGTGTTCTCAGAAACGAGCTATCAAGTATGAAGATGCATGGCTTTCAACCCAAATGCTCAATCTTATGCCCACATTCATGACATAGTTTGTTCAAATGATCTTATATTGTGCATAAGGGTGCATCTTGGAATGACAAACAATGTTGCCTAAGGAAGTTTTCATTTTCTTTGGACGAAAAATTCATTTTCCATTTTCTGAGTGCCCAAAATAAATTTTTTTTGTGAATGACCTACCATATATTTGTTGCAAAATTGGACCAAATCAATTTTCTAAAATACTACTCCCTCCGTTCCTAAATATTTGTCTTTCTAGAGATATCAACAAGTGACTACATACAAAGCAAAATGGTTGAATCTACAGTTTAAAATATGTCTAGATACATCCGTATGTTGTAACCATTTGAAATGCCTAGAAAGACAAATATTTAGGAACGAAGGGAGTAGGACATATTTAATGCACACAAAATGGTTGGGTGTCAAAAGTTTCGATCCACCTCTCGTGAAAAAGACAAATTTCCGCCGATTCAGTTGGAGCCGGGTCAAATTGGAACTGCAGCTGCCTCATAGTTTCCTATTTATTTTTTCTGAAAATTATTTCTAGTTACATAAGTACCTATTTAATCATAAATACATGGTTTGGTGGCGATACATCGAGGTTTGGACGGTGGCCGAGGGCCCCAACTCTAGAGCGCGTAAACTCGCATGCCCGCCGTGTGGTCACCGCGTGACCGTGGCGTTGCCATGCGTTCTGTGCGTCCTAGGCATGTCTAGTGGGTTGGGCACTCCCCAGGTAGGTGTTAGGAAGAAAATTACAACATAAGATTCTCACGAGGAGACCGATCTATGCTCAAACATGAATTAGCAGCCAAGTGTTTGATTAGTGGTACGAGAAATGCACATGGCTAATGGGCATGAGTTTTGGCTGAGGATGATCAGTTACTAAGAAGACTATCTTCAGAAATTTTCAGCTCAAAAGGAGGAGCCTAGGTGGTACTTGCTTTGCAAAGTACCACACTGGACATAAATACGAATGTTGAAGCTGGGCTCAAAATAATTAATGGATTGAGCTGGCATTTGGTGGAGGATGGTTATTTGGGCATAGGAAAGCACTTTAGAAAATGTATACTATTTGGACATGGCAAAGTGGTACTTCCTTCATAATGCCCTTCTCTGGACAGAAACTTCAGAAAATTACTGATAGAAATTGGCTAAATGAAATGAGCTCAAATTTGGTGTAGGTAAGTTACATAGGCATATAGAATATGTGGCAAAAATTTAACTCATTAGGATATGCATAGCTAGTACTTCTTTCACAAAGGTTCTAGGTGGACAAAAGCTTTGGAAATTTGCCAAGGAAGATTTACTGGGCAAATGGAGCTGAATTTTGTCAGGAGGCAATGATTTGGATAGGAAAGAGTTCCCAAAATTTTTGAGGGCAAGCAAGAATATATAAATAGCACTTCCTTCACAATGCTCTTCTCTGGACAGAAACTTCGGAAAATTAGTGAGAGAAATTGGCTAAATGAACTAAGCTCAAATTGGGTGTAGGCAAGTTACATAGGCATATAGAATATGTGGTAAAAATTAAACTCATTAGGATATGCATAGCTAGTACTTCTTTCACAAAGGTTCTAGGTGGACAAAAACTTTGGAAATTTGCCGAGGAAGATTTATTGGGCAAATGGAGCTGAATTTTGTCATGAGGCAATGATTTGGTTAGAAAATAGTGCCCAAAAATTTTGAGGGCAATCAAGAATATATAAATAGCACTTCCTTCACAAAGTGTTGTTCTGAACAGAATAGGAAAATGAATATTGTTGAATTATTTTTGAACTAGGCAAGGAAGGTTTTTACATATTTGACAAAGATATGACCCAAAGAATTTATGAGATTTTTTTGAGAATTTTGGGAATGACAGAAATATAGGTTGCTTCACAACCTAGGGCAAAAATTGCCACATGGACATGACACATAGGCAAAACTGATGAGGTGGCGCATAGTCATAGCAACTCACCACAATTTACAAGGTTATGACCATCTATACTGGTCGTGATCAGCTAGAAATATGGCATCGGACTAGTGCTATCAGCTTTACGACAATTTCGTGTAAGGAAATTACGACATTTCTGACCAAAATGGTTGTTACAGTTCAGGGTTTGGAGCCCCCCGAACAACTTTTGACTAATTGGTCTCAAATGGTCGTAGATTTATGACCAATTCTTCGAGGGTCACTGACAGAAGGTCACAAGTCGACATATTTCTTAAAGTGATTGAGCAGCGCTTAAGAAGAATGACAAGCATGACCAAAAATCAGTTTGGTTTCATGCCTGGGAGGTCGACCATGAAAGCCATTTTCTTGGTACGATAACTTATGGAGAGATATAGGGAGCAAAAGAAGAACTTGCATATGGTGTTCATTGACTTGGAGAAGGCCTATGATAAGATACCGCGAAATGTCATGTGGTGGGCCTTGGAGAAACACAAAGTCCCAGCAAAGTACATTACTCTCATCAAGGACATGTACGATAATGTTGTGAAAAGTGTTCGAACAAGTGATGTCGACACTGATAACTTCCCAATTAAGATAGGACTGCATTAGTGGTCAGCTTTGAGCCCTTATCTTTTTGCATTGGTGATGGATGAGGTCACAAGGGATATACAAGGAGATATCCCATGGTGTATGCTCTTTGCGGATGATGTGGTGCTAGTTGATGATAGTCGGACGGGGGTAAATAGGAAGTTAGAGTTATGGAGACAAACCTTGGAATTGAGAGAGTTTAGGCTTAGTAGAACTAAAACCGAGTGATGTGTAGTTTCAGTACTAGGTGTGAGGAGGAGGAGGTTAGCCTTGATGGCCGGATGGTACCTCAGAAGGACACCTTTCGGTATTTGGGGTCAATGCTGCAGGAGAATGGGGGTATTGATGAAGATGTGAACCATGGAATCAATGCGGGATGGATGAAGTGGCGCCAAGCTTCTGACATTCTCTGTGACAAGAGTGTGCCACAAAAGCTAAAAGGCAAGTTCTACAGGACGGCGGTTCAACCAGCAATGTTGTATGGCGCTGAGTGTTGGCCAACTAAAATGCGACATGTTCAACAGTTAGGTGTGACGGAAATGCGTATGTTGAGATGGATGTGTGGCCACACGAGGAAGGATCGAGCCCGAAATTATGATATCGAGATAGAGTTGGGGTAGCACCAATTGAAGAGAAGCCTGTCCAACATCGTCTGAGATGGTTTGGGCATATTCAGCGCAGGCCTTCAGAAGCTCCAGTGCATAGCGGACGGCTAAAGCGTGCGGAGAATGTCAAGAGAGGGCGGGGTAGACCGAATTTGACATGGGAGGAATCCGTTAAGAGAGACCTGAAGGATTGAAGTATCACCAAAAAGCTAGCTATGGACAGGGATGCGTGGAAGCTTGCTATCCATGTGCGAGAGTAATGAGTTGGTTGCGAGATCTTATGGGTTTCACCTCTAGTCTACTCCAACTTGTTTGGGAAAAGGCTTTGTTGTTGTTGATTTTTCTATATCATATTTTTCAATTTGTCATATGATTTTTTTCCAGAAATTTGCCATGGCACTTCAAAAAAAAAATGCCATGTCGACAATACCAATTTGGAGCGTGGCCTGGCTGCTGCCGTCGTCGGCGCAGAGGGAGACGAGCACGTCGGCCATCCCGCCTGGCCGTCCTACACGGTAACGACCGCGTCTGGCCCCGGGCGACGGTGAACCAGGGCAGCAGCCACTCCATAGGTCGGACACATCATGCGCCAGCAGAAACCTCGCCATCATATATGCCCGCAGCGATGGCCCTGTTTGGATACTCTAACTCAGTTAGAGGTTAGAGTTAGATTTTAACTCTAAACTAACCCCAAACTAACTCTAACCAAAAAGCTGTTTGGATGGTAGAGTTAGATTGACAATAAAATATTCCTTCTCAATCATTTGACTACTTTGGACCTTGTTTGAATGGGAGGAGTAACTTTTTTTACTATTTTTTTAGTGGGACCAAGAAAACTAACCCAAATAAGCTCCTCTAATGTGGGCTAGTTTTTTGGGTGGGTTAGATCCAACTAACCCAAACTAACCCATCATGTTTGGATACTTTTGGGTTATTTGAGGCCCAACTAACTAAAACTAACTCTAACATAGGGATCCAAACAGGGCCGATGACTACCGACGGCGCCGCAGTGGCTTAAATCTTGGCTGTGTGGTCGACGGACGGAGCTGCAAATTAAGGGGCAAAATACAAAACACGACGTGGTGCATGTGTTTCGAGAAACGACATCGATCATGCGTACGCAGCGTGTGTGATCGATGGTGCACTTTCTCCCCTGAAACCTGGTCCAGTTTTCTTTTCGCGGCCGGGGAGAAAACTGGTCAGTTCAAAGTGTACTCGGAGCAGCACTACTTTCAAACAGACAAAAAACTGTTAAAGGTGCTCCTCGAAATTAGCCTTTCTAACAGCCAAAAAACAGTTTAAGGTGCTCCTCGATCTAAGCAAACACTTGGCTTTGAATTAATCAAATGATTACGATTAAGATCTGAATGTGCAGCGGTGACAGTTTCCTTTTACAATTATCTCTACCTCCACTGGTAGAAAAAGAGGCTTCCGTCCAGCCCCATTAGTCGCGAAATTGTAGGAACCGCGACTAATGGAGTCTTTAGTCGCGGTTTGGCAGACGAACCGCGACCAAATGCCTGGGCCCAGGGCGCTCGGTGGCCAGCTGGTGCACGTGAGAGGCTTTAGTCGCGGTTGGCCAGGACAACCGCGACTAAAGGTGCCCAAAGGCCTTTAGTCGCGGTTGGCCAGGCCAACCGCGACTAAAGCTCCTCCCCTATATATACCAGTTCAGCACACTCACTTAGCCATTTGGTGCCACTTCTCTTCGCAAGCTTCACAAGGGGGTGTAGGTTTGCTTTTGGTTCCTCTTATGCACACAAGGTGTTTGATGAAATGCCCCAAAGAGCGTGAAACAAACATGATATGAAGTGTTGGAGCCACACTTGAGGTTCCTCATTTATTTTTTTCTCCTCGATCGCGGTTAGCAACTTGAACCTTTCATGCATGTGTGTCATTGATAAAATATGCATGTGTGTTGTTCATTGTTTAATTTCTATTGTTTATAGCTAGTTAGTTTAACAAATGCATGATGGTTAATTATATATTTTATATTATAATAATGCAGATGAATCGGCAATGGATGTACGGTAACCGACTCTCCCGCGAGTTCACTACGGGTTTGAAAGATTTCCTCGTAGTGGCTAATGCGAACAAGCAGAAGGGTTTTGTTATCTGTCCATGTGTTGACTGTAAGAATCAGAAGGGTTACTCTTCCTCAAGAGAAGTTCACCTGCACCTGCTTCGGCACGGTTTCATGCCAAGCTATAATTGTTGGACCAAGCATGGAGAAAGAGGGGTTATAATGGAAGAAGATGAAGAAGGGGATGATTTCATCGATGAAAGCTATCTTGCTCATTTCGGTGATACTTTCATGGAGGATGCTGAAGGTGAAGGGGAAGGTGAAGGTGAAGAAGAGGCACGTGATGAGACCGTTGATGATCTTGGTCGGACCATTGCTGATGCACGGAGACGCTGTGAAACTGAAAAGGAGAGGGAGAATTTGGATCGCATGTTAGAGGATCACAGAAAGTCGTTGTACCCCGGATGCGATGATGGTCTGAAAAAGCTGGGCTGCACACTGGATTTGCTGAAATGGAAGGCACAGGCAGGTGTAGCTGACTCGGCATTTGAAAACTTGCTGAAAATGTTGAAGAATATGTTTCCAAAGAATAACGAGTTGCCCGCCAGTACGTACGAAGCAAAGAAGGTTGTCTGCCCTCTAGGTTTAGAGGTTCTGAAGATACATGCATGCATCAACGACTGCATCCTCTACCGCGGTGAATACGAGAATTTGAATGAATGCCCGGTATGCACTGCATTGCGTTATAAGATCAGAGGCGATGACCCTGGTGACGATGTTGAGGGCGAGAAACCCAGGAAGAGGGTTCCCGCCAAGGTGATGTGGTATGCTCCTATAATACCACGGTTGAAACGTCTGTTCAGGAACAAAGAGCATGCCAAGTTGTTACGATGGCACAAAGAGGACCGTAAGTCGGACGGGGAGTTGAGACACACCACAGATGGAACGCAATGGAGAAAGATCGACAGAGAGTTCAAAGATTTTGCAGCTGACGCAAGGAACATAAGATTTGGTCTAAGTACAGATGGCATGAATCCTTTTGGCGAGCAGAGCTCCAGCCATAGCACCTGGCCCGTGACTCTATGCATCTACAACCTTCCTCCTTGGTTGTGCATGAAGCGAAAGTTCATTATGATGCCAGTGCTCATCCAAGGTCCGAAGCAACCCGGCAACGACATCGATGTGTACCTAAGGCCATTAGTTGATGAACTTTTACAGCTGTGGGGCAGACCTGGTGTCCGTGTGTGGAATGAGCACAAAGAAGAGGAATTTGACCTACGAGCGTTGCTTTTCGTAACCATCAACGATTGGCCTGCTCTTAGTAACCTTTCGGGACTGTCAAATAAGGGATACAATGCATGCACGCACTGCTTACATGAGACTGAAAGTGTACATTTGCCAAATTGTAAGAAGAACGTGTACCTTGGGCATCGTCGATTTCTTCCGAAAATTCATCCAGTAAGAAAGAAAGGCAAGCATTACAACGGCAAGGCAGATCACCGGCCGAAGCCTGCGGAACGCACTGGTGCTGAGGTATTTGATATGGTCAAGGATTTGAAAGTCATCTTTGGAAAGGGTCCTGGCGGACAATCAGTTCCGAAGGGAGCTGACGGGCACGCATCCATGTGGAAGAAGAAATCTATATTCTGGGAGCTAGAATATTGGAAAGTCCTAGAAGTCCGCTCTGCAATCGACGTGATGCACGTTACGAAGAATATTTGCGTGAACCTCCTAAGCTTTTTGGGCGTGTATGGGAAGACAAATGATACAAAGGAAGCACGGCAGGACCAGCAACGTTTGAAAGACCCTGATGACCGGCATCCGGAATGGTTTCAAGGTCGTGCCAGCTACGCTCTGACCAAAGAAGAGAAGGTCATCTTTTTTGAATGCCTGAGAAGTATGAAGGTCCCGTCTGGATTCTCGTCCAATATAAAGGGAATAATAAACATGGCGGAGAAAAAGTTCCAAAACCTGAAGTCTCACGACTGCCACGTGATTATGACGCAATTGCTTCCGATTGCTTTGAGGGGGCTCCTGCCGGAAAATGTTCGAGTAGCCATTGTGAAGCTATGTGCATTCCTCAATGCAATCTCTCAGAAGGTAATCAATCCAGAAGTTCTACCACGGTTACAGAACGATGTGATCCAATGTCTTGTCAGTTTCGAGTTGGTGTTCCCGCCATCCTTCTTCAATATTATGACGCACCTCCTGGTTCACCTAGTCGAAGAGATTTTCATTCTCGGTCCTGTATTTCTACACAATATGTTCCCCTTCGAGAGGTTCATGGGAGTATTAAAGAAATATGTTCGTAACCGTGCTAGGCCAGAAGGAAGCATCGCCAAGGGCTATGGAAATGAGGAGGTAATTGAGTTTTGTGTTGACTTTGTTCCTGACCTTAAGCCTATTGGTCTTCCTCGATCGCGGCACGAGGGGAGACTAAGTGGAAAAGGCACGATCGGAAGGAAATCAACGATATGTATGGACGGCCATTCTCTGACTGAAGCACACCACACTGTACTGACCAATTCCAGCTTGGTGGCTCCGTACTTTGAGAAACACAAGAATATTTTACGCTCGGACAACCCGGGGAAGCCTGAATCCTGGATTAGGAAGGCCCACATGGAGACTTTCGGCAGTTGGTTGAGAAAACATTTAATGAATGACAATGATGTTGTAGATCAGCTGTACATGTTGGCCAAGACACCATCTTCGACTATAACGACTTTCCAAGGGTACGAGATAAATGGGAATACATTTTACACAATCGCCCAAGATAAAAAGAGCACCAACCAAAACAGTGGTGTCCGCTTTGATGCAGCAACCGAGAATGGGCAAAAGGTCACATATTATGGTTACATAGAGGAGATATGGGAACTTGACTATGGACCCTCCTTTAAGGTCCCTTTGTTCCGGTGCAAATGGTTCAAGCTAACAGGAGGTGGGGTAAAGGTGGACCAGCAATACGGAATGACAATGGTGGATTTCAATAATCTTGGTTACCTTGACGAACCATTCGTCCTAGCGAAAGATGTCGCTCAGGTTTTCTATGTGAAGGACATGAGTAGCAAACCGAGGAAACGGAAAGATAAGAAAACGATCAGTACATCATGCGATGATCCAAAGCGCCACATTGTTCTTTCAGGGAAAAGAAACATCGTGGGAGTGGAGGACAAGACAGACATGTCAGAAGATTATAATATGTTTGCTGAAATTCCGCCCTTCAAAGTGAACACCGACCCAAGCATTAAGTTAAATGATGAGGATGCTCCATGGATACGGCACAATCGTAAGCAAGCAGGGACACAAGGGAAGAAATGATGTGTAATAATTTATTACCCGTGATGTGTTTGGTGTCCATTTTCGAATATTTCGAGATACCATTGATGATACATGAAATTTGGAGTGATTTAGTCATACTCCTGCCTAGGCGTATAATATGAAATTTGGAATATTTAAGATTTTGAATTGAATTAGTTTTATTTTTCTGAATTTTTTGATATATTATTTGTATTTTTAACATTTTGAATTGAATTAGTTTTATTTTTCTGAATTTTTTGATATAATATTTGTGTTTTTAACATATTGAATTGAATTAGTTTTATTTTTCTGAATTTTTTGATATATTATTTGTATTTCTAAGATTTTGAAAAAGAAAAAGTATTTTGAAAAATACTTTTAGTCGCGGTTGGCCTGGCCAACCGCGACTAAAGGTTAACCTTTAGTCGCGGGTCGCCTCCCCAACCGCGACTAAAGGGGGACCGCGGGAACGCAAAAACCCGCCAAAAATACCTTTAGTCGCGGTTGGCCTGTCCAACCGCGACTAAAGGTTACCCTTTAGTCGCGGGTCGCCTCCCCAACCGCGACTAAAGGGGGGGCTATAAATACAAGGGCCCGAACCTTCGCCTCCATTTCTCGTCTTCTCCGACTGCCGCGCCGAAGGCCTGCCGCCGTCGCCCTCGCCCTCGACGCCGCCCGCCGTCGCCCTCGACGCCGCCCGCCGTCGCCCTCGCCCTCGACGCCGCCCGCCGTCGCCCTCGACGCCGCCCGCCGTCGCCCTCGCCCTCGACGCCGCCCGCCGTCGCCCTCGACGCCGCCCGCCGTCGCCCTCGACGCCGCCCGCCGTCGCCCTCGCCCTCGACGCCTCCCTCGCCGCCCGCCGCTCAACGTATATACACATGAACACACTGCTGGGTGCACTTCCGTGTACCCATAGCAGTTTCTGTATTTAATAATTTGAATTAAATTAAATCAGGATATTAGAAAATGAACCAAAACTTTGAAAATTAATAGAAAATAAACCGTAACTCGGATGGAAAAACTCTGTACATGAAAGTTGCTCAGAACGACGAGACGAATCCGGATACGCAGCCCGTTCATCCATCACGCATCCCTAGCATAGCGAACACGCAACTTTCCCCCTCCGACCCATCTGTCTGAAAACGCGAAACACCGGGAATACTTTCCCGGATGTTTCCCCCCTTCACCGGTACCACCTCGTACCGCGTTATGGTACCGCCACCGCCACCGCCACTGCCCCCTTCTTCACTTAATTAATTTGTTTTTACTACATGTTTTCAGGACTGACATAATGGCGGACGATAGAGCTGACCCGATTATGGACAACTATGATCCGGACGGTGAAACATATGTTCGGCATCATAAACGGCGATATTCTATATGTGCCGACCGGACAAGAAGAAGATGATATCTCTTCTTATCTGAACCTTGACGGTGAAGATGAAGGGCGCCGTCAGCAAGATGATGCCGAACAAACGTCGATAAACGACGATCTTCAAATGGAAGTAGCAACCACCTCCGGCGCCGAGGTATATATATATACATTGAGCCTCTGGTGATACAAACTAACTGATTTGAATAAATATGTGTGTACTAACATGCGCGACTCTCTTTCTTATTTTAGCCCTCGGCCGGATCGTCGAAACAATCGAGTACGTCGTCAAAGCGTGGCGCAACCAAGACGATGAAACAAGGAGAAACATGCACCATCGAGGTTGTTGACAGTGCAACCGGCAGGCCGCTGGAGCCCCGCAAGAACGCCACCAAGTTTGTCAACCAATGCGGAGCCGTTGTTAGAGACAACGTGTCGATCACCGTCCAGGAGTGGAATAAGCCAAAGAAGGCACGAATTGCTGGTTTCACTTTTGTCGATAAGAGAACAAAAAAAGATTGCTTCAAGAAGCTTATGGAACATTTCGTTCCACCTCCGGAATACAACAAATTCGATGAGGAGGGTAACAAGATTGAGGAAAACAAGGAGAGGAGGAGGCTAGTCAAACAGTTCGCTCTTCATAAGATGGCCGACGTATTCCGGAAATTCAAGCAAAATCTAGCCCGTGACTTTGTCAAGCAGAACAAGACTCCGGATTTCAAAGGACAATATGAGAAACTGAAACATGATTGGCCAGAATTTGTGAAGCAAAAGAAATCGGAGCAGTTCATTCAAATATCAAAAAAAAATAAGGAAAATGCGGCTAAGAAGGAGTACAATCATATTATGGGGCCAGGAGGGTATCGCCTTTGGGTTCCTAGGTTGGAGAAGATGGAGAACGAGCTGAGGGCGCGAGGAATCCGTCCAGGTATGGAGGGATGGGACCCAAGGGCCAAAAGCTGGTGGTACGGGCATGGGGGAACGCTGAACCCGGAGACAGGGGAGTGTGTTCACCGGGGCAAAATAATTAAACCCACCCAAGCCCTTATTGACGCAATGAGGGATGCTCAAGAGGGGAAGATCAAGTTCAACAGAGAGAACGACGCGCTGACAAAAGCCCTCGGGAATCCTGAACACGGAGGACGTGTACGAGGCATGGGGCACATTCCGTGGAAAATAGGGTTCCCCCAGAACGATGACCCGTACGGTTACAGAAGCCGTAAGAGAAAGATGGATCGGGAAGCAGATGTTGTGGCGCGGTTGGCATCGGAAATGGATGTGATGAAGAAAACCGTGAGTGTACTAGTAGCCGAAAGAGATGCAGCTCGGGCGCAGCATGAAGATCATCCAGCGGATCTCGGAAGCCAGCAGCGGAGAAGCAGCGTGGCTTCCACGGAGGCCCCACCGGCTGGTGCAGATGCACCGACGATCGAAATTACTGCACCGGAGCCTCTGGTGGTCGAAATTACTGCACCGGAGCCTCCTCGCTACCCCGTGGACGATATAAAGGAGATGAAAGAATGTCATCTGTATTATCCTATCGGGAACATGTCCATGAAGGTAGCCATCGGCAGTGCTTTACCATGTTTACCTGGAGCACTCCACCACAACAACCCCATTCAAGATGGCTATGCTCGTGTCACGGTGGAGGACATAGTCCAAGGGTTTGAGGACCTGGAGATTGACATTGCTACACCTGAAGGGGAGAAAAGACTTGGAGATGTCAAGCGCCATTTCATTCTATGGCAAAAGAAGTTTATCAAGTTTCCAGGCGAGGCGCCAAGGACAACAAGTCCACCCCCCTACGGTGGTGGTGGTGGCGGTGGTGGTGGTGGTGGTGGTGGTGGCGGTTCACCTACACCTCCGTCACGTCAGCCGACGCCCCCCAGTCCACAACGTCCGGCGGGTGATCAGACGCCGCCCCCCAGTCCTCGTCCGGCGGGTGATCAGACGCCGCCCCCCAATCCACCTCCGGCAAAGAAGCAGAAGCAGTCCTGGATTATTAACCCGGACCCTTATGTACCTAAGACCACAAAGGTACCGGAGCCATCACTGAAGCCTCTCCCCACAAGGCCTTGGGAACGTAGTGCCGAGGAAACTGCCGCGGCCGCGGCTGCTGATCATGACAAATGGAAGGAGGACTGCAAGAAGAAAAGAGAGCCCGAGCCCAAGCCAGTATTTTCTGATGAGCAAAAGAAGTGGGCTAAGTCATTTTTGAGCACACCGTCCCAAGCCGCGAAGAATCTGCCTGACGACTATGCACGTGAACTTCGTAGGCAGGCACTCATGTTGAAGGAGAAGAAAGAGCGGGCGGAGAACCAGGAGAACAAAGCCTTGGAGGAGGCCGAGAAAACGGAATTAGAAAGTAAAAAAAGCGGGAAACGAGTTGCCCAGCTCGGGGAACAAAGTAAACAATCGATTGCCCCGCTTATAGTGAAAGCCGCCGGTCCGGATGACCCCGATATCATAGCAGCTGCGGCAGCACATGGATTGACTGTAACGAGTGCCAGAGAACAAGCGGCCAACTTAGGTATTACTCTTCGTGAACTGTTAGGCCTTGATGAGGCGCCAGTGAAGGAGGTAGTAATTACATATGTGAAGAATGGGCCTCTCGTCGAGCCTGCGCAGGAAAAGGATCTACCTCCACAAATGAAAGGTCTGTTGAAATGGTACAAGGGTTACATAAAAAATAAAAACGCCAAAGAATATATTTATGCGGAAGTTAGATATGAGCATCACTTCAAACATTACTATGTACAAATTCATCTGAGTGAATTGTTCCAGCTTTTCAATCTGCGCGAGCTCGACAAATCTATCATCAGTTGCTACGTTCTGTAAGTGATTTATTTCTACCCCATCTCGTTCATATTGCCTGCACTATATATATGTCCTAACTATATTGTTGTGTCCGCTATTATACATGCAGAATGAAGATTAAGGAATGCAGAGTAAGGAACATCCATGATGTTGGGTTCATTGACCCACACATCGTTAATGGATATGTGTTGGAGCATCACCCCGCCGACATGGAGGCAGACCTGTGGCAGTTTCTTACAAAGCAGGAACTCAAAAGTGATATTCTATTTCCTTACCATTTTGGGTGAGTGTTTCTGTCTTGAGCACATTCTCTTTTGTTTACTCCATGCATGGTATGTGGCCGGCTAATCGATGAGTTATGCATGACGTACTGTGCATGTATCGTGTCCGCAGGTTTCACTGGATTCTGCTAGTAATTAAAGTTGACACCTCAGAATGTCTCGTCCACGACTCTCTGAATATGGATCCAAAGCTTTGGGGCGGCATGAGAAGAATGCTGCAGAAGTAATTATTTTCATTCATTTGCGCTCTATATCGATCGGCCTATTTCGTTCATTTCCTAATATCAAGTAACTAATAACTCTCTTGTTCATTTAATTTTCTTTGCCTCGTAGGGTTTGGAGACGGTTCGTAGATACAAAGGTCCGTGAATTCAAAAAAGAGCTAGAATTCAAAAAGTCAAAGGCTAAGAATGCTGGGGATATTCAGCCAGCGGGGACCAATCTATGTGGATACTATGTCTGTGAGATGATCCGGAGATACACCTCTGAGCGGGTTCCGAGTGATACCAATGCTCAGAGGAATAACCTCCGGATGATGCTTAGTCCAGAAGCTCGCTTCCGACCACTTCAAGAGGAACTAGCTGGATGGTTCAGCAGGGAAGTCCTCCATTCTAAAGGAGAACACCATTACGAGGACGTAGAACTTTATATGCATTAAATTATGTATGGAAACTTGTTCAAAATTGTATATGGTCATCCGATGATATTGAATGTATATTGTATATTCCTCTTGAATTCTTTTTGGTTCTAATTTCAAATTTGTTTGAAATTGTACATTCATATGCATGTATGTAGTACCGTAGAATATGTGAAACTCCTTCAAAATTAAAATAAAGCACAAAAGAAATAAAACAATACAAATTAAACAGAAAACAGGCTTAGGGGGAGGGCTAAAACCCTAAACCTGTGGCGGCCTTTAGTCGCGGTTGGCCAGAAGAACCGCGACTAAAGGTCCTCCGCCGCGACGGCCGCCTGGCGCCCACGTGGACGAGCCTTTAGTCGCGGTTCTTAAGAAACCGCGACTAAAGTGGGGGTCCTTTAGTCGCACCTATTTGGTCGCGGTTGCGCAACCGCGACTAATGGCAGTTGCGAACCGCGACCAAAGGCCCTTTTTCCACTAGTGCTCCCTACTGTAACAGCCCCAGAGTAATATCCTAAGAGCATCTACAGCCGGACTTTACAAATTCGGCCCCTCAAACGCCCGCGGACGCGCCTCAAATTAGCCACTTTGTATCCGCCTCTCCCATATTTTATCCCCTAAATTCATACAAAGTATACAAAAGGAATCCTACGTACTACCCTAGCTACTCTTTGTCGTCGGAGATGTCCACGTCGACGGTGCCGTGCGCCGGCCGGACGCGCGGGTAAGAGGGCTTCGGCTCATCCTCCTCCTCCTCGACCTCATCCATGTAGGCGAACATCTCCGCCTCCTTCGCGACCTCTTGCATCTCCATCTCCTGCCGGCGATGGCGTCTTGCCTCCGCAGTCGATTCCGACCGGAGGGAATCAAGGAGCTTCGAGGTGGCCACGAGGGTGGGGGGGCGCTCGTGGGCTCCTCGAGGCTCCCCCGACCGACTTCTTTCGCCTATATATTCCCATATACCCTAAAAACATCGAAGCGAACAATAGATCGGGAGTTCCGCCGCCGCAAGCCTCTGCAGCCACCAAAAAACCTCTCGGGAGCCCGTTCCGGCACCCTGCCGGAGGGGGAATCCTTCACCGGTGGCCATCTTCATCATCCCGGCGCTCTCCATGACGAGGAGGGAGTAGTTCACCCTCGGGGCTGAGGGTATGTACCAGTAGCTATGTGTTTGATCTCTCTCTCTCTCGTGTTCTCTCCATGGCACGATCTTGATGTATCGCGAGCTTTGCTATTATAGTTGGATCTTATGATGTTTCTCCCCCTCTACTCTCTTGTAATGGATTGAGTTTTCCCTTTGAAGTTATTTTATCGGATTGAGTCTTTAAGGATTTGAGAACACTTGATGTATGTCTTGTCGTGCTTATCTGTGGTGACAATGGGATATTCACGTGATCCACTTGATGTATGTTTTGGTGATCAACTTGCGGGTTCCGCCCATGAACCTATGCATAGGGGTTGGCACACCTTTTTGTCTTGACTCTCCGGTAGAAACTTTGGGGCACTCTTTGAAGTACTTTGTGTTGGTTGAATAGATGAATCTGAGATTGTGTGATGCATATCATATAATCATGCCCACGGATACTTGAGGTGACAATGGAGTATCTAGGTGACATTAGGGTTTTGGTTGATTTGTGTCTTAAGGTGTTATTCTAGTATGAACTCTATGATAGATTGAACGGAAAGAATAGCTTCATGTTATTTTACTACGGACTCTTGAATAGATCGAGCAGAAAGGATAACTTTGAGGTGGTTTCGTACCCTACCATAATCTCTTCGTTTGTTCTCCGCTATTAGTGGCTTTGGAGTGACTCTTTGTTGCATGTTGAGGGATAGTTATATGATCCAGTTATGTTATTATTGTTGAGAGAACTTGCACCAGTGAAAGTATGAACCTTAGGCCTTGTTTCCTACCGTTGCAATACCGTTTACGCTCACTTTTACCACTTGTTACCTTGCTGTTTTTATATTTTCAGATTACAAATACTTATATCTACTATCCATATTGCACTTGTATCACCACCTCTTCGCCGAACTAGTGCACCTATAAAATTTACCATTGTATAGGGTGTGTTGGGGACACAAGAGACTCTTTGTTATTTGGTTGCAGGGTTGCTTGAGAGAGACCATCTTCATCCTACGCCTCCCACGGATTGATAAACCTTAGGTCATCCACTTGAGGGAATTTGCTACTGTCCTACAAACCTCTGCACTTGGAGGCCCAACAACGTCTACAAGAAGAAGGTTGTGTAGTAGACATCAAGCTCTTTTCTGGCGCCGATGCCGGGGAGGTGAGTGCTTGAAGGTATATCTTTAGATCTTGCAATCGAATATTTTTGTTTCTTGTTTTATCACTAGTTTAGTCTATAAAAGAAAACTACAAAAATTGGAATTGAGTTTTTCTCATACACTTCATATTTTTGATATCTTTCATGAGAATGATGGAAAGGAAAATTGTGCTCAAGTGCTAGAAGAAGAATGCATTAAAATGTTTGGTACTAGATCTTTGTATGATGAGCATGATTGCAATGTTGTTAGTATGAATTCCTTGAATATCCATGATGCTAATGATATGCAAAGACACAAGCTTGGGGAAGCTATGTTTGATGAAGATGATATTTTTAGTCCCCCAAGTTTTGATATGCAAAGTTGTTATGATGATAGCATGCCTCTTACCTACGATGATTATATTGATGAAAGTGGGTTTGGAAGAGTGTCAACTTTAGGAAGTAGTGATCCCACTATTTTGGAGGATGCTGAATCTTATTGTGATGAATATGAAAGTGGATTTGGAGAGGTCATGACTTTATTTAGTGATGATTCCACTATCTTGGAAGAGGTTTCAATCGATTATGATGAGAACAAAGTTGCTACTTATGATGATTATTGTGATAAACTTATGATATAAAAAGTAGTGATGATTATATTTATAAAACTTGTCATGATTATGATTACTCTTTTTCGGAATATTACTTTTTTAATGTGGAAACAATTTATAGTATTCAAGTCTCTTATGATACTCCCACTATTCCGAATGAGAAGGATTTTGCTTATGTGGAGAGTAGTAAATTTCTATGCTTGTAGATCATGAAAAGGATGCTTTAGGTGCTGGTTATATTGTTGAGTTCATTGATGATGCTACTGAAAATTATTATGAGGGAGGAACATATGCTTGTAGGAATTGCAATAATGTCAAGTTTCCTCTCTATGTGCTTCAAGTTTTGAACTTATGCTTGTTTTGCATTCCTATGCTAGTTGATTATTGTTCCCATAAGTTATTTGCTCACAAAATCCCTATGCATATAAAGTGGGTTGGGCTTAAATGTGCTAGTCATATGCTTCATGATGCTCCCGTTATGTTTCAATTCTTATCTTTTATACGAGCATCATTGCCATCATCATGCCTAGCTAGAAAGGCATTAAAGAAAAGCGCTTGTTGGGAGACAACCCAATATTTACCTTTACTGTTTTTGTATGTTCACATGATTATGCTACTGTAGTAATCATGTTTTATAGCTTTTTTTCAATAAAGTGCCAAGTAAGACCTTTAGGAATGGCCTATGGTGATAGTTGTGTTGATCCTGCTGAAAATCAGAAACTTTTGCACCCAGTAAATTAGTTTTGATAATTCACATAAAAGTGCTTATGATATGATTATATTTTCTCTGGATTGTTACACAAATTTCTTAGGACTTACTAATTTGGTAGAATTTTTGGAGTTCCAGAAGTACACGTTTGATACAGATTACTACAGACTGTTCTGTTTTTGACAGATTCTGTTTTCTTTGTGTTGTTTACTTATTTTGATCAATCTATGAGTAGTATCGGAGGATATGAACCATAGAGAAGTTTTAATACAGTAGATATTACACCAATATGAATTTAGAATGAGTTCACGACAGTACCAAAAGTGGTGGTTTATTTTTTCTTATACTAACGGAGCTTACGAGTTTTCTGTTGAGTTTTGTGTTGTGAAGTTTTCAAGTTTTGGGTAAAAATTCGATGGACTATGGAATAAGGAGTGGCAAGAGCCTAAGCTTGGGGATGCCCAAGGCACCCCAAGGTAATATTAAAGGACAACCAAGAGCCTAAGATTGGGGATGCCCCAGATGGCATCCCCTCCTTCGTCCTCGTCTATCGGTAACTTTACTTGGAGCTATATTTTTATTCACCACATGATATGTCTTTTTCTTGGAGCGTCATTTTCTTTTGTTAGTATTTGCTTGTTGTTATTTAGATTAATGTTTTGCATCTTTAGTTTCAACAAAAATGTCAAGGATAGCCTTTACCATGCTTATTTTGCTAGTATACATGTTGCTGTTTCAAAACAGAAAGTTTACCGCTGTTGCAAAAATTCCCTAGAAAAGTCAGAGAGTGTTATATTGTTGAAACTTTTTGCATAATGAGCTATGATAAATCTTCTACAGCGTAATATTTTTCTCATGATTTTTGGAGTTAGGGAAGTATGATGAATCTTGCATTTTTTACAGAATGTACTGTTTTGGCAGATTGCTGTTATGTTTGCATTGTTTGCATATGTTTGCTGGTTTAATGATTCTATTTGAGGATAGGATTATTAAATATGCAGAGACATTTAGTATGCAATTTTGAATAATAATTTTAGTAATTTGTTACAGTAGAAAATGATAAGGTTTTGCATTTGTTTATACTAACCTATCTCACGAGTTCTTGTTGAGTTTGGTGTGGATGAAGCTTTTGATAAAAAGAGAAACCATGATATGAGAGGAATTAAGGAGACACAAAAGTTCAAGCTTGGGGATGCCCAAGGCACCCCAAGATAATATTTCAAGAAGTCTCAAGCATCTAAGCTTGGGGATGCCCCGTTAGGCATCCCACCTTTCTTCTTCAACAACTATCGGTTAGTATCGGTTGAACCTAAGTTTTTGCTTCTTCACATGAGTTGTGCTATCCTTGCAATGTAATTTTATTTTGCTTTGCTTGCTGTTTGAATAAAATACCAAGATCTGAAATTCTTAAATGAGAGAGAGTCTTCACATAGTTACACAATTATTTAGCTACTCATTGATCTTCACTTATATCTTTTTGGAGTAGTTTGTCATTTACTCGTGTGCTTCACTTATATCCTATGAGTAAAAGGTTGAATGAGTTGAATGTCATAAATCTGAAATTATATATGTTTCATTTGCTTATCCCATGGGGAGTAATGACTTCACATCTAAGAAGTAGAGGTTGTAAATTTATTGAAGGTTAGCAAGCATTGTATTGGTCACTCGAACAATTCATGAAAGAATATTGAAGGAAGAGAAATTTCAAATATAAATATACTATCTTGGACATCTTTTATAATTATGAGCACTCATTAAAGTATGACATGCTAAAGAGTTGATGTTGGACAAGGAAGACAACAAATGGTTTATGTTTTCTCACATCTCAGTTAAAGTATATTGTCATGGATCATTCAAACATGTTGAGCTTGCCTTTCCCCCTCATGCTAGCCAAAATTCCTTGCACCAAGTAGATATACTACTTGTGCTTCCAAATATCCTTAAACCCAGTTTTGCCATGAGAGTCCACCATACCTACCTATGGATTGAGTAAGATCCTTCAAGTAAGTTGTCATGTTGCAAGCAATAAAAAATGCTCTCTAAATATGTATGACTTATTAGTGCGGAGAAAATAAGCTTTATACGATCGTGTGATATGGAAGTAATAAAAGCGACAGACTACATAATAAAGGTTCATATCACAAGTGGCAATATAAAGTGACGTTCTTTTGCATTAAGATTTTGTGCATCCAACCCTAAAAGCACATGACAACCTCTGCTTCCCTCTGCGAAGGGCCTATCTTTTACCTTATGTCTTTTACTTTATGCAAGAGTCAAGGTGATCTTCGCCTTTCCCTTTTCCATTTTATCCTTTGGCAAGCACCTCGTGTTGGAAAGATCCTGATATATATATATATAAGTATTGCCATCTTTGGTAGGCAATTCATAAGTGGCTCTCATGATAGATTCATATGGTAATTTTATTTTCTTTCTAGGGAAGTGTTCCATGCCCTTCTTTAAGGGAAATTGAAATCTAATATTCCCTTCCTTCATATCAATAATTGCACCAATCATTCTAAGGAAAGGTCTACCAAGAATAATAGGACATGAAGGATTGCAATCTATATCAAGAACGATAAAATCTACGGGCACATAATTCCTATCTGCAACAATAAGAACATCATTAATTCTTCCCATAGGCTTTTTAATAGTGGAATCCGCAAGATGCAATTTTAGAGAGCAATCATCAAAGTCACGGACATCTAGCAAATCACACAAAGTTTTGGGAATAGTAGAGACACTAGCACCCAAATCACACAAAGCATGAAACTCATAATCTTTAATTTTAATTTTAATAGTAGGTTCCCACTCATCATAGAGTTTTCTAGGGATAGAAACTTTCAACTCAAGTTTTTCTTCATAAGATTGCATCAAGGCATCAACAATGTGTTCGGTAAAGGCCTTATTTTGACTATAAGCATGAGGAGAATCTAGCACGGATTGCAACAAGGAAATACAACCAATTAAAGAGCAACTTTCATAATTAAATTCCTTGAGATCCAAAATAGTGGGTTTAGCAACATCTAGGTTTTTGTTTCTTTCAATCCCACTTTCATCAATTTCATCATCAAGATCTAGAAACTCCAAATTCTTAGAACGCCTTCTAGGTAAAGGAAGATCATATTCAGTTTCATCAAGATTCATATTACAAAACAAAGATTTAATGGGGGACACATCAATAACTTTTAGATCTTCATCTTGATTTTCATAGGAATTCGGTTTAGCGGCCATCTTATTGACTAAGGTAGCTTGCATATCCGAAATTTCAGCGGTCATCTTTTCAAGACGAGCAATTTGGGCTCTTATACTATCAAAATCTTTAGACATGTCATCGAGTTCTTTATTCATATAACTCATAAAACTTTTTTGTTCCTTAAGCTCATTTCTAAAGAAATTATTATGCTCAAATTGCAAAACCATAAACTTTCTGACATTGCTTTCGATCTCCTCTAGCCTTTTAAGGTGAAGATCACCAAATCTAGGTAGAGCCATCGCGATACGCAAGAAAACTAACACATGAGCAAACCAAAAGGCAAACCGGAAGGAGAGAAGGGGATTGGGAAAGAGAGGGCGAATAAAACGGCAAGGGTGAAGTGGGGGAGAGGAAAACGAGAGGCAAATGGCAAATAATGTAATGCAAGAGATAGGGATTGTGATGGGTACTTGGTATTGTTGACTTGCTTGCGTGAGCCTCCCCGGCAACGGCGCCAGAAATTCTTCTTGCTACCTCTTGAGCACCGCGTTGGATTTCCCCGAAGAGGAGAGGATGATGCAGCAAAGTAGCGTAAGTATTTCCCTCAGTTTTTGAGAACCAAGGTATCAATCCAGTAGGAGACCACACAGAAGTCCCTCATACCTACACAAAATGATAGCTCCTCACAACCAACGCGATTAGGGGTTGTCAATCCCTTCACGGTCACTTACGAGAGTGAGATCTGATAGAGATGATAAATAATATTTTTGGTATTTTTGATAGATAGATGCAAAGTGAAAAGTAAAAGGCAAAGCAAAAACAAAGCAAGTAAATAAAGTAATGGAGATTGATATGATGAGAATAGACCCGGGGGCCATAGGTTTCACTAGTGGCTTCTCTCAAGAGCATAGATATTCTATGGTGGGTGAACAAATTACTGTTGAGCAATTGACAGAATTGAGCATAGTTATGAGTATATCCAGGTATGATCATGTATATAGGCATCACGCCGGAGACAAGTAGATCGAAACGATTCTGCATCTACTACTATTACTCCACTCATCGACCGCTATCCAGCATGCATCTAGAGTATTAAGTTAAAAACAGAGTAACACCTTAAGCAAGATGACATGATGTAGAGGGATAAATTCATGCAATATGATAAAAAAACCCATCTTGTTATGCTCGATGGCAACAATACAATACGTGCCTTGCTGCCCCTTCTGTCACTGGGAAAGGACACCGCAAGATTGAACCCAAAGCTAAGCTCTTCTCCCATTGCAAGAACTACCAATCTAGTTGGCCAAACCAAATGGATAATTCGAAGAGACTTGCAAAGATAACTCAATCATACATAAAAGAATTCAGAGAAGATTCAAATATTGTTCATAGATAAACTGGATCATAAACCCACAATTCATCCGTCTCAACAAACACACCGCAAAAAGAAGATTACATTGAATAGATCTCCACAAGAGAGGGGGATAACATTGTATTGAGATCCAAAAAGAGAGAAGAAGCCATCTAGCTACTACCTATGGACCCGAAGGTTTGAAGTAAACTACTCACATTTCATCGGAGGGGCTATGGTGTTGATGTAGAAGCCCTCCGTGGTGGATGCCCCCTCCGACGGAGCTCCGGAATAGGCCCCAAGATGGGATCTCGTGGATACAGAAGGTTGCGGCGGTGGAATTAGGTTTTTTGCTCCTTTTCTGATTGTTTGGGGATACATAGGTATATATAGGAGGAAGGAGTACGTCGGTGGAGCAATAGGGGGGCCACGAGGTAGGGGGCGCGCCCTTGGGGGGGGGGGGGTCCCCACCCTCGTGACCGCCTTTGTTACATCTTGGAGTAGGGTCCAAGTCTCCTGGATCACGTTCCCGAAGGTTTCATTCCGTTTGGACTCCGTTTGATATTCCGTTTCTTCGAAACACTTAAATAGGCAAAAAAACAACAATTTTGGGCTGGGCCTCCGGTTAATAGGTTAGTCCAAAAAATAATAGAAAAGTGGAAAATAAAGCCCAATATAGTCCAAAACAGTAGATAAAGTAGCATGGAGCAATCAAAAATTATAGATACGTTGGAGACGTATCAGGCATCCCCAAGCTTAATTCCTGCTCGTCCTCGAGTAGGTAAATGATAAAAAGAGAATTTTTGATGCGGAGTGATACTTTGGCATAATTTCAATGTAAATCTTCTTAATTGTGGTATGAATATTCAGATCCGAAAGATTCAAGACAAAAGTTCATATTGACATAAAAATAATAATACTTCAAGCATACTAATCAAAGCAATCATGTCTTCTCAAAATAACATGGCCAAAGAAAGTTATCCCTACAAAATCATATAGTCTGGCTATGCTCCATCTTCCCCACAAAAAATATTTAAATCATGCACAACCCCGATGACAAGCCAAGTGTCGTGGAATTAACACGTCAGATGTCCTCATGAAAGGACTTAGTTGTGGAGCCATCGCAACGGGTTAGCTTGAAGGGGTTAAACCGGACAAGGGACACGAGAGTTTATACTAGTTCGGCCCCTTCAATGAAGGTAAAAGCCTACATCTAGTTGTGATGGAATTGATTGGGTTCCGATGACCAGGGAGCAAAATATGCTTGCCTGAGTCTCGAGTTGTTGTCTGTTGTCCATGAACCGCCACCGGGTCGTCCCTTTATATACATAGGTTGACGCCCGGCCGGTCTACAGAGCCCCGAGGCCGACTCATACAAAGTGTCCGGCTCGGTCTCTCTTTTCCTAACTTATATTACAAGTTACATAGTCATGGCGGTTTACCACTATGGGCCCTAATCTGCCTTTGGGCTTTGGGCCTCTAAACTTCATTTAGTAAAGCGCCATCTTCTGGATCTTCATGGGCTTCAGCATAGTCGAGGGTGAACCGGGCCCTCCTGGCCGGTTTACACTCAGTAGCTATATCCCCAACATTAGGCCCTAGATTTATTTGAACTTGTTCATGTCAATCTTCAATACTTCAAAGATATCTTGTAGGCATCCTCTTGTATTTTCGTAAACCGCCATATTGTCTTAAAACTGCCGTGACATCATCTTCTGAACACAGCAACGGTCCATCATGACATCATCTCTGTATAAAAGGATTAAAAAGATTCCCTTCACTTAATGGTTATCCTGAAAATCAAGGCGACAGGCGCACCCATTCTGCCGTTTCAGGCTGCTTGATTCTCGTGCCTGCCACTTATTCTTTCCTCTATAAATAAGGCCCGAGGGACCTTCTCTCTTTTCCCCTTCTGTGCCTTCTTCTTCCTCGCGACACCCAAGCTCTGAAGCTCCGCCGTCGTCCGCAACCCTTGAGAACTGCATCGACAAAGGCCGCTGCATCAACCTGAAACGGATCAGAAACTTGTCGCACCCCTCCGCAGTAAATCTGCAGTGGTAAGTTTCCTCTTTCCTTCATCTTTAGATCTGTGTTTAGGGTTCGCGAGTTCATCTTTACAGTTCTTCATTCTTCCTCCTCAATTCTTCATCCTTCCTTCTGCCGCGGTAGTTTTGATCCAATAGAAGTGTAGATCTCATGCGGTAGTTACTCCACATTCGTTTTTCATGCTAGCAGATCTTCCCTTTCTTGTGTAGAGTACACGACCTTCCCTGTTCAGCTTAGCGCCTTTAAAGATCACAGAAAAAATTTCTTTATGGATGTGCGGTAGATCCAAATAAATTTGATCATTATGTGAAACCTGTTTCTGTCAACACTTAGCAGAAATTTTGAATCCTGGCCCTTCTGTCTATGGGCGGTTTAACCTTTGATAGCCAATCCGCCATATATCATTAGCCCTCTCTTAAACCGTCAACTGAACCTTGCATAGTAATTTTCCGGTTTAACACTGAATTGTACATCTTAAACCGTTAAGTTGTAAACCGGCATTTGTTTTTTCCTTTCAGTCCCCCCCCCCTTCCGGGATGACGAAACAATTCTCTGCTTGCAATTGGGTTCCGTCCTGGATCACGAAAACACAAATCAATGATTATGTCACCACTGGTGCTTTACCCTCAAAAAGGGTTCTCCATTGGCGAGTTCCAGAATCGGAATGTCCACCTGAACCTCAAGAAGGAGAGGTGATTGTTTTTATGCAACACTTAGACCGGGGATTCAGTCCGCCCGGATCAAAAAATTTCCGGGATGTCCTCGCAAGCTTCCAACTCCATCCGCAAGATATTGGTCCGAACTCTGTGTCCAATATATGCAACTTTCAAGTATTCTGCGGTCTATCTTCAAGAAGAGCCAACCGTGGAGTTGTTCTGGGACTTCTTTCATCTGAACTGCCGTACAGAATTCTCAGATGATCCCAACACAGAGCTTGGCAGCGTTTCAATTCAGAAAAGGAAAGAAGTTGACTTCCCTCATGCAAAACATCATAGCCATCCTAAAGATTGGAATCAAACCTGGTTTTACTGCCGAAACACTGCCCCTGATGGAGAAAATCCTTGGCCGGGTTATCACCCTCACTGTCTTAGCAACGGCCACCCATTACCTTCACGCTTGACCGCCGCAGAACGGAAGAATTTTGCACCTCAACTCGCCAAGCTCCGGGCTCTGATGGCCAACAGTTTGACTGGCATTGATCTTGTCCGCTGCTGGGTTTCTTGGGGCATTTTACCTTTAAGCCGCCGCCCCGGATTGATGCATGAATATACTGGTGATGTCAAAGACCCTCAGCGATATCACGAAATAGTAATGACCGATCTTGAAGTTACTGAATCGGTGAAGAAAATGCTTGATGAACCGATCTCTGCATGCAGCCAAACCGGGTTGGCTCCGTTTTGCGTCTCTAATAAACCGCCAGCGGTAAAGTTCATCTGAATACTTTACTGTTTTGCTTCCGTATGAACTGTGTACTAACCTTTCCTTGTCTTAATTTCAGGCTAATAGCTCCTTTTGGAAATGGACTAAACCGGCCCGGGCTCCTCGTGCAAAGACCAAGGCCACCAAGAAAGCTGACAAGAAGAAAACCACCGAGTATTCTGATCCGCCAGAAGATGAGGAATTAGACGTTGAGGTAGAACTTGACTCACTTGGTTCCTTTTTCATACACCTTATTGACAGTGACTATTCACAGGACGATGCTAAGGCCAGCCATGCAGAACATGTTAAGGTAATCCTTCTTTCTTCCAATTCAGATCTTGTACCGGTTAAAAGAATTCGTTGCACAGTCCGAAAAGTAAAACAATCCCACCCCCTTGCTCATTTGGATCCAAAAGTTTCTTTGAAGACACAACAAGTTGAAGAGCGTCGCACAACCCGGCATAGTGGTCAACAAATCACTTCGTCCGGTTTAGCCGACACGCCAACCCGGAAACGTCGTCCAGAGGTGACTTGTTCTCCTGAAAAACGTTATTCTTTGAAAGGTTTCTTCCGATGCCCTCTCAATCCTACTGACCCGAATTACCAGGCCTCTTCCAACTTGTCTGGTGGTTCATCAACCACTCAGCTGCCTCCTCTCAAAGTCGTCGATGGGTAAGTACATTACTCCTCAACTTGTTTCTTCATGTGTCGGTTTATCATTATTCTAATCCTTTTGATGTTGTAGCGCCAAGGCTCGATTAAGCAAGAAAGCCAAGACCAGCGACCCTACTGATGATGTTGATCCGTAGAAGACTCCAGAGCATCATGGCGAAGATCGTGAAATTGCCATAGACAGCTCTGCTAGGCAAAACCAAGAGGTTGACGCTAACCCGCCAGAGGTTGAACCGAATGTAGAGGTTGATACTTCACATCCTCCTGCTCCTCCAAGTCCAACTGTTGAACAGCAGGATTCAACTGCGGATCCGCCAAGCCCTGCCAACAAACCGCCGAGCCCTGCTGCCAAAGCGCCAAGCCCCATGAATGTCAATCCATCAAGCTCGGCCAAAGATGATGATGTTGTTGTTACTGGCACTGGGTATACCGCCCCTGGTAATCCGGTTGCTCTATCAAAGCATACTGCCAAGGATGAATTCACTGCTATGAGCAAGGGGAAGGGGAAAACTGACTTGTCAGCTTATGTCGATCTCTCTGCTCAAGACCTTCACTCTGGCTTCTTGAACCGGCTTTACACCAGCCGTGATTATGAAGCTGGTTTAATAAACCTGATGAAGGAGCGCTACAAGGTAAACAATTTGATCTTTGTTCTGTACCTTCATTGTATTGTAGCCCCCAAGGGCCGGTTTGACTTTAGAAAGTCAAACCGGGACTTTGTATATTCCATACTGTACTGTATGAACCTTCCTTGTGCATTTCTGATCAAACACACATTAGCCCCCAAGTGCCATGATTAAAACTTGTATTAATCCTTGGGACTTCAATAATCAGCAAAAAAAATGATCCGCATTAGCCCCCAAGTGCCAAGTGTATAACTGGTTATATGCTTGGGACTTTGACAAAGATACTGACATGCTCTTCTTACTGTTGCAGAGTGAGATAAACCAACAAGTCTCACAAATTGCTGACCTTCAAGAAAATCTGAAATCCCAACAAGCAGAAACCACCAAGGCCAAGGATGAATTGAAATCCGCCTTAACCACCATGGAGCAACTCAAGGAATGGTTCAAGTCTCAGCGGGCCAACTGGGATATCGAAAAGGCTGGATTGCTGAAGCGGGCAGAAGACGCTGAATCAGCTCTTAAACCGGTGACAGAAGAACTTACTGGATTAAAGCGCCAAGTCAATGCCATGACCTCTGCAATATTTGGTAAGCACTGTTTGCCAAGGCTTTATGAATATTTTGCTTTGAAATTTCTCCGGTTTAACATGAACTTCTTAAACCGGTATAGGTAGTCGCATTGCTCATCTGGGTTCTGATATGCGGAAGAAACTCAAGGCCGCGTATACGCTGATTGAACAGCTGTATACCGGCGTCCAACGGGTTATCTGCGCCACTTCCTATGACAATGCGGCTCCAACACTGATCAACGACACGCTGGACCGGCTATCGATGACGCCAGTGCAGATAGAAGAGTTAAAGCGATCCGCTGCCCGGGCTAGCACTTTATTAGCACTGACTCGAGCCAAGGCATGGATAGCTGATCTTGATCCGGCTGATATAGCCAATGGCTTCCCTAGTGAACAAGAAAACGGCGAAGTATTTGACAACGACGCCCTTAGATGGGTAACAAGGGAGATGCGTCCTCTGGCGAGTCAGTTGGCAGAAGAGGCTAACCTGACGGTTCACCGTTCCTTCTACGATGCAAACAACAAACGGGTTGAAGCTATTATTCCTGAAGTGCAGAACCTTGTTCCACCAATCCGTAAGCACACTTACGTCCCTGACGTTGATCCGGCTGAGCTTATAAGTGAAGAGGCTGTCTTTCAGACCTTAACCCGGATTGACTGGACCACCAATGTCTTCCAGCCAGTGGATGGGGAGGAGGAGGCTGAACCGATGCCAGATGACCCATCTACTTCACATCAACCCGGCGATGAAGCTTAGTCTGTCAATCCGTTTGATATGTCAGAAACTGTCCGTTGTGAAACAATTCCATATTTTGGGCCTCTGAGTGCCTTGTAATAGGGTAGCAAAAACTATTTTGATCTGCTGCCATCGTGCAATAGGAGATACTTTATGTGATCCACCATGTCAATGTCAATATTGGTTCAGGTATCATAATATGCAACTCCTGTGTGTACATAAAAAGAAAAGGGTCCTGGCGGTTTACCGCCGGACGGGTCATAATGCCCAAGAAAAGGCCTGATTGATAATCAAACCGTAAAAATATGAAATGATTCATACCTGTGATGTAATATCCCTGTTTAGTTGGCTGGTCAACTTTGATTGTAATAAGGGTGAAAACCCAAATCTGAAATTCTTGTATAACCCCATCATGTACTGATGTCATATAATAAGTCATACCGGGTGATGATGCACACCAGATGATCAAAACTGGTGACATGTAGTCAAAGCCAGGCCGGGCTAACAAACTCCGGTTTAAGAATAAGGTCTGTCAACGTGTAGTTTCAAACCAAGCCGGTTTAAAGAATACTGGGCTAATAAGATGACTGACCAAGCCAAGAAAATCAGTTTAACATAAAATTCAGCAAAACGCAAATAAAACCGTGTAGTCGAGGCTTTTTGGGGGCTGCCAGGCCCAAATTCAAGGCTTTTATGGGCTGCCAGGCCGCTAAGTTGAACCATTTAACAAAGCCTTTTAAGATGGACCTCCAACTAACCAATCACCATTTTAACTTTTACAAGTGCAGGGTCTCAATGAGAGTAACTGTCAAACGTTCGGAGGGCCGTGCCAGGATGACCTGGATAGGAGTGTCTTACTTGATGAAGGCAGGTTAACCCGGGGTTTTAGGTAAATATATCAGGCTTCCAAGCCATGGGTCGATACCCATCTACAAGGGTCCATTCAAACTCCTTGGTATTTGACACAAGGAGCCCCCAAGTAACGTGATGAGCTGTGCTCATTGGGTGCCTATGTTTGAGTTGGGCATAGCATCTAGACTCTCTTTGGCCCCTTGGGTGTGAAGCTCCCAAGCTATGTTATGGCGTGATAGCCGGTTTTACAGGTAGTACTCCGCTTTGTTAGCTGAAGCCCCCATGTAACTCAAAGGATATTTGAGAAAAAATAGCAGAGGCCCCGCTTAGAGCAAGGATGCTGATTTATTTATTGATCATAATATATACATTGTCGAAATATGTACATAAGAAGAGCCTATGGCTCAAGTGTAATAAGGCCAGAGGAGAGCTATGTTCCATGGCCGCCGGGTCTCCTCCCCAGTGTTGCGTGAGTTGTCTCGAATGTCAATGAAGTAGTATGATCTGTTGTGCAGATTCTTGCTGACCACAAAGGGTCCTTCCCAAGGCGGGGATAACTTGTGCATGTCGGTCTGATCCTGGATGAGCCGGAGCACCAAGTCACCTTCTTGAAAGGTTCTGGTCCTAACCCGGCGGCTGTGATAACCCCGTAGGTCTTGTTGATAAACCGCTGATCGAGCCAGAGCCATATCCCGTTTCTCATCTAACAGGTCAAGTGCCTCTTGGTGAGCTTGCTCGTTGTCCACTTCAACATAATTAGCAACCCGGGGCAAGTCATGACGTATATCACTTGGGAGAACTGCCTCTGCCCCATATACCATAAAGAAAGGCGTGTAACCTGTTGAGCGATTGGGGGTGGTGTTGATACTCCACAACACAGAAGGTAATTCTTCCACCCAACAACCCGGCATCCGCTTCAAGGGAATCATGAGCTGGGGTTTAAGACCCTTTAAAATTTCTTGATTAGCTCGCTCCGCTTGACCGTTGGATTGAGGGTGCGCCACAGATGCTAGGTCAAGCCGGACGTGCTCTCTCTGACAGAAATCCTCCATCTCACCTTTGGAAAGTTGGTACCATTATCCGTGATGATACTGTGTGGAAAGCCAAAACGGAAGATAATGTTTTTGAGAAATTGAACCGCCGTAGCTGCATCACACTAGCTAACAGGCTCCGCTTCAACCCACTTGGTGAATTTATCAACTGCCACCAACAGGTGGGTCTTCTTGTCCTGAGAACGTTTAAAGGGTCCCACCATATCAAGCCCCCAAGTAGCAAAAGGCCAAGTGATAGAAATCATCCGTAGTTCCTAAGCCCGAACATGAGCTCCGCGTGAATTTTTTTGACAAGCATCACATCGCTTTACCAGATCCTCCGCATCAGCATGAGCTGTCAACCAGTAAAACCCATGAAGAAAAGCTTTTGTAACCAGGGACTTTGAACCGGCATGATGACCACAGTCCCCTTCATGAATTTCCCGTAGGATCTCTTGGCCTTCTTCCGGAGAAACACAGTGCTGAAATACGCCTGAAACACTACAGCGGTGTAACTCGCCATTGTGAATGACCATGGACTTGGATCGCCGGACTATCTGTCGAGCCAGGACTTTATCATTTGGTAGCTCGCCCCGATTCATATACGCCAGATATGGAATAGTCCAATCCGGTACAACGTGTAAAGCAGCCACCAACTGAGCCTCCGGATCAGGAACAACCAAATCCTCTTCTGTAGGCAACTTAACAGACGGATTATGCAAGATATCTAAAAAGGTATTAGGAGGTACCGGTTTACGCTGAGATCCAAGCCGGCTTAAAGCGTCTGCTGCTTCGTTTTTGCGCCGATCGATATGCTTGACCTGATACCCTTTGAAGTGACCCGCCACAATATCCACCTCATGCCTGTAAGCCGCCATGAGTGGATCCTTAGAATCCTAAGTACCAGAAACTTGCTGAGCCACCAGATCATAATCTCCGAAACAACGAACTCAACTTAAGTTCATCTCTTTGGCCAGACGGAGACCATGGAGTAAAGCTTCGTACTCAGCTGCATTGTTAGTACAAGGAAACATCAAGCGGAGGACATAGCAAATTTTATCATCTCGAGGGGAAGTAAGGACAACTCCAGCCCCCGAGCCTTCCAACTACCTGGATCCATCAAAATGAATAGTCCAGTACGTATTATCCGGTTTGTCTTCTGGTGCTTGCAACTCATTCCAGTCATTGATAAAATCCACAAGGGCCTGAGATTTGATGGCTGTTCGAGGTACATACTTTAAACCGTGTGGACCAAGTTTGATTGCCCACTTTGCAAACCGGCCAGTTGCTTCCCTATTTTGAATGATATCGCCCAAAGAAGAAGAACTAACCACTGTGATGGGATGGCCTTGAAAATATTGCTTGAGTTTTCGACTGGCCATAAAAACCCCATACACCAACTTCTGCCAATGTGGATAGCGTTGTTTAGACTCGATCAGGACTTCACTGATGTAGTATACAGGCCATTGAACCGGATATTCCTTCCCAGCTTCTTTATGCTCAATCACAATTGCCACACTAACCGCTCGGGCATTGGCAGCCACGTATAACAGCAAAGGCTCATTATCAACTGGGGCTGCAAGAACCAGCAGTTCAACCAACTGCCGCTTTAGCTCCTCAAAAGCCGTATTGGCTGCGTCACTCCAGACGAAATCATCCGTTTTTTCAACATCTGATACAAAGGAATTGCCTTCTCTCCCAAACGACTAATAAACCGGCTAAGGGCTGCAATCCGACCTGCTAGGCGCTGAACATCATTGATACACTTCGGTTTGGCCAGGGATGTGATCGCCTTAATCTTTTCCGGATTAGCCTCAATGCCCCTGTTGGACACAAGAAAACCGAGAAGCTTGCCAGCCGGAACACCAAAGACACATTTATCTGGATTAAGCATCATCTTGTAAATCCGAAGATTGTCAAACGTCTCCTTGAGATCATATATCAACGTCTCCTTCTTTCTGGATTTTACCACAATGTCATCCACATAGGCATGAACATTACGCCCAATCTGCGTGTGAAGGCAATTCTGCACACAACACTGATAAGTTGCCTGGGCACTCTTGAGCCCAAAGGGCATAGAAACATAGCAGAAGGCTCCAAAGGGAGTGATGAAAGTTGTCTTCTCCTGGTCCTTAACTGCCATCTTGATCTAATGATATCCTGAATAAGCATCCAAAAAACTCAGGCGCTCACAACCCGCCGTCGCATCAATGATCTGATCAATCCGCGGGAGAGCAAAGGGATCGGCCGGGCAAGCCTTATTCAAGTCTGTGTAGTCTACACACATATGCCAGGTGCCGTTTTTCTTAAGAACAAGCACCGGATTAGCCAACCATTCAGGATGAAACACTTTGACTATAAACCCAGCAGCCAACAGCCGGGCTACCTCTTCACCAATTGCCTTGCGTCTTTCTTCATTAAAGCGACGAAGAAATTGCTTGACCGGTTTAAACTTCGGATCAATATTAAGAGTGTGCTCAGCGAGTTCCCTCGGTACACCTGGCATGTTAGAAGGCTTCCATGCAAAAATGTCCCGGTTCTCACGGATGAACTCGATGAGCTCGCTTTCCTATTTTGGATCCAGATTGGTGCTGATGCTGAACTGCTTGGACGAATTGCCAGGCACAAAGTCAAGAAGCTCAGTCTCGTCAGCCGGTTTGAAATGCAGGGATGGGTCATGCACAGTGGTGGGCTTCTTCAGAGGGGTCATATCTTCCAGATCAACATTCTCCTTATAAAACTTTAGCTCCTCTGTAGCACAAACCGACTCAGCATAAGCCGCATCACCTTCCTCGCAATCCAAAGCGATTTGTCGACTTCCATGAACCGTGATAGTCCCTTTATGACCCGGCATCTTGAGCTGCAAACAAATATAACAAGGTCTCGCCATGAATTTTGCATAAGCCGGCCGCCCAAACAGTGCATGATACGGGCTCTGGATTCTCACTACCTCAAAGGTCAATGTCTCAGACCGGGAGTCATGCTCATCACCAAACACTACTTCCAAAGCAATCTTACCTACGGGATACACCGATTTACCTGGTACCACACCATGAAAAACAGTGTTGGATGGTTTAAGATTCTTGTCTGTCAACCCTATGCGACGGAAAGTCTCATAATACAAAATGTTGATACTGCTTCCTCCATCCATGAGTACTTTGGTGAACTTATAGCCTCCCACCTGAGGTGCCACCACCAAAGCTAGTTGACCCGGATTGTCAACCCAAGGCGGATGATCCTCCCTACTCCACACAATAGGCTGTTCAGACCACCGCAGATAACGTGGAACTGCCAGTTTAACAACGTTGACTGCCCTTTTGCGAAGCTTCCGATCACGCTTACACAGACTAGTGGTGAACACATGATACTGCCCACCATTCAACTGCTTTGGGTGACTCTGGTAACCCGACTGCTGCTGATTCCCTTGATTATTCTGCTGGTTATTACCACCTTGGTTGTTCTGGTTGCCATGATTATTCTGAAACCCAGAGTTTGAACCGCCGCCACCATGAAAACCTGGACCTGAACCGCCCGACAGACCCTGATCATATCGGAAAAGATCAGAGTTTTTGAACTCCTTCATAATGTTACAGTCCTTCCAGAGATGCATTGTGGGAGCCTCCTTGGTCCCATGCTTTGGACAGGGCTGATTCAACAAACGCTCGAGATTCATCGCCCGCCGCGCTGGGGCGGTTTACCTTTACGATGCTGCACATTGGCGTTAGCCACAAAATCTGAATCCGCTTTACGCTTACCATTATTCCCCTGGCCTCCTTGGTTGTGCTACTGTCCCTTTGCACCGCCATTCTTCTTTCCCTTCTCCGGTTTCTCATTATCAAAATCGGGATCCTTGGTATTATCAGAATCGGCATACTTGACCAAGGCCGCCATGAGGGTTCATATGTCGTTGCAGTGGCGCTTGAGCCATCCCAACTTCATCTTCAGTGACTTAAACCGGCAATTGCGCTCGAGTGTTATAATCGCTTGATCAGCGTTAATCCGGTCGGACGAGTGCAAAACTTCTGAAACCCGGCGTACCCAATGAGTTGTTGACTCGTTCTGCCCTTGAACACAAGCATCCAGATCCACAAATGGACATGGGCTGTTTGCACGTGTCTTTGAAATTGGTTATAAACCGGGCCTTCAACTGATCCCATTACTCGATGGAATTAGCTGGCAGATTTTTCAACCAAGTACGGGTTGTTCCTTCCAACATCATCGTGAAGTACTTTGCACATGCCGCTTCATCTACATCCAGCATCTCCATTGCCATCTCATAACTCTCAACCCACGCCTCGGGTGGCTGATCCGATGTGTAGTTAGGTACTTTGCGTGGACCCTTGAAATCTTTGGGCAGACGCACATTACGGAGAGCCGGAATGAGGCATGGCACTCCCCAGGAACTGAAGGCAAGCCCGGTGCCTTGGTCAACTGACGCTGCCGGCTGAACCGGGGCGGGTTGATAACGACCCAAAGCGGCATCCCTTCATGCCCTGCCATGATCCACCACATCTTGAGCATTACGATGTCGCGCGCTGCTAGACACCTCCGGTTCATCCATATGCCTGCTATTGCTTGGGCTCGGACGAGGGTTTCAATGAATTCTATCCCGGCTATATGAATAAGCCTGCTACTGCACTACGGCGGTTTGAAGAAGGTCTCTCACCCGCCGTGTTTCAATTGTTGCTATTGAATCACCCTCCATCGGAATGGCTGCCAGGCGTGATGCTGCGGCAATCATGTTATCTAGAGGGCTTGAGAAGTGACCCGGTGGTGTAGACACGTATTGCGGCGGGTTATTTGTTCGTCGGGGTGGCTCTGCTATCCGTAGTTGATCCAGAGCTGTCCTAGGTGCATCAGTCCGGTTTGCAGCTGTCGAATTGCTCGGCCCAGCGCTTGGCGTTTGAAAGAGATTTAACCCTTCGTAAACCGGCGGCAGACGAGACTGGTACTTCCTTCACATTACATCCTCTGATGCGGTCCGATCCAGCATGAGCAGGTAATTCTGTGCTTGTATCCGCTGTGACTGGCATCCAAAGCGGCCGTTCTTCAGCCATCCTAGTATCCTCAGCTGCCACGGTGGGCGCCAACTCTCATGGAATTAACACGTCAGATGTCCTCATGAAAGGACTTAGTCGTGGATCCATCGCAACGTCCGCATTGTGCTGATCCCGCGTCTCCGGGGTGACTGCCGTGGTTAACAAGGTCGCCCAGGCATCCATCAATCCGGAGAGGAATTGAGTCGGTCAGCGCGCCGGGACTCCTGCCGCGGCTGCTGATCCGGTATTCATTGCTGCGGTAGATGAAGACTGCAACGTGGGCTGTGTTCCGGGCATGTAAACAGCAACCCGACTTGGCGGTTCAAGGAGGTCCGGAATACTGTTGCCATCGAAATATCCTTCGAACACACCGCTATGAATCTGGTACAAGGACTCAGTTTCGCCAGTGGATGACTCATCGTCGGAATATACGACCTTCTCGCCTTCAGACACCGGTTCAGATCCGATCCCATGGACACATCCTACGAACGCACGCTTCACGACAGGCTTAACCCGGGCTGGACTCGCACGCTGAGCCGTCTCGACGAGGTCGGTGCAGATGTCTGGCTCAGGGCCCGGTTCGCCGACCTTGCCGATGAAGACATGAATTCCGCCGAAGGGGACCCGGTACCCGTACTCGATCGAGCCGGCCTCGGTGCCCCATCCTTTGTCATCGATGTAGAGCTTGCCGCGATGACTCTTGGTCATCCGGCCGATCACATACCCCTTAAGTCCTTCAGAGCAGCCCTTCAAGAACTCGACACCATCGTGCGATAGCCCCACGGTGGGCGCCAACTGTCGTGGAATTAACACGTCAGATTTCCTCATGAAAGGACTTAGTCGTGGAGCCATCGCAACGGGTTAGCTTGAAGGGGTTAAACCGGACAAGGGACACGAGAGTTTATACTAGTTCGGCCCCTTCAATGAAGGTAAAAGCCTACGTCTAGTTGTGATGGAATTGATTGGGTTCCGATGACCAGGGAGCAAAATATGCTTGCCTGAGTCTTGAGTTGTTGTCTGTTGTCCCTGAACCGCCGCCGGGTCGTCCCTTTATATACACAGGTTGACGCCCGGCCGGTCTACAGAGCCCCGAGGCCGACTCATACAAAGTGTCCGGCTCGGTCTATCTTTTCCTAACTTATATTACAAGTTACATAGTCATGGCGGTTTACCGCTATGGGCCCTAATCCGCCTTTGGGCTTCGGGCCTCTAAACTTCATTTAGTAAAGCGCCATCTTCTAGATCTTCATGGGCTTCAGCATAGTCGAGGGTGAACCGGGCCCTCCTGGCTGGTTTACACTCAGTAGCTATATCCCCAACACCAAGCAATTGTTTCATACTTTAACATTCTCAAAACTTTTTCAATCTTCACGCAATACATGAGCGTGAGCCATGGATATAGCACTATATGTGGAATAGAATGGTGGTTGTGGAGAAGACAAAAAGAGGGAAGATAGTCTCACATCAACTAGGCGTATCAACGGGCTATGGAGATGCCCATCAATAGATATCAATGTGAGTGAGTAGGGATTTCCATGCAACGGATGCACTAGAGCTATAAGTATATGAAAGCTCTACAAAAGAAACTAAGTGGGTGTGCATCCAACCCACTTGCTCACGAAGACCTAGGGCATTTTCAGGAAGCCCATCATTGGAATATACAAGCCAAGTTCTATAATGAAAAATTCCCACTAGTATATGAAAGTGACAAAATGAGAGACTCTCTATCATGAAGATCTTGGTGCTACTTTGAAGCACAAGTGTGGTAAAAGGATAGTAACATTGTCCCTTCTCTCTTTTTCTCTCATTTTTTTGTTTGGGCCTTTCTCTTTTTTTTATGGCCTCTTTTTTTCATCTGGAGTCTCATCCTGACTTGTGGGGGTATCATAGTCTCCATCATCCTTTCCTCACTTGGGAAAATGCTCTAATAATGATGATCATCACACTTTTATTTTTCTTACAACTCAACAATTACAACTCGATACTTAGAACAAAATATGACTCTATATGAATGCCTCCGGCGGTGTACCGGGATGCAATGAATCATGAGTGACATGCATGAAAGAATTATGAACGGTGGCTTTGCCACAAATACAATGTCAACTACATGATCATGCTAGCAATATGACAATGATGGAGCGTGTCATAATAAACGGAACGGTGGAAAGTTGCATGGCAATTTATCTCGGAATGGCTATGGAAATGCCATAATAGGTAGGTATGGTGGCTATTTTGAGGAAGGTATATGGTACTGGCGAAAAGTGCGCGGTATTAGAGAGGCTAGCAAAGGTGGAAGGATGGGAAAAAGTGCATATAATCCATGGACTCAACATTAGTCATACAGAACTCATATAGTTATTGCAAAAATCTAGAAGTTATCAAAGCAAAGTATTACGCGCATGCTCCTAGGGGGATAGATTGGTAGGAAAAGACCATCGCTCGTCCCCGACCGCCACTCATAAGGAAGACAATCAATAAATAAATCATGCTCCGAGTTCATCACATAATGGTTCACCATACGTGCATGCTCCGGGAATCACAAACTTCAACACAAGTATTCTTTAAATTCACAACTACGCAACTAGCATGACTCTAACATCACCATCTTCATATCTCAAAACAATTACCAAGCATCAAACTTATCTTAGTATTCAATGCACTCAAAAGAAAGTTTCACATATCTTGAATACCAAGTATATTAACATTAAGCAAATTACCATGCTATTAACGACTCTCAAAATAATCTAAGTGAAGCATGAGAGATCAATAGTTTCTTTAAAACAAATCCACCACCGTGCTCTAAAAGATCTAAGTGAAGCACTAGAGCAAAAATTATCACGCTCAAAAGATATAAGTGAAGTACTATGAGCAAAACTATCAAGCTCAAAAGATATAAGTGAAGCACATAGAGTATTCTAGCAAATTCCAATTCATGTATGGCTTTCTCAAAACGTGTATACAGCAAGTATGATTGTGGTAAACTAACAAGCAAATATGCAAATAATACAAGACGCTCCAAGCAAACCACATATCATGTGGTGAATAAAAATATAGCTCCAAGTAAATTACCGATGGAAGTGGACGAAAGAGGGGATGCCTTCCAGGGCATCCCCAAGCTTAGGCTCTTGCCACTCCTTGTTCCATAATCCATCAAAAGAATTCACCCAAAACTTGAAAACTTCACAACACAAAACTCAATAGAAATCTCGTGGGCTCCGTTAGAGAAAGAAAACAAAAGACTACTTCAAGGTAATGTAAAGAACTCATTCTTTATTTATATTGGTGTTAAACCTACTGTATTCCAACTTCTCTATGTATTATAAACTATTTTACTAGCCATAGATTCATCAAAATAAGCAAACAACACACGCAAAACAGAATCTGTCAAAAACATAACAGTCTGTAGTAATCTGTAACTAACGCAAACTTCTGAAACTCTAAAAATTCTACCAAAATAGGAAGTCCTGGAAAATTTGTTTATTGATCAGCAGCAAAACGAATCAATGCAAAATCACGTTTCTGTGATTTAACAAAATTATATTCGTGCGTGCAAAGTTTCTGTTTTTGAGCAGAATCAAATCAACTATCATCGTAGGTTATCCTATAGGTTCTACTTGGCACAAACACTAATTAAAACATAAAACCACATCCAAACAGAGGCTAGATGGATTATTTATTCCTAAACAGGAGAGAAAACAAAAAAACAAAAATAAAATTGGGTTGCCTCCCAACAAGCGCTATCGTTAAACGCCCCTAGCTAGGCATAAAAGCAAGGATAGATCTAAGTATTGCCATCTTTGGTAGGCAATCCATAAGTGACTCTCATGATAGATTCATATGGCAATTTTATTTTCTTTCTAGTGAAGTGTTCCATGCCCTTCTTTAAACGAAATTGAAATCTAATATTCCCTTCCTTCATATCAATAATTGCACCAATCGTTCTAAGGAAAGGTCTACCAAGAATAATAGGACATGAAGGATTGCAATCTATATCAAGAACAATAAAATCTACGGGCACATAATTCCTATTTGCAATAATAAGAACAGCATTAATTCTTCCCATAGGCTTTTTTATAGTGGAATCCGCAAGATGCAAGTTTAGAGAGCAATCATCAAAGTCACGGAAATCTAGCAAATCACACAAAGTTTTGGGAATAGTAGAGACACTAGCACCCAAATCCCACAAAGCATGAAACTCATAATCTTTAATTTTAATTTTAATAGTAGGTTCCCACTCATCATAGAGTTTTCTAGGGATAGAAACTTTCAACTCAAGTTTTTCTTCATAAGATTGCATCAAGGCATCAACAATGTGTTCGGTAAAGGCCTTATTTTGACTATAAGCATGAGTAGAATCTAGCACGGATTGCAACAAGGAAATACAACCAATTAAAAAGCAATTTTCATAATTAAATTCCTTGAGATCCAAAATAGTGGGTTTAGCAACATCTAGGTTTTTGTTTCTTTCAATCCCACTTTCATCAATTTCATCATCAAGATCTAGAAACTCTGAATTCTTAGAACGCCTTCTAGGTAAAGGAAGATCATATTCCGTTTCATCAAGATTCATATTTCAAAACATAGATTTAATGGGGGACACATCAATAAATTTTAGATCTTCATCTTGATTTTCATAGGAATTCGGTTTAGCGGCCATCTTATTGACTAAGGTGGCTTGCATATCCGAAATTTCAGCGGTCATCTTTTCAAGACGAGCAATTTGGGCTCTTATACTATCAAATTCTTTAGACATATCATCGAGTTCTTTATTCATATAGCTCATAAAACTTTTTTGTTCCTTAAACTCATTTCTAAAGAAATTATTATGCTCAAATTGCAAAACCATAAACTTTCTGACATTGCTTTCGATCTCCTCTAGCCTTTTAAGGTGAAGATCACCAAATCTAGGTAGAGCCATCGCGATAAGCAAGCAAACTAACACACGAGCAAACAAAAAGGCAAACGGGAAGGAGAGAAGGGGATTGGGAAAGAGAGGGAGAACAAAACGGCAAGGGTGAAGTGGGGGAGAGGAAAACGAGAGGCAAATGGCAAATAATGTAATGCGAGAGATAGGGATTGTGATGGGTACTTGGTATTGTTGACTTGCTTGCGTGAGCCTCCCCGGCAAGTCCCTCGTACCTACACAAAACGATAGCTCCTCGCAACCAACGCGATTAGGGGTTGTCAATCCCTTCATGGTCACTTACGAGAGTGAGATCTGATAGAGATGATAAATAATATTTTTGGTATTTTTGATAGATAGATGCAAAGTGAAAAGTAAAAGGCAAAGCAAAAACAAAGCAAGTAAATAAAGTAATGGAGATTGATATGATGAGAATAGACCCGGGGGCCATAGGTTTCACTAGTGGCTTCTCTTAAGAGCATATATATTCTACGGTGGATGAACAAATTACTGTTGAGCAATTGACAGAATTGAGCATAGTTATGAGTATATCTAGGTATGATCATGTATATAGGCATCACGTCCGAGACAAGTAGATCGAAACGATTCTCCATCTACTACTATTACTCCACTCATCGACCGGTATCCAGCATGCATCTAGAGTATTAAGTTAAAAACAGAGTAACGCCTTAAGCAAGATGACATGATGTAGAGGGATAAATTCATGCAATATGATAAAAAAACCATCTTGTTATCCTCGATGGCAACAATACAATACGTGCCTTGCTGCCCCTTCTGTCACTGGGAAAGGACACTGCAAGATTGAAGCCAAAGCTAAGCACTTCTCCCTTTGCAAGAACTACCAATCTAGTTGGCCAAACCAAATGGATAATTCGAAGAGACTTGCAAAGATAACTCAATCATACATAAAAGAATTCAGAGAAGATTCAAATATTGTTCATAGATAAACTGGATCATAAACCCACAATTCATCCGTCTCAACAAACACACCACAAAAAGAAGATTACATCGAATAGATCTCCACGAGAGAGGGGGAGAACATTGTATTGAGATCCAAAAAGAGAGAAGAAGCCATCTAGCTACTAGCTATGGACCCGAAGGTCTGAAGTAAACTACTCACACTTCATCGGAGGGGCTATGGTGTTGATGTAGAAGCCCTCCGTGGTGGATGCCCCCTCCGGCGGAGCTCCGGAACAGGCCCCAAGATGGGATCTCGTGGATACAGAAGGTTGCGGCGGTGGAATTAGGTTTTTTGCTCCTTTTCTGATCGTTTGGGGATACGTAGGTATATATAGGAGGAAGGAGTACGTCGGTGGAGCAACAGGGGGGCCACGAGGTAGGTGGCGCGCCCTAGGGGGGGGCGCCCCCACCCTCGTGACCGCCTCTATTACATCTTGGAGTAGGGTCCAAGTCTCCTGGATCACGTTCGGTGAGAAAATCACGTTCTCGAAGGATTCATTCCGTTTGGACTCCGTTTGATATTTCGTTTCTTCGAAACACTGAAATAGGCAAAAAACAACAATTATGGGCTGGGCCTCCGGTTAATAGGTTAGTCCCAAAAATAATATAAAAGTGGAAAATAAAGTTCAATATAGTCCAAAACAGTAGATAAAGTAGCATGGAGCAATAAAAAATTATAGATATGTTGGAGACGTATCAAACTCTATGATAGATTGAACGGAAAGAATAGCTTAATGTTATTTTACTACGGACTCTTGAATAGATCGAGAAGAAAGGATAACTTTGAGGTGGTTTCGTACCCTACTATAATCTCTTCGTTTGTTCTCCACTATTACTGGCTTTGGAGTGACTCTTTGTTGCATGTTGAGGGATAGTTATATGATCCAGTTATGTTATTATTGTTGAGAGAACTTGCACTAGTGAAAGTATGAACCTTAGGCCTTGTTTCCTACCATTGCAATACCGTTTACGCTCACTTTTACCACTTGTTACCTTGCTGTTTTTACATTTTCAGATTACAAATACTTATATCTATTATCCATATTGCACTTGTATCACCACCTCTTCGCCGAACTAGTGCACCTATACAATTTACCATTGTATTGGGTGTGTTGGGGACACAAGAGGCTCTTTGTTATTTGGTTGCAGGGTTGCTTGAGAGAGACCATCTTCATCCTACGCCTCCCACGGATTGATAAACATTAGGTCATCCACTTGAGGGAAATTTGCTACTGTCCTACAAACCTCTGCACTTGGAGGCCCAACAACGTCTACAAGAAGAAGGTTGTGTAGTAGACATCAAGCACTTGGAGGCGCATGGGGGTCGATGGCGGCGGCGGGCGAGGCAAATCGATGAAGCATAGATCGAAAACCAAAAAGTAAAGCGTCGATCAAAACGACCAACGAGTGAGGAAAAAACCCGGAGCAAGGGCTCAGGAAAAAGACTCTATGGGGAAGCCGGTCAACACGACCGGTGGACGAACCCTAGGTACAGGTGGCGTGGCTCCTGGCGGCGGTCATGGAGGCCGACCGCCCAGGGGGGCGGCGCGCGGGGGCAGCTAGGGTTTAGGATCGATTAGGCTAATACCATGTTAGAAGGGATAGAGAGATTCAGTGGAATACGATGGAGGGTGAGTATATATTGAGTACACGACTTGGAGGGCGAGAAGCCTCTCCTGGAGATAAAGTAGAAGATGGATTACAAATTCTAGACTACGAAATACATGTATCCCAAATATATCTCTAACACTCCGGATCCACTGCATCCGGAGGTAGCCCCGCGACTTTCCGGGCTTCGCGCCTAGCCCGAATCTGCTCAAGGAGCTTGAGCCGACACTCTGGCGTCAGAAAGGGCTCGCTCCTCACCCGGCGGCGTGGGGGCATGGCTACTAGGCGGACGGTGTTGGGGAACATAGTAATTTCAAAAAAAAATCCTACGCACACGCAAGATCATGGTGATGCATAGCAACGAGAGGGGAGAGTGTGTCCACGTACCCTCGTAGACCAAAAGCGGAAGCGTTAGCACAACGCGGTTGATATAGTCGTATGTCTTCACGATCGGACCGATCAAGTACCGAACGCACGGCACCTCCGAGTTCAGCACACGTTCAGCTCGATGATGTCCCTCGAACTCCGATCCAGCCAAGATTTGAGGGAGAGTTCCGTCAGCACGACGGCATGGTGACGATGATGATGTTCTACCAATGCAGGGCTTCGCCTAAGCACTGCTATGATATTATCGAGGTGGATTATGGTGGAGGGGGCACCGCACATGGCTAAGAGATCCAAGGGATCAATTGTTGTGTCTATATGTGCCCCCCTACCCCTGTATATAAAGGATCAAGGGGGAGGGGCGGCCAGCCAGGAGGAGGCGCGCCAGGGAGGAGTCCTACTCCCACTGGGAGTAGGACTCCCTTCTTTCCTAGTTGGAGTAGGAGGGGGAAGGAAGGGAGAGAGGAGAGGAAGGAAGGGGGGGGGGGGGTGTGCCGCCCCCCTCCTTGTCCTATTCGGACTAGAGGGCGAGGGGGCGCGTGGCCTGCCCTAGCCGCCCCTCCTCTTCTCCACTTAGGGCCCATGAGGCCCATTAACCCCTCGGGGGAGTTCCGGTAACCCCCCGGTACTCCGGTATATGCCCGAAACCACCCGAAACTATTCCGGTGTCCGAACATAGTCATCCAATATATCGATCTTTATGTCTCGACCAGTTCGAGATTCATCGTCATGTCCGTGATCACATCCGGGACTCCGAACTACCTTCGGTATGTCAAAACATTTAAACTCATAATATAACCGCCATCTAACTTTAAGCGTGCCGACCCTATGGGTTCGAGAACTATGTAGACATGACCGAGACACGTCTCCGGTCAATAACCAATAGCAGAACCTAGATGCTCATATCGGCTCCTACATATTCTACGAAGATCTTTATCGGTCAAACCGCATAACAACATACGTTGTTCCCTTTGTCATCGGTATGTTACTTGCCCGAGATTCGATCGTCGGTATCTCAATACCTAGTTCAATCTCGTTACCGGCAAGTCTCTTTACTCGTTATGTAATGCATCATCCCGCAACTAACTCATTAACTACATTGCTTGCAAGGCTTATAGTGATGTACTTTACCGAGAGGGCCCAGAGATACCTCTCCGACAATCGGAGTGACAAATCCTAATCTCGAAATACGCCAACTCAACATGTACCTTCGGAGATACCTGTAGAGCTCCTTTATAATCACCCAGTTACGTTGTGATGTTTGGTAGCACACAAAGTGTTCCTCCGGTAAACGGGAGTTGTATAATCCCATAGTTGTAGGAAACATGTATAAGTCATGAAGAAAGCAAAAGCAAAATACTAAGCTAACGGAATGGGTCAAGTCAATCACGTCATTCTCCTAATGATGTGATCCTGTTAATCAAATGAAAACTCATGTCTATGGTTAGGAAACACAACCATCTTTGATTAACGAGCTAGTCAAGTAGAGGCATACTAGTGACCTTATGTTTGTCTATGTATTAACACATGTATTATGTTTCCGGTTAATACAATTCTAGCATGAATAATAAACATTTATCATGATATAAGTAAATAAATAATAACTTTATTATTGCCTCTAGGGCATATTTTCTTCAGCTTCCCACTTGCACTAGAGTCAATAATCTAGATTACACTGTAATGATTCTAACACCCATGGAGCCTTGGTGCTGATCATGTTTTGCTCGTGGAAGAGGCTTAGTCAACAGGTCTGCAACATTCAGATCCGTATGTATCTTGCAAATCTCTATGGCTCCCACCTGGACTTGGTCCCGGATGGAATTAAAGCGTTTCTTGATGTTCTTGGTTCTCTTGTGAAATCTGGATTCCTTTGCCAATGCAATTGCACCAGTATTGTCACAAAAGATTTTCATTGGACCCGATGCACTAGGTATGACACCTAGATCGGATATGAACTCCTTCATCCAGACTCCTTCATTTGCTGCTTTTGACGCAGCTATGTACTCCGCTTCACATGTAGATCCTGCCACGACGCTTTGTTTAGAACTGCACCAACTGACAGCTCCACCGTTCAATATAAACACGTATCCGGTTTGCGATTTAGAATCGTCCGGATCAGTGTCAAAGCTTGCATCGACGTAACCATTTACGACTAGCTCTTTGTCACCTCCATAAACAAGAAACATATCCTTAGTCCTTTTCAGGTATTTCAGGATATTCTTGACCGTTGTCCAGTGATGCACTCCTGGATTACTTTGGTACCTCCTTGCTAAACGTATTGCTAAGCAAACATCTGGTCTGGTACACAGCATTGCATACATGGTAGAGCCTATGGCTGAAGCATAGGGAACATCTTTCATTTTCTCTCTATCTTCTGTTGTGGTCGGGCATTGAGTCTGACTCAACTTCACACCTTGTAATACAGGCAAGAACCCTTTCTTTGCTTGATCCATTTTTAACTTTTTCAAAACTTTATCAAGGTATGTGCTTTGTGAAAGTCCAATTAAGCGTCTTGATCTATCTCTATAGATCTTGATGCCCAATATATAAGCAGTTTCACCGAGGTCTTTCATAGAATTTTTTTATTCAAGTATCCTTTTATGCTATCCAGAAATTCTATATCATTTCCAATCAACAATATGTCGTCTACCTATAATATCATAAATGCTACAGAGCTCCCACTCACTTTCTTGTAAATACATGCTTCTCCAAAAGTCTGTATAAAACCATATGCTTTGATCACACTATCAAAGCGTTTATTCCAACTTCGAGAGGCTTGCATCAGTCCATAAATGGATCGTTGGAGCTTGCACACTTTGTTAGCACCTTTTGGATCGACAAAACCTTCTGGTTGCATCATATACAACTCTTCTTCTAGAAATTCATTCAGGAATGCAGTTTTGACATCCATTTGCCATATTTCCTAATCATAAAATGCCGCAATTGCTAACATGATTCGGACCGACTTAAGCATTGCTACGGGTGAGAAAGTCTCATCGTAGTCAACCCCTTGAACTTGTCGAAAACCTTTTGCAACAAGTCGAGATTTGTAGACAGTAACATTACCATAAGCGTCGGTCTTCTTCTTGAAGATCCATTTATTCTCGATGGCTTGCCGATCATCGGGCAAGTCAACCAAAGTCCATACTTTGTTCTCATACATGGATCCCATCTCAGATTTCAAGGACTCAAGCCATTTTGCAGAATCTGGGCTCATCATCGCTTCCTCATAGTTCGTAGGTTTGCCATGGTCAAGTAACATGACCTCCATAATAGGATTACCGCACCACTCTGGTGCGGATCTTACTCTGGTTGACCTATGAGGTTCTGTAGTAACTTGATTTGAAGTTTCACGATCAATATCATTAGCTTCCTCACTAATTGGTGTAGTTGTCACAGGAACCGGTTTCTGTGATGAACTACTTTCCAATAAGGGAGTAGGTATAGTTACCTCATCAAGTTCTACTTTCCTCCCACTCACTTCTTTTGAGAGAAACTCCTTCTCTGGAAAGGATCCAAATTTAGCAACAGAAGTCTTGCCTTCAGATCTGTGATAGAAGGTGTACCCAATAGTCTCCTTTGGGTATCCTATGAAGACTCATTTCTCCGATTTGAGTTCGAGCCGTCAGTTCATAAGGCGTCATCTCAACGGATTTTGATGGTGCCCTATTTAACGTGAATGCGGCCGTCTCTAAAGCATAACCCCAAAATGATAGCGGTAAATCAGTAAGAGACATCATAGATCGCACCATATCTAGTAAAGTATGATTACGATGTTCGGACACACCATTCCGTTGTGGTGTTCCGGGTGGCGTGAGTTGCGAAACTATTCCGCATTGTTTCAAATGTAAACCAAACTCGTAACTCAAATATTCTCCTCCACGATCAGATCGTAGAAACTTTATTTTCTTGCTACGATGATTTTCCACTTCACTCTGAAATTCTTTGAACTTTTCAAGTGTTTCAGACTTATGTTTCATTAAGTAGGTATACCCATATCTGCTCAAATCATCTATGAAGGTGAGAACATAACGATACCCGCCGCGAGCCTCAATGTTCATTGGACCACATACATCAGTATGTATGATTTCCAACAAATCTGTTGCTCGCTCCATAGTTCCGGAGAACGGCATTTTAGTCATCTTGCCCATGAGGCACGGTTCGCAAGTACCAAGTGATTCATAATCAAGTGATTCTAGAAGTCCATCAGTATGGAGTTTCTTCATGCGCTTTACACCCATATGATCCAAACGGCAGTGCCACAAATAAGTTGCACTATCATTATCAACTCTGCATCTTTTGGCTTCAACATTATGAATATCTGTGTCACTACTATCGAGATTCAATAAAAATAGACCACTCTTCAAGGGTGCATGACCATAAAAGATATTACTCATATAAATAGAACAACCATTATTCTATGATTTAAATGAATAACCGTCTCGCATCAAACAAGATCCAGATATAATGTTCATGCTTAACCCTGGCACCAACTAACAATTATTCAGGTCTAAAACTAATCCCGAAGGTAGATGTAGAGGTAGCGTGCCGACCACGATCACATGGACTTTGGAGCCATTTCCCACGTGCATCATCACCTCGTCCTTAGCCAATCTTCGCTTAATCCGTAGTCCCTGTTTCGAGTTGCAAATATTAGCAACAGAACCAGTATCAAATACCCAGGTGCTACTGCAAGCATTAGTAAGGTGCACATCAATAACATGTATATCACATATACCTTTGTCCACCTTGCCATCCTTCTTATCCGCCAAATACTTGGGGCAGTTCCGCTTCCAGTGACCAGCCTGCTTGCAGTAGAAGCACTCAGTCTCAGGCTTAGGTCTAGACTTGGCTTTCTTCTCTTGAGCAGCAACTTGTTTGCTGTTCTTCTTGAAGTTCCCCTTCTTCTTCCCTTTACCATTTTTCTTGAAACTGGTGGTCTTGTTGACTGTCGGTGTCAAAACCGGCGGATCTCGGGTAGGGGTTCCCGAACTGTGCATCTAGGCGGATGGTAACAGGAGACAAGGGACACGATGTTTTTACCCAGGTTCGGGCCCTCTCGATGGAGGTAAAACCCTACTCCTTCTTGATTAATATTGATGATATGGGTAGTACAAGAGTAGATCTACCACGAGATTAGAGAGGCTAAACCCTAGAAGCTAGCCTATGGTATGATTGTTGTTCGTCCTACGGACTAAAGCCCTCCGGTTTATATAGGCACCGAAGAGGGTTAGGGTTACACAGAGTCGGTTACAATGGTAGGAGATCTACATATCCATATCGCCAAGCTTGCCTTTCACGCCAAGGAAAGTCTGATCCGGACACGGGGCGAAGTCTTCAATCTTGTATCTTCATAGTCCAGGAGTCCGGCCAAAGGCTATAGTCCGGCCATCCGGACACCCCCTAATCCAGGACTCCCTCAGTAGCCCCTGAACCAGGCTTCAATGACGACGAGTCCGGCGGGCATATTATCTTCGGCATTGCAAGGCGGGTTCCTCCTCCGAATACTTCATGGAAGATTTTGAACACAAGGATAGTGTCCGGCTCCGCAAAATAAGTTCCACATACCATCGTAGAGATAATAATATTTACACAAATTCAATCTGCTGACGTATTCCGTGGCGTGACATCACACCACGGCCAAGCCTTTATTCGAATCATTTTTATTGTCCCACCTCAACGCGTTTAGCGAGGCGGTTTCCTTGGCACGTCTTGTCAAAGCAGAGATCGTGTCCCCTTATTCCGGGATTCTCAGCAATATGGGCGTGGGTAACCCAACCGCGCCATTGATTACGGCGCTTGGGAGATAAGCGAGTTTTACCAGGCTGGTGGGGATGCATAGCTTCGTCCGTCCATATAAGGGGATAAGGATCCTGAAGGAAATATGCCCTAGAGGCAATAATAAAGTTATTATTTATTTCCTTATTTCATGATAAATGTTTATTATTCATGCTAGAATTGTATTAACCGGAAACATAATACATGTGTGAATACATAAACAAACATAGTGTCACTAGTATGCCTCTACTTGACTAGCTCGTTTATCAGAGATGGTTATGTTTCCTAGCCATGGACAAAAGAGTTGTCATTTGATTAACGGGATCATATCATTAGGAGAATGATGTGATTGACTTGACCCATTCCGTTAGCTTAGCACTTGATCGTTTAGTATGTTGCTATTGCTTTCTTCATGACTTATACATGTTCCTATGACTATGAGATTATGCAACTCCCGTTTACCGGAGGAACACTTTGTGTGCTACCAAACGTCACAACGTAACTGGGTGATTATAAAGGAGTACTACAGGTGTCTCCAAAGGCAGATGTTGGGTTGGCGTATTTCGAGATTAGGATTTGTCACTCCGATTGTCGGAGAGGTATCTCTGGGCCCTCTCGGTAATACACATCACTTAAGCCTTGCAAGCATTACAACTAATGAGTTAGCTGTGAGATGATGTATTACGGAACGAGTAAAGAGACTTGCCGGTAACGAGATTGAACTAGGTATTGGATACCGACGATCGAATCTCGGGCAAGTAACATACCGATGACAAAGGGAACAACGTATGTTGTTATGCGGTCTGACCGATAAAGATCTTCGTAGAATATGTAGGAGCCAATATGGGCATCCAGGTCCCGCTATTGGTTATTGACCGGAGACGTGTCTCGGTCATGTCTACATTGTTCTCGAACCGTAGGGTCCGCACGCTTAAGGTTTCGATGACGGTTATATTATGAGTTTGTGTATTTTGATGCACCGAAGGAGTTCGGAGTCCCGGATGTGATCACGGACATGACGAGGAGTCTCGAAATGGTCGAGACATAAAGATTGATATATTGGACGGCTATATTCGGACACCGGAAAGGTTCCGGAAGTTTCCGGAGAAAACCGGAGTGCCGGAGGGGTTACCGGAACCCCCCGGGGAAGTAATGGGCCTTATTGGGCCAAGAGGGGAGAGAGAGGGCCGCACCAGGAGGTGGCGCCCCCCCCCCCCCGGGCCAAGAGGGGAGAGAGAGGGCCGCACCAGGAGGTGGCGCCCCCCCCCCATGGGGAGTCCGAATAGGACAAGGAGGGGGGGCGCGGCCCCCCTTTCCCTCTCCCTCTCCCTCTCCTTCCTTCCCCCTTCCTCCTTCCTAGTTGGACTAGGAAAGGGGAGTCCTACTCCCACTAGGAGGAGGACTCCCCCCTCCCTTGGCGCGCCTCCTAGGGCCGGCCGGCCCTCCCCCTTGCTCCTTTATATACGGGGGCAGGGGGGCACCCTAGGACACACAAGTTGATCCTTGAGATCGTTCCTTAGCCGTGTGCGGTGCCCCCCTCCACCATAATCCACCTCGGTCATATCGTAGCGGTGCTTAGGCGAAGCCCTGCGTCGGTAGAACATCAAGATCGTCACCACGCCGTTGTGCTGACGGAACTCTCTCTCCCCGGAGCTTTGCTGGATCGGAGCCCGAGGAGCGTCACCGAGCTGTACGTGTGTCAAGAACTCGGAGGCGCCGGAGTAACGGCGCTGGGATCGGTTGGATCGTGAGGAGAACGTACGACTACTTCCTCTACGTTGTGATCGCTTCCGCTTCGGTCTACGAGGGTACGTAGACAACACTCTCCCCTCTCGTTGCTATGCATCACCATGATCTTGCGTGTGCGTAGGAATTTTTTTGAAATTACTACGTTCCCCAACAGTGGCATCCGAGCCTAGGTTTTTATGGTTTGATGTTTTGCACGAGTAGAACACAAGTGAGTTGTGGACGATATAAGTCATACTGCCTACCAGCATGTCATACTTTGGTCCAGCGGTATTGTTGGATGAAGCGGCCCGGACCGACATTACGCGTAAGCTTACGCGAGACTGGTTCTACCGACGTGCTTTGCACACAGGTGGCTGGCGGGTGTCAGTTTCTCCAACTTTAGTTGAACCGAGTGTGGCTGCGCCCGGTCCTTGAGAAGGTTAAAACGGAGTCTATTTGACGAAGTATCGTTGTGGTTTTGATGCGTAGGTGAGACTGGTTCTTGCTTAAGCCCGTAGCAGCCACGTAAAATTTGCAACAACAAAGTAGAGGACGTCTAACTTGTTTTTGCAGGGCATGTTGTGATGTGATATGGTCAAGACGTGATGCTATATTTTATTGTATGAGATGATCATGTTTTGTAACCGAAGTTATCGGCAACTGGCTGGAGCCATATGGTTGTCGCTTTATTGTATGAAATGCAAACGCCCTGTAATTGCTTTACTTTATCACTAAGCGGTAGCGATAGTCGTAGAAGCAATAGATGGCGTAAACGACAACGATGCTACGATGGAGATCAAGGTGTCGCGCCGGTGACGATGGTGATCACGACGGTGCTTCGGAGATGGAGATCACAAGCACAAGATGATGATGGCCATATCATATCACTTATATTGATTGCATGTGATGTTTATCCTTTATGCATCTTATCTTGCTTTGATTGACGGTAGCATTTTAAGATGATCTCTCACTAAAAACTATCAAGAAGTGTTCTCCCTGAGTATGCACCGTTGCCAAAGTTCGTCGTGCCCAAACACCACGTGATGATCGGGTGTGATAAGCTCTACGTCCATCTACAACGGGTGCAAGCCAGTTTTGCACCCGCAGAATACTCAGGTTATACTTGACGAGCCTAGCATATGCAGATATGGCCTCGGAACACGGAGACCGAAAGGTCGAGCGTGAATCATATAGTAGATATGATCAACATAAGATGTTCACCATTGAAAACTACTCCATCTCACGTGATGATCGGTTATGGTTTAGTTGATTTGGATCACGTGATCACTTAGATGACTAGAGAGATGTCTGTCTAAGTGGGACTTCTTAAGTAATATGATTAATTGAACTTTAATTTATCATGAACTTAGTCCTGGTAGTATTTTGCAAATTATGTTGTAAGATCAATAGCTTGCGTTGTTGCTTTCATATGTTTATTTTGATATGTTCCTAGAGAAAATTGTGTTGAAAAATGTTAGTAGCAATGATGCGGATTGGATCCGTGATCTGAGGTTTATCCTCATTGCTGCACAGAAGAATTATGTCCTTAATGCACCACTAGGTGACAGACCTATTGCAGGAGCAGATGCGGATGTTATGAACGTTTGGCTAGCTCAAAATGATGACTACTTGATAGTTTTGTGCACCATGCTTTACGACTTAGAACCGGGTCTTCAACGACATTTTGAACGTCATGGAGCATATGAGATGTTCCAGGAATTGAAGTTAATATTTCAAGCAAATACCCGAGTTGAGAGATATGAAGTCTTCAACAAGTTCTATAGCTAAAAGATGGAGGAGAATCGCTCAACTAATGAGCATGTGCTCAGATTGTCTGGGTACTACAATCGCTTGAATCAAGTGGGAGTTAATATTCCAGATAAGATAGTGATTGACAAAATTCTCTAGTCACCATCACCAAATTAGTAGAACTTCGTGATGAACTATAGTATGCAAGGGATGATGAAAATGATTCCCGAGTTTTTCATGATGATGAAATCGATGAAGGTAGAAATCAAGAAAGAACATCAAGTGTTGATGGTTAACAAGACCACTAGTTTCAAGAAAAGGGCAAAGGGATAGAAGGGAACTTCAAGAAGAACGGCAAGCAAGTTGTTGCTCAAGTGAAGAAGCCCAAGTCTGGACCTAAGCCTAAGACTAAGTGCTTCTACTGCAAAGGGACTGGTTACTGGAAGCAGAACTACCCCAAGTATTTGGCGGATAAGAAGGATGGCAAAGTAAACAAAGGTATATTTGATATACATGTTATTGATGTGTACTTTACTAGTGTTTATAGCAACTCCTCAGTATTTGGTACTGGTTCAGTTGCTAAGAGTAGTAACTCGAAACGAGAGTTGCAGAATAAACAGAAACTAGTTAAGGGTGAAGTGACGATGTGTGTTGAAAGTAGTTTCAAGATTGATATGATCATCATCGCACACTCCCTATACTTTCGGGATTAGTGTTGAACCTAAATAAATGTTATTTGGTGTTTGCGTTGAGCATGAATATGATTTGATCGTGTTTATTGCAATACGGTTATTCATTTAAAAGCAGCGAATAATTGTTGTTCTGTTTACATGAATAAAACCTTCAATGGTCATACACCCAATGAAAATAGTTTGTTGGATATCGATCGTGATGATGCACATATTCATAATATTGATGCCAAAAGATGCAAAGTTAATAATGATAATGCAACTTATTTGTGGCACTGCCGTTTGGGTCATATCGGTGTAAAGCGCATGAAGAAACTCCATAAAGATGGATTTTGGAATCACTTGATTATGAATCACTTGATGCTTGCGAACCATGCCTCATGGGCAAGATGACTAAGACTCCGTTCTCTGGAACAGTGGAGCGAGCAACTGACTTATTGGAAATAATACATACTGATGTATGCGATCCAATGAGTGTTAAGGCTCGCGGCGGGTATCGTTATTTTCTGACCTTCACAGATGATTTGAGCAGATATGGGTATATCTACTTGATGAAACATAAGTCTGAAATAGTTGAAAGGTTCAAAGAATTTCAGAGTGAAGTGGAAAAATCATCGTGACAAGAAAATAAGGTTTCTACGATCTGATCGCGGAGACAAATATTTGAGTTACGAGTTTGGTCTTCAATTAAAACAATGTGGAATAGTTTCACAAATTCATGCCACCTGGAACACCACATCATAATGGTGTGTCCGAACGTCATAACCGTACTTTATTGGATATAGTACAATCTATGATGTTTCTTACCGATTTACCAATATCATTTTGGGATCATGCATTAGAGACAGCTGCATTCACGTTAAATAGGGCACCATCTAAATCCGTTGAGACGACACTATATGAACTGTGGTTTAGCAAGAAACCAAAGTTGTCGTTTCTTAAAGTTTGGGGCTGCGATGCTTATGTGAAAAAGTTTCATCCTGATAAGCTCAAACCCAAATCGGAGAAGTGCGTCTTCATAGAATACCCAAAGGAAATTGTTGGGTACACCTTCTATCAAAGATCCGAAGGCAAATTATTCGTTGCTAAGATGGATCCTTTCTAGAGAAGAAGTTTCTCTCGAAAGAAGTGAGTGGGAGGAAAGTAGAACTTGATGAGGTAACTGTACCTTCTCCCTAATTGGAAAATAGTTCATCACTGAAATCAGTTCCAGTGATTCCTACACCAATTAGTGAGGAAGCTAATGATGATGATCATGAAACTTCAGATCAAGTTACTACAGAATCTCGTAGGTCTTCCAGAGTACGGTCCGCACCAGAGTGGTACGTTAATCCTGTTCTGAAAGTCATGTAACTAGACCATGATGAACCTACGAACTATGAGGAAGCGATGATGAGCCCAGATTCCGCGAAATGGCTTGAGGCCATGAAATCTGAGATGAGATCCATGTATGAGAACAAAGTGTGGACTTTGGTGGAGTTGCCCGATGATCGGCAAGCCATAGAAAATAAATGGATCTTCAAAAAGAAGACTGACGCTGATGGTAATGTTACTGTCTACAAAGCTCGACTTGCCGCAAAGGATTTTCGACAAGTTCAAGGAATTGACTACGATGAGACCTTCTCACCCGTAGCGATGCTTAAGTCTGTCCGAATCATGTTAGCAATTGCCGCATTTTATGATTATGAATTTGGCAAATGGATGTAAAGACTGCATTCCTGAATGGGTTTCTGGAAGAAGAGTTGTATATGATGCAACCAGAAGGTTTTATTGATCCAAAGGGAGCTAACAAAGTGTGCAAGCTCCAGCGATCCATTTATGGACTGGTGCAAGCATCTCGGAGTTGGAATAAACGCTTTGATAGTGTGATCAAAGCATTTGGGTTTATACAGACTTTTGGAGAAGCCTATATTTACAAGAAAGTGAGTGGGAGCTCTGTAGCATTTCTGATATTATATGTAGATGACATATTACTAATCAGAAATGATATAGAATTTCTGGATAGCATAAAGGGATACTTGAATAAGAGTTTTTCGATGAAGGACCTCGGTGAAGCTGCTTACATATTGGGCATCAAAATCTATAGAGATAGATCAAGACGCTTAATTGGACTTTCACAAAGCACATACCTTGACAAAATTTTGAAGAAGTTCAAAATGGATCAAGCAAAGAAAGGGTTCTTGCCTATGTTACAAGGTGTGAAGTTGAGTAAGACTCAATGCCCGACCACCGCAGAAGATAGAGAGAAAATGAAAGATGTTCCCTATGCTTCAGCCATAGGCTCTATCATGTATGCAATGCTGTGTACCAGACCTGATGTGTGCCTTGCTATAAGCTTAGAAGGGAGGTACCAAAGTAATCCAGGAGTGGATCACTGGACAGCGGTCAAGAACATCCTGAAATACCTGAAAAGGACTAAGGATATGTTTCTCGATTATGGAGGTGATAAAAGAGTTTGTTGTAAAAGTTACATCAGTGCAAAGTTTTACACTGATCCAGATGACTCTAAGTCTCAACCTGGATACATAATGAAAGTGGGAGCAATTAGCTAGAGTAGCTCCGTGCAGAGCATTGTGGACATAAAATATTTGCAAAATACATACGGCTCTGAATGTGACAGACCCGTTGACTAAGCTTCTCTCACGAGCAAAACATGATCACACCTTAGTACTCTTTGGGTGTTAATCACATAGCGATGTGAACTAGATTATTGACTCTAGTAAACCCTTTGGATGTTGGTCACATGATGATGTGAACTATGGGTGTTAATCATATACAGATATGAATATTGGTGTTAAATCACATGGCGATGTGAACTAGATTATTGACTCTAGTGCAAGTGGGAGACTGAAGGAAATATGCCCTAGAGGCAATAATAAAGTTATTATTTATTTCGTTATTTCATGATAAATGTTTATTATTCATGCTAGAATTGTATTAACCGGAAACATAATACATGTGTGAATACATAGACAAACATAGTGTCACTAGTATGCCTCTACTTGACTAGCTCATTTATCAGAGATGGTTATGTTTCCTAGCCATGGACAAAAGAGTTGTCATTTGATTAACGGGATCACATCATTAGGAGAATGATGTGATTGACTTGACCCATTCCGTTAGCTTAGCACTTGATCGTTTAGTATGTTGCTATTGCTTTCTTCATGACTTATACATGTTCCTATGACTATGAGATTATGCAACTCCCGTTTACCGGAGGAACACTTTGTGTGCTACCAAACATCACAACGTAACTGGGTGATTATAAAGGAGTACTACAGGTGTCTCCAAAGGCAGATGTTGGGTTGGCGTATTTCGAGATTAGGATTTGTCACTCCGATTGTCGGAAAGGTATCTCTGGGCCCTCTCGGTAATACACATCACTTAAGCCTTGCAAGCATTACAACTAATGAGTTAGCTGTGAGATGATGTATTACGGAACGAGTAAAGAGACTTGCCAGTAACGAGATTGAACTAGGTATTGGATACCGACGATCGAATCTCGGGCAAGTAACATACCGATGACAAAGGGAACAATGTATGTTGTTATGCGGTCTGACCGATAAAGATCTTCATAGATTATGTAGGAGCCAATATGGGCATCCAGGTCCCGCTATTGGTTATTGACCAGAGACGTGTCTCGGTCATGTCTACATTGTTCTCGAACCGTAGGGTCCGCACGCTTAAGGTTTCGATGACGGTTATATTATGAGTTTGTGTATTTTGATGTACCGAAGGATTTCGGAGTCCCGGATGTGATCATGGACATGACGAGGAGTCTCGAAATGGTCGAGACATAAAGATTGATATATTGGACGGCTATATTCGGACACCGGAAAGGTTCCGGAAGTTTCCGGAGAAAACCGGAGTGCCGGAGGGGTTACCGGAACCCCCCGGGGAAGTAATGGGCCTTATTGGGCCAAGAGGGGAGAGAGAGGGCCGCACCAGGAGGTGGCGCGCGCCCCCCGCCCATGGGGAGTCCGAATAGGACAAGGAGGGGGGGCGCGGCCCCCCTTTCCCTCTCCCTCTCCCTCTCCTTCCTTCCCCCTTCCTCCTTCCTAGTTGGACTAGGAAAGGGGAGTCCTACTCCCACTAGGAGGAGGACTCCCCCCTCCCTTGGCGCGCCTCCTAGGGCCGGCCGGCCCTCCCCCTTGCTCCTTTATATATGGGGGCAGGGGGCACCCTAGGACACACAAGTTGATCCTTGAGATCGTTCCTTAGCCGTGTGCGGTGACCCCCTCCACCATAATCCACCTCGGTCATATCGTAGCGGTTCTTAGGCGAAGCCCTGCGTCGGTAGAACATCAAGATCGTCACCACGCCGTCGTGCTGACGGAACTCTCTCTCCCCGGAGCTTTGCTGGATCGGAGCCCGAGGAGCGTCACCGAGCTGTACGTGTGTCAAGAACTCGGAGGCGCCGGAGTAACGGCGCTGGGATCGGTTGGATCGCGAGGAGAACGTACGACTACTTCCTCTACGTTGTGATCGCTTCCGCTTCGGTCTACGAGGGTACGTAGACAACACTCTCCCCTCTCGTTTCTATGCATCACCATGATCTTGCGTGTGCGTAGGAAATTTTTTGAAATTACTACGTTCCCCAACAGATCCATCTTTTTACCTACGCCTTCTTCCTCCTTTTGCTCATCCATTTCCGCACACTCGAGCTCCAGCGCCCAAGTCCGCACATCTCACCTCAACCTTCCCCAGCCATGTCCGGAGCGGGAGGCAAGTGGATGGCCTCCTCCGTCATGGAGGGGCACATCAAAGGGCTGCGGAAGGCCGAATACTTGTCCAGCGACATCGCGCATTGGCTCCCCGACAAGGGGAAGCTTATCCCCACCCCCAGGCTCCATGAGAGGGTGGTGTTCCTCACCCACTTCCTCCGCGGACTAGGTTTTCCACTTCACCCATTTGTCTGGGGGCTCATGTTCTACTACGGCTTGGATTTCCACGATCTGGCCCCGAATTTCATCCTCAACATCTCGGTGTTCATCGTCATGTGCGAGGCCTTCCTCTACATCTAGCCCCACTTCGGCTTATGGCTGAAGACCTTCAATGTCAAGCCGAAGGTAGTAGGCGGCCGCCAAGCGGAGTGCGGAGGTGCCATGGTGGGCAAGATGGCCAACGTCCTATGGCTCGAGGGCTCCTTCATGGAGACCATAAAGGGGTGGCAATCGGGGTGGTTCTACATCACCGAGCCGCATGACCCTAAATGGGCAGCGGCCCCCGAATTCCGATCTGTCTTCCCTACACGACTCACCTCTCGAAAAGAGACGGGCCTGACATGGGGTAATTCGGAAGAGCTGACCGGACTCCAAACCTGCGTCCAGAACCTGGTGAACAAGAAGCTCAAGCTTGTCAACATAGTCCAGGTCATGCTCATCCGCCGGATCCTCTCGTGCCAACAACGGGCCTTCAACTTGTGGGAGTTCGATCCGGCACAGCACCAAACCTTGAGCAGGCTCTTCGACACTACGTACGAAGATGCCTGGAAGGTGCTGTTCAAGGGCGCCGAGGCTCCCGCATCCGCTACCGAAGATCGCGGATTCAGCTCGCAGCGTCAAGCCAGTGAGGTAAGCTCTTTTACCCTTTACAGGACACTTGTTTTTCATAGTTTGACTCTATGTGGGATCTAAACTCCCTTACCTTTGACAGGCCTGGCAAAAGACGCCCGGGCAGGTTAACTATCCGGCTCCCTTGCCAGAAGACCCAGCGGACGCCCGATTAACGGGGCTGCTGGTTCCGGCACCTCATGTGGTGCCGGAGAAGAAGGCCAAGAAGAAGTCCACAGGAACTCGAAGGAGTTCCCGGCGCCAGGTGTTGTCGGACTCATCGTCCGATGACTCCGAGGCAGACTCCTCCCGCAAAGACAAGGAGGAGGAAAAAGAGGCCTCTCCCCCAGCGGGGGGAGAGAAGAAAAGGAAGGCCGCCCCAACTGGGGAGGCCGGAGGGTCCAAGAAGGGAAGGACCCTTCCTCCAGACTACTCCACCAACGCCGACGACGCTGAAGAGGAGTGGCCACCGAGGGCTAAGCCCCAGGCGAAATCGTAAGTGTCCGGATACCAGAATAACTCATGGTGTTTCATTTGTCGCACAGAATCTCCTAACGCCGAATATAACCCTGCAGCCCGCCCAAGGACGGGCTCGACGCTTCAACGAGCGGCTCCCTGGATTCGTCGGATGTGAATAGCACCTCACTTCCGGCTGCCTCCTCTCCTCGCGCTGCGGATGATGCCGAGGCAGGGTCCCAAAAGGGGCCCAGCTAGGAGGAGGTGGTCCAGGAGGCGCCGCAAGGCAACCTCCCAGACTCCAGGCGCAAGGGGGATAAAACCCCAAAGGGCTCTAAGTCTGGCCCTGGGCCAGACTCCGCACCGGAACCTTCAGTGGTTCCGGAGTCCGGCAGGCGGCCCCTTCGTAAGGAGGGCGAGACTGCGACACCGGTGACCTTCGTCCAACCGGAGGCACCGGATAATTTGCTGGAGGCGCTTAACGGCGCCTCCATCGACGAGGAGCACCGCACTGTTATGAGTGTGGTGATCCAGAAAGTTCAGTCCGCCAAGAGCGGGCTGACTGAAGCCTGTGCCAGCCTTATAACAGGCTTTGAGGTATGTATTTAAGATATGTAAAAATATTACCGCATAGACAGTAGCCCCTGATGCTCAGTTTGGTGTTCGGAAAGAAAAGTCGAACTGAGGATCTAAAAAGATCTACGCAGGAGTCTAACATAAGTATGTCAATATGGGGAATGCAGGCTGCGCTGCTGACCTCTGCCGCACTGACTGTGGAGGTTAATGCATTGAAGCAGAGCCTCGAGCGGTCCGAGAATGAGCTCGGCCTTGCCAAAAGCAGCTCGAGGACAAGGAAGGTAAGTAATACCTTATGGAAGTATATAAAAGATGTGGTTGCAAAAAATAACAGGAATAACGTGAGTATTGGAGGGGCCACGAACGAGGTGGTGACCCTAAAGGAAATGGTGTCCAAGGCCGAAAGCAATGCGGCCGCGGAGCGCACCGAGCGAGAGAAGCAGGAGGCGCGGGTGGCGGAGGTGCGGCAAGAGATCCAGGCTCTCATGGAAAAACACGAGAGTTTGGAGCGTGACTCAAAGACTCAAGAGTCCGAGCTCGCCTCGGCCCTTGGGAGCGCCAAAGCCGCAAAGGCCGAAGCCCAAAAAGCGCTCCAGGAAATTGAAGCGATGAAGAAGATAGCGACGGGTAAGGCATTTTTTATGCAAAGCAGGCACGTGAAAGTGAATTACTTGTTACTTACACGAATCCGGAGCTCTCCAGGAGCATTCGCAGATCTGCCCTGCAGTGTGTCCGATGTTGTCGCGTTCTACCGAGCCGAGGAGGGGAGCTCGACGGAGAAGGTGTTCTGGTCTCAGTATGCTGAGGCCGGACACCCGGTGCCCTTGAGCGACCAGCTGAAGCAGCTGGTCGATCTCCATAAGGTGGCCGAACAGGCCATGAAGGGCCTCATAGTTCGGCTGTGGCCTAAGGAAGCCATACCTGGGAGCTATTTCGGGCTGGTGAGGCGGCTGATGGACGCTTGTCCATGGATTGAAGTCGTCAAGCGCTCCGTCTGCATCGAAGGTGCCCGTAGGGCCCTTGCCCGTGCTAAAGTGCACTGGGGCAAGATGGACGCTGAGAAGCTTGTGACGGACAGACCACCGCCGGGCAGGGAGTATCGCAAGCCCGAGATGTATTATGAGGGCGTCCTGAAGGGTGCCCGCCTTATAGCGGGTGAATGCTCCAAAGATGTAATTTTTGAGTAAACTCGCATTTGTTATCCTGTACGCTGAAAACTTGTTCATATGCGCTAAGCAACGCTTGTGAATTTAACATATTACCTTCTGTGCGGCCGTTTATTAAATTTGAGAGATGGCGAGTCGTCGGGTTCTGCCCCCATGCCGCGAGTGCTGGGGTGTTTTCGATAAACTTGAGCGCTCTTTTTCCCATTCTTGGGTCCTTCGAGGGAGGCGCTCAACGCAATGAACGAGGCAACCGGACTATAATGCTTGAACACTCTCACTTAGCCATAGAATTCTATAATTTTAAATTTCGGCGAAGCCCCTAGTATTCGGAAGACCGAGTTCGGGGCGCTATCCACGCCTTGGCCGGACAAAGCCGACTCCTCGCTCTAAGCGGCATAAGTTTTTAGGGACTCGAAAACCTCTCGAACAGCGGCCGGCTCTCGCCCTATCATGACGGTCAGTTTTAGCTTTCTCCACTGAGGTGCTTAACCCAGCTCAACCGGGGCACAATCACAGTGGTTCTCCCAGCGCTACCTTAGCCGATATAACGAAACATAAGGTACCAAAACATGGGAGCCGGGCAAACCCAACTATTGACCCAAGACATGATTCGGAGCCGATGCATATAATGCTATAAGTTCGGGGTGCCGCACTTGTGAAAGTGTTCGGACTTATCACACCATATTTTGGGGTACTTAAGCCCCTAGTGTATTTGGCCGTACCAAAGTGTACGGGTGCAACATGTCATAAATGAACATATATGGATAGAAAAAGGAATGCAATAATAGGCAAAAGCAATGCATTATTTATTCAAAAAGGATGCGATAAAAGCAGAATGATACCAATAGTGCGATAAGCAAGGGACGGGACTATTTGACATGTCCCCCTCCAGGAGCGAGCTGCGGGATGATATGTGAAACAAGTATACTGCTCGTTATAGAGACCACCTGGACACTCGACGTAGCTTTCTACTTCGCTGGCTGTTGCATCGTGTGTTCGGCGATTCTACTGCCATACAGGGCTTCTTGAGAACGGAGTCCTGAAAAGAAGAAGAAAAAAAAGAATGACACAATATGCAGCCCCTGGTGCGGTTGAGCCGCATTCTGGGCCTGCCGTGGTCGCGCCCCTCCCCCTATGCCCATGGTATTTCCAGAGCATAATTATGTACGCGTAGTACTGGTTTCGCAATTTCGCGAGGGCTCGGGTTGGGGCTGCATTTCTATGCGTGCTCGGAACGTGCCAGGCGGTCTTGTTGAAGGTTACTCCGGGCGCGCTTGACGGTGTCCGGACGTTGAATAGCCGGACTCGCGAATTGCCTTGAGAGGCTGCTTTTTACTTCCGCCGAGAGGGCCGCCGTATGCTCCTCCGTTCGGAGAGAGCGTTTAGTGTTTCCGTTGACCGTAATGACTCCTCGAGCGCTTGGCATCTTGAGCTTGAGGTATGCGTAGTGCGGCACCGCATTGAACTTTGCAAATGCGGTTCGTCCGAGCAGTGCGTAATAGCCGCTGCGGAACGGGACTATGTTGAGGATTAATTCCTCGCTTCGGAAGTTATCCGGGGATCCGAAGACCACTTCAAGTGTAACTGAGCCTGTATAGTTGGCCTCTACACCTGGTATGACGCCTTTAAAGGTCGTTTTTGTGGGTTTAATCCTTGAGGGGTCTATGCCCATTTTGCACACTGTATCCTGATAAAGCAGGTTCAAGCTTCCGCCGCCGTCCATCAGGACTCTGGTGAGGTGAAATCCGTCAATGATTGGGTCTAGAACCAATGCGGCGAATCCGCCATGGCGGATGCTAGTGGGGTGGTCCCTTCGATCAAAAGTGATCGGGCAGGACGACCACTGATTGAACTTTGGGGCGACTGGCTCCATCGCATATACGTCCCTTAGTGCACGCTTCCGCTCCCTTTTGGGTATGTGGCTTGCGTATATCATGTTCACCGTCCGCACTTGTAGGGGGAAGCCCTTCTGTCCTCTATTGTTCGGCGGCCGGGGCTTCTCCTCGTCGTCGCTATGCAGCCCCTTGTCGTTGTTTTCAGCATTTAACTTGCCTGCCTGCTTGAACACCCAACAATCCCTGTTGGTGTGATTGGCTGGTTTGTCGGGGGTGCCGTGTATCTGGCACGAGCGATCGAGTATTCGGTCCAAATTGGACGGGCCCGGAGTATTTCTTTTGAATGGCTTTTTCCACTGACCGGGTTTAGAGTCTCTGAATCCGGCATTGACTGCTGTATCTTCAGCATTATCGCCATTAATGCGGCGCTTGTGCTTGTTGCAACGCGACCTGCCGTTAGTGTCCTTGGTATCCGAATTACCAAGGCTCTTGGTCATGTTGTTACTACGAGCTAGCCAGCTGTCCTCTCCCGCGCAAAAGCGGGTCATGAGTGTTGTGAGGGCTGCCATGGATTTTGGCTTTTCCTGTCCTAGGTGCCGGGCAAGCCACTCGTCACGGATGTTATGTTTGAAGGCTGCAAGGGCCTCTGCATCAGGACAGTCGACGATTTGATTTTTCTTGGTTAGGAACCGTGTCCAGAATTGTCTGGCCGATTCCTCTGGCTGCTGAATTATGTGGCTTAGGTCATCGGCGTCTGGTGGTCGCACATAAGTGCCCTGGAAATTGTCGACGAATGCGGCTTCCAAGTCTTCCCAACAACCAATTGACTCTGATGGCAAGCTGTTAAGCCAATGCTGAGCTGGTCCTTTAAGCTTGAGTGGGAGGTATTTGATGGCGTGTAGGTCATCACCCGGGGCCATGTGGATATGAAGGAGATAGTCCTCGATCCAGACCGCAGGATTTGTTGTGCAATCGTATGATTCGATGTTTACGGGTTTGAAACCCTCAGGGATTTGATGATCCATCACTTCATTTGTGAAGCATAGTGGGTGTGCGGCGCCTCTGTATTGGGCTATATCACGACGCAACTCAAATGAGCTTTGTCTACTGTGTTCGGCCCGGCCGGATTTGCCATATCCGGCGTGACGGTTATCGTCGCGTGTAGTGGGGCGCCAACGTGATCCGTAGATCGATCTTGTTTGCCTTGCCCTGTCCTCCAATATATATCGCAGGTCTGGCGCACTTCCCCGTGCCTTGGTATTTTTTGAGCGGCGCCGGGGTGCAGCTTGAGTGCAGGGCTGAGAGGCCTCTCTGTCGCGGCCACGAGGTGGCCGGTCGGCCGTATCATGCGCTGGTGATGTAGGTTTAGGTGCTTCCTCCTCTAATCGGGGTAGCAGCCTGCGTTTTGGGTAGCTCTGGGAGGGGCGTTCGAGTTCATACTCTTCGGCCGCCAGGACTTCAGTCCATCTGTCGGCTAGCAAATCTTGGTCAGCTCTAAGTTGTTGCTGTTTTTTCTTGAGGCTGCTTGCCGTGGCCATAAGCCTGCATTTGAAACGCTCCTGTTCAACGGGATCCTCAGGCACGACAAATTCATCGTCGTCGAGGCTTGCCTCGTCTTTGGAGGGAGGCATGTAATTATCGTCCTCTACCTCTCTGTCTGTCGCTCTCTCATGAGGGTTGGCTTCTCCATCCTCCTGCGCTGAATCCTGCTGGAGGGGGTTGTCTTCGGCACTGTCCGGGGTGTTATTGTCTCCCGTGCCAGAATCGCCGTTTTTGCTGTGGCGGGATTTAGAGCGGCCCCGCTGACACCGGCGCTTAAGCTGTTTCTTGGAGGGGTCATCCTCCGTTGTTCCATCGCCACTCCCATCTTTTGGGATGTCCACCATGTATATGTCGTATGACGAGGTGGCCTTCCAGTGCCCTGTAGGCGCTGGTTCTTGGTCGTCTCCTGCATCGTCGTCCATACCGTCGATGTCTTCGGAGTCGAAGTCGAGCATGTCGGTTAAATCATTGACAGTGGCTACGAAGTGGGTGGTGGGTGGGCTTTCAATTTCTTTGTCGTCCGCATCCCAACCTTCCTGAACATAGTCCGGCCAGGGCTCTCCTGATAAAGAGAGACTTTAGAGAATTCAAGATGTCGCCAAAGGGCGAGTGCTGAAAGATGTTCGCGGCAGTGAACTTCATGATCGGCCCAATCGGATTCGATTGGCAGGGGCGCGGAAGGTTCGGAGTCCGGAGAGGAGTCCGGCACCTTGGAGTCACGAGCTTCGCAAAGGACAGGGTTGGTGTTCCGGTCAATCGCCATAGATATAGCAGCCCCCGAGGCGGTGTCCAGCCACCCGTCCTCGATCAGCGCAGTCGGCTCCGAGCTAAGGGTCGGAGCGGACACTGGTGCGGCCTCCAGGGCACTTTCCGGCGGTAGAGCTAGATCATGCCCGTCGTGACAGCGCGGCGTGCTTGGCTGTGGCTCAAACCCGTCGAAGATCATGTCTCCGCGGACGTCAGCCATATAGTTCAAACTTCCAAAGCTGACCTGATGTCCAGGGGCGTAGCTTTCAATCTGCTCCAGATGGCCAAGCGAATTGGCCCGCGGTGCAAAGCTGCCGAATACGAAGATCTGTCCGGGGAGAAAAGTCTCACCCTGGACCGCATCGTCGTTGATGATCGGAGGAGCCATTGGGCCTAAAGATGACGACACAGAGGAACTCTCAATGAAAGCACCAATGTCGGTGTCAAAACCGGCCGATCTCGGGTAGGGGCTCCCGAACTGTGCGTCTAGGCAGATGGTAACAGGAGACAAGGGACACGATGTTTTTACCCAGGTTCGGGCCCTCTCGATTGAGGTAAAACTCTACTCTTGCTTGATTAATATTGATGATATGGGTAGTACAAGAGTAGATCTACCACGAGATCGGAGAGGCTAAACCCTAGAAGCTAGCCTATGGTATGATTGTTGTTCGTCCTATGGACTAAAGCCCTTTGGTTTATATAGGCACCGAAGAGGGTTAGGGTTACACAGAGTCGGTTACAATGGTAGGAGATCTACATATCCGTATCGCCAAGCTTGCCTTCCACGCCAAGGAAAGTCCCATCCGGACACGGGACGAAGTCTTCAATCTTGTATCTTCATAGTCCAGGAGTCCGGCCAAAGGCTATAGTCCGGCCATCCGGACACCCCCTAATCCACGACTCCCTCATTGACCATCAATACTTGATGCTCCTTTTTGATTTCTACCTCCGCAGCTTTTCGCATTGCAAAGAGCTCGGGAATAGTCTTGTTCATCCCTTGCATATTATAGTTCATCACAAAGCTCTTGTAGCTTGGTGGCAGTGATTGAAGAATTCTGTCAATGACACTATCATCCGGAAGATTAACTCCCAGTTGAATCAAGTGATTATTATACCCAGACATTTTGAGTATATGTTCACTGACATAACTATTCTCTTCCATCTTGCAGCTATAGAACTTATTGGAGACTTCATATCTCTCAATCCGGGCATTTGCTTGAAATATTAACTTCAACTCCTGGAACATCTCATATGATCCATGATGTTCAAACGTCATTGAAGTCCCGGTTCTAAGCCGTAAAGCATGGCACACTGAACTATTGAGTAGTCATCAGCTTTGCTCTGCCAGACGTTCTTAACGTCGTCAGTTGCATCTGCAGCAGGCCTGGCACCCAGCGGTGCATCCAGGATGTAATTCTTCTGTGCAGCAATGAGGATAATCCTCAAGTTACGGACCCAGTCCGTGTAATTGCTACCATCATCTTTCAACTTAGCTTTCTCAAGGAACACATTAAAATTTAACGGAACAACAACACGAGCCATCTATCTACAACAAACAGAGACAAGCAAAATACTATTAGGTAATAAGTTCATGATAAATTTAAGTTCAATTAATCATATTACTTAAGAACTCCCACTTAGATAGACATCCCTCTAATCATCTAAGTGATCACGTGATCCAAATCAACTAAACCATGTCCGATCATCACGTGAGATGGAATAGTTTTTAATGGTGAACATCACTATGTTGATCATATCTACTATATGATTCATGCTCGACCTTTCGGTCTCAGTGTTCCGAGGCCATATCTGTATATGCTAGGCTCGTCAAGTTTAACCTGAGTATTCCGCATGTGCAACTGTTTTGCACCCGTTGTATTTGAACGTAGAGCCTATCACACCCGATCATCACGTGGTGTCTCAGCACGAAGAACTTTCGCAATGGTGCATACTCGGGGAGAACATTTATACCTTGAAATTAGTGAGAGATCATCTTATAATGCTACCATCAATCAAAGCAAAATAAGATGCATAAAGGATAAACATCAGATGCAATCAATATAAGTGATATGATATGGCCATCATCATCTTGTGCTTGTGATCTCCATCTTCAAAGCACCGTCATGATCACCATCGTCACCGGCGCGACTGAAGGAAATATGCCCTAGAGGCAATAATAAAGTTATTATTTATTTCCTCATATCATGATAAATGTTTATTATTCATGCTAGATTGTATTAACCGGAAACATGATACATGTGTGAACACATAGACAAACATAACGTCACTAGTATGCCTCTACTTGACTAGCTCATTAATCAAAGAAGGTTATGTTTCCTAACCATAGACATGTGTTGTCATTTGATTAATGGGATCACATCATTAGGAGAATGATGTGATTGACATGACCCATTCCGTTAGCCTAGCACTTGATCGGTTAGTATGTTGCTATTGCTTTCTTCATGACTTATATATGTTCTTGTAACTATGAGATTATGCAACTCCCGTTTACCGGAGGAACACTTTGTGTGCTACCAAACGTCACAACATAACTGGGTGATTATAAAGGAGTTCTACAGGTGTCTCCGAAGGTACATGTTGGGTTGGCGTATTTCGAGATTAGGTTTTGTCACTCCGATTGTCGGAGAGGTATCTATGGGCCCTCTCGGTAATGCACATCACTATAAGCCTTGCAAGCAATGTAGCTAATGAGTTAGTTACGGAATGATGCATTACGTAACGAGTAAAGAGACTTGCCGATAACAAGATTGAACTAGGCATTGGATACCGATGATCGAATCTCGGGCAAGTAACATACCGTTGACAAAGAGAACAACGTATGTTGTTATGCGGTTTGACCGATAAAGATCTTCATAGAATATGTAGGAGCCAATATGAGCATCCAGGTTCCGCTATTGGTTATTGACCGAGAATAGTTCTAGGTCATGTCTACATAGTTCTCGAACCCGTAGGGTCGGCACGCTTAACGTTACGATGACAGTTTTATTATGAGTTTATAAGTTTTGATGTACCGAATATTGTTCGGAGTCCCGGATGTGATCAGGGACATGACAAGGAGTCTTGAAATGGTCGAGACATAAAGATTGACATACTGGAAGCCTACATTTGGATATCGGAATGGTTCCGGGTGAAATCAGGATTTTACCGGAGCACCGGGGGGTTACCGGAACCCTCCCGGGGGTTAATGGGCCTTAGTGGGCCAAGAGGGAGAAGAGGAGGGCCGGCCAGGGCAGGCCGTGCGCCCCATCCCCCCTAGTCCGAATAGGACAAGGAAGGGGGGGCGGCGCCCCCCTTTCCTTCTCCACCAAGGCAAGAGGGGGGAGTCCTACTCCCGGTGGGAGTAGGACTCCTCCAGGCACACCCCTAGGGGGCCGGCCGCACCTCCCCCTCCCTCCTTTATATACGGGGGCAGGGGGGCACCCTAGAACACACAAGTTGATCTTCGTGATCGTTCCTTAGCCGTTTGCGGTGCCCCCCTCCACCATATTCCACCTCGGTCATATCGTTGCGGTGCTTAGGCGAAGCCCTGCGTTGGTAGAACATCATCATCGTCATCACGCCGTCGTGCTGACGGAACTCATCCCCGACACTTTGCTGGATCGGAGTCTGGGGATCGTCATCGAGCTGAACGTGTGCTGAACTCGGAGGTGTAGTACGTTCTGTACTTGGATCGGTCGGATCATGAAGACGTACGACTACATCAACCACGTTGTCATAAAGCTTCCGCTTACGGTCTACGAGGGTACGTGGACAACACTCTCCCCTCTCGTTGCTGTGCATCACCATGATCTTGCGTGTGCGTAGGAATTTTCTTTGAAATTACTACGTTCCCCAACAGTGGCATCCGAGCCTAGGTTTTATGCGTTGATGTTATATGCACGGGTAGAACACAAGTGAGTTGTGGGCGATACCAGTCATACTGCTTACCAGTGCCCTAGAAATTGTCGAGGAATGCGGCTTCCAGGTCTTCCCAACAACCAATTGACTCTGCTGGCAAGCTGTTGAGCCAATGCCGAGCTGGTCCTTTAAGCTTGAGTGGGAGGTATTTGATGGCGTGTAGGTCATCACCCCAGGCCATGTGGATATGAAGGAGATAGTCCTCGATCCAGTCCGCAGGATCTGTTGTGCCATCTTATGATTCGATGTTTACGGTTTTGAAACCCTCAGGGATTTGATGATCCATCACTTCATCTGTGAAGCATAGTGGGTGTGCGGCGCCTCTGTATTGGGCTATATCACGACGCAGCTCAAATGAGCTTTGTCTACTGTGTTTGGCCCGGCCGGATTTGCCATATCAGGCATGACGGTTATCGTCGCGTGTAGTGGGGCGCCCACGCGATCTGTAGATCGATCTTGTTTGCCTTGCCCTGTCCTCCAATATATCTCACAGGTCTGGCGCATTTCCCCGTGCCTTGGTATTTTTTGAGCGGCGCCGGGGTGCGGCTTGAGTGGAGGGACGAGAGGCCTCTCTGTCGTGGCCACGAGGTGGCCGGTCGGCCGTATCATGCGCTGGTGATGTAGGTTTAGGTTTTGGGTAGCTCTTGGAGGGGCGTTCGAGTTCGTACTCTTCGGCCGCCAGGACTTCAGTCCATCTGTCGGCTAGCAAATCTTGGTCAGCTCTAAGTTGTTGCTGTTTTTTCTTGAGGTTGCTTGCCGTGGCCATAAGCCTGCGTTTGAAATGCTCCTGTTCGACGGGATCCTCAGGCACGACAAATTCGTCGTCGTGGAGGCTTGCCTCGTCTTCGGAGGGAGGCATGTAATTATCGTGCTCTACCTCTCTGTCTGCCGCTCTCTCATGAGGGCTGGCTTCTCCATCCTCCTGCGCTGAATCCTGCTGGAGGGGGTTGTCTTCGGAACTGTCCGGGGTGTTATTGTCTCCCGTGCCGGAATCGCCGTTTTTGCTGTGGCGGGATTTAGAGCGGCGCCGCTAACGCCGGCGCTTAGGCTGTTTCTTGGAGGGGTCATCCTCCGTTGTTCCATCGCCACTCCCATCTTTTGGGATGTCCACCATGTATATGTCGTATGACGAGGTGGCCTTCCAGTGCCCTGTAGGCGCTGGTTCTTGGTTGTCTCCTGCATCATCGTCCATACCGTCGATGTCTTCGGAGTCGAAGTTGAGCATGTCGGTTAAATCATCGACAGTGGCTACGAAGTGGGTGGTGGGTGGGCTTTCAATTTCTTCGTCGTCCGCATCCCAACCTTCCTGACCATAGTCCGGCCAGGGCTCTCCTGATAAAGAGAGAGACTTTAGTGAATTCAGGATGTCGCCAAAGGGCGAGTGCCGAAAGATGTCCGCGGCAGTGAACTCCATGATCGGCGCCCAATCGGATTCGATTGGCAGGGGCGAGGAAGGTTCGGAGTCCGCAGAGGAGTCCGGCACCTTGGAGTCACGAGCTTCGCAAAGGACAGGGTTGGTGTTCGGCTCAATCGCCGTAGAGATAGCAGCCCCCGAGGCGGTGTCCAGCCACCCGTCCTCGATCGGCGCAGTCGGCTCCGAGCTAAGGGTCGGAGCGGACACTGGTGCGGCCTCCAGGGCACTGTCCAGCGGCAGAGCTAGATCATGCCCGTCGTGACAGCACGGCGTGCTTGGCTGTGGCTCGAACCCGTCGAAGATCAAGTCTCCGCGGACGTCAGCCGTATAGTTCAAACTTCCAAATCTGACCTGAAGGCCAGGGGCGTAGCTTTCAATCTGCTCCAGATGGCCAAGCGAATTGGCCCGCAGTGCAAAGCCGCCGAATACGAAGATCTGTCCAGGGAGAAAAGTCTCACCCTGGACCGCATCGTCGTTGATGATCAGAGGAGCCATTGGGCCTAAAGATGACGACACAGAGGAACTCTCAATGAAAGCACCAATGTCGGTGTCAAAACCGGCGCATCTCTGGTAGGGGGTCCCGAACTGTGCGTCTAGGCGGATGGTAACAGGAGACAAGGGACACAATGTTTTTACCCAGGTTCGGGCCCTCTCGATGGAGGTAAAACTACTCCTGCTTGATTAATATTGATGATATGGGTAGTACAAGAGTAGATCTACCACGAGATCAGAGAGGCTAAACCCTAGATGCTAGCCTATGGTATGATTGTTGTTCGTCCTACGGACTAAAGCCCTCCGGTTTATATAGGCACCGAAGAGGGTTAGGGTTACACAGAGTTGGTTAAAATGGTAGGAGATCTACATATCCGTATCGCCAAGCTTGCCTTCCAAGCCAAGGAAGGTCCCATCCGGACACGGGACAAAGTCTTCAATCTTGTATCTTCATAGTCCAGGAGTCCGGCCAAAGGCTATAGTCCGGCCATCCGGACACCCCCTAATCCACGACTCCCTCATTGACCATCAACACTTGATGCTCCTTTTTGATTTCTACCTCCGTAGCTTTTCGCATTGCAAAGAGCTCGGGAATAGTCTTGTTCATCCCTTGCATATTATAGTTCATCACGAAGCTCTTGTAGCTTGGTGGCAGTGATTCAAGAATTCTGTCAATGACACTATCATCCAGAAGATTAACTCCCAGTTGAATCAAGTGATTATTATACCCAGACATTTTGAGTATATGTTCACTGACATAACTATTCTCTTCCATCTTGCAGCTATAGAACTTATTGGAGACTTCATATCTCTCAATCCGGGCATTTGCTTGAAATATTAACTTCAACTCCTGGAACATCGCATATGCTCCATGACGTTCAAACGTTGTTGAAGTCCCGGTTCTAAGCCGTAAAGCATGGCACACTGAACTATTGAGTAGTCATCAGCTTTGCTCTGCCAGATGTTCTTAACGTCGTCAGTTGCATCTGCAACAAGCCTGACACCCAGCGGTGCTTCCCGGACGTAATTCTTCTGTGCAGCAATGAGGATAATCCTCAAGTTACGGACCCAGTCTGTGTAATTGCTACCATCATCTTTCAACTTAGCTTTCTCAAGGAACACATTAAAATTCAACGGAACAACAACGCGAGCCATCTATCTACAACAAACATAGACAAGCAAAATACTATTAGGTACTAAGTTCATGATAAATTTAAGTTCAATTAATCATATTACTTAAGAACTCCCACTTAGATAGACATACCTCTAATCATCTAAGTGATCACGTGATCCAAATCAACTAAACCATGTCCGATCATCACGTGAGATGCAATAGTTTTCAATGGTGAACATCACTATGTTGATCATATCTACTATATGGTTCACGCTCGACCTTTCGGTCTCAGTGTTCCAAGGCCATATCGGTATATGCTAGGCTCGTCAAGTTTAACCTGAGTATTCCGCATGTGCAACTGTTTTGCACCCGTTGTATTTGAACGTAGAGCCTATCACACCCGATCATCACGTGGTGTCTCAGCGCGAAGAACTTTCGCAATGGTCCATACTCGGGGAGAACATTTATACCTTGAAATTAGTGAGAGATCATCTTATAATGCTACCATCAATCAAAGCAAAATAAGATGCATAAAGGATAAACATCAGATGCAATCAATATAAGTGATATGATATGGCCATCATCATCTTGTGCTTGTGATCTCCATCTTCAAAGCACCGTCATGATCACCATCGTCACCGGCGCGACTGAAGGAAATATGCCCTAGAGGCAATAATAATGTTATTATTTATTTCCTCATATCATGATAAAAGTTTATTATTCATGCTAGAATTGTATTAACCGGAAACATGATACATGTGTGAATACATAGACAAACATAATGTCACTAGTGTGCCTCTACTTGACTAGCTCATTAATCAAAGATGGTTATGTTTCCTAACCATAGACATGTGTTGTCATTTGATTAACGGGATCACATCATTAGGAGGTTGATGTGATTGACATGACCCATTCCGTTAGCCTAGCACTTGATCGTTTAGTATGTTGCTATTGCTTTCTTCATGACTTATATATGTTCCTGTAACTATGAGATAATGCAACTCCCGTTTACCGGAGGAACACTTTGTGTGCTACCAAATGTCACAACGTAACTGGGTGATTATAAAGGAGTTCTACAGGTGTCTCCAAAGGTACATGTTGGGTTGGCGTATTTCGAGATTAGGTTTTGTCACTCCGATTGTCGGAGAGGTATCTCTGGGCCCTCTCGGTAATGCACATCACTATAAGCCTTGCAAGCAATGTAGCTAATGAGTTAGTTACGGAATGATGCATTACGTAACGAGTAAAGAGACTTGCCGATAACGAGATTGAACTAGGTATTGGATACTGACGATCGAATCTCGGGCAAGTAACATACCGATGACAAAGGAAACAACGTATGTTGTTATGCTGTTTGACCGATAAAGATCTTCGTAGAATATGTAGGAGCCAATATGAGCATCCAGGTTACGCTATTGGTTATTGACCGAGAATAGTTCTAGGTCGTTTCTACATAGTTCTTGAACCCGTAGGGTCGGCACGCTTAACGTTACGATGACAGTTTTATTATGAGTTTATAAGTTTTGATGTACCGAATATTGTTCGGAGTCCCGGATGTGATCAGGGACATGACGAGGAGTCTTGAAATGGTCGAGACATAAAGATTGACATACTGGAAGCCTACATTTGGATATCGGAATGGTTCCGGGTGAAATCAGGATTTTACCGGAGCACCGGGGGGTTACCGGAACCCTCCCGGGGGTTAATGGGCCTTAGTGGGCCAAGAGGGAGAAGAGGAGGGCCGGCCAGGGCAGGCCACGCGCCCCCTCCCCCCTAGTCCGAATAGGACAAGGAAGGGGGGGCGCCCCCCTTTCCTCTTTCCCCTCCCCCCTTTCCTTCTCCACCAAGGCAAGAGGGGGGAGTCCTACTCCCGGTGGGAGTAGGACTCCTCCAGGCGCACCCCTAGGGGGCCGGCCGCACCTCCACCTTCCTATTTTATATACGGGGGCCGGGGGCACCCTAGAACACACAAGTTGATCTTCGTGATCGTTCCTTAGCCGTGTGAGGTGCCCCCCTCCACCATATTCCACCTCGGTCATATCGTTGTGGTGCTTAGGCGAAGCCCTGCGTTGGTAGAACATCATCGTCGTCACCACGCCGTCGTGCTAACGGAACTCATCCCCGACACTTTGTTGGATCGGAGTCCGGGGATCGTCATCAAGCTGAACGTGTGCTGAACTCGGAGTTGCCGTACGTTCGGTACTTGGATCGGTCAAATCGTGAAGACATACGACTACATCAACCACGTTGTCATAACGCTTCCGCTTACGGTCTACGAGGGTACGTGGACAACACTCTCCCCTCTCGTTGTTATGCATCACCATGATCTTGCGTGTGCGTAGGAATTTTTTTGAAATTACTACGTTCCCCAACAGTGGCATCCGAGCCTAGGTTTTATGCGTTGATGTTATATGCACGAGTAGAACACAAGTGAGTTGTGGGCGATACAAGTCATACTGCTTACCAGCATGTCATACTTTGGTTCAGCGGTATTGTTGGATGAAGCGTCCCGGACCGACATTACGCGTACGCTTACGCGAGACTGGTTTTACCGCCGTGCTTTGCACACAGGTGACAAGCGGTGTCTGTTTCTCCAACTTTAGTTGAACCGAGTGTGGCTACGCCCGGTCCTTGCGAAGGTTAAAACAACACTAACTTGACAAACTATCGTTGTGGTTTTGATGCGTAGGTAAGAATGGTTCTTGCTCAGCCCGTAGCAGCCACGTAAAATTTGCAACAACAAAGTAGAGGACGTCTAACTTGTTTTTGCAGGGCATGTCGTGATGTGATATGGTCAAGACGTGATGCTATATTTTATTGTATGAGATGATCATGTTTTGTAACCGAAGTTATCGGCAACTGGCAGGAGCCATATGGTTGTCGCTTTATTGTATGAAATGCAAACGCCCTGTAATTGCTTTACTTTATCACTAAGCGGTAGCGATAGTCGTAGAAGCAATAGATGGCGTGACGACAACGATGCTACGATGGAGATCAAGGTGTCGCACCGGTGACGATGGTGATCACGACGGTGCTTCGGAGATGGAGATCACAAGCACAAGATGATGATGGCCATATCATATCACTTATATTGATTGCATGTGATGTTTATCCTTTATGCATCTTATCTTGCTTTGATTGACGGTAGCATTTTAAGATGATCTCTCACTAAAATTATCAAGAAGTGTTCTCCCTGAGTATGCACCATTGCGAAAGTTATTCGTGCTGAGACACCACGTGATGATCGGGTGTGATAGGCTCTACGTTCAAATACAGCGGGTGCAAAACAGTTGCACACGCGGAATACTCAGGTTAAACTTGACGAGCCTAGCATATAACAGATATGGCCTCGGAACACGGAGACCAAAAGGTCGAGCGTGAATCATATAGTAGATATGATCAACATATTGATGTTCACCGTTGAAACTACTCCATCTCACGTGACAATCGGACATGGTGTAGTTGATATGGATCACATAATCACTTAGAGGATTAGAGGGATGTCTATCTAAGTGGGAGTTCTTTAGTAATATGATTAACTAAACTTAAATTTATCATGAACTTAGTACCTGATAGTATTTTGCTTGTCTATGTTTGTTGTAGATAGATGGCTCGTGCTGTTGTTCCGTTGAATTTTAATGCATTCCTTGAGAAAGCAAAGTTGAAAGATGATGGTAGCAATTACACGGACTGGGTCCGTAACCTGATTATTAGCTGCACAGAAGAATTACGTCCTGGAAGCACCGCTGGGTGCCAGGCCTACTGCTGATGCAACTGATGACGTTAAGAACGTCTGGCAGAGCAAAGCTGATGACTACTCGATAGTTCAGTGTGCCATGCTTTACGGCTTAGAACCGGGTCTTCAACGACGTTTTGAACGTCATGGAGCATATGAGATGTTCCAGGGGTTGAAGTTAATATTTCAAGCAAATCCCCGGATTGAGAGATATGAAGTCTCCAATAAGTTCAATAGCTGCAATATGGAGGAGAATAGTTCTGTCAGTGAACACATACTCAAAATGTCTGGGTATAATAATCACTTGATTCAACTGGGAGTTAATATTCCTGATGATAGTGTCATTGACAGAATTCTTCAATCACTGCCACCAAGCTACAAGAGCTTCCTGATGAACTATAATATGCAAGGGATGGACAAGACTGTTCCCGAGCTCTTCGCAATGCTAAAAGCCGCGGAGGTAGAAATCAAGAAGGAGCATCAAGTGTTGATGGTCAACAAGACCACCAGTTTCAAGAAAAAGGGCAAAGGGAAGAAGAAGGGGAACTTCAAGAAGAACAGCAAACAAGTTGCTGCTCAAGAGAAGAAACCCAAGTCTGGACCTAAGCCTGAGACTGAGCGCTTCTACTACAAGCAGACTGGACACTGGAAGCGGAACTGCCCCAAGTATTTGGCGGATAAGAAGGATGGCAAAGTGAACAAAGGTATATGTGATATACATGTTATTGATGTGTACCTTACTAATACTCGTAGTAGTACCTGGGTATTTGATACTGGTTCTGTTGCTAATATTTGCAACTCGAAACAGGGACTACGGATTAAGTGAAGATTGGATAAGGACGAGGTGACGATGCGTGTGGGAAATGGTTCCAAAGTCGATGTGATCGCGGTCGGCACGCTACCTCTACATCTACCATCGGGATTAGTTTTAGACCTAAATAATTGTTATTTGGTGCCAGCGTTGAGCATGTACATTATATCTGGATCTTGTTTGATGCGAGACGGTTATTCATTTAAGTCAGAGAATAATGGTTGTTCTATTTATATGAGTAATATCTTTTATGGTCATGCACCCTTGAAGAGTGGTCTATTTTTATTGAATCTCGATAGTAGTGATACACATATTCATAGTGTTGAAGCCAAAAGATGTAGAGTTGATAATGATAGTGCAACTTATTTGTGGCACTGCCGTTTAGGTCATATCGGTATAAAGCGCACGAAGAAACTCCATACTGATGGACTTTTGGAATCACTTGATTATGAATCACTTGCTACTTGTGAACCGTGCCTCATGGGCAAGATGACTAAAACGCCGTTCTCCGGAACTATGGAGCGAGCAACTGATTTGTTGGAAATCATACATACTGATGTTTGTGGTCCAATGAATGTTGAGGCTCGCGGCGGGTCTCGTTATTTTCTCACCTTCACAGATGATTTAAGCAGATATGGGTATATCTACTTAATGAAACACAAGTCTGAAACATTTGAAAAGTTCAAAGAATTTCAGAGTGAAGTGGAAAATCATCGTAACAAGAAAATAAAATTTCTGTGATCTGATCATGGAGGAGAATATTTGAGTTACGAGTTTGGTTTACATTTGAAACAATGCGGAATAGTTTCGCAACTCACGCCACCCGGAACACCACAACGAAATGGTGTGTTCGAACGTCGTAATCGTACTTTACTAGATATGGTGCGATCTATGATGTCTCTTACTGATTTACCGCTATCGTTTTGGGGTTATGCTTTAGAGACGGCCGCATTCATGTTAAATAGGGCACCATCAAAATCCGTTGAAACGACGCCTCATGAACTGTGGTTTGGCAAGAAACCAAAATTGTCGTTTCTTAAAGTTTGGGGCTGCAATGCTTATGTGAAGAAACTTCAACCAGATAAGCTCGAACCCAAATCGGAGAAATGTGTCTTCATAGGATACCCAAAAGAAACTATTGGGTACACCTTCTATCACAGATCTGAGGGCAAGATTTTCATTGCTAAATTCGGATCCTTTCTAGAGAAGGAGTTTCTCTCGAAAGAAGTGAGTGGGAGGAAAGTAGAACTTGATGAGGTAATTGTACCTGCTCCCATATTGGAAATTAGTCCATCACAAGAACTGGTTCCTGTGACAACTACACCAAATAGTGAGGAAGCTAATGATATTGATCACGAAACTTCAGATCATGTTTCTACTGAACCTCGTAGGTCTACCAGAGTAAGATCCGCACCAGAGTGGTACGGTAATCCTATTCTGGAAGTCATGTTACTTGACCATGGCGAACCTACGAACTATGAGGAAGCGATGATGAGCCCAGATTCCGCAAAATGGCTAGAAGCCATGAAATCTGAGATGGGATCCATGTATGAGAACAAAGTATGAACTTTGGTTGACTTGCCCGATGATCGGCAAGCCATTGAGAATAAATGGATCTTTAAGAAGAAGACTGACGCTGATGGTAACGTAACTATCTATAAAGCTCGACTTGTTGCGAAAGGTTTTTGACAAGTTCAAGGGGTTGACTACGATGACACTTTCTCACCCGTAGCGATGCTTAAGTCTGTCCGAATCATGTGAGCAATTGCTGCATTTTATGATTATGAAATTTGGCAAATGGATGTCAAAACTGCATTCTTGAATGGATTTCTGGAAGAAGAGTTGTATATGATGCAACCAGAAGGTTTTGTCGATTGAAAAGGTGCTAACAAAGTGTGCAAGCTCCAGCGATCCATTTATGGACTGGTGCAAGCATCTCGGAGTTGGAATAAACGTTTTGATAGTGTGATCAAAGCATATGGTTTTATACAGACTTTTGGAGAAGCCTGTATTTACAAGAAAGTGAGTGGGAGCTCTGTAGCATTTCTGATATTATATGTAGATGACATATTATTAATTGGAAATGATATAGAATTTCTGGATAGCATAAAGGGATACTTGAATAAAAGTTTTTCTATGAAAGACCTTGGTGAAGCTGCTTACATATTGGGCATCAAGATTTATAGAGATAGATCAAGACGCTTAATAGGACTTTCACAAAGCACATACCTTGATAAAGTTTTGAAAAAGTTCAAAATGGATCAGGCGAAGAAAGGGTTCTTGCCTGTATTACAAGGTGTGAAGTTGAGTCAGACTCAATGCCCGACCACAGCAGAAGATAGAGAGAAAATGAAAGATGTTCCCTATGCTTCAGCCATAGGCTCTATCATGTATGCAATGCTGTGTACCAGACCTGACGTATGCTTAGCAATAAGCCTGGCAGGAAGGTACCAAAGTAATCCAGGAGTGGATCACTGGAAATCGGTCAAGAACATCCTGAAATACCTAAAAAGGACTAAGGATATGTTTCTCGTATATGGAGGTGACAAAGAGCTAGTCGTAAATGGTTTCGTCGATGCAAGCTTTGACACTGGTCCGGACGATTCTAAATCACAGACCGGATATGTGTTTTTATTAAACGGTGGAGCTGTAAGTTGGTGCAGTTCTAAACAAAGTGTCGTAGCGGGATCTACATGTGAAGCGGAGTACATAGCTGCTTCGGAAGCAGCAAATGAAGGAGTATGGATGAAGGAGTTCATTTTCGATCTAGGTGTCATACCTAGTGCATCGGGTCCAATGAAGATCTTCTGTGACAATACTGGTGCAATTGCCTTGGCAAAGGAATCCAGATTTCACAAGAGGACCAAGCATATCAAGAGATGCTTCAATTCCATCCGGGACCGAGTCCAGGTGGGAGACATAGAGATTTGCAAGATACATACGGATCTGAATGTTGCAGACCCGTTGACTAAGCCTCTTCCACGAGCAAAACATGATCAGCACCAAGACTCCATGGGTGTTAGAATCATTATTGTGTAATCTAGATTATTGACTCTAGTGCAAGTGGGAGACTGAAGGAAATATGCCCTAGAGGCAATAATAAAGTTATTATTTATTTCCTCATATCATGATAAATGTTTATTATTCATGCTAGAATTGTATTAACCGGAAACATGATACATGTGTGAATACATAGACAAACATAATGTCACTAGTATGCCTCTACTTGACTAGTTCATTAATCAAAGATGGTTATGTTTCCTAACCATAGACATGTGTTGTCATTTGATTAACGGGATCACATCATTAGGAGAATGATGTGATTGACATGACCCGTTCTGTTAGCCTAGCACTTGATCGTTTAGTATGTTGCTATTGCTTTCTTCATGACTTATATATGTTCCTGTAACTATGAGATTATGCAACTCCCGTTTACTGGAGGAACACTTTGTGTGCTACCAAACATCACAACGTAACTGGCTGATTACAAAGGAGCTCTACAGGTGTCTCCAAAGGTACATGTTGGGTTGGCGTATTTCGAGATTAGGTTTTGTCACTCCGATTGTCGGAGAGGTATCTCTGGGCCCTCTCGGTAATGCACATCACTATAAGCCTTGCAAGCAATGTAGCTAATGAGTTAGTTACGGAATGATGCATTATGTAACGAGTAAAGAGACTTGCCGGTAACGAGATTGAACTAGGTATTGGATACCGACGATCGAATCTCAGGCAAGTAACATACCGATGACAAAGGGAACAACGTATGTTGTTATGCGGTTTGACCGATAAAGATCTTCATAGAATATGTAGGAGCCAATATGAGCATCCAGGTTCCGCTATTTGTTATTGACCAAGAATAGTTCTAGGTCATGTCTACATAGTTCTCGAACCCGTAGGGTCGGCACGCTTAACGTTACGATGACAGTTTTATTATGAGTTTATAAGTTTTGATGTACCGAAGATTGTTTGGAGTCCCGGATGTGATCAGGGACATGACGAGGAGTCTCGAAATGGTCGAGACATAAAGATTGACATATTGGAAGCCTACATTTGGATATCGGAATGGTTCCGGGTGAAATCGGGATTTTACCGAAGCACCGGGGGGTTACCGGAACCCTCCCGGGGGTTAATGGGCCTTAGTGGGCCAAGAGGGAGAAGAGGAGGGCCGGCCAGGGCAGTCCGCGTGCCCCCTCCCCCCCTAGTCCGAATAGGACAAGGAAGGGGGGCGGCGCCCCCCTTTCCTATTTCCCCTCCCCCCTTTCCTTCTCCACCAAGGCAAGAGGGGGGAGACCTACTCCCGGTGGGAGTAGGACTCCTCCAGGCGCACCCCTAGGGGGCCGGCCGCACCTCCCCCTCCCTCCTTTATATACGTGGGCAGGGGGCACCCTAGAACACACAAGTTGATCTTCATGATCGTTCCTTAGCCGTGTGCGGTGCCCCCCTCCACCATATTCCACCTCGGTCATATCGTTGCGGTGCTTAGGCGAAGCCCTGCGTCGGTAGAACATCATCATTGTCAGCACGCCGTCGTGCTGACGGAACTCATCCCCGACACTTTGCTGGATCGGAGTCCAAGGATCGTCATCGAGCTAAACGTGTGCTGAACTCAGAGGTGCCATACGTTCGGTACTTGGATCGGTCGGATCGTGAAGATGTACGACTACATCAACCGCATTGTCATAACGCTTCCGCTTACGGTCTACGAGGGTACGTGGACAACACTCTCCCCTCTCGTTGCTATGCATCACCATGATCTTGCGTGTGCATAGGAATTTTTTTGAAATTACTACGTTCCCCAATAGCGACACCTTGATATCCATCGCAGCATCGTTGTCGTTTCGCCACCTATTGCTTCTACTACTATCGCTACCGCTTAGTGATAAAGTAAAGCTATTACAGGGCGATTGCATTGCATACAATAAAGCGACAACCATATGGCTCCTGCCAGTTGCCGATAACTCGGTTACGAAACATGATCACCTCAAACAATAAAATATAGCATCACGTCTTGACAATATCACATCACAACATGCCCTGCAAAAACAAGTTAGACGTGCTCTACTTTGTTGTTGCAAGTTTTACGTGGCTGCTACGGGCCGAGCAAGAACCGTTCTTACCTACGCATAAAAACCACAATGATAGTTTGTCAAGTTTGTGTTGTTTTAACCTTCTCAAGGACCGGGCGTAGCCACACTCGGTTCAACTAAAGTTGGAGAAACTGACACCTGCCAGCCACCTATGTGCAAAGCACGTCGGTAGAACCAGTCTCGCGTAAGCGTACGCGTAATGTCGATCCGGGCCGCTTCATCCAACAATACCGCTGAACCAAAGTATGACATGCTGGTAAGCAGTAGACTTGTATCGCCCACAACTCACTTGTGTTCTACTCGTGCATATAACATCTACGCATAAAATCAGGCTCTGATACCACTGTTGGGGAACGTAGTAATTTCAAAAAAATTCCTACACACACGCAAGATCATGGTGATGCATAGCAACAAGAGGGGAGAGTGTGTCCACGTACCCTCGTAGACCGAAAGCGGAAGCGTTAGCACAACGTGGTTGATGTAGTCGTAGGTCTTCACGATCCGACCGAACAAGTATTGAATGCACGGCACCTCCGAGTTCACCACACGTTCAGCTCAATGACATCCCTCGAACTCCGATCCAGCCGAGCTTTGAGGGAGAGTTTCGTCAGCACGACGACGTGGTGACGATGATGATATTCTACCGACGCAGGGCTTCACCTAAGCACCGCTACGATATTATCGAGGTGGATTATGGTGGAGGGGCACTGCACACGGCTAAGAGATCCAAGGGATCAATTGTTGTGTCTAGAGGTGCCCCCTGCCCCTGTATATAAAGGATCAAGGGGGAGGGGGAGGCCGGCCAGGAGGAGGCACGCCCGGGAGGAGTCCTACTCCCATCGGGAGTAGGACTCCCTCCTTTCCTAGTTGGAGTAGGAGGGGGAAGGAAGGGAGAGAGGAGAGGAAGGAAAGGGGGGGCGTTCCCCCCCCCCTCCTTGTCCTATTCGGACTATCGGGGGAGGGGCGCGCAGCCTGCCCTAGCCGCCTCTCCCCTTCTCCACTTAGGGCCCATGAGGCCCATTAACCCCCCGGGGGGTTCCGGTAACCCCCCGATACTCCGGTATATGCCCGAAACCACCTGAAACTATTCCGGTGTCTGAACATAGTCATCCAATATATCGATCTTTACGTCTCGACCATTTCGAGACTCCTCGTGATGTCCGTGATCACATTGGGGACTCCGAACTACTTTCGTTACATAAAAACATATAAACTCATAATATAACCGTCATCTAACTTTAAGCGTGCGGACCCTATGGGTTTGAGAACTATGTAGACATGACCGAGACACGTCTCCGGTCAATAACCAATAGCGGAACCTAGATGCTCATATTGGCTCCTACATATTCTACGAAGATCTTTATCGGTCAAACTGCATAACAACATACGTTGTTCCCTTTGTCATCGGTATGTTACTTGCCCGAGATTCGATCATCGGTATCTCAATACCTAGTTCAATCTCGTTACCGGCAAGTCTCTTTACTCGTTATGTAATGCGTCATCCCGCAACTAACTCATTAGCTACATTGCTTGCAAGGCTTATAGTGATGTACTTTACCGAGAGGGCCCAGAGATACCTCTCCGACAATCGGAGTGACAAATCCTAATCTCGAAATACGCCAACTCAACATGTACCCTCGGAGACACCTGTAGAGCTCCTTTATAATCACCCAGTTACGTTGTGACGTTTGGTAGCACACAAAGTGTTCCTCCGGTAAACGGGAGTTGCATAACCTCATAGTTGTAGGAACATGTATAAGTCATGAAGAAAGCAATAGCAACATACTAAACGATCAAGTGCTAAGCTAACGGAATGGGTCAAGTCAATCACATCATTCTCCTAATGATGTGATGCCGTTAATCAAATGACAACTCATGTCTATGGTTAGGAAACACAACCATCAGTGATTAACCAGCTAGTCAAGTAGAGGCATACTAGTGACATTATGTTTGTCTATGTATTCACACATGTATTATGATTCCGGTTAATACAATTCTAGCATGAATAATAAACATTTATCATGATATAAGGAAATAAATAATAACTTTATTATTGCCTCTAGGGCATATTTCCTTCAGACGGGTGGAGTGGAATGTAGCGGCGGCGGCGGACAGGAGGAGGAAAATGTGGATGGATGGTAGGGTTTCAGTGCCGCCGGTCGACTTAAATAGCCGGGCAATGCACTACGCGGCCTGCCGGAACTGCGCCACGCGGCGCCACCGGTCCGACGGAGGAGACGAGCTTCAGACCGTCGGGTTTGACGACATTTTTGACCAGGACCCCTTCGTTAGTCCGGCGTGGCGGGCGTGCCCGGACGTGCCCGGGCGCCCCCATATCCGCCCCATATTTGGGCTGGATATGGGGGGTGACGGTCAGCCCGGGCATTTGAGACCCGTTTGAGGCATTCGTCTGGGTCGAAAAAATGTGACCGGGCAGTCCGCCCTGGAGTACGAGGCTGGTTTGAGAGATCCGGTTGTAGATGCTCTAATTAATCACAACAACAATTTTAATTTTGCAAGCCCTAATTAATATTGTTGTTTTTGTTGTGTTGTTGTTGTTGTTGTTGTTGTTGTTGTGGTGGTGGTGGTGGTGGTGGTGGTGGGTTTTAGACCACCTTGTTCCCTTTTGGCCTTTCCTTTCAAGACCCACCTCCCGAACTTTGCAAGTAGTGTTATTTACTCATGAGAGAGCCACCACATTCTAGGAATTTTACCACCCTCCTACGTTGCACCCCTAGCTCAAATACTCTTCTTGGCATTTTCCTCTTTTAAATTCAAATCATCTTCAAGCTTTGCAAAACTTGCCGGATATTTTATTGGAGCTTTGAAATATATGTCACAGAGGTCAAATCAATAATTTCAGCCCATTTTGAATTTGTTTGGTCCTCCAAATAAATTCCTTTCCATCTTATTTCTATTTTGTATTGTCGGGAAATGGAAAACCAATCTAAACTAACCCTTGTCGGTGAAATGGTTTTCTCCCGCGCAAACCCAGCAGCCACCAGCATAGCAGGACATCTCAACTCGCTCACCTGCTCCCACGCGAGGCCTAGCCCACACACCTAACATGTCCACTATCATCTTGCTCTCCGAGAGAGGAGACGCACACGCAGACGCCGTGCACGCCTCCTCGCCGATGTCACCACCCGTTGGCCCGCGGCCCCAGACTTCCATAAAGCTCCCGACGATGCCAAAACTTACCCACCTACCCTTCCATTCTCCCTCGTCGCCCAAGGTAGGCTGCTTACATCCCATTTCTTCCTCTCCATGAAAATAGAGAGGACACCGAGAGCGCGGCTATGGTGCCATCGTGACGAACGACCACCCCAGCCCATGTCATCAAGCTATGCAGCCAGAGTTTTCTATGAGGGAAACATCCTTTGTCCAACCACTCTGGAATCTAAACATTGCAGCCTGCTTTTATCTTTCAAATTTGTTTCCAGTGCATTTAGAAAAATGTTTGTTTTCAGTGTGAGCAAAAAAAAGTTCTTTTTCAAATAATTGCTTGCCTTGGGCCACTTTTCAGAACGGGCCAAATATCAAGGGAGGTGTGGGTGGAGAGTGCAACTCTCTCTCTGGAAACAAATGAACGGGAAAGTCCATGAGAAAGGCCAACCAGCCGAATGTTGTACTTCTTTTAGGGTTGTTTGGATAGCAAGTACACCTTGGGCCATTTTCATGTTATAGAAAAAATAACACATGCACAGGTGTCTAGGTTTTCTAAAAAAAAAGCACATGCGTCTAAGTTTTATTTTAAACGGCGTTTAGGGAAATATAAAAAATATCCTAAATTTGAAAATCCATCTGAGAGCCCTCTGTTTCAACGGCAGACTCTACTTATAGGCGCTAAGAAAATCATTCGCTACACTACTCGTTTTATCTTGCATGGTGGAAAAAATCTAAGTGCTTGGTTGATTCGATGGACAAATCGCCCATCGACCAAGACAATGATTCTGGCGCCCTCTCTAAGTGTCACGCATTCGGCATATGCCCTGAGGAAAAAAAAACTTTTGTTTTGCTTGTTTAGCAACGTTTAAATCTTTATTTGGTTTTGCCTCTGTAAGTGCATCAGTGTCCTCTTTGGTTTTGAAGTACTAACGACAAAAAATGGTTAAGGGACTAATGTGTTTGGGAGTATACATAGGAGAAAGTCCCTGGAAGTTTGGTTTAGTTGTCGTCGACGGCACCTAAAATGTATGAAATACATTGGAGATTTTGGTACGCCCTTATGAAGAATTAGTCAAAGACTTGGACGCAAGGACTTAGTCTTTTGGTAGTTCTTTTTCTTCTGGCTTGAGCCATAGGGAACATCATACTGTTAAGAGGGGTTTAAGTGATACGAAGACAGTATTTCGCAAATACTGTCTTTGCATCCTCTTATTTTGAAGATCTTGCACAGTGTAGTCGTTTTCTTCAGCTTCGGAGACGATGTTCTTCGGGAGGCTATAGTCAATATTTTCACTGAAGAGTTAAGAAACCATCAGGGTGGTTCTCCTACCGCCAAGAATTTGAGAGTTCAAATTTTTAACCTTTGCCGAGCTGGTTGGCGGCCCCCACCTGCCAACGGTCATATCATGACCTTGAGTCGCAACCCCGATCATTAGCTGGTTAGCTGCTCCAAGTTATTGCATGACAAGTGTTACTTAGAACAACCCATCCTCCTGAAGCATTTGAGAGAATCCTAGTGAGTAAAAACTCCAAATACACAAAATCAAAGTGATTAAACATCACTGAAAAAGAAAATACTGCGAGTAGTAGTTTTTTTCGGGGTTTGTAAATATCTTGGGGAAACAATACCACTCTACTTTTAAGCCAATGTCTAAAATGCCATGTTATGTGAGCTGGAGAGCCTGTAGGGGCCGAGGGAGTACCAGACATGTGTGGCTGTGGCATTCTACACCGGAGATTGTTATCCTTATTGCATTGACTAGTACCCCAGTCTTGGTGGCGTGGAGGTTTTTGTCTCGTTCCCTCGAATTTCCAGGACGTATTACATGCGGTGCGTGTTAGACGGGCTTGAACCGACCGATCGCTGTAGTTTGATATAGCCGTAGACTGTGCCGACATGCCTGCCGTGGCGTGAAGCGACCGGAAGGTGACAAGTGACTACGATCGGTGCACCAGCTTCTGCCACGGAGCAGGAAGATGATATTCTGCAGAAACCACGTATAAATCCACCATTTCCACGGTTCACGGCAAAGGTAAACAGCCCAAATGGCAGCTGCTGCATCATCATCTGCCCGCATTCCTCTCATCATCATAGTTCTGGCGCTAGTACTATCCGCCGTCCCGGCCTGTTCTTCTTCCTCGAGTCCGGCCAATGGCACCGGCAGCGACGCAGACCTCGCTGCCCTGCTGGCTTTCAAAGCCCAGCTTTCCGACCCCGCCGGCATCCTCGCCAACAGCTGGGTAGCCAATAGGTCCTTCTGCCACTGGGCCGGTGTCAGCTGCAGCCGCCGTCGCTGGCGTGTTACAGCTCTGTCGTTGCCGGACACTTCCCTCCTTGGCTCCCTGGCGCCTCACGTAGGTAACCTTTCTTTCCTCTCCGTTCTCAACCTTACAAACACCGGCCTTATCGGCTCCATCCCACCTGAACTTGGCAAGCTACGCCGGCTTCGATATCTCTCTCTCGGTCTGAATAGCCTTTCGAATGGCATTCCTCCTGTCCTTGGGAACCTTACAAGGCTCGAGTTCCTTTATCTAGGTGGCAACCAACTCACAGGTCAGATCCCTCGTGACCTACTCTTGTCTTTGCAAAATCTTAGAAATATTTCTTTACAAAGGAACTATTTAAGTGGCCAAATACCACCCTATATGTTCAACAACACGCCTTCCTTGAGGTACATCCGTCTTGGAAACAACAGCTTATCGGGTCCTATACCTAACAATATTGCCTCCCTCTCCAAACTTGAGTTCTTGAATCTGCAAGTCAATCAACTCAGCGGCATGGTTCCACAAGCCATGTACAACATGTCCAAGCTGCGAGTCATGCTACTTCCATCCAATAATCTGACTGGACAAATTCCAGATAATCAAAGTTTCAGCCTGCCAATGTTGGAAGAAATTACCCTCAGCTCAAACAAATTTTCCGGACGGTTTCCTTTGGGGCTTGCATCATGCCAGTACCTTGAAATACTTTCTCTGTCCAAAAATTATTTTACGGATGTTGTGCCAACATGGTTAGCCAAATTGCCACATCTCCAATGGCTTGCCTTGGGTGTCAATAACCTTGCTGGCTCAATCCCATCTGAGCTAAGCAATCTCACCAATCTTGCTTTACTAGACCTCTCCCATGCTAACCTGAAAGGGGAAATCCCACCAGAAGTAGGTCTAATGCAAGAACTCTCAACTTTGAAGTTTGGAGTGAATCAACTAACAGGTACAATTCCAACTTCCCTTGGCAACTTGTCCAAATTGTCCTATCTATATCTGGACAGAAATCAATTTTCTGGCCAAGTACCCACAACACTCGGGAAAATTGCAACTTTGGAAAGGCTTATTCTATTTGATAACGAATTAGAGGGCAATATGGACTTCTTGTCTACTCTCTCCGACTGCAGACAACTCCGGTTCCTTATAATATCGGATAATTATTTCACGGGTACCCTTCCAGGCCATATAGGAAACCTATCTACACAATTAAGCACTTTTGGTGCAAGTTACAATGAGTTAGCCGGTGAAATTCCAGCTACTCTCTCAAACTTAAGCAGTCTGAATTGGATAGATCTTTCCAACAACCTGCTCACGAAGGAGATACCATACTCGATCACTACAATGGAGAACCTTGTGTTGCTCGATATCTCCATGAATGATTTGTTGGGCACAATCCCAACTCAAATTGGTATGTTGAAGAGTCTTGAAAAACTATTTCTCCAGAAAAACAAATTCTTTGGCTCTATACCAAACAGCTTTGGTAACCTTAGCAGGCTAGAATACATTGACCTATCCAATAACCAGTTAGTTTCTACACTACCTACAGGCTTATTCCATCTAGATAAACTTATCAAATTAAACCTTTCTCACAATTCCTTTGGTGGTGCGCTGACGGCCGATGTCGGCGCGCTAAGCCAAATCAACCAAATGGACCTTTCTTCCAACTTCTTGGTTGGATGGATTCCTGGATCAATCGGAGAACTTAAAATGCTAACCTACCTCAATCTATCGAGTAATTTGTTTGAAGGACCAATTCCAATCCAACTTAAAAATCTAACTAGCTTAGCATTATTAGATCTCTCCTCCAACAATCTTTCTAGCACAATCCCTAGATTCTTCGCAAACTTTACATACTTGATTACCTTGAACCTCTCCTTCAATAGGCTAGATGGCCAGATACCCGAGGGAGGTATTTTCTTGAATCTCACATTGCAATGTTTGATTGGAAATGTTGGGCTTTGTGGTGCTCCACGCATAGGAATTCCGATATGCCATGTCAAACCTCATCCAAGTAACAAACACTTGTTGAAATTTCTACTCCCAATTGTCATCCTTACTTTTGGCGGTATTGCAATTTGCTTATACCTATGTATAAGAAAAGAACTTAAGAAGCAAGAGGTCAAAGATTATGTCGATCCAACCGATGGCATATGCAATAAGATAGTCTCATATTATGAGCTCCTTCGCGCTACCAATAGTTTCAGCGAAGATAACATAATTGGTTCTGGAAGCTTTGGAAAAGTTTTCAAGGGCCAAATGGGCAGTGGTTTGGTGGTCGCGATAAAAGTTTTGGACATGCAACTGGACCAGGCCATCCGAAGTTTTGATGCGGAGTGTCGAGTTCTTCGCATGGTGCGACACCGCAACCTGATACGAATACTCAACACTTGTTCTAACCTCGACTTTAGAGCGCTTATACTTCAGTACATGCCAAATGGCAGCTGAGAGACACTCATACACCAGTCCCAGAGTACAATGCGCTTGGGGTTCCTTGAGAGGTTGGGCATCTTGCTTGACGTGTCGATGGCAATGGCGTATCTGCATCATGAGCACCACGAGGTGATCTTGCATTGTGACTTGAAACCTAGCAACGTGTTGTTTGATGAGGATATGACTGCGCATGTTGCGGACTTTGGCATTGCAAGGCTGCTTCAAAGTGATGACAACTCCATGACATATGCGAGCATGCCCGGAACAGTTGGGTATATGGCACCAGGTACTTAGCTACAACCTTTTAAATCATAGATTTGCGGTTCATCATACATGTTGTGATCTTTGTTTCCGTGTTTCTTGAGCAGAGTATGGGTCTCTTGGAAAAGCATCACGGAAGAGCGACATATTCAGCTTTGGAATCATGCTCCTCGAAGTCTTCACGGGAAGGAAGCCAACAGATGCCATGTTCGTCGAGGAACTGAGCCTTCGGCGGTGGGTTTGTCAGGCATTCCCCTCGGAGCTCGTGCATGTCGTCGATGAGCGGCTACTGCAAGGCCCGTCTTCTAGCTGCAACTTGGCCGATGGCTTTCTTGTGCCAGTACTGGAGCTGGGTCTTCTCTGCTCCTCAGACTTACCTGACCAGAGAACCACGACGATGAGCGATGTGGTAGTGAGACTAAAGAAGATCAAAGTTGAGTATATCAAATCGACAACAGCGATGCCGGGGAGCGCAGCACAGTGATTGATCACTGCCCTTTGTTTTATCGATCTACAGCTGGATGTATCTGCTCGTCTCGTGCAATGAGGAGTTAACGACAGTATCAGCTGTTACAAATTACTGGGTTATTGTACCTACGCCTCGTTGGTTCGTCAGTCCGTGCGTGTAATGAGTTATTGGCATATATACACATGGTGTTGCTTTGAAGTTGCTCGACATATACATATAGACTGTGATGTTTGTCTTGGGAGTTTGCTATTGCACCATTATAAAGCAGAAATTGAATTGATGTGTTACTTTGGTTTGACGGATCAGTTTAATGCCACAAGGTACCACCTCACTGGCCGGCACTAGAAATAGTAGGAACGGTCTCAGCTTCAGAAACTCTTTTTTTTACCATATATACAACAAATTCAACGCCGGCCCCTTATGATTGATTGCGGTGAAAGCATCCGCAGGATCCGGCTTGCCTGCTTCCTCTCCATGCTCCCATCCGTGCTTCCACTTCATCCTACGGCTGTCCTTTTTTCTTTTTTCTTTCTAATCTAATCATCCCCCACCCCCCCCCCCCCCCCCCCCCCGATTTTAAGGGGTGGGGCCGAGCCTTATTTTGTTCCAATTAAATCAAGCCACGTTCGCGGGAGCACGGATGGAAGCACGCGCAGGGAGCAGGCAAGTCGCCGAAGTTGAAACCGCTTCTTCTGCCTAAACCCATCCAGCCTCCTCTGAGTCCATCACACCACACGAAGCCGATCGCTGCTGCACAGAGCAGCCTAGCAACGAGGCAGCGAGCGACGACACCGGCATGCCCTGGTGGAGGTTAGAGCATCGCATTTGTAATGCAAGGGTCATATATTGGTTCAAATCAGATAGCCGGGTTTCTGTCCCAAATTAGTTGTCGACGTGTCTAGAACTGTAGATACATATTTGAATCGGACAAAGGGAGTAAAATTCGGCCTTCTAAGTCAACAAAAATGTGCAAGTGAATAGTATATAGAAGCCTCGCGTAAAAAAATGCAATCACACCATGTCGGAGTGCTGGTATGTGATGTTGCAAGCAAATGACTGCAACATGCACGATTCAAACAAGCCTAATTTGTTTTCATCAAGTTTGGATTGCTTACCACGAGTGTCACGTGGTGACCACACAATCTGGGAATCAGAATATAAACTGCTCCGGTTTGCTTTGCTCAGGCGATGTGGTACTATAAAACTTCCTGCATGCATATACTCCGACGTTGGGCCTGCAGAGAGTAGTACATCGATCTGGGCCCTTTTTAGCCCAACAGGCCAACACTGGAAAATCAGAACTATTCCGACGTTGAAAGGAAAAAAAGAAGGTACAGCCAAAAAAACAAGCAAACAGTAGAAATCTTATACCAACGGAATAAGAGTAGAAAAATCGAAACGTAGCACCACCAAAGCATCCCGGTATCAATATGTGCTGCTGCAATCCGATTCGAAACTTCACAGACAAGAAGCACGTTACATTGCATCCTAACTCTTGTTTAGAATTCCATCGTAGAAAAAAACTATTATTTAGAACTATGCTCGGTAAACGTATGTACGCAATTAATGTCCTAGTTATTGCACATCTAAGTGACACAATCAAACTAGAAAAAAAAAACAAAAGACAAAAAATTTCATGCACAAATCTCCTGTAAAATCAATGGCATATGAGTTAGATGTGCAATACTTAGAGCACAACTGGATGTGCTTTAGCAAAACTGCGTACTTATGAAATTTCTTGCACTCATGGCAGCATGTGTTATATTGATGCTACAGTGTTAAATGTTGGCACATTTTTTCCTAGATGGTGAAACAGTGCGGGCGACTGGTGTGTTTCTATAGGCTAGTTGCTGATGATTAATTTCATAAATCAGTGACCTAGTCAAAAATTTGAATCAAACCCAAAATTAAAACATGTTAACCGAACGAGCGAGCTCCTTGAGAATTGTTGGCCCGGTCAAAATTGTGAACCAAGTTCAAAGTCGAACATCAATTGATTGAACGGGAGGGCTCGAAAAATGGGGAGCATGGTGAATTAGAAGATACATTCTCTGTTTTAAATTATTGGTCAAAGTTGAACATCAAAATATATGTGTCGATGTGTAAATAGGGACGAAGGGAGTAGGTCGAGTTCGGGGGACGTGGAGTATCTAACCTCGAGCTCAAATGAGCACGGAGGAATAGTAAAATTAGAAAGATGATAAAAATTGAAAACTTTTTTGTGGTAAACTTTGATGAATGTTTTAAGTGCCTGCAATTTTTCATCATAAGATCACATCTATGAAATGCGTAAAGAAACAAAATCAATGCTTTGAAAAAGCTACTTTTAAAAATATTTTGAAGCGCTGATTTTCTTTTTAATGTTCTTCCGAGCTCGGGCTCAGAAGGGTACTTGGGGGAATTCGGGAGTTGAACTATTCGCAGAAAAGAAAGAATTCGAGAGTTGGACTTCACTGTCGGTGTGTATGGACCGGGCTCACGTGACACGAGACCGCAGCGGCGCGGCGGCCACCCCCGTGCTCTTACCAGCTGCACCCCGACGCCCGCATGCGCCCACCCGTATCGCGCCGACACCCCGCCCCCACGCAGACCATACCCCACTTGCCAGCCTCAACCGCAAGAAACACCGACGACGACCCGCCCGCGCACGGGACCGGCCTGTCACTTGGAACCTGGCAGACCATACCCCTGAAATTTACCCCTGTTCATACGCCCATCTGGTGTAGGGAGACCCAGATAATGTTCCTCAAAAGTAACCAGATCAACATGCAATATTGTGCGCACCTTTTCTTGGCTGTCCGTAGTACAAGAATTTCCAAGCAGTACACTACACTTGGCCGGATTAATGCATTGGCCTGTAGCTCTCTCATACGTGAGCAAAACCTCATGTACTTTCTTAGCTTGTTCATCTTCTGCTTTAAAGAATAGCATGGTGTCATCTGCAAATAGCAAATGAGAGACACCCGGTGCTCTACGGCAGACTTTCAGAGGTGTGTAGTCGCCCCTATCTTCTCCATCCTTCAACAAAGCCGACAGACCATCAGCAACATATAGGAACAAAAACGGAGAGAGAGGATCACCTTGCTGAAGCTCACGCATCGGTGCAAACGAATCCAAGAGGGTCCCATTAAATTTAACAGTATATCTCACCGAGGTGACACATGTCATGATCCAGTTCACCCAACCGTGAGCAGAGCCCACCTTTTGCATCGCTCACTCCAAGAAGATCCAATCAACCCTATCATAAGCTTTTGACATATCCAATTTGTAAGCACAGAAACGTTTGTTCGGCTCTTTTTCCTGTTGAATATAATGAATGCACTCAAAAGCAAGCAAGGCATTATCAGTAATTGTCCGCCCAGAAACAAAGGCACTCTGTGCTGGCGAGATGATTTCATCCAAAATAGGACGCAGCCGGTTGACCAAGCATTTAGACACCACCTTATAGATGACATTGTACAAACTAATAGGACGAAACTCCGTGAGCCGCTCAGGGTTATCTATCTTTGGGATGAGGACGATGGAAGTGTCATTCACCGCATCAGGCATGACCCCTGTCCGAAAAAACTCCTTCACTCCTGCAATAACCTGCTCTCTCATGATGGCCCAATTCCTCTGAAAAATCTTGCAGGGAATCCATCTGGCCCCGGAGCTTTGAGAGGACCAATTTGGAATAGAGCACCCGCAATCTCCATGTCTGTAAAATCTGCACACAGACCATCATTCATTCCATCAGTAACACGGGAATTAATTAAGTTAATCACTGGGTCCGCACATAGCAAGGCGTCGGCGGAAAACAGATTGGAAAAATAAGACGTTGCCATAGTAGCCATAGACTCATGGTCCTTATGTACCACTCCTGCATCATCAACAAGTGACTTAATACGATTTTTTTCGTGCGCACCAAACTGCTTTCCGATGAAAGAATTGTGTGCTGCGGTCACCCTCCCGCAACCACGCGATTCGAGATCTCTCCATCCATAACATCTCCTCTCTGTACAGGAGTTCATTCATCCTGTCAGTAGCTTCTCTAATTTCCTTCCGGTCTGCATTCATAGACATAAGCTCCTTCAAGAGAGACTGGTGTGTTTTTATAGACTAGTTGCAAACGGCTAATTTCAGAAATCACTGACCTAGTCAAAATTCTGAATCAAATCCAATGTTAAACATCTTAAACCGAATGAGAGAGCTCCTTGAGAACTGCTGACCTGGTCGAAATTGCGAAGCAAATTCAAAATTGAACATCCCAATTGATTGAATGGGAGGGCACCAAAAGGACGGAGCATGATGAGTTGGAAGATAGTATATTCTCTGTTTTATGTTGATGGTCAAAGTTGAATATCAGAATGCATGTGTAAATAGGGACGAATGGAGTATAGGTCGAACTAGGGAGTTTTAGTATTTCGCAAAAAAGAATTCGGGGGTTGGACTTCTCTGTCGGTGTATGGACCGGGCTCACGTGACACGAGACCGCAGCGCCCGGGCCGGGCGGCCGCCCACGTGCCCTCCTACCAGCAGCACCCCGACGCCCGCGCGCGCGCACCCACCCCTACCACGCCGACATCCCGTCCCCACACAGACCATACCCCACTTCCCAGCGTCTAACCGCAAGAAACACTGACGACTCCCGCCCGCACGCGGGGGACCCCACTTGGGCTATTTTAATTATTTTATTTTACTCTGTTTACCTGTAAGTTTAATTCATTTTTATTTTTGATGTATTCTATAGTGTAAATACAATGACATTAATTGGGCATGGATAGACGAGCACACAGCGTACTCACAACTTTGTGACATATATTACCTCCGTCCCAAATTAGTTGTGGACGTGTCTAGATGTAGATTTGAATTGGACAAAGGGAGTAAAAATCGCCCGCGCACGGGGGACCTGCTTGGGCTACTTTAATTATTTTTATTTTACTCCGTTTACCTGTAAGTTTACTTCATTTTTAAATTTGATGTATTCTATAGTGTAAATACAATGACATTAATTGGGCATGGATAGACGAGCACGCAGCGTACTCACAACTTTGTGACATATATTACCTCCGTCCCAAATTAGTTGTGGACGTGTCTAGATATAGATTTGAATTGGACAAAGGGAGTAAAAATCGGCTTTCTAAGTCACATATTTGAATCGGACAAAGGCGGTAAAATTCGGCTTTCTAAGTCAACAAAAATATGTAAGTTAATAATAGAAGCCTCAAAGTACAAAAATGCGAACACACCATGTCGGAGTGCTAGTATGTGATGTTGCAAGCAGATGACTGCAACATGCATGATTCAAACAAGCCTAATTTGTTTTCATCAAGTTTGGATTGCTTACTACGACTGTCATGTGGTGACCACACAATCTGGGAATCAGAATATAAACTGCTCCGGTTTGCTTTGCTCAGACGATGTGGTACTATAGAACTTCCTGCATGCATATACATCGACAGAATTACTTCAAATCACGGGCCTGCAGAGAGGAGTACATCGATGTGGGCCCTTTTTAGCCCAACAGGCCAACACTGGAAAATCAGAACTATTCCGACGTTGGAAGGAAAAAAAAAGTACAGCCCAAAAAACAAGCAAACAGTAGAAATCTTATACCAACGGAATAAGAGTAGAAAAATCGAAACGTAGCACCACCTCAAATATGTGCTGCTGCAATCCGATTCGAAACTTCACAGACAGGAAGCAGATATGACATCACGTTACATTGCATGCTTGTCATCCTTACTCTTGTCTAGAATCATCGCAAAAAAAAAAACTCTTATTTAGAACTATGCTGGATAAACGTATGTACGGAATTGATGCTCAAGGCCTTTACACCTAACTTATGTCATCAGTTTACCAATGTTTTCTGTCCAGGTAGATAATACTTTTACCCAATTGCTAGGTGCCGGCACGCCGGTCGGCCCTCAGCCATCGGATGTGATCTCCAGATTCCGTTGGATCTGAGTCAACATCTCTTTCCTCCCTCGTGTATCCCTTCCATACAACAAAATCACAGAGGGAACATGGCCACCGCGTCGCCGGCCACCCCGGGCTCGCCGTCGCCATGGAGGAAGGCGCCTTTCTGGTCACAAACACCTGGCCATTGTTGTCGCAACAAATTCCGCCGTCGGTTTTAGCAAACGCCGATGACGGTTGTAACAAAAATTGTCGCATACCCTGGGTTGTAGCTCGTCGCACCATGGACGCTGACCGCACCACTACCGGTTGCAGCATCAATGGCAAACGACAGCATGGCTCGCAGTCAAAAAGGCGGTGGTAGCATTTTTTGGAGAGGGGTCCAGCAAAAACCAATCTAGTGGAAGCATTTTTGGTGGTTCCTTTGAGCAAACCCAAAAGCCGATGGTACCAAATTTGGGACCCGGTTCCAGCAAACTCCAAAACAGTTGCAGCAAACAAAGGCATCGCCGCCATCAACCAACACCACCGTGCATGCATGTAGCAAAAAAAGTCACCGGTGGAAGCAAAAATCAGGCTACAGTTGTAGCAAAAGCGTCCCTTGGTCCAGCAAGACGAGTTCCGGCGGTAGCATTTTTGGGTGTTAGTTCCAGCAAACCTCCCCGCCGGTTCCAGCAAATTTGGTCGCCGGTTGCAACAACCAATGAGCCCCATCACAGCTCCAGGTTCTGGCTTGCGCCATCGCACGACACAGTCGCTGCTCTCCGATGGCGCACCAATGTCTTCTGGTTGAAGGTTTTGTCGTCATTGGTTATAACTTTTGGGTTGCCGGTTGCAGCATCAGTGGACGGGCAGCTTCTAGGTTTCGTTGAGGAGACGAGATGCTTGCAATGGTGGGGTAGGAGGTGCTCGTGAAAGCAGCAGGGGTCACGCTGCTGACGCCGGCGAGCTCGTACTGCGGGGGACGGAATGGGATCAGACGGAGGCGGGAGATGGGGGACATCTAACTTCAGGTCCACCGAGTGTGCGTGCCAGCCTGTCTCCGTGTAAAAGAAGGAAGCGAGAGAGAGCGATCGGCCGAGCGCTTCGGCCGGCGTGTAGGCATGAAACGTTTCCCATATTTTTATCCTAATGTTTCATAACCTTATTGCTTTACTGCATTTTAAGAGAATGTAAAAAAAAAGACATTTGCACATCTTTTCATAAAGAAGAGAGGCAGGTTAAAGATTTTTGGTTAGAAGACAACGCCAAATTCCCGTAGCATCTTTCTTTTTGCGAATGCATTACTTAAAGTTAAGTCTTACAATCTCATTCAACAATTTCCAGGACCTCTTGAGGGCTAAAGCCTAACCAATCCGCAGTTCGGCATGGCAACCTATCAAAATTAGCCATGACTGACTAGCATTAATATAGTTCCGATGAATATTAGCGATGCACTAATTTCTATCTCCCATACTACAATGATCTCTTCTCTGTAACAATAAACACATGCTTTGATTTGTTGCCAACTTCTTCCTTGATTATCGAGACATCCTCCAAACAGTCAGATTCAATATCAACAGATAAATTAGTTTTATCTTCATCTTCTCTAGAAAACAGTACATAAATCACCTTCCAATATAGATTCAATCAATCCTTTTGGTTTATGTAGGCCATACAAGCATGTTTATTTTACCCAAGGATACACAGCTCAGCCCATATGTTTAGAAATTAGACGAGCTTCGCCTGAATTGAAGTGTACTAGAAAGGCTGAGTGTGCTTCAATGCGTTGTTGGTCTTGTTGTGATCTCAGAATTTTTGTTTGTTATTTGGTTCGGCGCCTGGGGAGGATGATAGAATGTGTTTTTTATATTTTCATAATGCAGTTTTTCTTGGTAGGCCTTCTTGACGGTATGATTATGTGTTATATCTTTTGGTAGAAATCATTGACCCAGTCAAAATCATAAATTAAATAAAAAATTGAGCATCTCAACTGAACAAGAGAGCTCATTGAGAATCATTGACCCAGTCAAATTCGTGAACCAAACCCAGAACTAAACACTCCAGTCGAATGGGAGTGTTTGAAAATTAGGGAGCACGATGAATTGCTAGTGGGATATGCATTCTTCTTTTATCCTCTATACCCTAAGCTCTCTAGTTTTTAAGGCAACACAATCAATTGAGGTCTCTAATTGTAATTGGGTCATCCAATTTTGGCCGAGTCAATAATTTCTCAAAGCTCTCTTATTTAATTATTTTATACTATACACTATGCCGGAAATGCCGTTTGGAGGCCGAGCCCCATGGTGCTCAGTATCTTGCACGTCGGACTTCATAGCGATCAGGTGCAGTCTCGTATTAGTCTCACATATTACGAAAAAGGATCCCCGCTTTATATTATAAACCAACATCACCAAGCATCCAACAACATCGAACAACAATCCAGGTTCGAGTTCAAGAAAAGGGAGAGGGAAGAAAAGTTAATAAGTGCGACTGGGGGTACAGCATAACAAGCCCCAAACAAAGAAGAAACAACTAGGTGCTAATCCGGCTCCGTGGGTGGTGGTGGGGCGGCGGCTCCACCCGACGACCCCATCCCCCACGACGACAAGGTCAAGTCGAGCGAAGGTGGAGGGCCTGGTGGAGAAGAGAGCAAGGGGCTCGGGCTGGCGGAGGGCCTGGTGGAGGGTGGGGCGTCGCAAGGAGAAGATGACGGGGAGGAAGGGGACGGGATCGAGAGGAGCGGGTGGGGAAGGGGGTTGGAGTGGTGATTCTCCACCGGATGGCAGCGAGCTCTGCCGACTGGAGTTGCAGCGGATCTGGGAGGGGAGAAGAAGAGCGCAGAGGGAAATAAAGGAGGCGGGGGGTGGATGGAAAATGACCATGGGGGGAAGAAAGCTAGGGTTTTGTGGTTGGTGTGGAAGGTTGTGGACTGCCGTTGTATCACTGAGCATCCGACGGTGTTTGATGCATGATCCGCGTGAGACGTCCACGGACCAATCAGAATTCAGTATAACGTTATGACCATCTAAATTAGTCGTAGTTGACTAAAAATACTGTGTTAAAATCATGTCAGCTATTTTATGACTTGGGAAATTCAATAAAAAATGGAAAACCTTCTCATTGTGCCACCAAAATGTGAACAAGTTTTCAGAAACAAACATGAAAAAAGATAAATATCTTTAAAAAGGTGTTGTGAGAAATGAGTTTTTTGAAAATAAACATTTTTTATTTTACGAGTGCCCAAAATGAGTTTTTTTTGTGAAGGACATACCATATATTTGTTGCAAAATTGTACCAAATCAATTTTCTACAATATTAGGACATATTTAGTGCACAGTTGATCAAATGGTTGGGTGTCAAAAGCTTTGATCCACCTCTCGTGAAAAAGACAAATTTCTACCAATTAAGCAGGAAGCGGGTCAAATTTGAACTGCAGCTGTCGTATAGTTTCCTAACTTTTTAAAAAAAAAATTATTTCTAGATTCAACCACTAGCTAGGAACGGTCAAGCCCGCTGTTTTGACCGCATTTTGAAACGGACATGAAAAATTCAAAAAAAATGGAAAACCTTCGCATTATGTCATTATATGTGACCAAGTTAACAGGAAAAATAATAAATTTGTAATACGACAATTTTTTAAAAAGTGTTCTCAGAAACGAGCTATCATCTCTGAAGATTCATAGTTTCCAAGCCAAATGATCAATCTTATGGCCGCATTCATGTCATAGTTTGTTCAAATGATCTCATATTGTGTACAAGGGTGCGTATTGCAATGGCAAACAATGTTGCCAAAGGAAGTTTTCATTTTCTTTAGACGAAAAATCATTTCCCATTTTTTGATTGCCCAAAATGAGTTTGTGAAGAACCTACCAAATAATTGTAGCAAAATTGGACCAAATCATTTTTCTAAAATACTAGACCATGTTTAATTCACAATTAACCAAATAGTTGGGTGTCAAAAGTTTCGATCCACCTCTGGTGAAAAAGACAAATTTCCGCCGATTCAGCTGGAAGCGGGTCAAATTTGAACTGTAGCTACCTCGTAGTTTGCTCTTTATTTTTTTCAAAAATCATTTTTGGGTACATAAGTATCTATTTAATGAGAGAAACACCAAAAAAAATTCCAAGATTCAACCACTAGCTAGGAACGGATATTCCCGCTGTTTTGACCGCATTTTGAAACGGGCATAAAAAATTCAAAAAAAATCAAGAAATTGAAAAACCTTCGCATTATGTCATTATATGTGGCCAAATTACCAGCAAAAATTATAGACTTGTAATACATCAATTATTTTTTAAAAAATGTTCTTAGAAACGAGCTATCAAGTGTGAAGATGCATGGCTTTCAACCCAAATGATCAATCTTATGGCCACATTCATGACATAGTTTGTTCAAATGATCTCATATTGTGCACAAGGGTGCATCTTGGAATGGCAAACAATGTTGCCTAAGGAAGTTTTCATTTTCTTTGAATGAAAAATTCATTTTCCATTTTTTCGAGTGCCCAAAATGAGTTTTCTTGTGAAGGACCTACCATATATTTGTTGCAAAATTGTACCAAATCAGTTTTCTAAAATACTATGACATATTTAATGCACAATTGACTAAATGGTTGGGTGTAAAAAGTTTTGATCCACCTCTCGTGAATAAGACAAATTTCCGCCGATTCAGCTGGAAGCGGGTCAAATTTGAACTGTAGCTACCTTGTAGTTTGCTCTTTATTTTTTCCAAAAGTCATTTCTAGGTACATAAGTATCTATTTAATCAGAGAAACACCGAAAAAATCCAAGATTTAACCACTATCTAGGAACAGTTATTCCCGCCGTTTTGACCGCATTTTGAAACGGGCATAAAAAATTCAAAAAAAAATTAAAAAATGGTAAAAATTCGCATTGTGTCATTATATGTGGCCAAGTTACCAGCAAAAAATATAAACTTGTAATACGGCAATTATTTTTAAAAAGTGTTCTCAGAAACGAGCTATCAAGTATGAAGATGCATGGCTTTCAACCCAAATGCTCAATCTTATGCCCACATTCATGACATAGTTTGTTCAAATGATCTTATATTGTGCATAAGGGTTCATCTTGGAATGACAAACAATGTTGCCTAAGGAAGTTTTCATTTTCTTTGGACGAAAAATTCATTTTCCATTTTCTGAGTGCCCAAAATAAATTTTTTTGTGAATGACCTACCATATATTTGTTGCAAAATTGGACCAAATCAATTTTCTAAAATACTACTCCCTCCGTTCCTAAATATTTGTCTTTCTAGAGATATCAACAAGTGTACATACAAAGCAAAATTGTTGAATCTACAGTTTAAAATATGTCTAGATACATCCGTATGTTGTAACCATTCGAAATGCCTAGAAAGACAAATATTTAGAAACGGAGGGAGTAGGACATATTTAATGCACAATTGACAAAATGGTTGGAGCCGGGTCAAATTGGAACTGCAGCTGCCTCATAGTTTCCTATTTATTTTTTTCGAAAATCATTTCTAGTTACATAAGTACCTATTTAATCATAAATACATGGTTTGGTGGCGATACGTCGAGGTTTGGACGGTGGCCGAGGGCCCCAACTCTAGAGCGCGTAAACTCGCATGCCTGCCGCGTGGTCACCGCGTGACTGTGGCGTCGCCATGCGTTCTGTGCGTCCTAGGCATGTCTAGTGGGTTGGGCACTCCCCAGGTAGGTGTTAGGAAGAAAATTAAAACATAAGATTCTCACGAGGAGACCAATCTATGCTCAAACATGAATTAGCAGCCAAGTGTTTGATTAGTGGTACGAGAAATGCACATGGCTAATGGGCATGAGTTTTGGCTGAGGATGATCAGTTACTAAGAAGATTATCTTCAGAAATTTTTCAGCTCAAAAGGAGGAGCCTAGGTGGTACTTGCTTGCAAAGTACCACACTGGACATAAATACGAATGTTGAAGCTGGGCTCAAAATAATTAATGGATTGAGCTGGCATTTGGTGGAGGATGGTTATTTGGGCATAGGAAAGCACTGTAGAAAATGTATACTATTTGGACATGGCAAAGTGGTACTTCCTTCACAATGCTCTTCTCTGGACAGAAACTTCAGAAAATTACTGATAGAAATTGGCTAAATGAAATGAGCTCAAATTTGGTGTAGGTAAGTTACATAGGCATATAGAATATATGGCAAAAATTTAACTCATTAGGATATGCATAGCTAGGACTTCTTTCACAAAGGTTCTAGGTGGACAAAAGCTTTGGAAATTTGCCGAGGAAGATTTACTGGGCAAATGGAGCTGAATTTTGTCAGGAGGCAATGATTTGGATAGGAAAGAGTTCCCAATATTTTTGAGGGCAAGCAAGAATATATAAATAGCACTTCCTTCACAATGCTCTTCTCTGGACAGAAACTTCAGAAAATTAGTGAGAGAAATTGGCTAAATGAACTAAGCTCAAATTGGGTGTAGGCAAGTTACATAGGCATATAGAATATGTGGTAAAAATTCAACTCATTAGGATATGCATAGCTAGTACTTCTTTCACAAAGGTTCTAGGTGGGCAAAAACTTTGGAAATTTGTCGAGGAAGATTTATTGGGCAAATGGAGCTGAATTTTGTCATGAGGCAATGATTTGGTTAGAAAATAGTGCCCAAAAATTTTGAGGGCAATCAAGAATATATAAATAGCACTTCCTTCACAAAGTGTTGTTCTGAACAGAATAGGAAAATGAATATTGTTGAATTATTGTTGAACTAGGCAAGGAAGGTTTTTACATATTTGATATGACCCAAAGAATTTATGAGATTTTTTTGAGAATTTTGGGAATGACAGAAATATAGGTTGCTTCACAACATAGGGCAAAAATTGCCACATGGACATGACACATAGGCAAAACTGATGAGGTGGCGCATAGTCATAGTAACTCACCATAATTTACAAGGTTATGACCATCTAGATTGGTCGTGATCAGCTAGAAATAAGGCAGCGGACCAGTGCTATCTGCTTTATGACAATTTCGTGTAAGGAAATTACGACATTTCTGACCAAAATGGTTGTTACAGTTCAGGGTTTGGAGCCCCCGAACAACTTTTGACTAATTGGTCTCAAATGGTCATAGATTTATGACCAATTCTTCGAGGGCCACTGACAGAAGGTCACAAGTCGACATATTTCTTAAAGTGATTGAGCACCGCTTAAGAAGAATGACAAGCATGACCAAAAATCAGTTTGGTTTCATGCCTGGGAGGTCGACCATGAAAGCCATTTTCTTGGTACGATAACTTATGGAGAGATATAGGGAGCAAAAGAAGAACTTGCATATGGTGTTCATTGACTTGGAGAAGGCCTATGATAAGATACCGCGAAATGTCATGTGGTGGGCCTTGGAGAAACACAAAGTCCCAGCAAAGTACATTACCCTCATCAAGGACATGTACGATAATGTTGTGAAAAGTGTTCGAACAAGTGATGTCGACACTGATAACTTCCCAATTAAGATAGGACTGCATCAGTGGTCAGCTTTGAGCCCTTATCTTTTTGCATTGGTGATGGATGAGGTCACAAGGGATATACAAGGAGATATCCCATGGTGTATGCTCTTTGCGGATGATGTGGTGCTAGTTGATGATAGTCGGACGGGGGTAAATAGGAAGTTAGAGTTATGGAGACAAACCTTGGAATTGAGAGAGTTTAGGCTTAGTAGAACTAAAACCGAGTACATGATGTGTAGTTTCAGTACTAGGTGTGAGGAGGAGGAGGTTAGCCTTGATGGCCGGGTGGTACCTCAGAAGGACACCTTTCGGTATTTGGGGTCAATGCTGCAGGAGGATGGGGGGTATTGATGAAGATGTGAACCATGGAATCAAAGCGGGATGGATGAAGTGGCGCCAAGCTTCTGACATTCTCTGTGACAAGAGTGTGCCACAAAAGCTAAAAGGCAAGTTCTATAGGACGACGGTTCAACCAGCAATGTTGTATGGCGCTGAGTGTTGGCCGACTAAAATGCGACATGTTCAACAGTTAGGTGTGACGGAGATGCGTATGTTGAGATGGATGTGTGGCCACACGAGGAAGGATCGAGCCCGGAATGATGATATACGAGATAGAGTTGGAGTAGCACCAATTGAAGAGAAGTCTGTCCAACATCGTCTGAGATGGTTTCGGCATATTCAGCGTAGGCCTTCAGAAGCTCCAGTGCATAGCGGACGGCTAAAGCGTGCGGAGAATGTCAAGAGAGGGCAGGGTAGATCGAATTTGACATGGGAGGAGTCCGTTAACAAAGACCTGAAGGATTGAAGTATCACTAAAAAGCTAGCTATGGACAGGGATGCGTGGAAGCTTGCTATCCATGTGCGAGAGCAATGAGTTGGTTGCGAGATTTTATGGGTTTCACCTCTAGTCTACTCCAACTTGTTTGGGAAAAGGCTTTGTTGTTGTTGATTTTTCTATATCATATTTTTCAATTTGTCATATGATTTTTTTCCAGAAATTTGCCATGGCACTTCAAAAAAAAAAATACCATGTGGACAATACCAATTTGCAGCGTGGCCTGGCTGCTGCCGTCGTCGGCGCAGAGGGAGACGAGCACGTCGGCCATCCCGCCTGGCCGTCCTACACGGTAACGACCGCGTCTGGCCCCGGGCGACGGTGGACCAGGGCAGCAGCCACTCCATAGGTCGGACACATCATGCGCCAGCAGAAATCTCGCCATCATAGATGCCCGCAACGACGACTACCGGCGGCGCCGCAGTGGCCTAAATCTTGGCTGTGTGGTCGACGGACGGAGCTGCAAATTAAGGGGCAAAATACAAAACACGACGTGGTGCATGTGTTTCGAGAAACAACATCGATCATGCGTACGCAGCGCGTGTGATCGATGGTGCTCCTTCACTTTCTCCCCTGATGAAACCTGGTCCAGTTTTCTTTTCGCGGCCGGGGAGAAAACTGGTGAGTTCAAAGTGTACCGGGAGCAGCACTACTTTCCAACAGACAAAAGACTGTTAAAGGTGCTCCTCCAAATTAGCCTTTCTAACAGCCAAAAAACAGTTTAAGGTGCTCCTCTAAGCAAACACTTGGCTTTGAATTAATTAAATGATTACGATTAAGATCTGAATGTGCAGCGGTGACAGTTTTCTTTTATAGTTATCTCTACCTCTCTACTGTAATAATATCCTAAGAGTATCTACAGCCAGACTTTGCAAATCCGGCCCCTCAAACGCCCAGCGGACACTGACCAGGAACGCCTCAAATTAGACACTTTGCATCCGTCTCTCTCATATTTCATCCCCTAGATCCATACAAAACATGCAAAAGGAATCCTACGTACTACCCTAGCTACTCTTCGTCGTCGGAGATGTCCACGACGACGGTGCTGGGCGCCGGCTGGACGCGCGGGTAAGAGGGCTTCGGCTCATCCTCCTCCTGCTCGACCTCATCCATGTAGGCGAACATCTCCGTCTCCTCCGCGACCTCTTGCACCTCCATCTCCTGCCGACGATGGCGTCTTGCCTCCGCAGCCGATTCCGACCGGAGGGAATCGAGGATGGCTTGCTGCTCCGCCTGCAGATCCCTGTCGCCAGCGTCCCCCACATTCTACTCCTCCGGCTCATCCTCCTCCTCCTCCTCCTCCTCCAACTACTCCTCCGTGTTAGAAGGGATAGAGAGATTTGGTGGAATACGATGGATTTATTATTGAGCCTCGAGGGCGGGTATATATTGAGTACAAGACTTGGAGGACAAGAAGCCTCTCCTGGAGATAAGGTAGGAGATGGATTATAAATCCTAGACTACCAAATACATGCATCCCAAATATATCTCTAACATCCCCTTGTAGTCGCAGCGGTAGCTTTGTGAATAACAGGAGCATCGCAGATGGTCAGACTGGAGAGAATAGCAGCCAACGGGCTGACATCCCCCCGTAGTCGTAGCGGAAGCGTCGTGGACGGTGTCGTGTCGCGGATGTGTTGACTGTAGAGGAAGCCGACGAGTTGCTTAAGCGGATGATAGCCCTTTGTAACGATGTCGATGTAGCCAAGAGCGTGGGTGGTGTAGCCGTGGTCGAGGTAGTCGTGCGAAGAACGTTGTGGTCGATGTCGAGTCGGGGTAGCCAGTGTCGAGGTAGTCGCCATGGAGCCAGGGTTGCGAGGAGGCACCGTGTTAGTTATAGGCGCAGTGATGTCGAAGTAGTGGTGCGCTGGGAAGAAGACGGTGTTGACGACGGGTCGCGAGGCAGCGAGGCAGAGCGGCCTAGTAGCGAGGCAGCGAGCGACAACACCGGCATGACCTAGTGGAGGTTAGGGCATCGCATTTGTAATGCAAGGGTCATTATTGGTTCATATCTGATAGCCGTTTTTTTTCCCAAATTAGTTGTCGACGTGTCTAGATCATTGTTCAAGATATCTTCTGATATTCTGATAAATCGGCCGACTTATCGCTTACCGTTGTCTGACCGGTAAGATAAATTGGCCGATAAATCAACCGATATGACGATAAATTGTACCCGCAAAAAAATGATATAGCGATAAATTGGCTGATATGCTGATAAACAGGTCGATTTACCCCTTATCATGGGTCGGGCGATAAGTGATATCCCCAATATTGGTCTAGATACAGATTTGAATCGGACAAAGGGAGTAAAATTCGGCCTTCTAAGTCAACATAAATGTGTAAGTTAGTAAGTAGAAGCCTCACGTAAAAATAAACACACCATGTCGGAGTGCTGGTATGTGATGTTGCAAGCAGATGACTGCAACATGCACGATTCAAACAAGCCTAATTTGTTTTCATCAAGTTTGGATTGCTTATCACGACTGTCACGTGGTGACCACACAATCTAGGAATCAGAATAAAAACTGCTCCGATTTGCTTTGCTCAGGCGATGTGGTACTATAAAACTTCCTGCATGCATATACATCGACAGAATTACTTCAAATCATGGGCCTGCAGAGAGGAGTACATCGATCTGGGCCCTTTTTAGCCCAACAGGCCAACACTGCGTTGAAAGGAAAAAAAAGTACAGCCCAAAAAACAAGCAAACAGTAGAAATCTTATACCAACGGAATAAGAGTAGAAAAATTGAAAGAGTAAAATGCATCAGCGGTCACTGTAATTGTGTCGAGAACTCACTTTGGTCACTGTACATAAGAATACGGTCAATACGGTCACTGAATACAGCTCGAGGTGATTATACGGTCACTGGTCACTATATAGCTGTGTATTTTGCCTACTTTGAGCAGTCAAACTACCTTTATGGCACATAATGCAGCCTAGTCAACCAACACTCTTTCTCTACCTTTATGTGGGTCCAACCCGTCAGTAGGTAGAAATAAACAAAGTAAATTAAAATGCACCGAGCGAACCTGAGGTCTCAAGGTGGGAACCCGCACGCTTAAGCAATCTTAACCGAAACATTTTAGTGTTCATTTGCATAGTAATGTTCTTTTATACAGAAGCACGCAGCATGCAGCAGCACGGGTGCACGCAGCATACACGCATTGCAGCCATCTACATGCCCAATCTCTCTGTTACCTCGCCACGCAACCCATAGAGTCCTGCCTCGCCAACGCGTTTGCTGTCTCTCAGGTCCGAGCCCTCACGCCATGTCTTCCACGTGCTCACCGCGGCCATGTATCTCCGTGCCTTCAGCGTCTGGTTCACACACAGCCTGCGGCAGCTTGGCGCACCTGTACAGCCTCTCACCATTCTCAACTTACACGTACACACACAAGCAAGCACAAAGCAAGCTCAGTACGCGCGCACAGCAAGTGCGCAGCAGCCGCCTGGCATGGCTAGTGGGATTGGACGGTGCCGGGGTGCACATCGTGCTGCCGGTCATCCGGCACTGGGTCTCACGAGCGCTCGCCGCGTCGCAGTACAGATCAATGCCGGCGGATGTACAGGAGCTGCGAGACGAGGCGACGCAACGCATGCCAACTCTCTATTTGCCTGAGATGGCCACATGAACGATAGTGGAGATATCCACATCGGTCGGTCTCATCATGCGCGCACTCCACGGTAGCGCGGCTGCCGAAGCACGAGTGCACGACCCGGTGGCCTCCGATGTGTCATGTATGCATGCTACAGTATGTGCTAGGCTGCTAGCTGTGCGCCTGCGTGCGTGTTTTTTTTTGAGACGTGCGTGTTGTGTGTGAGTGTATGCAACTGTGCATGCGTGTTGTGTGTGACTGTGTGTAATGCGTATTGGACAGGTGGGACCCACATAAAGGTACAGAGGGTAGGCAGTTTGACTGGTCAAAGTAGGCAAAATACGAAGCCATACGGTGAGTCAGTGACTGTATAATCACCTCAAGTCATATTCAGTGACCGTATTGACCGTACACAGTGACCAAAGTGAGTTTTCGACATAAGTACAGTGACCGTGGATGCATTTTACTCAAATTGAAACGTAGCACCACCAAAGCATCCCGGTATCAATATGTGCTGCTGCAATCCGATTCAAAACTTCACATACAAGAAGCAGATATGACATCACGTTACATTGCATGCTTGTCATCCTAACTCTTGTTTAGAATTCCATCGCAAAAAAAAAAACTCTTATTTAGAACTATGCCGAATAAACGTATGTACGGAATTGATGCTTAAGGCCTTTACACCTAACTTATGTCATCGGTTTACCAATGTTTTCTGTCCAGGTAGATAATACTTTTACCCAACTGCTAGGTGCCGGCACGCCGGCTGAAATTTCGGCCGGTTGGCCCTCAGCCATCGGATGTGATCTCCAGGTACCGTTGGATCTGAGTCAACATCGTATCCCTTCCATACAACAAAATCACAAAGGAAACATGGCCACCGCGTCGCCGGCCACCCCGGGCTCGCCGTCGCCATGGAGGAAGGCGCCTTTATGGTCGCAAACACCTGGCCATTGTTGTCGCAACAATTTCCTCCGTCGGTTTTAGCAAACGCCGATGCCGGTTGTAAAAATATTTGTCGCATACCCTGGGTTGTAGCTCGTCACACCATGGACGCTGACCGCACCACTACCGGTTGCAGCATCAATGGCAAACAACGGCATGGCTCGCAGCCAAAAAGGCGGTGGTAGCATTTTTTGGAGAGGGGTCCAGCAAAAACCAATCTAGTGGAAGCATTTTTGGTGGTTCCTTCGAGCAAACCCAAAAGCCGATGATACCAAACACCGAAGCTATTCTCCACGACACTTCAGGAAATGTACAAGAAAGTGTTCAAACTTTGTGCAAGTACATGAGAGATATATTTCGAAAGGAAAACTTAGTACATTCTACTTGAAAAACATGATGCACACATTTGCATCCATCTTTCTATTGTGCATGTTTCACGTGGATCAATGGGCCCACCGCTCCCTTCTTCCTCCTCCATACATTGAATAAATGCTCGATCTCCTTGGTCATCAAGACAAGCCCCAGCAATCCCCACTCCACTCCACTCCCGAAGCTATTCTCCATGACACTTCGAGGAAATGTACAAGAAAGTGTTCAGACTTTGTGCAAGTACATGGGAGATATATTTCGAAAGGAAAACTTTGTGTCTAAACAAGTTGTAAATAAAATCGAACTCTACGTAAATCAATGTGTAGTGATTTACTGGTTCATGAATGGAAATAAATATAGTCTAATTTATCTAATCATTACATCACTACCTACTTTCAGGCAGATAATAGATGGGAGTGATTGTCATTGCTTAGGTAACTGACGGTATAGTTGATGTTCAAGACTACTTCAAAGAAGATCACTGGTTCTTTTGTATTCACCAGCTCACATAATGATGTTGAAATCAAGTCTGTCAAAATAATATATCGTCTATATTTATCGGTATTGGAGCAAAAAAGGACAACTTAAATAATATTGCCATCCTTAAATGTAGAAAACCTCGAAAAGTTTTATATAACCTGAAAAGTAGTATAGGTAACCTGAAAAGTCCTCTAGAACGAAAGGGCAACTTCTGGACCTGCAAACTTTGCGTGGTAGGTGCATGGATAGACGGACATGATGCAGGTTGTGCCGTCCTCCATGTCCCCTAGGGCATACGATCATGAGTGGTTTCGTTCATCTAGGAGGGGGGCATACAGATCAAAATCAAATATTTCTGAAGATTCTCCAGCATTCTGTATCAATCATCGATTAATGCACTAGTAATACTAAAATCTAGAATTAGCATCTATCATGGAGACATTCTTTTGTTGAAGAATAAATTTACTTTGTCTTTTGGCACTATTCCGTCAAATGTTGCCTCAAATGAACCAGAAGATGTGGCTGTAAGGTTATGAGAAATGGGATGTAAATGGACCATTCGTTTTTGTCTAATATACAACATCCAACCCATTTCTTACATACATCGACGTGCATTCCTGCTAAAGCATTCAAACAATAAATCTCTTTGCTTTAGGCAAATGAATAAGCACCATACAACTCCCATGATCATCTAAAAAGACCAACTTGATGCAAATACAACACTATCTTGTACAACAAACTTTGTTCATTTAGACAAGCATGTAGCTAAACATCGCTGTTTTTAACTCTTTAGTATACAAATTTGATTATGTGTTCCATAGTGCTTTATGGTACAACATGTTGCTAATTATCTCCAAAAATGAAACCAACATCACATAGTACATTCTACTTGAACAACATGATGCACCCATTTGGATCCATCTTTGTATTGTGCATGTTTCACGTGGATCAATGGGCCCACCGCCCCCTTCTTCCTCCTCCATCCGTTGAATAAATACTCAATCTCCTTGGCCATCAAGACAAGCCCCAGCAATCCCCACTCCACTCCACTCCCGAAGCTATTTTCCACGACACTTCGAGGAAATGTACAAGAAAGTGTCCAGACTTTGTGCAAGTACATGAGAGATATATTTCGAAAGAAAAACTTTGTTACTAAACAAGTCGTAAATAAAATTGAACTCTACGTAAATCAATATGTAGTGATTTGATGGTTCATGAATGGAAATAAATATATTCTAGTTTATCTAATCATTACATCACTACCTACTTTCAGTTAGATAATAGATGGGAGTGATTGTCATTGCTTAGGTAATTGATGGTATAGTTGAAACAAAGTTTTCCTTTCATAATAGATGGGAGTGATTGTCTGAACACTTTCTTGTACATTTCCTCTAAGTGTCGTGGAGAATAGCTTTGGGAGTGGAGTGGAGTGGGGATTGCTGGGGCTTGTCTTGATGACCAAGGAGATCGAGTATTTATTCAACGGATGGAGGAGGAAGAAGGGGGCGGTGGGCCCGTTGATCCACGTGAAACATGCACAATACAAAGATGGATCCAAATGTGTGCATCATGTTGTTCAAGTAGAATGTACTATGTGATGTTGGTTTCGTTTTTTGAGATAATTAGCAATATGTTGCACCATAAAGCACTATGGAACACATAATCAAATTTGTATACTAAAGAATTAAAAACAACGATGTTTAGCTACATGCTTGTCTAAATGAACAAAGTTTGTTGTACAAGCTAGTGTTCTATTTGCATCAAGTTGGTCTTTTTTAGATGATCATGGGAGTTGTATGGTGCTTATTCATTTGCCTAAAGCAAAGGGATATTATTATCTGAATGCTTTAGTAGGAATGCACATTGATGTATGTAAGAAATGGGTTGGATGTTGTATATTAGACAAAAATGGATGGTCCATTTACATCCCATTTCTTAGAAGTTAGAACCTTACAGCCACATCTTCTAGTTCATTTGAGGCAACATTTGACGGAATAGTGCTAAAAGTCAAAGTAAATTTATTCTTCAACAGAAGAATGTCTGCATGCTAGATGCTACTTCTAGATTTTAGTATTACTAGTGCATTAATCGATGATTGATACAAAATGCTGGAGAATCTTCAGAAATATTTGATTTTGATCTGTTTTATATATGGAGTTCTCGCATGCCCCCCTCCCAGATGAACGAAACCACTCATGATCGTATGCCCAAGGGTACATGGAGGACGACACAACCTGCATCGTATCCGTCTATCCAAGCAGCTACCATGCAAAGTTTGCAGGTCTAGAAGTTGCCCTTTTGGTCCAGAGGACTTTCTAGGTTACCAGGTTATATAAAACTTTTCAAGGTTTTCTACATTTAAGGATGGAAATATTATTTAAGTTGTCCTGTTTTGCTCCAGTACCAATAAATACAGCGGCCAACTGCGACCGCGAGCGGCCGTGCCTGCCTCCGAGTCTCCACCTCTCCGGTCTACAAATATTTGATTTTGATCTGTTTTATATATGGAGTTCTCGCATGCCCCCCTTCCGTATGAACGAAACCACTCATGATCGTATGCCCTAGGGGACATGGAGGACGACACAACCTGCATCATGTCCATCTATCCAAGCACCTACCACGCAAAGTTCGCCGGTCCAGAAGTTTCCCTTTTGGTCCAGAGGACTTTCCAGGTTACCTCACAGCTTTTCAGGTTATATAAAACTTTTCGAGGTTATGGCAGACATTCCAGGTTACCTATACTACTTTTCAGGTTATATAAAACTTTTCAAGGTTATGGCGGACATTCCAGGTTACCTATAGAGGACTTTCTAGGCTACCTACGGACATTCCAGCTTACATATATTAGACAAAAGCCGATGGTCCATTTCATTTGAGGAAACATTTGACGGAATAGTGCCATAAGACCGGGGAGGTGGAGACTCGGGGGCAGGCACGGCCGCTCGCTGGAGGGCTGCCGGTGGCAGTCGTCGTTGGCCGCTGTCCATGATGTAGATCAGCTTGAACTATCAGCGGACTAGGCTGGCAGTTATGCTGGGATACTAAAATCTAGAAGTAGCATCTAGCATGCAGACTAAGCAAACTGAGGAGGCCGAGCCGCTGAGGGTGTAGGCTAGTACTACGGAACTCTTCCCAGCGAAAGAAAATGAGTGAACCCGTATCTCTCTTCCACGACTTAAAAGGTGAGTGCTCTAGCTCACCCTTCTCATTGTCATTGATTGGAAAGGTGACACAAGTATTTGTCCTAGACCAAAAATTATTTCTGGGGTCACTAGTATTTCACCTAGGCCAAAAAGTAGTTCTGTTCGCGCAAGTATTTGAGCTCGGCCACAAAGTATTTATGTCCACCAAAGTATTTGTGATGGGGAGGTCGGGCCGTGGCTGCTCATTTTTTTTGGCTACTCATTAGGGTTTAGGGTTTAGGTCTTTCGCTCCCGTGAGGTGGAGGACCCAAAGGGAGACGGCGGCGGGGCGTGCTCTCCACTCTCTGACGAAGCTGTCTTGGACGGTGATGGAAGAGTTTGGAAACAGGGGCGTGAGCAGAGCGACAGTAGTACTGTAGTAGTACCACTTCAAGCCTTGGAGGGGATGGAAGGTGGTGCAGCAAGGATGGGACGGCGGGACGGATCGCCTAGAAACTACACACCAAGCTCCAATGGCACAAAATGGGGTGGCGGATCAAAAAGAAACTCCTCCTGGCGGCACCCTCCGATGAGTTCGTCCAGTTCAACCTGTACCTGAGCAAACAGAGGCCGAGCCGCTGAGTGTGTTGGAAAGAAGTGAAGAAAAACGGGAGGAAGAGAGACCAAATCGGCTATGATTTGGGACGTGAGCTGCCGCGCGCGTGGGTCGGCATGCTGCTCTAGCCGCGCCTCGATCCGCTCCAGCTTCCAGCCCACCGCGGCCGGGAGCGGCGGGGCCGACGGAGAGCGCATTTGCGCCGGGGAGGTCGGGTCGTGGCTTCTCATTAGGGTTTAGGGTTTAGGTTCTTCGCTCGCGTGGTCGCACAAGATGTACACGTCTGTCTTTAACTGTGTTGTTCTTTCGAGCTGAACACACACCGAGCTCCAATGCAGAGAATGGGGTGGCGGATTGATGACCCACAAGTGTAGGGGATCTATCATAGTCCTTTCGATAAGTAAGAGTGTCGAACCCAACGAGGAGCAGAAGGAAATGATAAGCGGTTTTCGGTAAGGTTTTCTCTGCAAGGACTGAAATTATAGGTGATAGATAGTTTTGTGATAAGATAAATAGTAACGAGTAACAAGTAAATTAATTAAATAAAGTGCAGCAAGGTGGCCCAATCCTTTATGTGGCAAAGGATAAGCCTGGACAATTTCTAATAATGAGAAAGGAGCTCCCGAGGACACATGGGAATTATTGTCAAGCTAGTTTGCATCACGTTCATATGATTCGCGTTTGGTACTTTGATAATTTGATATGTGGGTGGACCGGTGCTTGGGTACTGCCCTTACTTGGACAAGCATCCCACTTATGATTAACCCCTATTTCAAGCATCCGCAACTATAAGAGAAGTATTAAGGTAAACCTCACCACAACATTAAACATATGGATCCAAATCAGCCCCTAATGAAGCAACACATAAACTAGGGTTTAAGCTTCTGTCACTCTAGCAACCCATCATCTACTTATTACTTCCCAATGCCTTCCTCTAGGCCTAAATAATGGTGAAGTGTCACGTAGTCGACGTTCACATAACACCACTACAGGAAAAGACAACATACATCTCATCAAAATATCGAACGAATACCAAATTCACATGACTACTAATAGCAAGACTTCACCCATGTCCTCAGGAACAAACATAACTACTCACAAAGCATATTCATGTTCATAATCAGAGGAGTAATAATATGCATTAAGGATCTAAACATATGATCTTCTACCAAGTAAACCAATTAGCATCAACTACAAGGAGTAATCAACACTACTAGCAACCCACAGGTACCAATATGTGGGTTTGATACAAGATTGGATACAAGAGGTGAACTAGGGTTTTGAGACGAGATGGTGCTGGTGAAGATGTTGATGGATATTGACCCCCTCCCGATGAGAGGATCATTGGTGATGATTTCCCCCTCCCGGAGGGAAGTGTCCCCGGCAGAACAGCTCCGCTGGAGCCCTAGATTGGTTCTGCCAAGGTTCCGCCTCGTGGCGGCGGAGTTTCGTCCCGTAAGCTTGCCCATGATTTTTTCCTGGGTAAAAGACTTTATATAGCAAAAGATGGACACCGGGGGCCCACCAGGGGGCCAGGAGACAGGGGGCGCCCCCAGTAGGGGTGGGCGCGCCCCCACCCTCCTGGGCAGGGTGTGGGCCCCCTGGTGTATTTCTTTCGCCCAATAATTCTTATTAATTCCAAAAACACGTTTCGTGGAGTTTCAGAATTTTTGGAGCAGTGCAGAATAGATTTCCAATGTCTGCTCCTTTTCCAGCCAGAATTCCAGCTGCCGGCATTCCCCCTCTTCATGATAAACCTTGTAAAATAAGAGAGAATAGCCATAAGTATTGAGGTATAATGTGTAATAACAACCCATAATGCAATAAATATGGATATAAAAGCATGATGCAAAATGGACGTATCAACTCCCCCAAGCTTAGACCTCGCTTATCCTCAAGCGGAAGCCGATATCGAAAAATATGTCCACATGTTTAGAGATAGAGGTGTTGATAAAAATAAAATACGGACATGAGGGCATCATGATCATTCTTATAACAACAACATATATAGATTTTATCATATGATTTATTATGCTCAAGTAATGATCAATTCACAATGTCAAGTATGGTTCAAAAACTTCATTGAAAACTAACAAACTATAATCTCAGTCACTGAAGCAATTCCAATTTATCATAACATCAGAAAGAGTCAACAATAGAGCTCTTCAGCAAGTTCACATACTCAACTATCTTGTAGTCTTCTATAATTGCTAAAACTCACGCAATACTTGTTGGTTATGGAGTTTCAGCCTGACACTAAGAAAGATAGGGGCTTATTGTGTTGCCTCCCAATGTATTCACTTTTAGGTGATGTCGAAAATTATAATCCATGCTAACTTACATCCAATTGGATATATACATCATGATCTTTCAAACATGAGGAGCTTGCCAAAGTATAAAATAAAAAAGGGAAAGGTGAGGATCACCTTGACTCAAGCATAAAGTAAAAACATAAAGTAAATGATAGGCCCTTCGCAGAGGGAAGCATAGGTTGTCATGTGCTTTTAGGGTTGGATGCACAAAATCTTAATGCAAAAGAACGTCACTTTATATTGCCCCTTGTATGTGGACCTTTATTATGCAGTCCGTCTCTTTTATTACTTCCAGAACAAGATCGTACAAAGCTTATTTTTCTCTGCACTAATAAGTCATACATATTTATATAGCAATTTTTATTGCCTGCAACATGACAACTTACTTGAAGGATCTTACTCAATCCATAGGTAGATATGGTGGACTCTCATGGCAAAACTGGGTTTAAGGATATTTGGAAGCACAAGTAGTATCTCTACTTGGTGCAAGGAATTTGGCTAGCAAGAGGGGGAAAGGCAAGCTCAACATGTTTGGAAGGTCAATGACAACATACTTTAACTGAGATGTGAGAAAACACAAACCATTATGTTGTCTTCCTTGTCCAACGTCAACTCTTTTAGCATGTCATACTTAATGAGTGCTCCCAATCATAAAAGGTGTCCAAGATAATATATTTATATGTGAACCTCTCTTTCCTTATCACTTCCTATTAATTGCAACGATGACCAAAACTACGTTTATCAACTCTCAACAATTTTTATGCCTCATACTTTCTATGTGTGAAGTCATCACTATCCATAAGATCAATATGAACTCTTTTATTCTTTCTACTTCCTCAAGATCATAGCAACATAGCAAAGCCCTTGACTCAACACTAATCTTTATTATAGATAGCTCACGGACTCGATTACAAAAAGAGATCACAAAGCAAAACTCAAAACTACTTGATATCAAAAATTCAATCTACTAGATCAATATACTACTAAAAGGATCGAACTAAATAAAACGGTAAAGATAAGAGTGTGATGGTGATACGATACCGGGGCACCTCCGCCAAGCTTAGCAGTTGCCAAGGGGAGTGCCCATACCCATGTGATTATTTCTCCTTCTTCACGGTTGGTGTTATGATCTTCTTGGCCATGATGCCCTTCAGGATACGGTTCTCCTCCTAGAGCTTATTGACTTGTTGTTTGTGGTCCATAATTTCTTTACGGAGCTTGCACGTAACGGCCAAAGCTCCTTTTACCCAAGGATGCTGCATAGCTTCTGGAGAACAAGTGAAGTTCTTTTTCATATTTTCGTAAGAAAGAAATCTAAAGTTGGAAGGGATGACCGAAGTTGGGATAGCCAAGCTAGGTAGTTTCCCCATCATGAATTCTGCTTGGAGACGAGAGGTAACTTCTTGATCTTCCTCCATGGCATCTATCATTTTCAAATCAGCCTCCATCTCATCTTCCGTTGATGGTCCAAAGTGATAAGCATCACGCTATTTGCTCCTGGACCTGGTGTTGGGTGAGACACCCGACTCTCCCCAACTGACTCCTGAGAAGACATCTTGCTTTTAATCTGCAACAGGAATAGCTCGAAACGAAAACAAAGGATATTTGCGTGATACGGTGATCAAAACCTTCGGGAGTATATATAATGAATTTTTACTGACCAAAATACGTAACGTGCAAGAAAACGGAGTCCGGGAGGCACACAGGGTGCCCATGAGACAGGGGGACACACCTAGTAAGGGACTACTTCTTTCTTCCTAACATCTTAAATATTCCAAAACTGATAAAAATTGCCATTGGAGTTGTTTTGGAGTCGGTTTACTTACCATACCACATACCTATTCCTTTTCGGAGTCTGGAATGTTCTGGAAAGTTTCCCTTATATATTCCTCCGGGGTTACGGTTTCAATAATATTAGTTTCAACATTGATAGGATTACCTGAAATATAATGTTTTATTCTTTGACCGTTTACCACCCTCGGACTTGTGCCTGCGAAATTGTTGATTTTTATGGCACCAGAACGATAGACCTCCTCGATAACGTAAGGACCTTCCCATTTAGAGAGAAGTTTTCCTGCAAAAAATCTTAAACGAGAGTTGAATAATAACACATAATCTCCTACGTTAAACTCACGCTTTTGTATCCTTTTGTCATACCAGTGTTTGACTTTTTCTTTGAGTAGCTTGGCATTCTCATAGGCTTGGGTTCTCCATTCATCAAGTGATCTAATATCAAACAACCTCTTCTCACCGGCAAGTTTGAAGTCATAGTTGAGCTCTTTAGTAGCCCAATATGCTTTATGTTCAAGTTCAAGGTAAATGACACGCTTTTCCATAAACCATCTTATAAGGAGACATACCCATAGGATTTGTGTATGCAGTTCTATAGGCCCATAATGCATCATCAAGTTTTTTGGACCAATTCTTTCTAGATCTATTCACAGTCTTTTGCAAAATTAATTTCAGCTCTCTGTTGCTCAACTCTACTTGACCACTAGACTGCGGATGATAAGGAGATGCGATTCTATGATTGACATCATACTTAGCAAGCATCTTACGAAAGCACCATGAATAAAATGAGAACCACCATCAGTCATAAGATATCTAGGGACTCGAAACCACGGAAAAATAACTTCTTTAAGCATTTTAATAGAAGTGTTATGATCAGCGCTACTAGTTGGAATAGCTTCTACCCACTTAGTAACGCAATCAACAACAACTAAGATATGTGTGTAACCATTAGAGGCAGGAAAAGGTCCCATATAATCAAAGCCGCAAACATCAAACGGTTCAATAACAAGAGAATAATTCATAGGCATTTCTTGATGTCTACTAATGTTACCTATTCTTTGACATTCATCACAAGATAAGACAAACTTACTAGCATCTTTGAAGAGAGTAGGCCAATAAAAACCAGATTGTAGTACCTTGTGTAAAGTTCTATCTCCAGCGTGGTGTCCCCCATAGGATTCAGAGTGACCCTTGCGTAGGATCTATTCCTGTTCATGCCCGGGCACACAACGTCTAATAACACCATCTACTCCTTCTTTATAAAGGTGTGGGTTATCCCAGAAGTAATGTCTGAAATAATAAAAGAACTTTTTCTTTTGTTGGTATGTGAAACTAGGTGGTATAAATTTAGCAACAATATAATTAGCATAATCAGCATACCAGGGAGCAGTACGAGAAGCATTGACGACCGCTAATTGTTCATCAGGAAAGCTATCATCAATAAGCAGTGGGTCATCAAGAACATTCTCTAACCTAGACAAGTTGTCTGCAATGGGGTTCTCAGCTCCCTTTCTATCAATAATATGCAAATCAAATTCTTGGAGCAAGAGAACCCATCTAATGAGTCGAGGCTTAGCACCTTTCTTTTCCATAAGATATTTAATAGCAGCATGATCAGTGTGAATAGTAACTTTGGAATCAACAATATAAGGTCTAAACTTATCACATGCAAAAACAACTGCTAAGAACTCTTTTTCAGTAGTAGCATAATTTCTCTGGGCAGTATCAAGAGTCTTACTAGCATACTGGATAACATTCAATTTCTTAGCAACTCTTTGCCCTAGAATAGCACCTATAGCATAATCACTAGCATCGCACATAATTTCAAAAGGTAAATTCCAATCAGGTGGCTGGACAATAGGTGCAGTGATCAAAGCTTCTTAAGTATTTCAAATGCTTCTACACAATCATCATCAAAGACAAAAGGAATATCTTTTTGCAATAAATTAGTCAGAGGCCTAGAGATTTTAGAAAAGTCCTTAATGAACCTCCTATAAAACCGGCATGACCAAGAAAACTTCTTATACCTTTTATGTCCTTGGGATATGGCATCTTTTCAATAGCATCAACCTTGGCTTTATCAACTTAAATACCTCTCTCAGAAATCTTGTGCCCCAAGACAATGCCTTCATTAACCATAAAGTGACACTTTTCCCAATTCAGGACGAGACTAGTGTCTTCGCATCTCTGCAAAACTCGATCAAGGTTGCTCAAACAATCATCAAAAGAGGATCCATAAATGGAGAAGTCATCCATGAATACCTCACAAATCTTTTCACAAAAATCAGAGAATATAGCCATCATGCATCTTTGAAAGGTAGCAGGTGCATTACATAAACCAAAAGGCATACGTCTATAAGCAAAAGTACCGAAAGGGCAAGTAAAAGTAGTTTTTGATTGATGCCCCGCTGACACAGGTATCTGAGAGAAGCCAGAATAACCATCTAGAAAGCAGAAATGAGTGTGTTTGGATAGTCTTTCTATCATTTGATCAATAAAAGGTAAAGGGTAATGATCTTTCTTAGTTGCTTTATTTAATTTACGAAAATCAATTACCATTCTATAACCTGTAATAATTCTTTGTGGGATCAATTCATCTTTATCATTAGGAACAACGGTAATACCTCCCTTTTTAGGAACACAATGGACATGGCTTACCCAATCACTATCAGCAACGAGATAAATTATACCTGCCTCAAGGAGCTTTAGTATCTCCTTTCTTACCACTTCTTTCATCTTTGGGTTCAGTCGTTGTTGAGGATCTCTAATTGGTTTGGCATCGTCCTCCAAATTAATTTTGTGTGGGCATAACGTGGGACTAACGCCCTTAAGATCATCTAGAGTATATCCAATAGCTGCTCGGTGCTTCTTCAGAGTTTTCAATAATCTTTCTTCTTCTTGCTCTGAAAGGTTAGCACTAATAATAAGAGGATATATTTTGTTTTCATCAAGATAAGCATACTTAAGATTATCAGGTAATGGTTTGAGTTCAAACACGGGATCACCCTTGGGTGGAGGGGGATTCCCAAGAATTTCAACGGGAAGATTATGTTTCAGCACAGGTTCCTGTTTAAGGAACACTTCATCTATTTCCCTTCTTTCCTTCATAAACATACCATTTTCATGGTCTAGCAAATATTGTTCTAACGGATCAGTAGGAGGCATGACAATGGAAGCAAGACCAAGAATCTCATCCTTACTAGGTGGTTCCCTATCACGAGGTTGTCTACGAAACTTAGCAAAATTAAACTCATGAGGCATACCATCTAAGCCAATGGTGACAATGTCTTTTTCACAATCAATCCTAGCACTAGCTGCATTCAAGAAGGGTCTACCAAAAATAATGGGACAAAAATCATCTTGTGGGGAGCCAAGAACAAGAAAACATCAGTGTATTTAACCTTCCCACACAAGACTTCAATGTTTCTAATAATCCCAACTAGTTTAATGGTATCCCTACTAGAAAGCTTAATAGTAACATCAATGTCTTCTAATTCAACGGGTGCAATGTCATGCATAATCTCTTTATATAAGTCATACAGTATTGCACTTGCACTAGCACCCATATCACATAAACCATGATAACAATGATCTCCTATTTTAGCAGAAATAACAGGCATGCCTAAGACAGGTCTATGTATCTTAGTATCTGGTCTAGCAATATTAGCAGCTTCATCACAGAAATAAATAGCATGCCCATCTAAATCATCATCCAAGAGATCTTTAACCATAGCAATACTAGGTTCAACATTTATTTGCTCAGGAGGTGTATAAGTCCTAGTATTACTCTTACGAACAACAGTCGAAGTTTTAGCATGATCCTTTATCCTAACAGGAAATGGGGGTTTCTCAACATAAGTAGTAGGAACAATAGGATCACTATAGGTGATAGTCTTTTCTTCAACTGTAATAGGTGCAACTACTTTCACTTCAACAGGAGGATTATATTTAAACCACTTTTCTTTAGGGAGATCAACGTGAGTAGCAAAAGATTCACAGAAAGAAGCTACTATCTCAGAGTCAAGTCTATATTTAGTGCTAAATCCACGGAAAACATCGGTATCCATAAAAGATTTAACACAATCGAACTTAGGTGTCATACCTGACTCCTTACCATTGTCGGAACCCCAATCTTCAGAGTTGCATTTAATTCTTTCCAATAAGTCCCATTTGAAATCAATAGTCTTCAGCATATAAGAACCAGCACAGGAAGTATCAAGCAGGTTGCGATCATTAAGAGAAAGCCGAGCATAAAATTTTTGAATAATCATTTCCCGGGAGAGCTCATGATTGGGGCATGAATATAACATTGACTTTAGCCTCCCCCAAGCTTGAGCGATGCTTTCTCCTTCGCGAGGCCAGAAATTATATATGTAATTACGATCACGATGAACAAGATGCATTGGATAGAACTTCCGGTGAAATTCCAACTTCAATCGCTTATAATTCCAAGATCTCGTATCATCACATAGCCTATACCATGTCAATGCATCTCCCTTCAAAGATAAAGGGAAGACCTTCCTTTTGACAACATCTTCGGGAATACCTGCAAGCTTAAATAATCCACAAACTTCATCCACAAAGATAAGGTGTAAATCAAGATGCAACGTTCCATCTCCTGCAAATGGATTAGCTAGCAGTTTCTCTATCATAACCGAAGGAATCTCAAAGTAAATATTTTCATAAAGTTCAGTAGGTTGAGGAGCAACACTTTGCTCTTCTGGTCGGGGTGAAGATACCCCGAACAAGCCCCTCAAAGGATTAGTTTCCATAGTGACAAGTAACAGAAAATTTCAGCACACTATATAAATGTTTCCTTACCAAGTTCCACTCACCAAAAGCGCTACACTCCCCGGCAACGGTGCCAGAAAAGAGTCTTGATGACCCACAAGTGTAGGGGATCTATCTTAGTCCTTTCGATAAGTTAGAGTGTCGAACCCAACGAGGAGCAGAAGGAATTGGTAAGCTGTTTTCGATAAGGTTTTCGCTGCAAGCATTGAAATTATAGGTGACAGATAGTTTTGTGATAAGATAAATAGTAACGAGTAACAAGTAAATAAATTCAATAAAGTGCAGCAAGGTGGCCCAATCCTTTATGTGGCAAAGGATAAGCCTAGACAATTTCTAATAATGAGAAAGGAGCTCCCGAGGACACATGGAAGTTATCGTCAAGCTAGTTTTCATCACGTTCATATGATTCGCGTTCGGTACTTTGATAATTTGATATGTGGGTGGACCAGTGTTTGGGTACTGCCCTTACTTGGAAAAGCATCCCACTTATGATTAACCCCTATTGCAATCATCCGCAACTACAAAAGAAGTATTAAGGTAAAACTAACCACAACATTAAACATATGGATCCAAATTAGCCCCTAACAAAGCAACGCATAAACTAGGGTTTAAGCTTCTGTCACTCTAGCAACCCATCATCTACTTATTACTTCCCAATGCCTTCCTCTAGGCCCAAATAATGGTGAAGTGTCATGTAGTCGACGTTCACATAACACCACTAGAGGAAAAGATAACATACATCTCATCAAAATATCTAACGAATACCAAATTCACATGACTACTAATAGCAAGACTTCACCCATGTCCTCAGGAACAAACGTAACTACTCACAAAGCATATTCATGTTCATAATCAGAGGAGTAATAATATGCATTAAGGATCTGAACATATGATCTTCCACCAAGTAAACCAATTAGCATCAACTACAAGGAGTAATCAACACTACGAGCAACCCACTGGTACCAATTTGTGGTTTTGATACAAGATTGGATACAAGAGATGAACTAGGGTTTTGAGAGGAGATGGCGCTGGTGAAGATGTTGATGGAGATTGACCCCCTCCCGATGAGAGGATCGTTGGTGATGACATTGGTGATGATTGAGGGAGTCCTGGATTAGGGGGTATCCGGACATCCCGACTATATGCTTCGTTCGCACTATTGGAGTGTGAAGATAGAAGACTCAAGACTCCGTCCCGTGTCCGGATGGGACTCTCCTTTGTGTGGAAGACAAGCTTGGCGATCCAGATATTATATTTCCTTCCTTGTAACTAACTCCATGTAAACCCGAGCCCTCTCCGGTGTCTATATAAACCAGAGAGGTTGGTCCTTAGAAGGCCGATCGCGATCACAATCATAATCATCATAGGATAGCTTCTAGGGTTTAGCCTCTACGATCTCGTGGTAGATCTACTCTTGTACTACTCATATCATCAATATTAATCAAGCAGGAAGTAGGGTTTTACCTCCATCGAGAGGGCCCGAACCTGGGTAAACATTGTGTCCCTTGCTTCCTGTTACCATCAGCCTAAGACGCACAGATCGGGACCCCCTACCCGAGATCCACCGGTTTTACACCGACATTGGTGCTTTCATTGAGAGTTCCTCTGTGTCGTCGCTGCAAGGCTCGATGGCTCCTTCAATCATCATCAGCAACACGGTCCAGGGTGAGACTTTTCTCCCCGGACAAATCTTCGTGTTCGGCGGCTTCACACCGCGGGCCAATTCGCTTGGCCATCTGGAGCAGATCGATAGCTACGCTCCTAGCCACCAGATCATGTTCGAAAACCTAAACTACACAGCTGATATCCACGAAGACTTGATCTTCAATGGATTCGGACCTGTGCCAGGAGCGTCGGACGGTCACGATGAGCACGGCTTAGACATGCTGTTGGACAATGCTCGGGACGTCATCTATACGGCAGACCCAGACCTAAATCCAGAGCAGATCGCGTTGCCTAAGGACGGTGGGATGGACCCCGCCCCGCAGGCCGCACACTTGTCGGTGGTAGAGCCGAACACAGGCCTCGCCCCTGAAGAAGCCTGTGACACCGGACCCCCGGAGTCGTGTCCGGCTGTAGGTTCCAGTCCACGCTCTCCTGAGCCCGCCAAACCTGGTTGGGCTCCCGTAATGGAGTTCACCGCAGCGGATATCTTGCAACACGCACCCCTTGGCAACGTGCTGAACTCATTAAAGTCTCTCTCTTTGTCAGGAGGCTCGTGGACGAACTATGTCCGGCTCGAGTGGGAAGCAGGCGACGAAAGAATTCGTTGCCCACCCACCACTCACTTCATTGCCACGGTCGATGATTTAACCGATGTGCTAGACTTCAACTCCGAAGACATCGACGGTATGGACGACGATGCAGGAGAAGAACAGGAAGCACCGCTCATGGGTCGGTGGACAACCACCTCTTCATATGATATATATATGGTGGACACTCCGAAGGAAACTAATGACGATGAGGCAACGGAGGATAACCCCTCAGGGAAGAAAGCAAAGAATGGGCGTCGTCAACGCTGCTCCAAGCCCCGCCAGAACAATACCGGCGCAGGAGATGAAAACAATTCGGATGGTGCCAAAGATGAATACAACCCTGATCAGCCTGCCTTCAAGCAGGCCGGACTAGCCATGTGGGATACTTGGAGAGGAACAACTATATACCCTCCTCCAAAGCCTCGGTAAGCCTCGGCAATGCCGAATGCGGCGTGCCTGAGGATCCAGTGGAACAAGTTCGCTTCAAGCGACGGCTCATGGCCACGGCAAGGAGCCTGCAAAGGAAGCAACAGCAGTTTAAAGCTAACCAAGATTTGCTCGTGGACAGGTGGACCAAGGTCCTGGCCACCGAAAAATACGGACTCGGTCGCCCCGACAAATGGCACACACGGCATCATTCGCTACCTCAACCTAAGCAGGAGAACCCAAGGCACATACCCCAACGTCAACACACCACAACAGTCCAAGGCAGTACGAAGGATACACGTAGAGGCATCCTCAAGCCTCGGCGCAATTGTCATAAACTTCAAGTCTGGGAAGTTGGCGCCTAATCCAGCAACTCCCAGTCCGATCAGCGGACAAAGAACAGCTCAAGCCTATCCGGCCCGAGCAACATACTCGATCAACCATGTGAAATTCATGGTACTCCTAGAAGGACGGAAAAGCATACCAATAGAGAATGCCGGATCCTCAAAACAAAGCGGTCGGTCGTGTGCCGGAAACAATGAGGGGAGGAATCCAACAACGGCGAAATCAAAAGATCCCCTAGAGCATAAAAGTACGACCGATCTCCCCCAATCACATCGACCGTCCGGACAATATCAACCACAACAATTTAATTGCACTACCTCTAGACCCAGTAGTCTGGGGGCTCCATTTCACATAAAGCCCCCGCCAGTATGAAACCACAAATAACATCTTCTAAAATGATGCCAGGTGTAAAGGCCAAGTTTTCTCGGCCCACCGCTCTGACGGTTGTCTTCGGATCACCAAACAAATACCACCCCAAAGAATAAGTCTTCGGCACTTTCCCCTCGTACGGTAATTACCATATGTTTATGGGACGAACCACGTTGACTAGATTCCACGTGGTAAACCATTAGGCCAGCCCCGTGTGATATAGTCACATCTAGGGGCAAGGCTGCCCCGCCCTCAGATTGGAAATCATACCACTGCCGGAGTAGCGAGTCGTGCGTGCCTATCAAATCCTGATATGGCAGTCAATTATCCGGACACCAACTGAGGAGTCCACGCTATCTTACGGAATAATGCCTGGGTTAACCAGGCTCCGATCAGGCACCCGCGGTCCAACCACAAGAGGACGTTCAACCTCCCTCAAGTATTTTCCTTTACATACTAACTTTGACGCAGAACAGGATTGGCGACGCGGAATCAGGCCGGACACACAAGGGCAGGAACACACAAGTAAATCCCCCTAGGAAGGCAGTCCAGATTCACTTCGGATCCACTCACAGCCTCCTCTTCCGGCCACGATAGGTTCCGCCAAAAACACCTCTTTTCATAATCATAAATCGTACTCATATGCATAGACATATCATCCTACTACAGTGCGTAGATTTAAATAAAACTTACAGGCTGTCATTCTTCATTAGACGCCACTTTTTCGCTCTAAATGGCACCCATACGTTGTATTAGGCCCCACTACGCCAGGGGCTTCAGAATACTCCTAATACGACAAAGTCCAGCAACCTTCCCGGTCGCTCGGCACCCCGAACTTATAGTTGGGTTTGCCCGGCTCCCATGTTTTGGTACCTTACGTTCCGCTCTATCGGCTAAGGTAGCGCTGGGAGAACTACTGCGATTGTGTCCCGGTTCTTCTAGACGAGCACCTCAGTAGAGAAAGCCGAAAACTGACTGTCATGATACAGCGAGAGCTGGTCAGCTGTTCGAGAGGTTGTAAAATCCTTAAAGATTTATTCCGCACAATGCCATTATAAATGCAAAGTGCGAAGGATCGGTTTTCCGATTAGGCGCCGATAGAGCCCCAAGTTCGGCCTTCCGAACACGAGGGGCTGCGCTGACCATACTCGAACTCCTATGGCTAAGTGAGAGTGGTAAAGCCCTATAGTCTGATTGCCTGGTTCGTACCAAAGAACACCTCCTTAAAAGGACCCAACAATGGGATAAAGAGTGTTCACATATGTCCCGAACACCCCCATACTTTTTACGTGGGGTCAGAAGCAGACGACTGGCCAACTCTCAGGTTTTATGTACACTAAATGGCCGCACAGGAAGAACAAGCGTTCACACAAATAGGGAATAATTAATAAAAGTGTCATTTCCCTGCATTACAACGGCACGAAGGCCTTCAGGTAAATATAGTGTCTTTAGCACACTTGTCCGCCACAAGGCGGGCTCCTTTCAGTACACCTTCATAGTGCGACTCGGGCTTGCGGTGCTCCTTACCCTCAGGCGGCCCCTCAGTCATCAGCTTCTCTGCATCAAGCTTCCCCCAATGCACCTTTGCATGGGCAAACGCCATGCGTGCACCCTCTATACAGACTGATTGCTCAATGACATCAAGCCGAGGACAGGCGCCAACAATCCGCTTCACGAGTCCAAAGTAACTGCTTGGAATCGGCTCCGCGGGCCACAGCCAGACAATCAAGTCCTTCATGGCTAGTTCGGCCGCCTGGTGCAGTTCGACCGGCTGCTTCAACTGATCGATAAAGGGCACCGGATAATTCGGTGCCAAATACTGCGACCAGAAATCCCTCTCCGCATACTTCTTCTCCTCGGTCCGGTAGAATTGGGCGGCATCTGATATGCTGCGAGGCAGATCCGCAAACGCCCCTGGAAAAACAAGAATTCAGCTTGTCGCTTAGAGCCAAATTACTATAAGCAAAAATGTCCCTGAATACAAAAGGCCTTACCAACTACAACCTTCCGTGCCTCCTGAATATCCTTCAGAGCACCGCAGGCTTCTGCCCGAGCGTCCTCCGTGGTTTGGAGAGCTTGAGCGAGTTCGGATTCTTTCCCTGCTAAACTCTGCTCCAGGGCATCACTTTTCTTCACAGCCTCCTGGAGCTCTCGCTCAGCTACGATGACCATGGCCTCATGTTTCTCACAAGCGCCTGTTCGGCGGCAGCCTTCTCATTGGCATCAGCCACAACCTTCATCAATGCCTCATATTCGGCACTCGCTCCTAGAGCATAAATGTGACACCCCAAAATTTTGACCTTGTTTTATTAATTAAAATTTTGCCAGGAAATTAAAACTTTTATTTTCTGGGATCCCTTTTGATTTTTGAATTTTTTTTCTCCCTTGCTATTATGGAGTTTTCCCAATAGAGAAAACTTTTCAAATATATTATTGGACTTGTTTCACCTCTCAAGAAAAACTTTTCTTTTATTAGTAGAACTAATTACATAATTAATTTGCTTGATCTTTATTTTCTTGAAAAATAGTTTTTCAAGGTTATATGGCCATATTTGTACTATAACCATTTGATAAATTCACTTAAAATTCCAACCAAAATTTGGAGATGTCAGGTGATGTTTTTAAATCACTTTTATGCAAAAAGATATTTCTTTCATTGAATACTTTGAGCTCTATCCCAAGTTTTCAAATCTGGTCCAGAGGACAGTTTTGCACTACAACCTATTTATTTATTTCTTTAAATCTTCTACCAAAATTTTGGGATGTCAGTAGGAGCATATTATTCAGTTTTGTGCAAAAACCCAGCTATGTTCTTTGAATAATTTGAGTGAATCATCCTCATTTCCATTCTGGTCCAACTTAAGGTTTTGTACTACAACTATATTTTAACTTGCTCCTTTTGCTGTGATTCCTTTTCCTACTTGTATTACACCTTACTAAACCCCTATGTCCAGGAGCATGCACCAATTGGATCATTTTTGGTTCATGAAGTGATGCCATTTGTCTCCTGTCCAGAATTGAGTTTTTGCAAAACTTGCACTAACAAGTTTCTCCTTTTAACAAACTAACCTCACCACCCTCTCATGCATCTAAAGAGACCCCACTCTGGAAGTTTTGGCCACTCCAAGAAATGCCTAAGTGCCCCTGGCATTTTGTCAAACACCTTTTGGGCATGATCAGTTTTGACATGAGTTTTTGTTTGCACTGTGGACTTGATCCCCTGACCAAACCAGCATGTCCAGTGGTTTTGCCCTAGTCTATTACCCCACCCTGCTATCCCTCTTGTGGTTTAAAGCCCCCTAGCTTGCAATGGCATTTCGTTGAGCACGTTCCGTGCGTGCACTGGGCACGCCCAGAGTGCGAGCGGAGCACGCGTTTTGCACGTGCCGCGCCCGAACCGCCGCGTCTCGCCCCGCACTCACTTCGGTCCGTGACCGACCGCAGCCAGCACGCCGTGTCCCTTTCTGCACCACACGAGCCCGCAGCCCTCGCCACGTCTCCGGCAGGCCAGCCGCTAGCCGCCACCGCCGCCCGACAGCTCCTGCGCTAGCCAGCGCCGCCCAAGCCATCCCCGCTCGCCAGCTCGCCCTTGGAGCAGTAGCCGCTCGTCCGCTAGCTCCTGCCGCCATCCCCAGCCGCGCCACGTTGCCCTGCAACTACAGAAGACGGTCGCCGACGCCCTTATCCGCGGCCGCCGCCGAACCGACTCGACTCGCCTTTATAAGGAAGCCCCGAGCTCCCCCGAGCACTCAGGTGGCCTCACGCCGTCCTTCTCGTACCCCCTTAGTCGTCAATCGAAGCGAGGAGGTCGTCTTCAACCTCTCTGGTCAGCTCGGCCACCGCCTCGTCCCGGTCAGTTCCGACGCACCAAGACCTCACCTGCCCTCCCAAACGCCACCGTCCGACTCCACTTGAACCCGCGGAGCTGCCTAGCCTCCCAGACACAGCTAGGAACCACCATGGCCGGAATCCCCAAATCCACCGAAGCCTCCCCTCCGCCGTGGAGCTCGCCGCCGGCGACTCCCTCCACCTCCGACGACCCTACGACCACCGGGAGAACCTCCGCTGATCCGCGGATCCATCCCCGCCCTCAGCTCCCCGCGAGGAACCGCCGTTCGCCGGCGACGAGCGCCGGAGCCGCGCCTCTGCTCGAGCGGGGGAAGAGGAGAGGGAGGAGACTAGTCAAACATGACTAGTGGGCCCGCTGGACCCACTGTTAGTGGCCCCTGCGTGGTCCACGCTGGATAAGTGGAGGCCTAAACCCGCAAGTACGCCTCCCCTGCCCGAAAGCGTATTCTCGTTTGAAACGTTTTCTTTTTCTGTTTTTATTAAAAACAGATTTTGACCAAATCTTTGACTGGCTATATCTTTTTAAATACAACTCCAAATGAAATGATTCTTTTTCCTACCTCTCTCAAATTTCACCTACTTTATTTTAAGATTTATTTGAAAAAATTTCAGAACAACTTTTGGTGCTATTTTTATTTTGTGTGTTAATTCTTTTATATTGCTAAAATAGGATTTTTGAAGAGAGGAGGAATGTTTCAAGTTTTGGAGTGCACCCTGCCTTTCCACACATTGAAGGCAAGCATTATGAATCCCGGCGTAATATTTTTGGTGTGATCGTTGGTACATTTATAACTCCACCGCATTTCGAAGGACTTGTTATTTCATGTGATATGATCATATGCATGAGTGCATATTAGTGATATCCATGCTTTTGGAAATGAACACACTTGTGATGATAATCACCCTCATGTGCCTTGCATGCATACCGGCAGGAACCCGGGAAAACCTCTGCCTTGGGTAGGCATGAGTTTGTCGCCGGTCTCCGTCGGGACGGTTATGTCTGGTATGGCATGGTAAGGTGATATGAGCGGTGACTCTGTTGGATGAACTATATTTGTTATACATGTCATGCAGGAAACTATAAACCTCCTGAGTCGACCGTAGATCGAGTCTTGTTCCAGTAACCCCCACACTTGTTTCGTGCTACCACTTGTCCCTGCCACCGGTAGGGTACGGTTCAGTAATTTGTCAACCCCTTTCTAGCACACACCGTACAGAGGGGCCGGGATGAGGGTACCATGGCCATGGATTAAAGCCAATCATCCGGTCAGGGGGCATGGGTGTTTCCGGTTGGGACCGAGAGGGGGCACCCCTTAGAGCGCGCGGTATAAATTTGATCCCATGCTACGCGAGGTTGTAGCCTCCCCACTTAGAGTTTGCTTAACAGGTGTCATGGGTGATTCCAGACACGTGTGAGTTAAGCTGGTGTGTGCAAGTCAGGTGTGTTTTCATTTAAAAGACCGTAAGCGGAATTAGTCCCGATGGACTAAAGGAATCCGTTACTCGTGGGTAAAGAGTACACCCTCTGCAGAGATTAAACCTATTTGAATAGCCGTGTCCATGGTTAAGGACTACAGTCTGGGATGGGTCAAGTGTCGGTCTTAGTGTCGGTCTTCGGAGGTGAAACTGTTAAACCAGAACGGGAATTACTACTTGTGACTTGTGATAATAATAATAATTATTATTTTTATTATTATTGACTAACCCGTGATATTATTGTTATTATCGAGTATCTCTGGGATGGTTCTACCTCCGGGATATTCACTATGATTGTTTATTTTAAAGCCCTTTATGTGGTGTCGCTCAGACGCCCGACTGAGGCATTGCTTGTTATTTATTTCATAAATTTTAATACTATTATGTTATTGCATTTTTATAAATAACTTGTTTGCACGCATCAGAGGGTTATTTATCTTTTGTGACTGACGTCATGAGCATAAAATATTTTCAGCACATCATTGTTATATTATACCTGTGTTCATAATGTTTGCGAGTACATTCAAAGTACTCACTGGCTTGTCCCTGGCTATTGTCTTGACCAGATTTTCTTGCACGGAGAGGAGCGACGCGATGACAGCCCCGGAACCTAAGCAACGGAGATAGCAGCCTCGCAGGGATAGGAGTTAGCCTGGTCAGCTGTTCCTGTGGGAAATGGAGTCCCATAGACACTGATGATCCATAAACCGCTTCCGCCATCAACCACTAGAAACCATTTGTTGTACTCATAGGCCAGAATGGTCTTGTACTACATATTTTGTATTTTGCTTGGAATTTCTGTATCAAGTTGGAGCCTCATCAGCTAACAGTAATCCTGGGGCTGATGAGCACGACGGTCTTTTCTGGAAATTTATTATCCGGAAAACTGGTCGTGACAATAAAATACAAATACTTTTCATCAGGCACAATTACTCACTCGTGCCGAATTCAAGACAATGTTTCAACATACCTTGCTTGTCCTCCAATTGCTTCTTCACACGGCCAAGTTCCTCTTCGGCCCGTTCCAGGCTCTGCTTCAGTCTGGACACTTCCGCATTATGAGCGGCGGTCTTCTCTGCAGACGCCTGTTTTCACACAAAGGGATATACGTCATTAACAAAGGTTCCTGCAAAAGCAGATGATTTGATCCCCTGTCCAGCTTTTTCTCTCTTTCGCCGGACAGTGTATCAGGGGCTACTACTCATACTATGACAATCTCCAAAAGGTTTGCAAAAATATACCTCAAAGGCCTTTATAAGGCCAAGGCAGGTGAGGGAGTCCTGGACTAGGGGGTGTCCGGATAGCCGGACTATCATCATCGGCCGGACTCCAAGACTATGAAGATACAAGATTGAAGACTTCGTCCCGTGTCCGGATGGGACTTTCCTTGGTGTGGAAGGTAAGCTTGGCAGTACGGATATGTAGATCTCCTACCATTGTAACTGTCTCTGTGTAATCCTAGCCCTCTCCGGTGTCTATATAAACCGGAGGGTTTTAGTCCGTAGGACGAACAACCATTACAACAATCATACCATAGGCTAGCTTCTAGGGTTTAGCCTCCTTGATCTCGTGGTAGATCCACTCTTGTACTACCCATATCATCAATATCAATCAAGTAGGAGTAGGGTTTTACCTCCATCGAGAGGGCCCGAACCTGGGTAAAAACATCGTGTCCCTTGTCTCCTGTTACCATCTGCCTAGACGCACAGTTTGGGACCCCCTACCCGAGATCCGCCGGTTTTGACACCGACATTGGTGCTTTCATTGAGAGTTCCTCTGTGCCGTCACGATCAGGAAGGATGCCTCTTCCCGTCTTTAAAGACGGTATCATCGCCAAAGGAGCCTTGGCCGCCGGCCAAACTATCCGGCTAGGTGGTTTTCTCATGACCGCCTGTTCGGCCACCTCTTCGACGATGACCTCTCGGGTCATCAAAAGCAATCTTCACGTCAGCTCGGAATTTGCCGAGCAGCTGGATCCAATAGAGCTCTCGTCCGTAAACGAGCTCTTGGATCACATCGCCGCCCTGGGAGTCGCTACAGACTACAATCAGATTGGGCTTAAAACCAATCTGAGAGAGATTAACTCTCCCCAGGTTACCCACCACATTGCAGTGGTAGAGGAACAACGCGGCGACTCTTCTTCTGTATTAAAAACTAGTCATGTCCGGATTCCCGAACCCTCCATGCCGGATTTCCGCGGAGGGACGAACGTCGATCAAGCACTGAACCTAAAGTTAGGCATCGGACCAGACTCGTTGGACAACGTCCAGCAATCGAAGCTTCCAAATTTGGAAACTTTTCAGCCCTTGAGTTTCGAGATGGGTAGGGTTCCGGCCTCAATTCCACCCACCCACCCAAACATATGCGATCTATCTCAAATCTGGCAAGAGCCCGCTGAAACAGTACATCATTACTGGGCCAGATTCCTCCTGGTTATGGATAGGATAAAAGACTACCGTGAGGAAAACACAATTTAAATTTTCTGCAATAATTGCACGGACAAGGGAATCTTGAACGCCGTAAGTCATCGTGAAATTACACGCTTCGCTGACCTGGCGTCCATAGTACGAAAGTACTGTGCGATGGAGAGTTTCCGGAAAACCGAAACTAAGTTTTGGGACAATCCGGCTCCGAATACAACCCTAGTCCGAAACAAAAGGGTGCATCATGCTCAGGCACCAGGTACAAAAACCAAAAAGCGAAAACCCCATAAAGGGAATGGAACCGTACTGGAGGGATGGCTCAGCGGACCCTGTAAAATTCACAGTACAGAGGGCGCCACTCCAACACATAGCCTTCGAGCATGTTGGATACTGCGGCAGGTGGCCAAAAGTGGCGAAGAGCTTCTAGCCCCGGAAAACCACTCCAACAGTGCCAGTACGGTGTCAACAGTGTTCGAGACTTTCGCATCAAATAATATGCGAAAACGAACAATCCGCAACCTCGCCGAAGTCTACCAAGTAGCAACAACAAATCCATGGAGCGACACAGCCATCACCTTCAACGCTAGCGACGAACCTAAATTCCGAATAGCCCGAGCACCAGCCGCATTGGTCCTCAGTCCAATAGTGGACGACTTTCGTCTTACCAAGGTACTCATGGATTGCGGCAGCGGATTAAACCTCATCTACGAGGAAACCCTTCAAAAACTGCTGGAGCCGCATTGAGCGAAGCAGCACAACCTTTAGAGGAATAATCCCTAGCTGGGAAGCACGCTGCACAGGAAAAATCACACTTGATGTGGTGTTCGGCTCGCCGGACAATTACAGGTCCAAGGAGGTCATATTCCAAGTGGCCCCTTTCAGCAGCGGATATCACGCTATATTAGGACGAGAGGCATGCACAATTTTTCAAGCCATACCCCATTACGGGTACATGAAGCTTAAGATGCCCGGGCCCAGTGGAATAATCACTCTTGTCAGTGATCCGGACACAGCACTCCGCGCCGAAAACAAGACAGCCGCACTAGCCCTAGAGGCACTATCCGAAGCCTTAGCGGCAGAGGAGCTCACGGTGCTGCGCTCCACTGTGAACAGGGATGATGTGATACTCGATAAGAGGTCCAAGTCCACCTCTTCTAAACCAGCGGATGAAATAGTCAAATTCCAGGTCCATCCAACGGACCCAACAAAGACGGCCTCCATTGGGGCACAGTTAAACCCTGATGTAGACGCCACAGTGCAAGAATTCCTTCGGGAGAATTGGGACATCTTCGCTTGGCACCCTTCAGATATGCCAGGAATCCCATGCAGATTGGCAGAACACAGCCTAAACATCCTAAAATGATTCAAGCCAGTCAAACAGGCTCTCCGGCGATTTTCCAAACCCAAAAGACAGGCAATGGGAGAGGAGCTAGCCAAACTATTGGAAGCCGGATTCATCAGAGACATCAAACATCCGGACTGGCTAGCAAACCTGGTAATGGTACCAAAGAAGGACAAATCTTGGCGCCTATGTGTCGATTTTAAAGACCTCAATAAGGCTTGTCCAAAGGATCCTTTCCCCCTTCCCCGCATCGATCAAATAATCGTCGCTACTGCAGGGCACGATTCATTGTGCTTCCTCGACGCATACTACGGCTACCATCAAATCAAGATGGTGGACGCGGACCAAGCCACAACGGCATTCATTACTCCATATGGACCATTCTGCTTCAACACGATGCCCTTCGGACTCAAGAACGCCGGCGTAGCATATCAGCGCATGATTCAGACATGTATGGCTACCCAGATCGGCAAAACAGTAGAGGCATACGTAGACGACGTGGTCGTCAAGACCAAACACGTCGAAACTCTAGTAGACGATTTGAGGCTCACATTCGATAACCTCCGGGCATATGACATAAAGCTGAACCCAGAAAAATGTGTTTTCAGCGTACCAGCCGGAAAGCTCCTGGGCTTCATTGTATCCGCTAGAGGAATTGAAGCAAACCCAGCCAAGATCCGAGCTATGTCACAGCTGGATATTCCAAAAGACCTCAAACAAATAAAAAAATTGACTGGATGCGTGGCAGCTCTAAGCCGCTTCATCTCCCGTTTAGGAGAAAAGGCTTTGCCCCTCTATCGCCTCCTCGGGCGCACCGAACACTTCGAGTGGACGGATGCCGCCACGGCCGGACTCGAAGAAATAAAGGCCATACTGGCAACAAATCCTGTCCTGGCCGCGCCTAACCTGGGCAAACCAATGTTATTATATATCGCGGCAACACATCAAGTTGTCAGCGCGGTCCTCGTCGTCGAACGAGAAACAGAAGGACACAAATTCCCTCTTCAAAAGCCAGTGTACTACGTATCCACTGTCTTAACTCCATGCAAGTCCTGGTACCCGCATTATCAAAAGATAGCGTACGCGGTGTTTATGGCATCCCGGAAGCTGCGACACTACTTTCAAAAGTGTTCGATAATAGTGGCCTCCGAAGTACCCCTCAACGACATTATAAACAACCGCGACGCGACGGGCAGGATTGCAAAATGGGCCATTGAGCTCTTACCATTCGACATGACTTATAAACCTCAACGAGCTATAAAGTCGCAAGTCTTGGCGGACTTCGTCGCTGAATGGACTGAAGCCGAACTCCCTAAAGAGTACGTCGCATACTCCAATTGGATTATGCATTTCGACGGCTCCAAAATGTTGGCCGGCTTGGGGGCTGGCGTCGTATTGACGTGCCCAACCGGAGACACAGTCCAATACGTACTCCAGATAATGTACACGGACTCCAACAATGCAGCCGAATATGAGGCCCTCCTACATGGTCTCCGGATGGCAATCTCCATGGGTATTCAACGCCTAGAGGTGCGCGGGGATTCAAACCTTGCAATATCCCAAGTAAATGGAGACTTTGACGCCAAGGATCCAAAAATTGCAGCCTATCGTAACGCCGTCCTAAAAATGTCAGCTCGGTTCGAAGGACTCGAACTCCACCACGTAGCCCGGGATAATAACCAAGCAGCCGACGTGTTGGCACGCATCGGCGCAAAACGCGACACCGTCCCTCCAAACATCTTCCTGGAGCGGCTCTTTAAGCCATCCGTACTATGGTAAGAGGAGTCCGGAAATAATAACCCGGAAGCAACCGTACCACCCAACACAGAACAATCTGACATAATCGGCGGTTCAACCGATGAAATAACACCTTCAGCCCACGAAATAATGGCGTTAATTGCCCCGTGGACAGAACCATTCCTAGCCTACTTAATTAGGCAGGAACTTCCTGAAGACCAAAATGAGGCCCGCTGCATAGTTCGGCGATCTAAAGCCTACAAGGTCCATGAGGGAGAACTTTATAAGAAAAGCACAACCGGAGTCCTTCAAACACTACTAGGGAAAAGCCTATACACAGAATCTTACCTGCAGCGCGCTTCAAAATACCACGCTACTGCTACTTAGCAGCAGCGCGTGTCTGCCAAACGCGCTACTGACTTGGAAGTAGCAGTAGCGCGTTTGCGGTATACAGCGCTACTGCTATAGTTGCCATGACCTTGGCCTCCCGCTAGCTATAGAAGTAGCGCACTATACTGTAGAGCGCTACTGCTACTTACGTTAGCTGTAGCGCTTTTTGTCAAACGCGCTACAACTATCCCTACCTTATCCCCACGGGAGGACCGGCCCTTCTCACTCACACTCTCACTCTCGCCCGCGTCAAACCGTCGTCGTCCGTCGCCGCCGCCGCCGCCGCCGTTCGTCCGCCGCCGATGTACTCCCCTCCTTCCGTCCCTCCTCCATCCTCCTCGCACATCCTCCCCTCCGCCTGCGGCCGCCCCTCCCTCCTCCGCCGCCGCCCTCCTCCCTCCGCCTGCGGCCGCCCCTCCTCCCTCCTCCGCCGGCAGCCTTCCTCCCACCGCCCTCGACCTCGCCGCCCCTAGCTACCTCTCCGTCGCCCCCACCCCCTGCCACTAGTTAGTACTAGATTTAGTAGTAGATGTTAATTTAGGGTTAGCTAGTACTAGATGTTAATTTAGTAGTAGTAGATGTTAATTTAGCTTAGTTAGTACTAGATTTTTAGTAGTAGTAGTGGTAGTTGAACTACTTTAGTTGTAGTTGAACTAGTTTAGTAAGTAAATTAATAAACTAGTTGAACTATTTGAATTAACAGAACTAATCTATTTTTAGTAAGATAATTAATATAACTAGTTGAACTACTTTATTTTTAGAAAGAACTAGTTTTTTTCTATTTATAGTAAGTTTATATTTAGTAAGAACTAGTTGAATTAATAAAACTAGTTGAACATGTTAAGTTGCTAGTGATAACTTATATGGTTTCAGGTGACCTCCGTCGTCCCCGTCACCGACCCCCTCCGACATCCCCGCCGTCATCCCAGTCACCGACGTACCCCCTCCGACATCGAGGTGAGACCAGCCAAATATCCTTGTATATCTTGTGTTGTTGCTCAAATAGGATATGTGGTTGCCCAAGTGGCCGTTCATGTTCAGTTTACATCTCCGAGTGGCCTATGATTCGTCGGAGTGTTGATTAATTTCCGTTCCGGCAAATTTCAGGCGCTCGATATGTCCTTTTTTAGCAAAGGTCATGCCGGATTTTGTCGTGAATTCTGACATGACTTGTGCTAGAATATGTACAAGTTTAATCTTTGAATTATGATTGTAGAAAATGTCGTACTCGGACGACGACGGTCTCCCGGGGGAGTGTAGCTGGTGCCACGACGATCGAGGTATGTGCGACAGGTTCGTTCGGCTGGACGACGATCGCCGCTTCAGCATTAAGCTCGAGGAGACCTGCGATGTTCATACGGTACGCAACGACGACAATAGTTTTTTTCTCCATTAAGCATGACTTCAACTATTTCAACGTCTAATTTTCATATTTTACAATTCGACTAGCTTATCCCATGCCATGCAAGACGCTATGTCTTGGAGAGGATGGGTTTTGAAGACCATGAAAATTTTGAAACAAAGAAAATACACCTAAGGACCCATCATGATATGGATTTTGAAGTAAATCTGTACAATGCTCAGAGCGTAACCCATTTTGGTTGCAAAAATTGGGAAGCACTTTGCAAAATGTATGGTTTTGATGAGGGTATGATTATCACCATGGATCTTGGTGATCCTGACAGCGAGGAAGACAATATGGACATTTGGGTCCTTGTTGATACGCTGCCGATTGTACCGCTATGTGAGTTTCTCAAACATAGTTAATAACTAATTTATATTCTTTATTTCAAAATAGTTGATAGCTTATTTCCATTGATAGCTTATTTTGATTCTTCAAAGACTGTGCGGAAGATGGTAGATAAAACCCACTACACCAAAGGCACCCAATTAACATATAAGGAGAAAAATCATCTGATCGCATTTTGTACTCTTCTTGAGAATTACAATGACTATTATCGAAGTCCTCCAAATTATGGTGAATACGTGCCACTAGTGCATGTGTTGAACAACGATAACTTCTCTGGAGATACCCTGGTAAGATTTTTTACTATTACGACATTCGTGCATTTTTTGCATACTTCTAAAACTAGTACATCATTGCTAACTACAAAGTTATTATTATGTTTTTCAACAGAAACTCCCGATGGATTGTGTGCCTCATCTGATGTCTCTGTATGGTCGCCTCTCAGTTCTGAACATACTGCTAGGTAAATCTAGGGAGCTCACCTGTGCATATCGGATTTCTAAAACCCGTGAACACATGATCATCAGAGAATGGAAGAAATGTATGGACATTCGCAAGGAGGTTCTTGGAAGTAACATTCAGCGAAAGGCAAGAATGGGAGACAGGCTAATCTCCATTCTCCATAATGAAGAGTCAGGGGCTATCTTTTTTTTTGTTATTTTACCTTAGAAAATGTAGTAGGTCTTAATCGAATGTAATAGGTCCTATGAGGTACAATATGTTTATTATGTGGTAATGTGTTAGAGTTGATAATGATGATCTTGAGGAGGTGTTATGTGATGTCAATGATGAAAACGATGATATTGAGGAGGTGTCATATGACAATGATGTATTATGATGCTAAGTTGTTAATGATATGATGATGATGATGATATTATTATATCATTGGGTGAAAGAACCGCGGATTAGTTTCAAGTGGATGGACATCCACTTGAAACTAGTCCACGGTTCTTTCACCCCATGATGTAATAACTCATTATGATGTAAAAACAATCTCTAAATTCCTGTTGTATGAAAACTTGTGTAAAGGTGTATGAATACAACATGAAATAGAAAAGAAATAAAATACTAAATAGTAGTAGTAGCGCGGGTCAGGAGAAGCGCTACTACTAATTAACAGTAGCGACGTTCTAAAGAACCGCTGCTACTAAGTCAATTTAGCAGTAGCGTGGGTCAAGCCGCGCTATTGCTAAGCATTAGCTGTAGCGCCTTATCAGTAGCGCTTCTGCCCGCGCTACTGATAGGCCCAAAACCCGCGCTGCTGCTAGGCTTTTCCCTAGTAGTGAAAGGTGCATCTCCGAAGAGGAAGGGCGAAACCTTCTGGCTGAAATTCACGCCGGACTAGGCGGACACCACGCTGCAGCCCGGGCCCTTGTAGGCAAGGCCTTTCGTACAGGATTTTATTGGCCGACGGCCCGGGCAGATGCTCAGGACTTAGTCCAACGATGCGTCGGTTGTCAACTCTTTGCTAATCAGAGCCACATGCCACCCACCGCCCTCAAAACTATACCCATCACCTGGTCGTTCGTGGTCTGGGGGCTTGACATGGTTGGACCCCTTAAAGGGGGAACCCACAAGCAAAAGTACCTATTGGTCATGGTGGACAAATTCACCAAATGGATAGAGGCCAAGCCAGTTAAAACGGCCGAATCCGGACCAGTGATAGACTTCATATCCGGGGTAGTACACCGTTATGGCGTCCCCCACAGCATCATCACCGATAATGGCACGAACTTCACGGCCGACGAGGTTAAACTCTGGTGCAAAAATATGGGCATTAAGATCGACTACGCTTCAGTCTATCATCCTCAAACCAACGGTCAAGTTGAGCGAGCAAATGGTCTAATAATGAGCGGCATCAAACCCAGACTAGTGCAGTCCCTTACGGAATCTAACACGCACTGGGTAGAGGAGCTAGACTCCGTACTCTAGGGGCTGCGGACCACGCCAAACCGTACTACCGGATTCACACCATTCTTTATGGTATACGACGCAGAGGCAGTTTTGCCCTGTGACATAATTCATGACTCACCTCGAGTGCGCATGTACGAAGAAAGAGAAGCCGAGTTGGATCGGCAGGACAGCTTGGACGCATTAGAGGAGGAGCGCGACGTGGCAAAGGCTCGTTCCACATTCTATCAGCAGCAGGCTCAAAGATATCAAAGCAGAGAAGTACGAGCTAAAACTTACAATGTTGGCGAACTAGTTCTACGCCTGCCGGACAAGAAAAAGGACAAACTCAAGCCCAAATTGGAAGGTCCCTTCATCATCGACCAAGTCCTGACCGGCGGAGCATACCGTCTGCGAAACGCATCGGACAACCGACTCGAGCCGAACCCATGGAACGCAGCCCGCCTCCGAAGATTCTACGCCTAGCGCCGTACTCAGAGTTCGTCTCCTTCCTCCGTCCAAATTTTTACACTTCAGTTGTCTTTTGTTTCTCTCTTTTCTCCCACCTTTCTCATAAAAGCCCTTGAGGGCCGATTTGCGCACTGCTCGCACTCACTTGATGTGCTATCCGCACTCATTATACCTGGGGGCTTTTTTAACAGAAGCTTACTTATACGGGCTTCATGCCCAACACATGTGTCAAACTTCCGCATGTACCTTTTATTAACCATTATATGCATCGATATGACTTAAGTTTTGGCCAAGCTGGGTTGCCTGGCTCCTGTGCTTACCCCTACATTCCCGATTGTTCGGCTAGGAGGTAAAGGGAGCGCCTCTGCGATTGTTACTGCCGGGTCAGCCGGATGTGTACCTCAGACTGGGTGAAGCCGAAAGCTAGCGTTCTTAAGGGAATATTCGGTCGGTGAATTGAAAGATGATTTTCCTTTTTAACTATTTATTTATCTGCCCCCGGATGTTTTCCTGCTCTTTTCGCAGTCTGGACATGCACTTTAGGGCATGCCTCCCAGGGAAAGGAACCCTTAACGGAACTATTCTCCCTGGAGATGTTTCTTACTAACCATGTAATATAATATAACTAGTTGGGCACTTGTCTGATAAATCACTAATGACCCCTATGCCTGGTCTCCATGCATGCCCCGGTTTTTTCATAACCGAGAGGGTATTCGGACACACTCCGGACCCTAGGGTCCAGAGGTTGACGCGAAAAGGTCGGCAAAGACAAACGATCTACAATCCGGCTAGAAGGCATTTTACATGTCATTTTAAATACATCGTCAAATTGACTGACTGTACTCCTCCTCAATCCCGTCTAATAGACTGTCTAATTTACAGTCCCATTGGGAATACTTAGCGGCCAACTCTACCTAGCCGTACACTAAGCTCACAGGGATCTCCTTCCTATCGGGCCCCACAGGTCCGACCTCGGCCATGTGGTTTGGATCCGCCTTCTTGTATCACGTCTTCAACATGGCCCAGGCTTCCCTGGCACCTTGACGGCAGGCTGATATCTTCCATAAACGGAAGCACTACCGCGCTCCCTGAAGCTTCTCCGCAAGCTCTCCAAGGCCCTCGGGTAGGGAGACAGACGGCCATAAGGCCTAGACGACGCCACTCATCACCTGCCGAACACGTTCGAGCAGTTGCACCAGCTCGGGAAGTTGGTCACCCGTTGAACCGGGCATTTCCTCCACAGGGCGACCTGTGAGCATACCTACAGACACATTTTCGTCAATTCGACTTCCTCGCCGAACTCTTCTTTTCAAAAGAGTTTGCTCAAGCACTTACTGTAGATGCCGCGACGAAGCCGCTGATTCTCCTTCACGGAGCCAGACAGCTGGGCCCGAACACCCTTTAGCTCCTCTCCAAGCTGGGTGTGGGCGTCTTGGAGCTTGTTCCTCTCCTGCTGCACCTTCATAAGCACCCTCTCGCCGGCCTTCAGCTGGCGCAGTAGCTGTTGCTTGTCCGGATCCAGTCCGGCAACATCTGCAATATCATTGTCAGACTTATAGGCAAGCCACACACCACTTATCTTTTTATAATATAATGTGTTACCGGAGGGGGTCTCTGTGTCTCCTCCTGCGGCAGCTAGTGCGGCCTCAAGTTGGGCCTTGCACTCTTGTAGCTCTTGGGACAATTGGGTATTCTTCTCCATAAGATCCTGCACATTAAATGATCCTTAAATCAGTTATTTTAACTACTTTAAGTCTCGGGGGCTACTGGCATATACAACTATTATAATCCCTTACCCGTATGTCTTTCACATACTGCTCCGTGGCTCTGGTTAAACCATCTGGAGCAGCACGGAGGTGCGCATCTCCCGCATTAAAGGCATTCAATGCCTCAGGGGAGAAACACGCGTCACGAAGAACTGTCCGGCGGCGCCTATGGTTCATGGCGCTCTCCACATCAGACCTGGTGGCGGATAGCCTGTCGGCATCCTCCGTTGGAGGAGTATCCGGCTCGCGCCTTGCGCTCGCCTCCCCCTCCGGACCAGGTGTTGGAGCCTGGCTAGTGGAGGCTTGGTTGGCAACCTCTCCGGGCACAGTCCGGCGAGTGCTCTTTCTCCTGGAAAAGTCATGAGCATTAATACACCTCCTGGGAATCTTTTTCCTAAACAACGGTCGCGAGCTACACCGTTGCGGTGACGTTTCGATTCGCACGGCATCCCTCTTCCGCCTGCGGGGCCGGACTGACCCCTGTTGGTCAGCCGTCACGGGTTCAGCTTCTCGCCTTGAAGGCACCTCCTGCAAGACACCGTTGTATACGGTGGTCAGAAATACGCAAGGATGGAGTAATGGTGTCAGTACTCCGGTCATAATTACCTGGGAAGCCGGAGATAGGCCGGGGTAGTCAGCCGTAATGGCGACTAGAGCATTGTCCATGCTGAGTTGGTGGAACACCCCGTCAATTAGCTCCACCTTTATGTCCGGATCCTCTTCCTAGGCCCGGTCAAGGGATCTTCCCGGGTCCTCGGGTTGTGGAGCCGGACTGTGCATGCCCTCCACACCCCGACGCAGTTCCTACGTCAAAATCATAAAGTAAGGCACTTAACTTTGAAAGCACGGGTCGGATGAATAAGCGTCCGCTTACCTAGCTCCGAGGGTTATTCATGGAGAACCCATTCAGTGGGCTCGTCTGGAGGAAGTCCTCTTTCTCCCCCTTGTACAGGCCGGACAGTATCTTCACCAGATCCGTGGCCGACCCCGGCCCCTAGCGGCCATGACGGGTGGCGTCATTCTTCCCGTTGAAATCCCACATGGGGTGGCCCCTATATTGGAGCAGCTGCACCCCTCGCATGATGCATGTGGCCATGACTCCAATCATGGTCAATCCGGAATGGGCCAGCAACCTTATCCGGCCCATCAAATAATGGACGCTCCTGTCTTCCTCCTGTTGAGGGCTCCGCGGGCGCCAACTTAGGCGTTTCTTCAGAGGAGCCTTGCTGAACTCCGGGAGGCCGATCCGAACTGGGTCCGGCAGTGGAGCATCTTCCACATAAAACCATTTTGAGGGCCAGTCTTCGGACGCCTTCTTTGGGGTTCCGGATAGATATCCGGTCCCAGCGATGCGCCATATCTCGGCTCCGCCCACTTGATATATTGACCCCTCGTGAGAACGGGGTACGAGGCAGAATAATCTCTTCCACAGCGCAAAATGGGGCTCGATGCCTAGGAACAGCTCGCAAAGAGCTACTAAACCCGCGATGTGCAGAATAGAGGCGGGCGTGAGGTGATGAAGCTGGAGTCCGTAGAACTCCAAAAGCCCCCGGAGAAACAGATGTATGGGAAGCCCGAGCCCCCTTATTAGATAAGGGACAAAGCATACCCGCTCTCCTTTGGAGGGACTAGGGGTGGCCTCCGCTTGCTTTCCACCTTTGTAGGTGGCCAGCCCGGCTCGAACCGGGACCATAAAGGCCGGAGGGAGGTATCTCTCCGCTTGGAGCGTCACCAGCTCATTGTGTAGAACCGAACATCTCCTCCAATCTCCTGGCTGAGGGATAGGAGCGCGAGAGGAGGAGCCGCGTCGACAGTCCATGATGGAGTGGATTTTTGGTCAGAAGCGCTCCGATGAGTACTCGCAGAAGGAAGATGGTGTGATTTGGATCTGGATCCTTACCTCTCTTATAGGCAGGTTATTTGCGCAGCTAGGGGGTAAAATATGAAAATACCCTGGCCTTTCGCATTCATGCAACACGTGGAAGAGGGCCATTATTGGGCGTGGAAACCAAGGAGCGCAACATTTATAAGGAAGCCGGACACTATTCGGCAAGCACATAGAATTCAGAGGAGAACCCGCCTTGCAACGCCGAATATAATATGCGCGCTGGACTCATCGTCATTGAAGCCTGGTTCGGGGGCTACTGAGGGAGTCCAGGACTAGGGGGTGTCCGGATAGCCGGACTATCATCATCGGCCGGACTCCAAGACTATGAAGATACAAGATTGAAGACTTCGTCCCGTGTCCGGATGGGACTTTCCTTGGCGTGGAAGGCAAGCTTGGCAATACGGATATGTAGATCTCCTACCATTGTAACCGACTCTGTGTAACCCTAGCCCTCTCCGGTGTCTATATAAACCGGAGGGTTTTAGTCCGTAGGATGAACAACCATTACAACAATCATACCATAGGCTAGCTTCTAGGGTTTAGCCTCCTTGATCTCGTGGTAGATCCACTCTTGTACTACCCATATCATCAACATCAATCAAGCAGGAAGTAGGGTTTTACCTCCATCGAGAGGGCCCGAACCTGGGTAAAAACATAGTGTCCCTTGTCTCCTGTTACCATCCGCCTAGACGCAAAGTTCGGGACCCCCTACCCGAGATCTGCCGGTTTTGACACCGATAGCAGGACTCATCCAGCCCGCTCTCGACGGACTGAATCTTTTCAATCACCGCACCAATGAGGGTCCAATGTTCACCGACGATAGACGTGCTCCTTAACGCTGTCGATAGGCCGCCCGGTAGCTTTGCTTGGACAGAGGCTGCTGGCGGAGTAGGCCAGCCTCCCCCCATCAAAGGTGGCTGCTCGCCCGATCCTGGAGCCTTGAAGGTCTCCAGGATCGTGTCTGGCTGTGGTCCGAACCCTATATCGCCCCCGCTGTCGACATGCCTGGGGGCCACTGCTCCCGTATGTCCGGCTCCAGAGATATGCCCCCCTGGTCCGGGTCCCGTTGAGACGACACCTCAGTGTCGCGCCTGGACTTTGGGTTAGGGGCCTCTGGAGGCATCTCGCTCGCCAAAGAATCTGAGCTTAGCGAATCCTCCGATGAGGACTGTCCGACGCGAGACCTCACTGGGCTTCAATATGGCGGCAGTTAAAACTACTATACCCAAACAATCCTGGACGCACATATGTGTTCGTATTTCGTATACTTACGACTTTTCCAGGGGCTGGGCCCTGGAATCCCACTCCGGTGGTGGATGCCCCTGGGAGGGAACCTTTCCCCCTCTTGGGAGATTCGGCCTCCAGGGATGAGGAGGCCGTCCTCTTCTTCCCACCTCCTAGGGAGGCTCGTCTTCCTCCGCTTCCTCCTCTTCGTCTTGGGAGGAAGGATGGCCGTTGGAGTTTTCGGATTTTGCGTCCGAAGCATCGCGACGACGGAGGCCACTCCAAGTCTTTTTGACCTTCTTGGAGGCCTCTTTCTTTGGCGCCTCGTAAGGCGCTAGGACCAGCATCTTCGTCAGAAGAGGTCCGGCCGGTTCCTCCGGCAGCGGGGCCGGACAATGTATCCGCTCCACCTTTTTTGCCCATCCCTGGGGTCATGATCAAGCACGATGAAAATGCCTCCCTCAGGACATACCAACTGAAGCATGGATGGACAAAGCATAGCAATAACTTACCGGGCTTGCAGAATGGGATAATTGATACCCACGGTCCTCGGTGGAGCCCGGCCATGATTTGCCGGACTTAAAGAGCACCTTCTAGATATCCTTATGGGAGGAATCATAGATTTCCCGAAGGGTCTGGTGCTCGGTTGGGTCGTATTTCCACAAATTGCAGGCTCGACGCTGGCAAGGGAGGACCAGGCGAACTAACATCACCTGGACTATGTCGACGAGTTTGACGTCCTTGTCGACCACGGTCTGGACGCGCGTCTGGAGCAGTGACAACTCGTCAGACGAGGACCTGTTCAGGCCCTTCTTGGGACAGGACGTGAGCCAGAGTGGGGCTCCGGATCTGAACTCGGGAGCTGCGCCCCACTTTTTGCCACGCGGTTCCGTGATATAGAACCATTGCTACTGCCACTCCTTAACGGAGTCGTTGAAGGCACCCGTCGGCTAAACGACCTTGGGCATCTTGCTCACCATGGCACCGCCGCACTCGGCATGCTCGCCACTCACCACCTTGGGCTTCACATTGAAAATCTTCAGCCACAGGGCGAAGTGAGGCGAAATCCGGAGAAAAGCCTCACACACGACGATGAATGTCGAGATGTTAAGGAAATAGTTGGGGGAAAGATCATGAAAATCAATCCTGTAATAATACATGACTCCGCGAACAAATGGGTGAAGGGGAAACCCGAGCCCGCGGACAAAATGGGAAAAAACACGACTCTCTCATGGGGCTCCGGAGTAGGGACGATCTGTCCAGCCGGTGGGAGATGGTGGCCGATCTTCTTGGCCAGGTACCCAGCCTCTTGGAGCCTCTTGATATCCTTCTCTTGGACGGTAGAGGCCATCCACTTGCCTCCTGCTCCGGATCCGGACATCTTTGGAAAACCTCTCTTCGATGGAGAAGAAGAGTGCTTGGGCGCTAGGGCTTGAACAGAGGGGAATGGGCTAGCGGAAGGAGAAGGCGTGGGTAAAGAGGAGGAGACCTTATCTCTTTATAGAGGCGGTAAAAGCTTTTTGCGCCTCCCCACTTGCCTGGTGGAACCCGCTCGTTCTCCACTCGCCGCGATTAGCAGTGCGGTTGGATTACCCATACCCGTATTGATGAGAGTCCCGCAATAAGGGAACATGATCTCTGTGTCGACAAGACGTGTCAAGGAAACTGCCTCGCAATATGCGCTGTGGCTGGTTGTGGGAAAACGGTTCGAATAATGACCCGACCGTAATGACATGTCACGTCGACCAAAGAAAGAGAGTTGTCAGCAGATTGCATTTGTGAAATATCATTCTCTCTACGGTGGTATGTGAAGATCATTTTGCAGATCCGGTGTTCGATAGTTACTTTGGAGTATTCGGGAATGAAACCCGCCTTGCAATGCCGAAAACAAGACTGCGCGCCGGACTCATCGTCATTGAAGCCTGGCTCAGGGGCTAGTGAGGGAGTCCTGCATTAGGGGGTATCTGGAGAGCCGGACTATATGATTCCTCCGAACTATTGGAGCGTGAAGATACAAGACTCAAGACTCCGTCCCGTGTCCGGATGGGACTCTCCTTTACGTGGAAGACAAGCTTGGCGATCCGGATATTATATTTCCTTTCTTGTAACCGACTCCATGTAAACCCTAGCCCTCTCCAGTGTCTATATAAACCGGAGAGGTTGGTCCTTAGAAGGTCGATCACGATCACAATCATAATCATCAAAGGTAGCTTCTAGGGTTTAGCCTCTACGATATCGTGGTAGATCTACTCTTGTACTACTCATATCATGAATATTAATCAAGCAGGAAGTAGGGTTTTACCTCCATCGAGAGGGCCCGAACCTGGGTAAAAATTGTGTCCCTTGCTTCCTGTTACCATCAGCCTAAGACGCACAGATCGGGACCCCCTACCCAAGATCCGCCGGTTTTGTCACCGACAATGATTTCTCCCTCCCGGAGGGAAGTGTCCCCGGCAGAACAGCTCCGCCAGAGCCCTAGATTGGTTCCGCCAAGGTTCCGCCTCGTGGCGGCGGAGTTTCGTCCCGTAAGCTTGCCCACGATTTTTTCCAGGGTAAAAGACTTCATATAGCAGAAGATGGACACCGGGGGCCCACCAGGGCGCCCAGGAGACAGGGGGCGCGCCCAGTAGGGGTGGGCGCGCCCCCACCCTCCTGGGCAGGGTGTGGGCCCCCTGGTGTATTTCTTTCGCCCAATAATTCTTATTAATTCCAAAAACACGTTTCGTGGAGTTTCAGGATTTTTGGAGCAGTGCGGAATAGGTTTCCAATGTTTGCTCCTTTTCCAGCCAGAATTCCTGTTGCCGGCATTCCCCCTCTTCATGATAAACCTTGTAAAATATGAGAGAATAGCCATAAGTATTGAGGTATAACATCCCATAATGCAATAAATGTGGATATAAAAGCATGATGAAAAATGGATGTATCACGGATCACCTAGAAACTACACACCAAGCTCCAATGGCAGAGAATGGGGTGGCGGATCAACTAGAAACTCCTCTTGACGACACCCTCCAATGAGTTCGTCTAGTTCAACCTGGACCTGAGCAAACAGAGGCTGAGCCATTGAGTGTGTTCGCAACAAGTGAATAAAAACGGGAGAAAGAAAGACCAGATCAGCTGTGATTTGGGACGTGAGCTACCACGCGAGTGGGTTGATGACCCACAAGTATAGGGGATCTATCGTAGTTCTTTCGATATGTAAGAGTGTCGAACCCAACAAGGAGCAGAAGGAAATGACAAGCGATTTTCAGTAAGGTATTCTCTGCAAGCACTAAAATTGTAGGTAACAGATAGTTTTGTGATAAGATAATTTGCAAGGGGTAACAAGCAATGAAAGTAAATAAGGTGCAGCAAGCTGTCCCAATCCTTTTTGTAGCAAAGGACAAGCCTGGACAATTTCTTATAATGAGAAAAGCGCTCCCGAGGACACATGGGAATTATCGTCAAGCTAGTTTTCATCACGTTCATATGATTCGCGTTCGGTACTTTGATAATTTGATATGTGGGTGGACCGGCGCTTGGGTACTTCCCTTACTTGGACAAGCATCCCACTTATGAGTAACCCCTATTGCAAGCATCCGCAACTACAAAAGAAGTATTAAGGTAAACCTAACCATAGCATGAAACTATAATGGATCCAAATCAGCCCCTTACGAAGGAACGCACAAACTAGGGTTTAAGCTTCTGTCACTCTAGCAACCCATCATCTACTTATTACTTCCCAATGCCTTCCTCTAGGCCCAAATAATGGTGAAGTGTCATGTGGTCGACGTTCACATAACACCACTAGAGGAGAGACAACATACATCTCATCAAAATATCGAACGAATACCAAATTCACATGACTACTAATAGCAAGACTTCACCCATGTCCTCAGGAACAAACGTAACTACTCAGAAAGCATATTCATGTTCATGATCAGAGGAGTATTAATATGAATTATGGATCTGAACATACGATCTTCCACCAAGTAAACCAATTAGCATCAACTACAAGGAGTAATCAACACTACTAGCAACCCACAGGTACCAATTTGTGGTTTTGGATACAAGATTGGATACAAGAGATGAACTAGGGTTTTGAGAGGAGATGGTGCTGGTGAAGATGTTGATGGAGATTGACCCCCTCCAGATAAGAGGATCGTTGGTGATGACGATGGTGATGATTTCCCCCTCCCAGAGGGAAGTTTCCTTGACAGAACAGCTCCGTCGGAGCCCTAGATTGATTCCGCCAAGGTTTCGCCTCGTGGCGGTGGAGTTTCGTCCCGTAAGCTTGCTTATGATTTTTTTCCAGGGTAAAAGCCTTCATATAGCAGAAGATGGGCAATGGAGGGCCACCAGGGGGCCCAGGAGACAAGGGGCACCCCCCCACCCTCCTTGCCAGGGTGTGGGCCCCCTCTGGTGTTTGCTTCGCTCAATAATTCTTATTAATTCCAAAAGTGACTTCCGTGGAGTCTCAGGATTTTTGGAGCCGTGCAGAATAGGTTTCCAATATTTGCTCCTTTACCATCCATAATCCTAGCTGCCGGCATTCTCCCTCTTCATGATAAACCTTGTAAATAAGAGAGAATAGCCATAAGTATTGTGACATAACGTGTAATAACAGCCCATAATGCAATAAATATTGATATAAAAGCATCATGCAAAATGGATGTATCAACTCCCCCAAGCTTAGACCTCGCTTGTCCTCAAGCGGAAGCCGATATCGAAAAATATGTCCACATATTTAAAGATAGAGGTGTCGATAAAAATAAAATACGGACATCATGATCATTCTTATAACAGCAACATATAAAGATTTTGTCATATGATTTCTTATGCTCAAGTAACAATGGATTCACAATGTCAAGTATGGTTCATAAACTTCATTGGGAACTAACAAACTATAATGTCAGTCATTGAAGCAATTGCAATTTATCATAACATCAGAAAGAGTCAAGAATAGAGCTTTTCAGCAAGTCCACAATTGATAATACTCACGCAATACTTGTGGTTATGGAGTTTTAATCGGACACTGAGAAAGATAGGGGCTTATTGTGTTGCCTCCCAACGTATTCACCTTTGGGTGATGTCAACAATAATAGTTCATGCTAACTTACATCCAATTGGATATATGTATCAGGATCTTACCAACACGAGGAGCTTGCCAAAGGATAAAATGAAAAAGGGAAAGGTGAAGATCACCTTGACTCTTACATAATGTAAAGACATAAAGTAAAAGATAGGCCCTTCGCAGAGGGAAGCAGAGGTTGTCATGTGCTTTTAGGGTTGGATGCACATAATCTTAATGCAAAAGAATGTCACTTTATATTGCCACTTGTGATATGAACCTTTATTATGCTATCCGTCGCTTTTATTACTTCCATATCACACGATCGTATAAAGCTTATTTTCTACGCACTAATAAGTCATACATATTTAGAGAGCAATTTTTATTGCTTGCAACATGACAACTTACTTCAAGGATCTTACTCAATCCATAGGTAGGTATGGTGGACTCTCATGGCAAAACTGGGTTTAAGGATATTTGGAAGCACAAGTAGTATCTCTACTTGGTGCAAGGAATTTTGGCTAGCCTGAGGGGGAAAGGCAAGCTCAACATGTTGGGAAGATCAATGACAATATACTTTAACTGAGATATTCCATCAAATGTTGCCTCAAATGAACCAGAAGAACAATATCATCTTTAGACCGCAAAAATGTGATTTACCAAAATAAAAATGAAGGAATACGTAAGATATTGGAATAATACACAAACATCATGAACACAGCACAATTGCAGTAAATCTACTTCTGTCCTACACATGTTTTAACTCAAGGAGAACTGCAAAGCAAAAGGTTACAGACTAGCTTGATTGCTATTACTACTAGCAGGCTGTACTAGAAGCCGATCATTCATTTTTTTTGTGGGTATACTCGATCATTCCTTTTTGAAGACTTTGACTCTTGCGGACTACTGCACCGGTGCACAAAAGATATTCTAGAAGTCTATACGTCACTGAAATGTCTCACAATTGAATAAAGTGGTTGTTTCCTTTTCCTTCTATCTTTGGGAGAAGCTAATTCCAGTTGTGGTGATGCATCTATCATTGACACGTCGATTGGTACTTGAAGGCCCAGGTTTCCTCTCTTTGGGAGAAGCTAAACCCTAGTGCGGGACTACGTTAAAGCGCGCGAAGGCAGTTCGTCTGAGGAGTGCATGGTAGCCACTGCGAAAAGGGACGATGTCGAAGATTAATTCTTCGTTGCGAAAGTTGTGTGGGGAGCCAAATACTACCTCCAGTGTGATTGAGCGCATGCAACGGGCCTCTACACCTAGTATCACACCTTTAAATGTAGTGTTGTATTACAAATTATGTATATGGACTCCAATAATGCAGTTGAATATGAGGCGCTGCTACATGGTCTTCGCATGGCTGTTTCCATGGGTATACAATGCCTGGAGTTGCGCGGTGATTCCAACCTCGCAATATCCTAGGTCAATGGAGAATTCGACACAAAGGACCCAAAAATGGTGGCATATCGAAATGCATATTAAAAATATCAGCTCAGTTCAGCTTGAGTTTCATGACGTCGCTCGAGAGAGCAATCAGGCAGCCGACATCCTCGCTTGCATGGGCTCTAAGCGCGACCCTGTACCACCTAACACTTTCGTGGAAATGCTCTTTAAGCCATCCGTAGTATGACAGGGTGAGAGCAGCGAAGGCAGTACAGACCTGATCACACCCCCAGCTGCCGAACACAATGCAGACACCGTCGGGGGTCCGGATATCAAGGTAATACCCTCTAGTCATGAGATCATGCCTGTTATCGCTCCCTGGACCAAACCATTCCTGGCGTACCTTAATAGGCAAGAGCTTCCCGACGATCAAAATGAAGCCTAGTGCATAGTTCGGTGCTCTAAAGCCTTCAAAGTGCATGAGGGCGAACTGTACAAAAAGAGCACTACCGGGGTCCTCCAAAGGTGTATCTCCGAAGAGGAGGGAAGGCAACTTTTGGCCTAAATACATGCCGGCCTGGGCGGTCATCATGCCGCAGCTCGAGCCCTCGTAAGCAAAGCATTCAAGAGAGGTTTTTTCTGGCCCACGGCTTGTGCAGACGCTCAAGCCCTTGTCCAACATTGTGTGGGTTGTCAGCTTTTCGCCAGTCAAAGTCACATGCCTCCCACCGCATTAAGAACAATCCCCATTACTTGGCCCTTTGCGGTCTGGGGGCTTGATATGGTTGGGCCCCTTAAAGGGGCAAGTCACAAAAAGAAATACTTGCTGGTAATGGTAGATAAATTCTCTAAATGGATAGAGGCCAAACCGGTAAAAACAGCTGAGGCGGGGCCGGTGATTGACTTTATATCCAGGGTAGTCCACCGTTATGGTGTCCCGCACAGTATCATCACTAATAATGGCTCCAACTTTGTAGCTGATGAGGTCAAAACTTGGTGTGCTAAGTTGGGCACTGAACTCAACTACGCATCCATATACCACCCACAAACAAACGGCCAAGTCAAAAGGGACAATGGTCTGATCATGAGCGGCATTAAGGCCACACTAGTGCGCTCTTTATGAGAATCAGATAAGCACGAGGTTGAGGAACTCGATTTTGTACTCTGGGCACTCCGGACCACACCCAATCGAACGACCGGATACACACCCTTCTTTACGGTGTACGGCGCAGAGGCCGTATTGCCCTGCGAGATTATTCATGACTCACCTAGAGTGCGCATGTACGAAGAAATAGAAGCCGAATTAGTTCGGCAGGATGACCTAGACGGTCTCGAAGAGGAGCGCGATGTTGCTAAAGCCCGTTCCGCATTCTATCAACAACAGGCCAGGCGTTACCAAAGCAGGGAAGTGCGGGCTAAGACATACAATGTCCGAGAACTTGTTTTACGCCTCCTGAAAAAGGAAAAGGATACCGGGCGGAAGTAGCGGTCAATGGTGCTGGTGGGGTCATTGGTGGCCGGCACCGGAAGAATGGGAGGGAGGCGCGGGTGAGAGCTGGCCAAACCCGCTGGCACCTATGCTACTCCCTCCATTCCACCTTTCACTGGAGCACTCATCTTCTGCATTTGGTGCCCTTGGTGGCTTCTGCCATGATGATGGTGTCCTGCTCGGCCAAAGGAGAAGCAGATATGCCTCAATGACGGACGTTATGCTAGGCGTGCTTCCTGTATTCCTCATGGCAATGGATCTGCACATAGCTGAGCACATCCAAGTGGTGATCGGCGTGCACTGAGCAGAGCACCCACCGATCTCCAATGGCAGAGAATGGGGTGGAGGATATATACTAAGTAAACTAGCATTGTACCTTCGAACAATTGGTTCAGATCATCCTCAGTCTTAGCTCGGGCTCCTTTGATGATGAACATGGTCTCAAAAACTTTTGTGCCCATTTGATAACAAGAATAAGGAAATGTATGTTAAATTAACATCAGGGTTATGACAAATGTCGGTGTCAAAACCGGCGGATCTCGGGTAGGGGGTCCCGAACTGTGCGTCTAGGCGGATGGTAACAGGAGACGAGGGACACGATGTTTTACCCAGGTTCGGGCCCTCTCGATGGAGGTAAAACCCTACGTCCTGCTTGATTAATATTGATGATATGGGTAGTACAAGAGTAGATCTACCACGAGATAAAGGATGCTAAACCCTAAAGCTAGCCTATGGTATGATGGTTGTAATGTATGTTGTGTCCTACGAACTAAAGCCCTCCGGTTTATATAGACACCGGAGGGGGCTAGGGTTACACAGAGTCGGTTACAATGGTAGGAGATCTACATATCCGTATCGCCAAGCTTGCCTTCCACGCCAAGGAAAGTCCCATCCGGACACGGGACGGAGTCTTCAATATTGTATCTTCGTAGACTTGGAGTCCGGCGGAAGATGATAGTCCGGCTGTCCGGACACCCCCTAGTCCAGGACTCCCTCAGTAGCCCCTGAACCAGGCTTCAATGACGATAAGTCCGGCGCGCATAATGTTCGGCATTGCAAGGCGGGTTCCTCCCTTGAATAATCCAAAGAAGACCATGAACACCAGGATATTTTCCGGCTCTGCAAAATAAATTTCATATTCCACTGTAGAGAGAATAAAATGTACACTAGTCCAATGTGCTGACGTATTACGCGGCGTGACATCACACCGTTACCAGGCTTTTTCTTGAATCGTTTTTTACTATACCACCTCAGCACGTTTAGCGAAGCGGTTTCCTTGGCACGTCTTGTCGAAGCAGAGATCGTGTTCCCCTTATCCCGGGATTCTCATCAATACGTGCGTGGGTAACCCAACCGTTCCCGTCGCCACGCCTCCTCTATCGAAGGTGAATCCCAAACGGTCACGGAGACGGCTCTTGGTATTTTTTCCCCTTTCTAAGAGGACCAAGGCCCGCTCTTGTCCTTCAATCTCGCATCGAATCTCCTCCTCGCTCCCAGTTCCAACACCCAGAGCCTCAGATTCGGGCGCTTCGGATTCTCAACCATGTCCGGCTCCGACCTCCAGGGCCGGTGGATGCCCTCCTCCGTCACGGAGGAGGACATATTGAAGTTACGTGAGGCCAAGTACCTGGCCTATGAGGTTTCGCACAGGTTGCCCGCACAAGGGCAGGCCGTGCCCGCCCCCGAGCCCGGTGAGTTCGTTGTCTTCGTATCCCACCTCTGTCGGGGTTTAGGCTTCCCGACGGACCCCTTCGTGAGAGGGCTCATGTTCTACTACGGGCTGGACTTTCACGACTTGGCTCCGGAGTCCATCCTCCACATCTCCGCATTCATTATCGTCTGCGAAGCCTTCCTCCGCGTCACCCCCCACTTTGGCCTGTGGCTGAAGACCTTCAATGTGGAGCCGAAGATGATCGGGGGGCGTCAAGCGGAGTGCGGCGGGGTGGCCATAAGAAAAAAGGCCGATGCCCCGTGGCCCGAGGGTTCCTTCCAAGAGGAACTCGGACCGTGGCAGCAGGAGTGGATCTATATCACCGCTTCGAAGGGTAGCAAGCAAAAGCCGCCGCCTTCATTCCGCCCGGGACCTCCATGCCGACTGATGTCATGGGTCAACCAAGGGCTCAATTGGGGACCGTCCGAAGACGTGCCCTTATTGCAGGGCCGGATTCGAGACCTCCAGGCGAGGGAGATCAATCTGATTGTGGTGATGTAGGTTATGCTAATCAGGCATCTTCTGCCCTGCAAACGTCGTCCTCTCCGTCTATGGGAGTTCAACCCGGAGGGACCTCGGATTCTCCAACACTTCATGGGTGCGACACCTGTGGAGATGTACAAGTTGTTCTTCGGACCGTAGGTAGCATGCCCGGAATTGGCCGAGGACGCAGGCCTAAGCCGCAATCGCCCGGATACTCAGGTAAATAGCTCAGAGTCCGGACACTCTATTTATCTGCTTTTCTAGAGTTCGCCTCCTGACCCATTACTCTTCACAGGAGTGGGTAGCACAATCGAGGCTGATAAGGTGTCCGGCCCCCCTCCCAGAGACCGCACTGGAGCCCGTGCTGGTCAGAATGTTGGAGGTCGCGCCCATGGAAGGGAGCGATGGGGAAAATAGAGGAGCTGTTATTTCACCCAAAGGGGCATCTGAAGAGGGGGGAATCAAAAACCCCTCCTTCCAAGGGGAGAAGAGGACCGCCTCCGAAGATCCGGAGGCCAAAGCCCCTAAGCGGGGGAAGAAATCTTCACCGGGGGGTCCGGCGTCCGGGGAGAATCCGGACGCACAATCATCGCCAAAGGATCAGCCCTCCAGCGAGCCGTGAGTATGAAAAGGGGAGTTAATTAGTAAGGAAATACCTCCATTTGTGCTTCTGTGGGTAACCAAAATATTCATCTTGCAGTTCGGATCTGCAGCCTTCTCAGATGAGTTCATCTTCGGGGGACCTTCTTCCGGAGATGTTGTAGAGCGAAACGCCTCCATCTGCTGCGCCGTCAGATAAGGCTGGCGAGCCTGAAGTATCGTCATGGAGGGTATCCCTGAGTCCGGAGGGGCCAGAGAGTTTGGCACCCGCTAGTATCCGGCCGGGAGAACTAAAGAATCTACTTGAGAGGGCGTCCATCTCAGAAGATCACCGTGCGTTGATGCGTATGGTGATTGGAAGGGTTTCGTCCGCCGAGAGCGGATTGCGCAATGCCGCTATGAGTTTGCTGGCGGGGTTTGAGGTACGCGAGAATGACACATCCCTTTGTCTATTAACAGTTTTGCATATAAAAATGCGCCCTGTATAGATAGTAGCCCCTGAGACTCGGTAGGTTGTCAAAAACGACAGCGTGCCGAGGATCGAAATCTTAAGTAATGAATGCCGCCGTTCCTATGCAGGTGGCGGATAGTCCAAGGGCTAGCCGGACTAGTGGGGTTGCCGAGTTAATGCGGCAACTTGACGTGGCGGATGCGGACATCGCACTTGTCAACTGGCGACTTGACGAGTCGCGATGTAAATGAGTTCTCCGCAATCGCTTTATTAAGGGGGTCGAAGCCCTCCTCTGATAAATTTTATGCTTTTGTACAGACGGTGCTGCTGCTGTGGAGAGCCTTCGGGCCGAACTTGCTCAAGCTAAGGAGCAAGCCCGAAGGAGTGACGCGGCTGCCTCGAGGGCGGCCGAGGAGTTGAAAGCCGAAAAGGCTGCACACTGCCTAAGCAGGGAAGAGGTGGCCAAATTGGCCATGAAAGTAAAAGATGCTGCCGACCGCAATGAGGCTCTTGAAAAGGAGCGCTTATCAGAGCGGGAAGACCTGAGGAAGGCCACCGCCGAGGCCAAGGATGCCCTTTCTGCAATGCGGGCCATGAGGGAGGAGCTGCGCCAGGCCGGAGATACCGTGGCTGGCAAGCCTTATCTGCTGCGTTGCCGGTTTATGGATCAAAAGTATGCTCAATTTGATCGGTTGTGGAGTCCGGAAGATCCGTATATGGATTTAGCAGCAAGTGCGGCTGATGCCGTTGAGCACTTTCGGAGCCAGAAGGATCACAAGACGGAAGAGCTATTTTGGTCTCAATTCCATAGTCCAGATCGCTCACTTCCATTGACAGACCGGTTGGCCGAATGGGCCGAGCTAAATAGATTGTCCGGACTTGCCATGACTGACGTCGTGGCTCATGTCTGGCCAGAGAGGCCCAAGGCGACGAGCTACTTCGGCTTACTACAGCAATTCCTTGGAGCGGTGCCGCATATCAAGGAGATGAAGCGGTCGGCCTGCATTGAGGGCGCGCGGATGGCTCTTGCCCGTGTGAAGGCGCATTGGACGGAGATGGATGCCACCGCTGTTGCTGCCCAGGGTTCGGATGAAAGCCGGCTCCCCGCCGAGCACTATTTCGGGGAAGTTATGCGTGGCGCTCGTATAATAGAGTCGCAGTGCTAAAAAAATGTCACGTTCAAATGAACATTTTAGCTTGTAAAACGATGATTATGCTATAACTGCTTTTTATACTTGTGCATCCCAAGTAGTAAAACTTCTCCTATGCGGCCGTTTACGTATACATTTGTATAACCTGAAAGATTGCAGTCTTCGGCTTCAGCCCCCACGCACAAGGTGCAGGGGTGTTCGCAAAAATAGCGCGTTTTCACACTTAATCCGACGTCTCGGTCCTGTTAAGGAGGTGGTAGCGTAGCGAACGAGGCAATCCGGACTATAATGCTTTATCACTTTCACTTAGCCAGTGGAGTTCGAGGGTGGGGCTACGATATAGCCCCTGGGGGCACCGCACTTCTCCGAATTCGGGGCGCGTGTGTGCCTGACCGGGAAACGGTCCTTCGTCAAAGCGGGGAATTCTAAACATTCCGGTAGTCGATCGAGTGGTTGACCAGTCTCTCGCTATATCATGACAGTCAGTTTTCGGCTTTCTCTACTGAGGTGCTCGCCCAGCCGAACTGGGGCACAATCGCAGTAGTTCTCCTGGTGCCGCGTTAGCCGATGATACGGAACGTAAGGCAGCAAAACACAGGAGCCGGGCAAACCCAACATTTGACCAAAGACATGATTCGGAGCTGATGCATATAATGCCTAACCCGAGACGCCGAACACTCCCTAAGGTGTTCGGTCTTTATAATAATGGGCAGAACAATGCCCTGAGCCCCTAGTGTCCAGGTACGGGCATGGTCTTCTGACGCGGCCGATGCCAAAACGTCAGGCTCCGCTTTGGCTATAGGAGGAAACCAAGGGAGAATAACAACAAGAGACAGTAAGAAAGGTTTACGCAGGGTGTTAATCTGAAAAGAATCCTCACAACGGGACCCTACTGCATGTCTGCGCCTGTGTCTCCGTTGCGCCGTTATCCTGGACGGGTATGCACGTTGTTCATCTGTAAAAAGAGAGGAACATTTAGTTTGAAAATGATTTTTGCGAAAAATATATGTGTAAAAGAAGAATTATAAATAAGTAAAGTGGGGTTTGTATGAACCCGCAGTTGTTTGTGCGCGCAGCCCCCTGTGAAGAGGTGTGTGGCTAGGGAACCCCTAGCCTGCTGAAGCCGGACTCGTCTATCCGAGTCCGGGGTCTTTGAGTGACCCTCGCACTGAAATGATGCCACGCGGCCCGGGCATCTTGAGTGTAAGAGACGCGTAGTGCGGTATGGCATTGAAACGGACAAAGGCCTTTCGTCCCAAGAGTGCTTGGTATCCACTTTTAAATGGGATGATGTGAAAAATTAGTTTTTCGCGCCGAAAATTGTTCGGTGATCCGAACACGACTTCTAGTGATAGGGAGCCTGTGCACTTGGCGTAAGGGCCTGGCGTCACTCCTTTGAAGGAAGTGCGGCTGTGTCGAATTTTGGTAGGGTCTATCCCCATCTGACGGATTGTGTTTGAATACAGCAGGTTTAAGTCGCTGCCTCCGTCCATTAGGACTTTAGTAAATTGTAGTCTGTCTATTATGGGATTCAATATCAGGGGAGTCCGTCCCGCGTCTCGAACGCTTCTGGAATAGTCCAGGTGGTCGAAGGTGATTGGTTTTGATATCCAATCTCTATGGTCTGCTGGCTTGGACCGTGCGAAGCTCTTTTTAGAAAGTGCCGCACTATTTTTCCGTATTATCACATGAAGTGAATTTACTGCTTTGACCCCTTGTGGGAAAGTCTTTTGTTTTCCGGTGCTCTGCTGGTGGGGTTTGTCGTCTTCGCTTGACGCGTCGAGCCCCTTGTGTTCGGCGTTTAGTCGGCTGGACTGTTTGAAAACCCAACAATCCCGATGGGTGTGGTTTGCAGGCCTTCCGGGGGTGCTGTGGATTTGACATATCCGACCCAAAATCTTTTTTAAGTTGGATAGCTCATCGCCGTCATCCTTAAGAGGTGATGTTTTGTTGTTTGGCCGCGAGCTTTTGAATCCGGTGTTGACTGCCGTGCTCTTTGGGCTTTTCTCTTTATTCCGGCGCTACTCTTTTCTGCGCCGTGATTTTCCGTTTCCATCTCTTATATCGGATGTACTTGGGTCGCTGGTGCTGCATCTTGCTATCCAGCTATCCTCTCCCGCAGAAAAGCGGGTCATGAGGCTTGTTAGCGCGGACATTGTCCTCGGTTTTTCTTGGCCGAGGTGTCTGGCAAGCCATTCGTCTCGGACATTGTGTTTAAAAGCTGCTAAGGCTTCGGCGTCCGGACAGTCAACTATTCGGTTCTTTTTGGTGAGGAACCTGTTCCAGAATTTGCGCGCTGACTCTCCGGGCTATTGAGTTATATGACTGAGATCATCTGCATCCGGAGGGCTGACATAGGTCCCTTGAAAATTTGCTCTAAACGCTTCCTCGAGCTCTTCCCAACTTCCCACAGTATTTTCTGGGAGGCTTTTAAGCCAATGACGGGCTGGCCCTTTGAGCTTGAGGGGTAGGTATTTTATGGCGTGGAGATCATCTCCTCTGGCCATGTGTATATGTAGTATGTAATCTTCTATCTAGACTCCAGGATCTGTTGTTCCATCGTAGGCCTCTATGTTTATGGGTTTAAATCCTGCTGGGAATTCGTGGTCCAGCACCTCATCGGTGAAACATAGTGGGTGTGCGGCACCCCTGTATTTGGGTGTGCCACTATCTCCGGACACTTCACATGTTGCCTTGCTTCCTGGGGCCTTCTTCTTTGGCCCGTAGATGGACCTGGCTGGGCCATTTGTCTTTCCAGGTTCATTAGTTAGTTTGTGTGCGGCGCCGCTTTCAGAATTTGGCCTATCATTTGGCCGTCTATCCAACCAGGCGGCCTCTTTATTTCTTGATGGTGGAGGCTCTATGGCCTCCTCGTCGAATTTTGGTAGCATCTTGCGCTTCGGGTAGCTCTTTGATTGGTGACCATTGCCGTATTTGTCCGCGGTCTTGAGCACTTTGCTCCATCTCATTCTGAGTGTGTCTTCCGCTGTTTTGAGCTTCCGCTTTTCCTTCTTCAGGCTTCTTGCAGTGTTGACGAGTCTTTTCCGAAGGTTTTTGCTCTCCGACGGCGTGTCCGGCATGAGATCGTCCGGACTATCGTTTTCGCCGGGCCTAGACTGATTATCTGACTTGTCATGTTTGGACGGTTGTTTATCTATATGTTCGTCGTCCACTTGTGAGCCCTGCTGTATTACGGGCTCCTTGGGAGCGTTGTTGTCGTCGAGGCGGGACTTAGGGCGGCGTTTGCGTCACTGTTTCGGTTGTTTATCGGCGGGGTTATCTTCTGCTGCGGCCCGTTGGTCCTCATTATCGCTCTCCTTTGGGGTATCCACCATGTATATGCCATATGACGAGGTGGTCCTCCTGTGCCTTATAGGCTCTGTTTCTTGTTCGTCTCCGGCATCGTCGTCTATTCCGTCGATGTCTTCGGAGTCATAGTCTAGCATGTCGGTTAGATCGTCGACAGTGGCTAGGGTGGTGGGTGGGCTCTGAATTTCTTCGTCGTCCGTACCCCAACCATCCTGGCCATAGTCCGGCCAGGACTCTCCTGATAACGAGAGGTGTTTTAGCGAATTTAGGATGTCGCCAAAGGGCGAGTGTTGGAAGATGTCCGCGGCGGTGAATTCCATAACCGGCACCCAATCCGAATCGATTGGTAGGGGCGCGGGAGGTTCGGAGTCCGGTAAGGAGTCCGGCACCTCGGAATCACAAGTTTCGCGGGGGACAAGAATAATGTTCGGCTCCATCGCCGTGGAAGTTGGAGCCCCCAAGGTGGCGTCTATCCACCGATCCTTGATCTGGGCGATCCGCTCCGGACTAATGGCCGAAGCGGATTCAAGTGCGGCCACCAAGGCACTGTTCGACGGCAGAGCTAGATCATGCCCATCGTGACAGTGCGGCACGCTCGGCTGCGGCTCGAGTCCGTCGAAGATCAAGTCTCCGCGGACGTTGGCCGTGAAGTTTAGGCTTCCGAATCTGACCTGACGGCCAGGGGCGTAGCTTTCGATCTGCTCCAGATGGCCAAGCGAATTAGCCCGCAGTGCGAAGCCGCCGAGTACGAAGATCTGTCCGGGGAGAAAAGTCTCACCCTGGACAGCGTTGTTGGTTGAAGATGCCATCATGCCTATCGGTGACGACACAGAGGAACTCTCAATGAAAGCACCAATGTCGGTGTCAAAACCGGTGGATCTCGGGTAGGGGGTCCCGAACTGTGCGTCTAGGCGGATGGTAACAGGAGACGAGGGACACGATGTTTTACCCAGGTTCGGGCCCTCTCGATGGAGGTAAAACCCTACGTCCTGCTTGTTAATATTGATTATATGGGTAGTACAAGAGTGGATCTACCACGAGATCAAGGAGGCTAAACCCTAAAGCTAGCCTATGGTATGATGGTTGTAATGTATGTTGTGTCCTACGAACTAAAGCCCTCCGGTTTATATAGACACTTGAGGGGGCTAGGGTTACACAGAGTCGGTTACAATGGTAGGAGATCTACATATCCGTATCGCCAAGATTGCCTTCCACGCCAAGGAAAGTCCCATCCGGACACGGGACGGAGTCTTCAATCTTGTATCTTCGTAGTCTTGGAGTCCGGCGGACGATGATAGTCCGGCTGTCCGGACACCCCCTAGTCCAGGACTCCCTCAACAAGTACATGGCGAACGGGTATCAAGACGATGAGGAGAAGCCGCTCGCTCATGAGAAGGAAACGAGTGTGCTGCCGAGTAAGAGAAGGAGGAGCGTGCGGCCTGGCATGCATGAGGCCGCGGGTGAGCTACTTGTCTGGAGTTCAATCATCTTCAGTTTGGACTTGCCCCATCATTGCATCACCACCATGTCCTCTCACGGCTATGTGTTACAGTGTTGCGTCCCCCTCGGTCTGCGCTTTTGTGAAGCTACGCGTACCTAAAAGCTACAAAATTGAATTTAAAAGCTACAGTATTTATATTAAAAGCTATGGAATTTAATATACAAGCTACGGGCACCTAAAAGCAATAGGTATATATGAAAAACTACGGGTACCTAAAAGCAACGGTGTTTATATTCGTCATCTTCTTAGCCTCACGCGCGCGTGTCGTGCATGCGAAATGCATCTTGGTCCTGGAATCAGGGCGAATCCCTCTCGCTCTCGCACCATCGTCCTCTTTGGAGCCGGTGGCTGCGCTGGACTGGGCAGAGATTGTACGCCCGAGACCATCGTCATCGATGACGACCAACAAGATGTGGGCGGGGCTAGTGGACTTGTAAAGGAGAAGGATGCTACCGCGTTCTGGCGGAGGCAGACGCAGCGGAGATGCAATCTCATGGAGTGCCGCGTTGTCCACACACTGCAGCAGTCTAGCTTGGACGAGGAGGACGATGGCCGAAGGCATGGCAGAAGGCACCCACGAGATTCCCGGAGGCCTAAGAGCCGCAGGAAGTGGGACTTGGTCGTAGATGGATGGGGTGATGTTTCCTTCAAGAAAAGCTCACTGATTGCTTCGAGGTGGCGGGGCGTCAGGGACCAACAGGCAGGCGACGACGATCTGATGTATTCTCTTTTCGAGAATCATCAGAGCATATCATCAGAAGGAAGAAAACAAAACCATGAGAAAGTCTCTGCTTCTCTGGTTGCACAAGATGTACACACCTGTCATTAACCACGTTGTTCTTTTGAGATGAGCACACACCGAGCTCCAATGGCAGAGAATGGGGTGTCGAATCACCTAGAAACTACACACCAAGCTCCAATGGCAGAAAATGGGGTGGCGGATCAACTAGAAACTCCTCCTGACGACACCCTCCGATGAGTTCGTCCAGTTCAACCTAGACCTGAGCAAACAGAGGCCGAGCCGCTAAGTGTGTTGGAAAGAAGTGAAGAAAAATAGGAGAAAGAGAGACCAAATCGGTTGTGATTTGGGACGTGAGCTGCCGCGTGCGTGGGTCGTCATGCTGCTGCAGCCACGCCTCGATCCGCTCCAGCTCCCAGCCCACCGCGGCCGGGAGCGGCGGGGCCGGCGGAGAGCACATTTGCGCCTGGGAGGTCGGGTCGTGGCTGCTCATTAGGGTTTATGGTTTAGGTCCTTTGCTCACGTGAGGAGGAGGACCCAATGGGAGACGGCGCGAGGCGTGCTCTCCACTCTCTGCTGAAGCTGTTTTGGATGGTTATGGAAGAGTTTGGAAACAGGGGCACGAGCCGAGCAGCAGTAGTACCACTCAAAAGAGACCTGAACTTCTTTCTCCTTTTGTTTGTATCGATTAACCTCCGCCACCAATTCATCCACTCTGTCTCGCAAGTCTCCCACCAAATTTGTGATATATTAGACAAAATTCAACTGACCAGAATCAACAAATATCAAAATAAGGAGTAACATATCTACAATAGGGGTAACAACCCACCAGGAGTTACATATCTGCTCCAGAGGGTAACAACTACAATGGAGTAACAGGTGTATATAAGGCAGTAACAACCCCAAAGGAGTAACAGAAATTGGTTCACAGGATATTGCCATTGGAGATCCGATATGTGCCATCATCTATATTGATTGGTTTTTTTTGACACTTGAAACAGTAGGAGAGGCTCCTACTGTGTATATTAATTAAAGTATCAAAAGGTTTTTACAAGATCATAACCTTACATCCATGGCCATGATTCAAAACAGAGTATTATGAGGTGTGAGTAAGGTATGAGACTACCCTACGGATGTACAAAAGACTCTAGGAAAGATGTGATAAACCCTTTGTGTTTCTCCTTGGCCCTATAAATAAGGAGAGAGAAGTCTTCTCTTAACCTTGTTGCCCACGAGCTGATAGAGGGAGCAATGCCTCGAAAATGTTTATTATTCCTTTCTTTCCACAGGCTCCAAGAGGCATATAGGAATAGTTCCATGAACATTGGGTTGTTCCAAGCAGTTTTGGCTTCTTGAATCCAGAATAGTCTATCCTCTCATGTACTCCAGTGGATGTGCAAAGTGTCCCAACAAGACTTGATGAATGGGCAGTGAAAGATCATATGCTCAAGTGTTTCCTCATCATCACTACCGCAGAGGATACATCCATAGTTGTTGCCAATGTTGTAGCTTCTTCTCTTGAGCATATTCCTTGTGTTAAGTCTATCAGAAAGAAGCAACCATCCAAAAACTTTGATTTTCATTGTCGCAGAAGATTTCCAGAGCCATTTAAATGCTTTATGAGCTGATGCATCTCTAAAATAGAATCTGTAGTACTTTTTGGCCGTGTAGACATCCGATCACCAGACATAACACCACTGGTCTTTCTCAACTTCATCCATCTGGTTGCCAACGTGGGCTGTGATTTGCTGGATATGTCACAGTTCATCGTGGGCTTGCATGGACAGGGGCAGGTGAAAGGTTTCATTGAGGTTTTGGCACCCAAGGAAATTTCTAACAGAGATATCTTCAGGCTTAGCAAAAGAAAATGCACGTGGGTGTGAATCAGCCAAGACTTCATCGAGCCAGAGATCTTTCCACATCAGTACCGTGTCTCCTGAGTGAACAACCACATGGGAGATGCCTCGATAAATGGGAGTAAGCTTAAGAATGTCTTTCCACCAGAAGGAGCCACAGGGGTCCGAGGCATGTGGGATTTTATCCACATAGTAAGTAGACCAAATCAATTCCACCCACGGCACATCCCAATGATTGTAGAACTTATGAAGGTGTTTCATGAGTAGCACATCACTTTGGGTTTTAATGTCCAGGACCCCAAGGCCACCACAATCTTTAGGTCGGCACACCATTTTCCATGAAGCCAGAGAGTTACATTTGTCTCCATCATCGGTTTTCTTTGTCCAAAGGGCTTTCCGTCTGATTTTGTCGATGAGGTCAATGATCTTTGGTGGTAATTTCAGAGTGCACAGCGCAAAGATTATTAGGGACGTGATAACAGAATTCAACAATGACAATTTGCCTCCGTAAGATATCATTGACAAGGTGGAGGAGAGTCGTCTTTCAATTCCACAGACCAGAGGCATTAGATCTTGCACCGTTAGTTTTGATGTGCCCATGGGTAGGCTGAGGTAAGTGAAAGGTAGTTTTCCTATCACACAACCAAAAATTTGAGCAATATGTTGAGCTGTGGCCGCATCACAGTTGAGAGGAACAAGGGTTGACTTGTGGAAGTTGATTTTTAGCCCAATGGAGGTTGCATAATCTGTTAGTATTTGCTTGACTAAGGTGGCTTGATCAGCACAGGCCGGTAGTAGCATGATTGTATCGTCCGCATACTGGATGACCGGATAGTCTGATTGGTTGGTTCTATTGAAAGGCAGTTGCAGATCATTTCTCCTATAAGAATCATTTATGGCTGCTTGAAGAAGATCTGCCGCCAGGACAAAGATGAGGGGGGATAGGGGATCCCCCTGACGAACACCACATTTGCAATGGAATTGTCGTCCTGGCACTCCATTAAGTAAAACAGAGGATTTGCCCGAAGAAAAAATGTCTTTGATCCATCCCAACCACTTATCATTGAATCCCATGTTCCTCATAATTTCAATCATGGCCTCATGTTCTATGGTATCGAACGCTTTGGCAAAGTCCAACTTAAGCAAGACAATTGGTTGCTTAGAGTTTTGGCACTGATATATATATTCAAACACCCACGCAAGGCAGTCTTGTATTGACCTTTTTTCAGAAATCCGTACTGGTTGCGGTGTATGATCTTCAAAATAACTTTTTGCAACCGATTAGCCAGGAGTTTAGTGATGACTTTAAGACAGCAGTTAGGAAGAGTGATGGGTCGGAAGTCATTAACTGCTTGCGGTGTAGCAACTTTGGGAATGAGAGTAATGTAGCCATCATTAATGCTCTCAAGATTGAGCCCTCCCTCAAAGAATTGATCGCATAACGCGTAGAAGTCTTCTTTTATTATGTGCCAACACGATTTGAGGAATGAGCCATGAAATCCATCCGGCCCAGGTGCCCGGTCTGCCGGCATTTCTTTGATAACGAGGTCTATCTCTTGTCTTGTGAATGGAACAGTTAGGACATCCATACCATCAATCTTCTTAATAATGCTAGCCAGATTAAACTTCATTTCATGCTTGGATGAGGTACCCAGTCTTTATTTAAAGGAATGAAAGAGAACAGACTACTTGCTCGTATGATCTTCAGCTACCGTGCCATCTTGAAGAGTGAGAGATGCAAATTATTCCTTCTGTATCTTTCTGATGCCATGGCCTGAAAAAACTTGGAGTTCTCATCCCCAAAACGAACCCAGCGAATTGTACACCTTTTCTTCCAATATTGTTTATGGTATGATAGAAGTCTCAGGATGTGGGTTTTGAGGATAGATCGAAAATTGGTCTCAGGAATGGTTAATATCCGTTTGTTTTCAATTGCATCCAGATCTGACAAGGCCTTATTGGAGTTGGTAATGGCATTGGTTTGGCGGGAGATGTTTTTGCTCCAACGATTCAGACATTGACGCAAGTGCTTGAACTTTCTGCATAGTATAGTTGCACTGTTGGTCGATCTGATTGGCTTATCCCAAGCAGCTTGAACAGTTTCCATGAAACCAGGATGTTCAATCCAGTAAGGTTCGAAGCGAAAAAGTTTGCTCCTAGGTATTGTGGTTTCGATTGTGACAACACATGGGATGTGATCAGACACGGGTTTACCTAGGGGTTTAACAATGGTGTTGGGGTAAGCATATGTCCAATTACAAGAAGTGAAGAACCAATCTAGCTGTTCCAAGAGGGGATCTTGCTGCATGTTACTCCAAGTGAAAGTACGGCCTTTGAGTGGTAATTCTACCAAACATTGTGATCGTATGAAATCATTAAATGTGATCATATCATTAACGTTCCCTCCCGGTTTGTTACGGTTGTCTGGACTGCGGATATAGTTGAAATCTCCCACAAGAAGCCAATCTTCATTAGCCGGAATATTTAGGGAAAACAACCAATTGGTATAAGTGGTACGTGGGTCACCCTGGCATGGTCCATAAATATTTACCAGTGTCCATGATTGTGAAGATTGTGTGGATTGAAACTTGATGACCAGGGCAAAATCCTCAGAAGCAATTACCGTACCAGTAAAAACAGCACTATTCCAGATGGTGGCAATCCCACCCGAAGCCCCATTAGATGGAATAAAAGCAAACTGATCAAAACGACGAGGGCAACAAGTTTTAATGAACGCATGATCAATAACTAGTTTCTTAGTTTCTTGCAGGCATACGACCGAACAGCCACTAGCAGCGATAGCATTAGACAGAGCTAATTGTTTGTCGCCAGAATTCAACCCACGAATGTTCCAACATAACACGTTCCAATTAACCAAAAGACCCATGAAAAGCGAGAAGCAAGGAAATTAATCAGAGGAGGAGGACCCCGCAGCAGAAGAGGCCATGAGCGCAGCTTCAGTCAGCTCCTCCGCAGGAATAGCACATTGCACTCCCACTTGCTGAAGCGTCTGGATGGGGGTGGGGGGAGGCACCGCATCATCTTCAATTTCCGTGATGATCACTGAGGAAGGAGCCCCCGGAGTGTGCCTTGGTTTGACCTTAGAAACTTTCTTCTTAGTGTCAGAGAGAGCATGAACCCGAAAGCCATCATACTTATTTGAGCGCGCACTATGCCGGAGGCTAACAGCTGATTCAGGGACTGGGATTTTTCCAGGGTAGCTAGTAGTTGCCTTGCTGTCAGTGAGAGCCATCAGAGAGTTATCATCAGCAGAAGGGACAGAGGAGCTGTTCGGCATCAGGGTAGGTGTGACATCCAAGTTGATAGCATCAGAGATTGTCCAGCACTGTGTAGTGGTAACAGCATCAGCATTCTCTCCAGAGAGTTGATGTTCTGTAGTGACGCGAAGAGTGCCATTGTGGTCAGACACCTGAACATGGATATTCAGGCTATCTCTGAATCCAAATCCCGAACACCAAGGACCAAAGGATGCTAAAATCGGCCTGACAGCATTCATAAGAAAAGAGGAGATCTGTCTCGCTGGACTGGCGGTGTTTAGGAGCAAAGATGCAACCATGTTTCCCTGATCAGACCATGACAAATGCAAACCAGAATTATTGAGAGAGAGGTCAATATGAAGTGCAGGAGCAGGACGCGCAAGAGTCTGACTAGGAGTGATAACATTGGTACTGTTGTTTCTCCACAATGTATTCAGCAGGGTGACTGGAACTAAAACCAAGCTGTCAGAGTTAACACTGGAACCGGAGCTGCTGTACTAAGAAATTGAATCATTCCAAGCCATAGACGGGCTGTCTTGGAGGTTATTCTCTGGGAGCATACCATCAGCAACATGAAGGCCTTCACTAGCAAGCCATGCCTGAAAATTATAGACAGCTGGAGGGGGTGGGGCAGGCCAAGCACCCCAGTTCGCCTGAAACTGCAGATTGTTACCATTATCAACCACTACATCATCAGCTTCATTGTTAGCAGCATTGTTGGCCTGATCAGCTGCCACATTTTGGGCCATCCAGTTGTGGAGTTGAGCCTAATATAGTTGCTCAGCAGTCAGACCCTCCCCAAAGAGAGGATGAGGGACACCATCATCTGGAGGGGGATCTTCTCCGGCCGGCGGCACTTCCGGCAAGTGGGCATTCCAGTCGCTGCTACGCAGCATGGTGACCGCAATCGTCCAGCAGTGACGAGCCCACCCAAGATGCCTCATGAGAATACTTTTAGGGACCAAACGAAGATGGATGACCCTGGCCTTTAGGAGAACAAACCTTCTGTCACCTCGTGGATTATGCCACTCAATCAGAGTACCGAAAGTGTCCATAGACTTGTGCAAATAATGTTGAGTTTGATAATCATACGGGAACCCAACATATAAAATCCAAATTTCAGGCCCAAACGAGGTGAGACGCATGTTTAACGCAGCATCATGAGGAACAAAGGAGATAACAGTATGTTCCTCTGCCTGAAACTCATCTAGCTCAAACGTGGTGCCCACAACAGAGTCACGGATCAAAGAGTCATCAAATCCAAAGATGCCAATTCCTAATGGATGATCTTCAACTTCAGTGGGGAAGAAGTTGGATTCATGGAGCAAACCTTGGATAGTATCCCTGAGAGCTGCTTTCTGATGCTGCGGGATGAACCTGTTGGCTTCAGCGATGGCCAAGAAATCATGGCAGAGGGGAGGTATTGCACTGACCACCATATCACTCCGCACCTTCCGATCAGGCGGACCAAGCTCTATCGTCATGCCCTGCGGGAGGTAGGGGACGATGTTGACGGGGAAGTTTGCCATTGTTGGTGGCGGAGGAGGCTGCAGAGGAGCAGAGGAGTGCACGCAGGGCGAGGAGGAATGCGTATCGGCAGGTAGCCGGGAGGGCTTGGGAACCCAAATCTCTTTGTTGGAGCGCCGTCCCCCGTTGTTGGATGAGGCCACGTGGCGTAGCCTACCAGTAGTAGGGCGATGGACGGTAGTAGATCGAGCGTGCAACGAGAGGGGTCGATAGGCAGGTGAATTGAGTAAATGCTGATCTGTGGAAAGAATCCCCGCAGAGGTTGATTTGACCGAACGAGAATCAATTAGTGCATCGTTTCCCAACATGCCTGTAGCAGGTTTATTTTTGGATGCCAATTGCGTCTGAGGATCATTAAAAATGGGAGCCTTGCCGTTCCTAGAATTATCTATCCCAAAATTTGCGGTTGAATTACCAATCACCGAATCCTTTTCATCTTTGGGTCGCCAAAATAATTGTTTGGCAGTAGGATCAAAGCAGTTATGCCTAGTGTGGCCCAAGAATAAACACCGGTCACATTTGAGGTAAGCTGGACATTCAAAAAAGATATGCTTATTAGAACCAAAAATAGAGCAGGCCCGAGATTGTGATCCATGATGTAGGCCCAAGTCAGGAGTAGGCCCATTGTCATTAGTTTGATTGACCGGGGGAGAACATGAGCAAAATTCATTAAGACATTCTGGGCAAGAAATAATCGGACAAGAAGCAGCCTGGTGGCCCAAAGAGTGACAGACGGAGCACAAATTAAGCCTGTCATGAATGTAATCCATAGGAGGAATCGAGTCCAGAGACCAAATGGTCTTAATGTGAGCATCCGAATATCCAAAAAGGTGTTGATCACGAATATGGAATAACATAAAATTCAGAATTTTGTCCCAGACATTCTCATGGAACCGATAACCTTGGAATCTGTAATTAATGTTATTAAAACTCCCAATATTGCAAGGTTGGAAACTGCCAAAAGTAATACCCGCAGATGAGGCAAGTGGGTAATTTCCCGCAATTGATGGTTGACCAAAATTTGAATCATGCAACGTCCTATACGGTGACCGTCTCGCTGCCGGCGGAAGCGCCGGCGAGGTATCAAGAGGGGAGGCCCCAACATCTTTGGGAAAAAGACCAAATTTGGCAAGTTCCAAGGAGGACGAAGGTAGATCATAGGTAGCCTGCTCTGAGAACTTATATTTGGACTTAATAGCCATCGGTGTACGAGCAGCCACATCAGAGATATGATCATCAAGGTGCCACAAAGTATCAGATACCAAATGACCAGTAAAAGTGGGCCGAAATAGATTAAAATGGCACACAAAGTCAGGCCAAATTCTGTCCTTAAGACCATAAATGTAATGTCCAACCTTGTTTGAAGCCACAGAGAACCTATACCTTCTCCCAGAGAGATGTAATACGTTGAAACCCGTAGGGTTCCCACCAATGCAGCATTGTAAAGCAATGGCCACGGAATCTTCATTGAGTGGAAAACTTGCCGAGGAGAAATGAGCTACCAAGAAGAATTCTTTGAGTGAACCAGAGGGGGAGAAGTGCACCGAGGAGCCAAAACGTTTACGCACCTGTGCCACGACCGCAAGGCCGGGGGAGAAATCCCAATGTAGTAGGCCGTCCATCGAAAGCAAAACAGGAAAACTTAAATAATATTGCCATCCTTAAATGTAGGAAATCTCGAAAAGTTTTATATAACCTGAAAAGTAGTATAGGTAACCTGGAAAGTCTTCTGGACCAAAAGGGCAACTTCTGGACCTGCGAACTTTGCGTGGTAGGACACGATGTAGGTTCGATATGGGTAGGGTTCCGGACTCAATTCCACCCGCCCTCCCAAACATATGCGATCTATCTCAAATCCGGCAAGAGCCCGCTGAAACAGTACATCATTACTGGGCCAGATTCCTCCTGGTTATGGATAGGATAAAAGACTTCCGTGAGGAAAACACAATTTCAATTTTCTGCAATAATTGCACGGACAAGGGAATCTTGAACGCTGTAAGTCGTCGTGAAATTACACGCTTCGCCGACCTGGCGTCCATAGTACGAAAGTACTGTGCGATGGAGAGTTTTCGGAAAATCGAAACTAACTTTTGGGACAATCCGGCTCCGAATACAACCCTAGTCCGAAACAAAAGGGTGCAGCATGCTCAGGCACCAGGTACAAAAACCAAAAAGCAAAAACCCCATAAAGGGCACGGAACCGTACTAGAGGGATGGCTCAGCGGACCCTGTAAAATTCACAGTACAGAGGGCACCACTCCCACACATAGCCTTCGAGCATGTTGGATACTGCGGCAGGTGGCCAAAAGTGGCGGAGAGCTTCTAGCCCCGGAGAACCACTCCAACAGTGCCAGTACGGTGTCAATAGTCTTCGAGACTTCCGCATCAAATAATATGCGAAAATGAACAATCCGCAGCCTCGCCGAAGTCTACCAAGTAGCAACAACAAATCCATGGAGCGACATGGCCATCACTTTCAACGCCGGCGACAAACCTAAATTCTGAACAGCCCGAGCACCAGCCGCATTGGTCCTTAGTCCAATAGTGGACGGCTTTCGTCTTACCAAGGTACTCATGGATGGCGGCAGCGGATTAAACCTCTCTACGAGGAAATCCTTCAAAAAATGGAAATAGACTGGAGCCGCATTGAGCGAAGCAGCAGAACCTTTAGAGGAATAATCCCTTGCCGGGAAGCATGCTGCACAGGAAAATTCACACTTGATGTGGTGTTCGGCTCACCGGACAATTATAGGTCCGAGGAGGTCACGTTCCAAGTGGCCCCGTTCAGCAGCGGATATCACGCTATATTAGGACGAGAGGCATTCACAATTTCCAAGCCATACCCCATTACGGGTACATGAAGCTTAAGATGCCCGGGCCCAGTGGAATAATCACTCTTGTCAGTGATCCGGACACAGCACTTCGCGCCGAAAATGAGACAGCCTCACTAGCCCTAGAGGTACTATCCGAAGCCTTAGCGGCAGAGGAGCTCACGGCGCTGCGCTCCATGGTGAACAGGGATGATGTGATACTCGATAAGAGGTCCAAGTCCACCTCTTCTAAACCAGCAGACGAAATAGTCAAATTCCAGGTCCATCCAACGGACCCAACAAAGACGGCCTCCATTGGGGCACAGTTAAACCCTGATGTAGACGCCGCGCTGCGAGAATTCCTTCGGGAGAATTGGGACATCTTCGCCTGGCACCCTTCAGATATGCCAGGAATCCCATGCAGATTGGCAGAACACAGCCTAAACATCCTAAAAGGATTCAAGCCAGTCAAACAGGCTCTTCGGCGATTTTCCGAACCCAAAAGACAGGCAATGGGAGAGGAGCTAGCCAAACTATTGGAAGCCGGATTCATCAGAGACATCAAACATCCGGACTGGCTAGCAAACCTGGTAATGGTACCAAAGAAGGACAAATCTTGGCGCCTATGTGTCGATTTTAAAGACCTCAATAAGGCTTGTCCAAAGGATCCTTTCCCCCTTCCCCGCATCGATCAAATAATCGACGCTACTGCAGGGCACGATTCATTGTGCTTACTCGACGCATACTCCGGCTACCATCAAATCAAGATGGCGGAGGCGGATCAAGCCGCAACGGCATTCATTACTCCATATGGACCATTCTGCTTCAACACGATGCCCTTCGGACTCAAAAACGCCGGCGCAACATATCAGCGCATGATTCAGACATGTCTGGCTACCCAGATCGGCAAAACAGCAGAGGCATACGTAGACGACGTGGTCGTCAATACCAAACACGTTGAAACTCTAGTAGACGATTTGAGGCTCACATTCGATAACCTCCGGGCATATGACATAAAGCTGAACCCGGAAAAATGCGTTTTCGGCGTACCAGCCGGAAAGCTCCGGGGCTTCATTGTATCCGCTAGAGGAATTGAAGCAAACCCAGCCAAGATCCGAGCTATGTCACAGCTGGATATTCCAAAAGACCTCAAACAAATACAAAAATTGACTAGATGCGTGGCAGCTCTAAGCCGCTTCATCTCCCGTTTAGGAGAAAAGGCTTTGCCCCTCTATCGCCTCCTCAGGCGCACCAAACACTTCGAGTGGACGGATGCCGCCACGGCCAGACTCGAAGAAATAAAGGCCATACTGGCAACAAATCCTGTCCTGGCCGCGCCTAACCTGGACGAACCAATGTTATTATATATCGCGGCAACACATCAAGTTGTCAGCGCGGTCCTCGTCGTCGAACGAGAAACAGAAGGACACAAATTCTCTCTTCAAAAGCCAGTGTAGTACGTATCCACTGTCTTAACTCCATGCAAGTCCCGGTACCCACATTATCAAAAGATAGCGTACGCGGTGTTTATGGCATCCCGGAAGCTGCGACACTACTTTCAAGAGTGTTCGATAACAGTGGCCTCCGAAGTACCCCTCAACGACATTATAAACAACCGCGACGCGACGGGAACGATTGCAAAATGGGCCATTGAGCTCTTACCATTCGACATAACTTATAAACCTCAGCGAGCTATAAAGTCGCAAGTCTTGGCTGACTTCGTCGCTGAATGGACTGAAGCCGAACTCCCTAAAGAGTACGGCGCATACTCCAATTGGATTATGCATTTCGACGGCTCCAAAATGTTGGCCGGTTTGGGGGATGGCGTCATATTGATGTCCCCAACCGGAGACACAGTCCAATACATACTCCAGATAATGTACACGGACTCCAACAATGCAGCCGAATATGAGGCCCTCCTACATGGTCTCCGGATGGCAATCTCCATGGGTATTCAACACCTAGAGGTGTGCGGGGATTCAAACCTTGCAATATCCCAGTAAATGGAGACTTTGATGGCAAGGATCCGAAAATTGCAGCCTATCGTAACGCCGTCCTAAAAATGTTAGCTCGGTTCGAAGGACTCGAATTCCACCACGTAGCCCGGGATAATAACCAAGCAGCCAACGTGTTGGCACGCATCGGCGCAAAACGCGACGCCGTCCCTCCAAACATCTTCCTGGAGTGGCTCTTTAAGCCATCCGTACTATGGGAAGAGGAGTCCGGAAATAATAACCCGGAAGCAACCGTACCACCCAACACAGAACAATCTGACATAATCGGCGGTTCAGCCGATGAAATAACACCTTCAGCCCACGAAATAATGGCGGTAATTGCCCCGTGGACAGAACCATTCCTAGCCTACTTAATTAGGCAGGAACTTCCTGAAGACCAAAATGAGGCCTGCTGCATAGTTCGGCGATCTAAAGCCTACAAGGTCCATGAGGGAGAACTTTATAAGAAAAGCACAACCGGAGTCCTTCAAAGGTGCATCTCCGAAGAGGAAGGGTGAAACCTTCTGGCTGAAATTCACGCCGGACTAGGCGGACACCACGCTGCAGCCCGGGCCCTCGTAGGCAAGGCCTTCCGTACAGGATTTTATTGGCCGACGACCCGGGCAGATGCTCAGGACTTAGTCCAACGACGCGTCGGTTGTCAACTCTTTGCTAATCAGAGCCACATGCCACCCACCGCCCTCAAAACTATACCCATCACCTGGCCGTTCGCGGTCTGGGGGCTTGACATGGTTGGACCCCTTAAAGGGGGAACCCACAAGCAAAAGTACCTATTGGTCATGGTGGACAAATTCACCAAATGGATAGAGGCCAAGCTAGTTAAAACGGCCGAATCCGGACCAGTGATAGACTTCATATCCGGGGTAGTACACCGTTATGGCGTCCCCCACAGCATCATCACCGATAAAGACACGAACTTCACGGCCGACGAGGTTAAACTCTGGTGCAAAAATATGGGCATTAAGCTCGACTACGCTTCAGTCTATAATCCTCAAACCAACGGTCGAGTTGAGCGAGCAAATGGTCTAATAATAAGCGGCATCAAACCCAGACTAGTGCGGTCCCTTACGGAATCTAACACGCACTGGGTAGAGGAGCTAGACTCCGTACTCTAGGGGCTGCGGACCACGCCAAACCGTACTACCGGATTCACACCATTCTTTATGGTATACGGCGCAGAGGCAGTTTTGCCCTGCGACATAATTCATGACTCACCTCGAGTGCGCATGTACGAAGAAAGAGAAGCCGAGTTGGATCGGCAGGACAGCTTGGACGCATTAGAGGAGGAGCGTGACGTGGCAAAGGCTCATTCCACATTCTATCAGCAGTAGGCTCGAAGATATCAAAGCAGAGAAGTACGGGCTAAAACTTACAATGTTGGCGAACTAGTTCTACGCCTGCCGGACAAGAAAAAGGACAAACTCAAGCCCAAATTGGAAGGTCCCTTCATCATTGACCAAGTCCTGACCGGCGGAGCATACCGTTTGCGAAACGCATCGGACAACCGACTCGAGCCGAACCCATGGAACGCAGCCCGCCTCCGAAGATTCTACGCCTAGCGCCGGACTCAGAGTTCGTCTCCTTCCTCCATCCAAATTTTTACACTTCAGCTGTCTTTTGTTTCTCTCTTTTCTCCCACCTTTTTCATAAAAGCCCTTGATGGCCGATTTTCGCACTGCTCGCACTCACTTGATGTGCTATCCGCACTCATTATACCTGGGGGCTTCTTTAACAGAAGCTTATTTATACGGGCTTCATGCCCAACACATGTGTCAAACTTCCGCATGTACCTTTTATTCACCATTATATGCATCGATATGACTTAAGTTTTGGCCAAGCTGGGTTGCCTGGCTCCTATGCTTACCCCTACGTTCCCGATTGTTCGGCTAGGAGGTAAAGGGAGCACCTCTGCGATTGTTACTGCCGGGTCAGCCGGATGTGTACCTCAGACTGGGTGAAGCCGAAAGCTAGCGTTCTTAAGGGAATATTCGGTCGGTGAATTGAAAGATGATTTTCCTTTTTAACTATTTATTTATCTGCCCCCAGATGTTTTCCTGCTCTTTTCGCAGTCCGGACATGCACTTTAGGGCATGCCTCCCAGGGAAAGGAACCCTTAACTTAACTATTCTCCCTGGAAGATGTTTCTTACTAACCATGTAATATAACATAACTAGTTTGGCACTTGTCTGATAAAGCACTAATGACCCCTACGCCTGGTCTCCATGCATGCCCCGGTTTTTTTCATAACCGAGAGGGTATTCGGACACACTCTGGACTCTAGGGTCCAGAGGTTGAAGCGAAAAGGTCGGCAAAGACAAACGATCTACAATCCGGCTAGAAGGCATTTTACATGTCATTTTAAATACATCGTCAAATCGACTGACTGTACTCCTCCTCAATCCCGTCTAACAGGCTGTCTAATTTACAGTCCCGTTGGGAATACTTAGCGGCCAACTCTACCTGGCCGTACACTAAGCTCACAGGGATCTCCTTCCCATCAGGCCCCACAGGTCCGACCTCGGCCATGTGGTTTGGATCCGCCTTCTTGTATCGCGTCTTCAACATGGCCCAGGCTTCCTTGGCACCTTGACGGCAGGCCGATATCTTCCATAAACGGAAGCGCTGCCGCGCTCCCTGAAGCTTCTCCGCAAGCTCTCCAAGGCCCTTGGGTAGGGAGATGGATGGCCATAAGGCCTGGACGACGCCACTCATCGCCTGCCGAACACGTTCGAGCAGTTGCACCAGCTCGAGAAGTTGGTCACCCGTTGAACCGGGCATTTCCTCCGCAGGGCGACCTGTGAGCATACCTACAGACACATTTTTGTCAATTTGACTTCCTCGCCAAACTCTTCTTTTCAAAAGAGTTTGCTCAAGCACTTACTGTAGATGCCGCGACGAAGCCGCTGATTCTCCTTCACGGAGCCAGACAGCTGGGCCCGAACACCCTTTAGCTCCTCTCCAAGCTGGGTGTGGGCGTCTTGGAACTTGTTCCTCTCCTGCTGCACCTTCATAAGCACCCTCTCGCCGGCCTTCAGCTGGCGTAGTAGCTGTTTCTTGTCTGGATCCAGTCCGACAACATCTGCAATATCATTGTCAGACTTATAGGCAAGCCGCACACCGCTTGTCTTTTTATAATATAATGTGTTACCGGAGGGGGTCTCTGTGTCTCCTCCTACGGTAGCTAGTGCGGCCTCAAGTTGGGCCTTGCACTCTTGTAGCTCCTGGGACAATTGGGTATTGAGGGAGTCCTGGACTAGGGGGTGTCCGGACAGCCGGACTATCATTATCCGCCGGACTCCAAGACTACGAAGATAGAAGATTGAAGACTCCGGCTCGTGTCCGGATGGTACTTTCCTTGGCGTAGAAGGCAAGCTTGGCAATACGGATATGTAGATCTCCTACCATTGTAACCGACTCTATGTAACCCTAGCCTCCCCCGGTGTCTATATAAACCGGAGGGCTTTAGTCCGTAGGACAACATACATTACAACAATCATACCATAGGCTAGCTTCTAGGGTTTAGCCTCCTTGATCTCGTGGTAGATCTACTCTTGTACTACCCATATCATCAATATTAATCAAGAAGGACGTAGGGTTTTACCTCCATCAAGAGGGCCTGAACCTGGGTAAAAACATCGTGTCCCTCGTCTCCTGTTACCATCCGCCTAGACGCACAGTTCGGGACCCCCTACCCGAGATCCGCCGGTTTTGACACCGACATTGGTGCTTTCATTGAGAGTTCCTATGTGTCGTCACCGATAGGCTTGATGGCATCTTCAACCAACAACGCTGTCCTAGGTGAGACTTTTCTCCCCGGACAGATCTTCGTATTCGGCGGCTTCACACTGCGGGCCAATTCACTTGGCCATCTGGAGCAGATCGAAAGCTACGCCCCTGGCCGTTAGGTCAGATTCAGAAGCTTAAACTTCACGGCCGATGTCCGCGGAGACTTGATCTTCGACGGACTTGAGCCACAGCCAAGCGCGCCGCACTGTGACGACGGGCATGATCTAGCTCTGCCACCGAACAGTGCCCTGGTGGCCGCACCCGGATCCGCTCCGGCCATTAGCCCGGAGCCGATCGCCCATATCGAGGGCCGGTGGATAGACACCGCCCTGGGGGCTTCAACATCCACGGCGATGGAGCCGAACACTGATCTTGTCTCCTTCGAAACTCGTGATTCCGAGGCGCCGGACTCCTTGCCGGACTCCGAACCTCCCGCGCCCCTACCAATCGATCCGGATTGGGCGCCGGTTATGGAATCCACCGCCGCGGACATCTTTCAATACTCACCTTTTGGCGATATCCTGAATTCACTAAAGCACCTCTCGTTATCAGGAGAGTCCTGGCCGGACTATGGCCAGGATGGCTGGGGTACGGACGATGAAGAAATTAAGATCCCACCCACCACCCACTTTATAGCCGCTGTCGACGACCTAACCGACATGCTAGATTACGACTCTGAAGACATCGACGGAATAGACGACGATGCTGGAGACGAACAAGAAATAGAGCTAATAAAGCACGGGAGGACCACCTCGTCGCATGACATATATATGGTGGACACCCCAAAGGAGAGCGACAACGAGGACCAACGGGCCGCGGCAGAAGATGACCCCGCCGATAAACAACCAAAACGACGGTGTAGACGCCGCCCTAAGCCCCGCCTCGACGACAACAACGCTCCCAAGGAGCCCGCAATACGCCAGGGCTCACAAATGGACGACGAACATGCAAATAAGCAACTGTCCGAACACGACGAGTCGGATAATAAGTCCAGACCCGGTGAAAACAACAGTCGACGACCTCACGCCGGACACGGCTCCGGATAGCAAGAACCTTCGGAAAAGACTCGTAAGTACTGCAAGAAGCCTGAAGAAGGAAAAACGGAGGCTCAAAATAGTGGAAGACACACTCAGAATGAGATGGAGCAAAGTGCTCAAAACCGCAGATCAGTACGGCAATGGCCACCAATTAAAGAGCTACCCGAAGCGCAAGCTGCTACCGGAATTCGACGAGGAGGCCATAGAACCTCCACCGTCCAAAAATAAAGGGGCTGCCTGGCTGGATAGACGGCCGGATAACAGACCAAATTTTGACAGCGGCGCCACATATAAATCAACCAACGAACTTGGAAGGATAGATGGCCCAGCAAGGTCCATCTACGGGCCAAAGGAGAAGGCCCCAAGAAGCAAGGCAACATGTCAAGTGTCCAATGATAGCGGCACACACAAATACAGGGGCGCCGCACACCCACTATGTTTCACCGATGAGGTGCTGGACCATGAATTCCCAGCAGGATTTAAACCCATCAACATAGAGGCCTACGATGGAACAACAGACCCTGGAGTCTGGATAGAAGATTATATACTACATATACATATGGCCAGAGGAGACGATCTCCATGCCATAAAATATCTACCCCTCAAGCTCAAAGGGCCAGCCCGTCATTGGCTTAAAAGCCTCCCAGAAAACACTGTTGGAAGTTGGGAAGAGCTCGAGGACGCGTTTAGAGCAAATTTTCAAGGGACTTATGTCCGTCCTCCGGATGCAGATGATCTAAGTCACATAACACAACAGCCCGGAGAGTCAGCGCGGAAATTCTGGAATAGGTTCCTTACCAAAAAGAACCAAATAGTCGACTGTCCGGACGCCGAAGCCTTAGCAGCTTTCAAGCACAATGTCCGAGACGAATGGCTCGCCAGGCACCTCGGTCAAGAGAAACCGAGGACAATGTCCGCACTAACAAGCCTCATGACCCGCTTCTGTGCGGGAGAGGATAGCTGGTTAGCAAGATGCATCACCAGCGACCCAAGTACATCCGAGATAAGAGATGGAAACAGAAAATCACGGCGCAGAAAAGAGCAGCGCCGGAATAAAGAGAAAAGCCCAAAGAGCACGGCAGTCAACGCCGGATTCAAAAGCTCGCGACCCAATAATAAAACACAGCCTCTAAAGGATGACAGTGATGAATTGTCCAACTTAAACAATATTTTGGGTCGGATATGCCAAATCCACAGTACCCCCGGAAGGCCTGTAAATCACACCCACAGGGATTGTTGGGTTTTTAAACAGTCCGGCCGACTAAATGCCGAACACAAGGGGCTCAACGCGTCAAGCGAAGAAGATAAACCCCACCAGCAGAGCACCGGAAAACAAAAGACTTTCCCACAAGGGGTCAAAGCAGTAAACTCACTTCATGTGACAATACGGAAAAATAGTGCGGCACTTTCTAAAAAGGCTTCGCGCGGTCCAACCCAGCGGACCGTAGAGATTGGATATCTAAACCAATCACTTTCGACCACCTGGACTATTCCAGAAGCGTTCGAAATGCGGGACGAACTCCCCTAATATTGAATCCCATAATAGACAGATTACAATTTACTAATGTCCTAATGGATGGAGGCAGTGACTTAAACCTGCTGTATTCAAAAACAGTCGGTAGGATGGGGATAAACCCTGCCAAAATCCGACACAGCCGCACTTCCTTCAAAGGAGTGACGCCAGGCCCTTACGCCAAGTGCACAGGCTCTGTATTACTACAAGTCGTGTTCGGATCGCCGAACAATTCTCGACGAGAAAAATTAATTTTTCACATCGTCCCATTTGAAAGTGAATATCAAGCATTCTTGGGACGAAAGGCTTTTGTCCGCTTCAATGCCCTACCGCATTACGCGTCTCTTACACTCAAGATGCCCGGTCCGCGTGGCGTAATTTTAGTGCGAGGGTCACTTAAAGACCCCGGACTCGGATAGACAAATCCGGCGTCAGTAGGCTAGGGGCTCCCTAGCCGCATACCCCTTCACAGGGGGCTGCGCGCACAAACAACCGCGGGTTCATACAAACCCCGCTTTAATTATTCATATTTCTCATTTTACATATTTTTCGCACGAATTGTCTTTAAAACTAAATGTTCCTCTCTTTTTACAGATGAACAACGTGCATACCCGTCCAGGATAACAGCGCAACGGAGACACAGGCGCAAACGTGCAGTAGGGACCCGTTGTGAGGATTCTTTTCAGATTAAGACCCCGCGTAAACCTTTTTTACTGTCTCTTGTTGTTATTCTCCCTTGGTTTCTTCCTATAGCCAAAGCGGAGCCTGGCGCTTTGGCATCGGCCGCGTCAGAAGACCATGCCCGTACCTGGACACTAGGGGCTTAGGGCATCGTTCTGCCCATTATTACAAAGACCGAACACCTTAGGGAGTGTTTGGCGTCTCGAGTTAGGCATTATATGCATCAGCTCCGAATCATGTCTTTGGTCAAATGTTGGGTTTGCCCGGCTCCTGTGTTTTGCTGCCTTACGTTCCGTATCATCGGCTAACGCGGCACCAGGAGAACTACTGCGATTGTGCCCCAGTTCGGCTGGGTGAGCACCTCAGTAGAGAAAGCCGAAAACTGACTGTCATGATACAGCGAGAGACTATTCAACCACTCGATCGACTATCGGAATGTTTAGAATTCCCCGCTTTGACGAAGGACCGTTTCCCGGTCAGGCACACGTGCTCTGACTTCGGAGAAGGGCGATGCCACCAGGGGCTATATCATAGCCCCACCCTCGAGCTCCATTGGCTAAGTGAAAGTGATAAAGCATTATAGTCCGGATTGCCTCGTTCACTACGCTACCACCTCCTTATAACAGGACCGAGACGTCGGATTAAGTGTGAAAACGCGCTATTTTTGCGAACACCCCAGCACCTTGTGCGTGGGGGCTGAAGCCGAAGACTGACATCTTTCAAGTTATGCACAAGTATACGTAAACGGCCGCACAGGAGAAGTTTTACTACTTGGACGCACAAGTATAAAAAGCAGTTATAACATAATCATCGATCTACAAACTAATGCGTTCATTTGAACGTTACATTCTTCGAGCACTGCGACTCTATTACACGAGCGCCACGCATACCCGAAATAGTGCTCGGCAGGGAGCCGGTCTTCATCCGAACCCTGGGCAGCAACAGCGGTGGCGTCCATCTCTGGACAATGCGCCTTCACACGGGCAAGAGCCATCCGCGCGCCCTCTATGCAGGCCAACCGCTTCATCTCCTTTATATGCGGCACCGCTCCAAGGAATTGCTGCAGTAAGCTGAAGTAGCTCGTCGCCTTGGACCTCTCTGGCCATACATGGGCCACGATGTCAGTCATGGCAAGTCCGGACAATCTATTTAGCTCGGCCCATTCGGCCAGCCGGTCTGTCAATGGAAGTGAGCGATCCGGACTGTGGAATTGAGACCAATATAGCTCTTCCGTCTCGTGATCCTCCTGGCTCCGGAAGTGCTTAATGGCATCGGCCGCACTTGCAGCCAAGTCCATGTACGGATCCTCCGGACTCCACAGCCGCTCAAATTGAGCATACTTCCCATCCATAAACCGGCGGCGCAGCAGGAAAGGCTTGCCAGCCACGATATCTCCGGCCTGGCGCAGTTCCTCCTTCATAGCCCGCATTGCAGTGAGGGCATCCTTGGCTTCGGCGGTGGCCTTCTTCAGGTCTTCTCGCTCCGATAAGCGCTCCTTTTCAAGAGCCTCATTGCGGTCGGCAGCATCCTTTACTTTCATGGCCAATTCGGCCACCTCTGCCCTGCTTAGGCAGTGCGCAGCCTTTTCGGCTTTCAACTCCTCGGCCGCCCTCGAGGCAGCTGCTTCACTCCTTCGGGCTTGCTCCTTAGCTCGAGCAAGTTCGGCCCGAAGGCCCTCCACAGCAGCAGCACCGTCTGTACAAACAGCATATAATTTATCAGAGGAGGGCTTCGACCCCCTTAATAAAGCAACTGCGGAGAACTCTTTTACCTTGCGACTCGTAAAGTCGCTTGTTGACAAGTGCGATGTCCGCATCTGCCAAGTCAAGTTGCCGATTTAACTCGGCAAACTCGCTAGTCCGGCTAGCCCCCGGACTATCCGCCACCTGCATAGGAACGACGGAATTCATTACTTTAGATTTCGATCCTCGGTACGCTGTCGTTTCCGACAACCTACTGAGTCTCAGGGGCTACTATCTATACAGGGCGCATTTTTTATATGCAAAACTGTTAAAAGACAAAGGGGTGCGTCAATCTCGCATACCTCAAATCCCGCCAGCAAACTCATGGCGGCATTACGCAATTCGCTCTCGGCAGACGAAATCCTTCCAATCACCATACACATTAACGCACGGTGATCTTCTGAAATGGACGCCCTCTCAAGCAGATTCTTCAGTTCTCCCGGCCGAACACTAGTGGGTGCCGAACCCTCTGGCCCCTCTGGACTCGGGGATACCCTCCACGATGACACTTCAAGTTTGCCTGCCTCATCTGGCGGCGCTGCGGACGGAGGCGTATCGCTCTCCATCATCTCCGGAAGAAGGTCCCCCGAAGATGAACTCATCTGAGAAGGCTGCAGATCCGAACTGCAATATAAATATTTCGGTTACCCACAGAAGCACAAATGAAGGTATTTCCTTACTAATTAACTCCCTCTTTCATACTCACGGCTCGCTGGAGGGCCGATCCTTTGGTGATGATTGTGCGTCCGGATTCTTTCCGGGCGCCGGACCCCCCGGTGAAGATCTCTTCCCACGCTTAGGGGCTCTGGCCTCCGGATCTTCGGAGGCGGTCCTCTTCTCCCCCTGAAGGGAGGGGCTCTTGGTTCCCCCCTCTTCAGTCGCCCCTTTGGGCGAAATATTAGCTCCTCTATTTTCCCCGTCGCCCCCTTCTGTGGGCGCAACCTCCAACATTCTGACCAGCACGGGCTCCAGTGCGGTCTCAGGGAGGGGGGCCAAACACCTTATCAGCCTTGATCGCGCCACCCATTCCTGTAAAGAACAAGGGGTCAGGAGGCAAACTTTAGAAAGGCATATAAACAGAATGTCCGTACTCTAAGCTAATTACCTGAGTATCCGGGCAATTGCGGCTTAGGCCCGCGTCCTCGGCTGAATCCGGACACGCCACCTGCGGTCCGAAGAACAGCTTGTACATCTCCACGGGTGTCTTACCCATAAAGTGTTGGAGAATACGAGGTCCCTCCGGATTGAACTCCCATAGATGGAGAGGACGGCGTTTGCAGGGCAGAAGATGCCTGATTAGCATAACCTGCATCACCTTGATCAGGTCGATCTCCCTCGCTTGGAGGTCTCGAATCCGGCCCTGTAGTGAGGGCACGTCCTTGGACGGCCCCCAGCTGAGCCCTTGGTTGACCCACGACATCATTTGGCGTGGAGGTCCCGGGCGGAATAAGGGCGGCGGCTTTTGCCTGCTGCCCCTTGGAGCGGTGATATAGAACCACTCCTGCTGCCACAGTCCAAGTTCCTCTTGGAAGGAACCCTCGGGCCACGGGGCATCGACCTTTTTGCTTATGGTCGCCCCGGCGCACTCCGCTTGACGCCCCTCGATCATCTTCGGCTCCACCTTGAAGGTCTTCAGCCATAGGCCGAAGTGGGGGATGACGCGGAGGAAGGCTTCGCAGACTATAATGAATGCGGAGATATGGAGGATGGACTCCGGAGCCAAGTCGTGAAAGTCCAGCCCATAGTAGAACAGGAGCCCTCTCACGAAGGGATCCGTCGGGAAGCCTAAACCCTGACGGCGGTGGGATACGAAAACGACGTATTCACCGGGCTCGGGGGCGGGCACGGCCTGCCCTTGGGCAGGCAACCTGTGCGAAACCTCGTAGGCCGGGTACTTGGCCTCACGCAACTTCAATATGTCCTCCTCCGTGACGGAGGAGGGCATCCACCGGCCCTGGAGGTCAGAGCCGGACATGATTGAGGATCCGAAGCGCTCGAATCTGAGGCTTTGGGTGTTGGAACTAGGAGCAGGGAAGAGATTCGATGCGAGATTGAAGAACAATGGCGAGCCTTGGTCCTCTTATAAAGGGGAAGAAATACCAAGGGCCGTCTCCTTGACCGTTTGGGATTCCCCTTCGATAGAGGAGGCGTGGCAACGGGAACGGTTGGGTTACCCACGCACGTATTGATGAGGATCCCGGAATAAGGGGAACACGATCTCTGCTTCGACAAGACGTGCCAAGGAAACCGCTTCGCTAAACGTGCTGAGGTGGTATAGTAAAAAACGATTCAAACAAAGGCTTGGTTGCGGTGTGATGTCACGCCGCGTAATGCGTCAGCAGATTGAGCTAGTGTATATTTTATTCTCTCTACGGTGGAATGTGGAAATTATTTTTGCAGAGCCGGACACTATCCTGGTGTTCATGATCTTCTCTGGATTATTCAAGGGAGGAACCCGCCTTGCAATGCCGAACATTATGCACGCCGGACTTATCGTCATTGAAGACTGGTTCAGGGGCTATTGAGGGAGTCCTGGACTAGGGGGTGTCCGGACAGCCGGACTATCATTATCCGCCGGACTCCAAGACTACGAAGATAGAAGATTGAAGACTCCGGCTCGTGTCCGGATGGTACTTTCCTTGGCGTAGAAGGCAAGCTTGGCAATACGGATATGTAGATCTCCTACCATTGTAACCGACTCTGTGTAACCCTAGCCTCCCCCGGTGTCTATATAAACCGGAGGGCTTTAGTCCGTAGGACAACATACATTACAATAATCATACCATAGGCTAGCTTCTAGGCTAGCTTCTAGGGTTTAGCCTCCTTCTAGGACGTAGGGTTTTACCTCCATCGAGAGGGCCTGAACCTGGGTAAAAACAACGTGTCCCTCGTCTCCTGTTACCATCCGCCTAGACGCACAGTTCGGGACCCCCTACCCGAGATCCGCCGGTTTTGACACCGACATGTATTCTTCTCCGTAAGATCCTGCACATTAAATGATCATTAAATCAGTTATTTTAACTACTTTAAGTCTCGGGGGCTACTGGCATATACAACTATTATAATCCCTTACCCGTATGTCTTTCACATACTGCTCCGTGGCTCTGGTTAAACCATCTTGAGGAGCACGGAGGTGCACGTCTCCCGTGTTAAAGGCATTCAACGCCTCAGGGGAGAAACACACGTCACGAAGAACTGTCCGGCGGCGCCTATGGTTCATGGCGCTCTCCACCTCAGACCTGGTGGCGGATAGCCTGTCGGCATCCTCCGTTGGAGGAGTATCCGGCTCGCGCCTTGCGCTCGCCTCCCCCTCTGAACCAGGTGTTGGAGCCTAGCCGGCGGAGGCTTGGTTGGCAACCTCTCCAGGCACAGTTCGGTTAGTGCTCTTTCTCCTAGAAAAGTCATGAGCATTAAGACACCTCCTGGGAATATTTTTCCTAAACAACATCGCGAGCTATACCGTTGCGGTGACGTTTCGATTCGCACCGCATCCCTCTTCCGCCTGCGGGGCCGGACTGACCCTTGTTGGTCAGCCGTCGTGGGTTCGGCTTCCCGCCTTGAAGGAACCTCCTGCAAGACACCGTTGTATACGGTGGTCAGAAATATGCAAGGATGGAGTAATGGTGTCAGTACTCTGGTCATAATTACCTGGGAAGCCGGAGATAGGCCGGGGTAGTCAGCCGTAATGGTGACTAGAGCATTGTCCTTGCTGAGTTGGTGGAACACCCCATCAATTAGCTCCACCTTTATGTCCGGATCCTCTTCGGAGGCCGGGTCAAGGCATCTTCCCGGGTCGTCGGGTTGTGGAGCCGGACTGTGTATGCCCTCCACATCCTGACGCAGTTCCTGCGTCAAAATCATAAAGTAAGACACTTAACTTTGAAAGCACGGGTCGGATGAATAAGCGTCCGCTTACCCAGCTCCGAGGGTTATTCATGGAGAACCCATTCAATGGGCTCGTCGGGAGGAAGTCCTCTTTCTCCCCCTTGTACAGGCTGGACAGGATCTTCACCAGATCCACGGCCGACCCCGGCCCATGGCGGCCATGACGGGTGGCGTCATTCTTCCCGTTGATATCCCACATGGGGTGGCCCCTATATTGGAGCGGCTGCACCCCACGCATGATGCATGTGGCCATGACTCCAATCATGGTCAATCCGGAATGGGCCAGCAACCTTATCCAGCCCATCAAATAATGGACGCTCCTGTCTTCCTCCTGTTGAGGGCTCCGCGGGTGCCAACTTAGGCGTTTCTTTAGAGGAGCCTTGCTGAACTCCGGGAGGCCGATCCGAACTGGGTCCGGCAGTGGAGCATCTTCCACATAAAACCATTTCGAGGGCCAGTCTTCGGACGCCTTCTTTGGGGTTCCGGATAGATATCCGGTCCCGGCGATGCGCCATATCTCGGCTCCGCCCACTTGATATATTGACCCCTCGTGAGAATGGGGTACAAGGCAGAATATTCTCTTCCACAGCGCAAAATGGGGCTCGATGCCTAGGAACAGCTCGCAAAGAGCTACGAAACCCGCGATGTGCAGAATAGAGGCGGGCGTGAGGTGATGAAGCTGGAGTCCGTAGAACTCCAAAAGCCCCAGGAGAAACGGATGTATGGGAAGCCCGAGCCACCTTATTAGATAAGGGACGAAGCATACCCTCTCTCCTTTGGAGGGACTAGGGGTGGCCTCCACTTGCTATCCACCTTTGTAGGTGGCCAGCCCGGCTCGAAGTGGGACCATAAAGGCCGGAGGGAGGTATCCCTCCGCTTGGAGCGTCACCAGCTCGTTGTGCGGAACCGAACATCTCCTCCAATCTCCTGGCTGAGGGCTAGGAGCGCGAGAGGAGGAGCCGCGTCGACAGTCCATGATGGAGTGGATTTTTGGTCAGAAGCGCTCCGATGAGTACTCGTAGATGGAAGATGGTGTGATTTGGATCTGGATCCTTGCCTCTCTTATAGGCAGGTTATTTGCGCAGCTAGGGGGTAAAATATGATAATACCCTGGCCTTTCGCATTCATGCAACACGTGGAAGAGGGCCATTATTGGGCGCGGAAGCCAAGGAGCGCAACATTTATAAGGAAGCCGGACACTATTCGGCAAGCACATAGAATTCAGAGGAGAACCCGCCTTGCAACGCCGAAGACAATATACGCGCTGGACTCATCGTCATTGAAGCCTAGTTTGGGGGCTACTGAGGGAGTCCTGGACTAGGGGGTGTCCGGATAGCCGGACTATCATCATCGGCCGGACTCCAAGACTATGAAGATACAAGATTGAAGACTTCGTCCCGTGTCCGGATGGGACTTTCCTTGGCGTGGAAGGCAAGCTTGGCAATACGGATATGTAGATCTTTTCAATCACCGCACCCATGAGGGTCCGATGTTCATCGACGATAGACGTGCTCCTTAACGCTGTCGATAGGCCGCCCGGTAGCTCTGCTTGGACAGAGGTTGCTGGCGGAGTAGGCAAGCCTCACCCCACCAAAGGTGGCTGCTCGCCCGATCCTGGAGCCTTAAAAGTCTCCAGGATCTTGTCTGGCTGTGGTCCGAACCCAATATCGCCCCCGCCGTCGACATGCCTGGGGGCCACTGCTCCAGTATGTCCGTCTCCAGAGATATGCCCCCTGGTCCGGGTCCCGTTGAGACGACACCTCAGTGTCGCGCCTGGACTTTGGGTTAGGGGCCTCTGGAGGCGTCTCTCTCGCCAAAGCATCTGAGCTTAGCGAATCCTCCGATGAGGACTGTCCGACGCGAGACCTCGCCCGGCTATAATATGGCGGCAGTTAAAACTACTATACCCAAACAATCCTAGACGCACATATGTGTTCGTATTTCGTATACTTACGACTTTTCCAGGGGCTGGGCCCTGGGATCCCACTCCGGTGGTGGATGCCCCTGGGAGGGAACCTTTCCCCCACTTGGGAGATTCGGCCTCCAGGGATGAGGAGGCAGTCCTCTTCTTCCCACCTCCTAGGGAGGCTCGTCTTCCTCCGCTTCCTCCTCTTCGTCTTGGGAAGAAGGATGGTCGCTGGAGTTTTCGGATTTTGCGTCCGAAGCATCGCGACGACGGAGGCCACTCCAAGTATTTTTGACCTTCTTGGAGGCCTCTTTCTTTGGCGCCTCGTAAGGCGCTGGGACCAGCATCTACGTCAGAAGAGGTCCGGCCGGTTCCTCCGGCAGCGGGGCCAGACAATGTATCCGCTCCACCTTTTTTGCCCATCCCTGGGGTCATGATCAAGCACGATGAAAACGCCTCCCTCAGGACATACCAACTGAAGCATGTATGGACAAAGCATAGCAATAACTTACTGGGCTTGCAGAATGGGATAATTGATACCCACGGTCCTTGGTGGAGCCTGGCCATGATTTGCCGGACTTAAAGAGCACCTTCCAGATATCCTTATGGGAGGAATCATAGAGTTCCCGAAGGGTCTGGTGCTCGGTTGGGTCGTATTTCCACAAATTGCAGGCTCGACGCTGGCAAGGGAGGACCAGGCGAACTAACATCACCTGGACTATGTCGACGAGTTTGACGTCCTTGTCGACCACGGTCTGGACGCGCGTCTGGAGCAGTGACAACTTGTCAGACGAGGACCTGTTCAGGCCCTTCTTGGGCCAGGACGTGAGCCGTAGTGGGGCTCCGGATCTGAACTCGGGAGCTGCGCCCACTTTTTGCCACGCGGTTCGGTGATATAGAACCATTGCTGCTGCCACTCCTTGACGGAGTCGTTGAAGGCACCCGTCGGCTAAACGACCTTGGGCATCTTGCTCACCATGGCACCGCCGCACTCAGCGTGCTCGCCTCTCACCACCTTGGGCTTCACATTGAATATCTTCAGCCACAGGCTGAAGTGAGGCGAAATCCGGAGAAAAGCCTCACACACGACGATGAACGTCGAGATGTTAAGGAAAGAGTTGGGGGAAAGATCATGAAAATAAATCCTGTAATAATACATGACTCCGCGAACAAATGGGTGAAGGGGAAACCCGAGCCCGCAGACAAAATGGGGAAGAAACACGACTCTCTCATGGGGCTCCGGAGTAGGGATGATCTGTCGCGCCGGTGGGAGACGGTGGCCGATCTTCTTGGCCAGGTACCCAGCCTCTCGGAGCCTCTTGATATCCTTCTCTTGGACGGTAGAGGCCATCCACTTGCCTCCTGCTCCAGATCCGGACATCTTTGGAAAACCTCTCTTCGATGGAGAAGAAGAGTGCTTGGGCGCTAGGGCTTGAACAGAGGGGAATGGGCTAGCGGAAGGAGAAGGCGTGGGTAAAGAGGAGGAGACCTTATCTCTTTATAGAGGCGGTAAAAGCTTTTTGCACCTCCCCACTTGCCTGGTGGAACCCGCTCGTTCTCCACTCGCCGCGATTAGCAGTGCGGTTGGATTACCCATACCCGTAATTATGAGAGTCCCGCAATAAGGGAACACGATCTCTGCGTCGACAAGACATGTCAAGGAAACAGCCTCGCAATATGCGCTGTGGCTGGTTGTGGGAAAATGGTTCGAATAATGACCCGACCGTAATGACATGTCACGTCGACCAAAGAAAGAGAGTTGTCATCAGATTGCATTTGTGAAATATCATTCTCTCTACGGTGGTATGTGAAGATCATTTTGCAGATCCGGACATGGTTCAAGTGTTTGATAGTTACTTTGGAGTATTCGGGAATGAAACCCGCCTTGCAATGCCGAAAACAAGACTGCACGACGGACTCATCGTCATTGAAGCCTGGTTCAGGGGCTACTGAGGGAGTCCTGGATTAGGGGGTATCCGGATAGCCGGACTATATGCTTCATCCGAACTATTGGAGCGTGAAGATACAAGACTCAAGACTCCGTCCCGTGTCCGGATGGGACTCTCCTTTGTGTGGACGTAACCGACTCCATGTAAACCCTAGCCCTCTCCGGTGTCTATATAAACCGGAGAGGTTGGTCCTTAGAAGGCCGATCACAATCACAATCATAATCATCGTAGGCTAGCTTCTAGGGTTTAGCCTCTACGATCTCGTGGTAGATCTACTCTTGTACTACTCATATCATGAATATTAATCAAGCAGGAAGTAGGGTTTTACCTCCATCGAGAGGGCCCGAACCTGGGTAAAAATTGTGTCCCTTGCTTCCTATTACCATCAGCCTAAGATGCACAGATCGGGACCCCCTACCCGAGATCCGCCGGTTTTCTCACCGACAATGATTTCCCCCTCCCGGAGGGAAGTGTCCCTGGCAGAACAGCTCCACCGGGGCCCTAGATTGGTTCCGCCAAGGTTCCGCCTCGTGGCGGCGGAGTTTCGTCCGGTAAGCTTGCCCACGATTTTTTCCAGGGTAAAAGACTTCATATAGCAGAAGATGGACACCGGGGCCCACCAGGGGGTCCAGCAGATAGGGGGCGCGCCCAGTAGGGGTGGGCGCGCCCCCCACCCTCCTGGGCAGGGTGTGGGCCCCCTGGTGTATTTCTTTCGCCCAATAATTCTTATTAATTTCAAAAGCACGTTTCATGGAGTTTCAGGATTTTTGGAGCAGTGCGGAATAGGTTTCCAATGTTTGCTCCTTTTCCAGCCAGAATTCCTGTTGCCGGCATTCCCCCTCTTCATGATAAACCTTGTAAAATATGACAGAATAGCCATAATTATTGAGGTATAATGTGCAATAACAGCCCATAATGCAATAAATATGGATATAAAAGCATGATGCAAAATGGATGTATCACGGATCACCTAGAAACTACACACCAAGCTCCAATGGCAGAGAATGGGGTGGCGGATCAACTAGAAACTCCTCTTGACGACACCCTCCAATGAGTTCGTCCAGTTCAACCTGGACCTGAGCAAATAGAGGCCGAGCCATTGAGTGTGTTCGCAACAAGTGAAGAAAAACGGGAGAAAGAAAGACCAGATCAGCTGTGATTTGGGACGTGAGCTTCCGCGCGAGTGGGTTGATGACCCACAAGTATAGGTGATCTATCGTAGTTCTTTCGATAAGTAAGAGTGTCGAAGCCAACATGGAGCAGAAGGAAATGACAAGCGATTTTCAGTAAGGTATTCTCTGCAAGCACTAAAATTGTAGGTAACAGATAGTTTTGTGATAAGATAATTTGCAAGGGGTAACAAGCAATGAAAGTAAATAAGGTGCAGCAAGGTGTCCCAATCCTTTTTTTAGCAAAGGACAAGCCTGGACAATTTCTTACAATGAGAAAAGCGCTCCCGAGGACACATGGGAATTATCGTCAATCTAGTTTTCATCACGTTCACATGATTCGCGTTTGGTACTTTGATAATTTGATATGTGGGTGGATCGGCGCTTGGGTACTGCCCTTACTTGGACAAGCATCCCACTTATGAGTAACCCCTATTGCAAGCATCCGCAACTACAAAAGAAGTATTAAGGTAAACCTAACCAAAGCATGAAACTATAATGGATCCAAATCAGCCCCTTACAAAGGAACGCACAAACTAGGGTTTAAGCTTCTGTCACTCTAGCAACCCATCGTCTAATTATTACTTCCCAATGCCTTCCTCTAGGCCCAAATAATGGTGAAGTGTCATGTAGTCGACGTTCACATAACACCACTAGAGGAGAGACAACATACATCTCATCAAAATATCGAACGAATACCAAATTCACATGACTACTAATAGCAAGACTTCACCCATGTCCTCAGGAACAAACGTAACTACTCAGAAAGCATATTCATGTTCATGATCAGAGGAGTATTAATATGAATTATGGATCTGAACATATGATCTTCCACCAAGTAAACCAATTAGCATCAACTACAAGGAGTAATCAACACTACTAGCAACCCACAGGTACCAATTTGTGGTTTTGGATACAAGATTGGATACAAGAGATGAACTAGGGTTTTGAGAGGAGATGGTGCTGGTGAAGATGTTGATGGAGATTGACCCCCTCCCGATAAGAGGATCGTTGGTGATGACGATGGTGATGATTTCCCCCTCCCAGAGGGAAGTTTCCCTGACAGAACAGCTCCGTCGGAGCCCTAGATTGGTTCCGCCAAGGTTCTGCCTCGTGGCGGTGGAGTTTCGTCCCGTAAGCTTGCTTATGATTTTTTTCCAGGGTAAAAGCCTTCATATAGCAGAAGATGGGCAATGGAGGGCCACCAGGGGGCCTAGGAGATAGGGGGCGCGCCCCCACCCTCCTGGCCAGGGTGTGCGCCCCCTCTAGTGTTTGCTTCGCTCAATAATTCTTATTAATTCCAAAAGTGACTTCCGTCGAAGCAGAGATCGTGTTCCCCTTATTCCGGGATTCTCATCATTACGGACGTGGGTAACCCAACCGCGCCATTGATGGTGGTGCTTGGGAGATAAGCGAGTTTTACCAGGCCGGTGGGGACGCATAGTCTTCGTCCGCCCATATAGAAGGGGATAAGGATCCACACTTTTTTACCTACGCCTTCTTCCTCCTTTGCTTATCCATCTCTGTGCACTCGAGCTCCAGCGCCCAAGCCCGCACATCTCGTCTCAACCTTCTCCAGCCACGTCCGGAGCGGGAGGCAAGTGGATGGCCTCCTCCGTTATGGAGGGGCACATCGAAAGACTGCGCAGCGCCGGATACCTTTCCGGCGACATCGCGCACCAGCTGCCCGACAAGGGGCAGCTCATCCCCACCCCCAGGCCCCATGAGAGGGTCGTATTCCTTCCCCACTTCCTCCGCGGACTGGGCTTCCCGTTGCATCCCTTTGTCCGGGGGCTCATGTACTATTACGGCCTGGATTTCCACGATCTGGCGCCAAACTTCATCCTCAACATCTCGGCGTTTATCGTCGTGTGCGAGGCCTTCCTCTGCATCCAGCCCCACTTCGACTTGCGGCTCAAGACCTTCAATGTCAAGCCGAAGGTGGTGAAGGGCACTCAAGCGGAGTGCGGAGGCGCCATGTTGGGCAAGATGCCCAACGTCACCTGGCTCGAAGGGGCCTTCGTGGAGTTCGTCAAGGGGTGGCAATAGGGGTGGTTCTACATCACCGAGCCGCGCGACCCTAAGTGGGCGGCGGCCCCCGAGTCCAGATCTGGTATCCCTATGCAGCTCACCTCCTGGAAAGAGAAGGGCTTGCTATGGGGCAGTTCAGAGGAGCTGACAGGACTCTAGTCCTGTCTTCAGACCCTGGGGAACAAGAAGCTTAGGCTTGTCAATGTGATCCAGGTCATGCTCATCCGCCGGATTCTCCCCTGCCAACAACGGGCCTTCAACCTATGGGAGTTCGATCCGGCACAGCACCGGACTCTGAGCAGGCTCTTCGACACGACATATGAAGCCGTCTGGAGGGTGCTGTTCAAGGGCGGAGAAGCCCCCATGTCCGCGATTGAAGATCGCGGATTCAGCACCAAGTGCCCGGCCAGTGAGGTAAGCTTCGTTATCCTCTATAGGACAGTTGTTTTCTTTCATAGTTTGACTCTATGTGGGATCTAAAACTCCGAATGCCTTTGACAGGACTGGCAGAGGACGTCCGGACAGGTAGACTGTCCGGCTCCCCTTCCCGAAGACCCAGCGGACGCCCGCTTAATGGGGCTGCTGGTCCCGGCACTCTATGTGGTGCCAGAGAAGAAGGCCAAGAAGCAGGCCACGGGAACTCGAAGAAGTTCCCGGCACCAGGTGATATCGGACTCATCGTCCGACGGCTCCGAGGCGGACTCCTCCCCCGAAGACGAGGAGGAGAAAGAGGACTCTCTCCCAGAGGAAGGAAAGAGGAAGAGGAAGGCTTCCCCAACAGGGGAGGCCGAAGGGTCCAAGAGGGGAAGGACTATTCCCCCGGACAGCTTCGCCAACGCCAACGTTGGCAACGAAGAGTGGCCCTCAAGGGCCAGGCCTCCGGCAAGATCGTAAGTATCCAGATTCCTGAATAATTTCTCTTTTGTGTCAAATAATGTCCTTCTAACACCGCACGCTGCCTGCAGTCCGGCCAATGATGATCTCCCCGCTTCATCAAGCGGGTCGTTGGCTCCGTCGGATGTAGATTCCATCCCAACTGCCTCCACCCCTCGCGACGCTGAGGACGCCGAGGTGGGATCCCGAGAAGGGACCCATCAGGAGGAGGCTCCGGAGGCGCCACAAGGCAGCCTCCCGGACTTTGCGCCGGACTCCACGCCGGAACCCGCAGTGGTTCCGGAGTCCGGCAGGCGGCCCCTTCGCAAGAAGGGCAAGACCGTGACGCCGGCGGCTTCCGTCCAACCGGAGGCGCTGGAAGACTTGTTGGAGGCGCTCAAAGGTGCTTCCATCGAGGAAGAACACCGCACTATTATGAGTGCGGTGATTCAGAAGGTTCAGCTCGCCAAGAGCGGGCTGACCAAAGCCTGCAGTAGCCTCTAACAGGCTTTGAGGTAAGAAGTTTAAAATATGTAATGTAATACCGCATAGACAGTAGCCCCTGATGCTCGGTTCGGTGTTCGGAAAGAAAAGCCGGACTGAGGATCTAAAAAAGATATACGCAGGGTTGCTAAAAATTATGTCAATATGGGTTTGCAGGCTGCGCTGCTGACCTCTGCCGCACTGACTGCAGAGGTCGGTGCTTTGAAGCAGGATCTCGAGCGGTCCGAGCAAGAGCTCGGCCGTGCCAAGAAGTAGTTCGAGGACAAAGAAGGTGAGTAACACCACTTTGAATTTTTACCTTACAGAAAAGGATTTAGGTTGCGGCAAAAATAACAAGGATAACGTGGGTACTGCAGGGGCCACGAACGAGGTGGCAACCCTGAAGGAGGCTGTGTCTGCGGCCGAACGCGATGCGGCCGCGGAACGGGCCGAGCGAGAGAAGCAGGAGGCGCGGGTGGCGGAGGTGTGGGAAGAGCTCCAGGCTCTCATGGAAAAGCATGAGAGTTTGGAGCGCGACTCAAAGACTCGAGAGTCCGAGCTTGCCTCGGCTCTCGAAAGTGCCAAAGCCGCCAAGGCCGAGGCCCATAAGTCCCTCCAGGAGATTGAGGCAGTGAAGAAGATAGCGGCGGGTAAGGCATTTTTCATGCAAAGCAAGCATGTGAATGTAAATTACCTGTTACTTACCTGAATTCGGAGCTCTCCAGGGGCGTTTGCAGATCTGCCTCGCAGCGTGTCCGATGCCGCCGCATTCTACCGGGCTGAAGAGGGGAGCTCAACGGAGAAGGTCTTCTGGTCTCAGTACGCTGAGGCCGGACATCCGGTGCCCCCTAGCGACCAGCTGAAGCAGCTGGTCGAGCTCCACAAGGTAGCCCAGCAGGCCATGAAGGGCCTCATAGTCCGGCTATGGCCTGGAGAGGCCATGCTTGGGAGCTACTTCGGCCTCGTGCGGCGGCTGGTGGATGCGTGCCCCTGGGTGGAGGTCATCAAGCGCTCCGCCTGTAGTGAAGGTGCCCGTCGGGCCCTTGCCCGCGCAAAGGTGCATTGGGGCAGGCTGGATGCAGAGAGGCTCCTGACGGACGCGCCGCCGCCGGGCAAAGAGTATCGTATGCCCGAGATGTACTATAAGACTGTCCTGAAGGGTGCCCGCAAGATTGCGGATGAGTACCCCAGAGATGTAATTATTGAGTAAATTCGCAATGTGTTATCCTGTGCGCTGAAAACTTCGTTCATATGCGCTAAGCAATGCTTATTCATTTAAAATATTACCTTCTGTGCGGCCATTTATTAAATTTGAGAGATGACAAGTCGTCGGCTTCACCCCCATGCCACGAGTGCTGGGGTGTTCGGGATAAACTTGAGCACTCTTGTTCCCATTTTTGGGTCCATCTAGGGAGGCGCTCAACACAACGAACAAGGCAACCGGACTTATAATGCTTGAACACTCTCACTTAGCCATAGAATTCTATAATTTAAAATTTCGGTGAAGCCCCTAGTATTCAGAAGACCGAGTTCGGGGCGCTATCCACGCCTTGGCCGGACATTATCCGGTTCTTCGCTCGAAGCGGCATAAGTCTTTAGGGACTCGAAAAGACCTCTCAAACAGCGACCAGTCTCTCGCCTTATCATGACAGTCAGTTTTAGCTTTCTCCACTGAGGCGCTCGCTCAGCTCAACCGGGGCGCAATCGCAGTGGTTCTCCCAGTGCTACCTTAGCCGACAGAACGGAACGTAAGGTACCAAAACATGGGAGCCGGGCAAACCCAACTATTGACCCAAGACATGATTCGGAGCCGATTCATATAATGCTATAAGTTCGGGGTGTCACACTTGTGAAAGTGTTCGGACTTATCACACCATAATGCGGGGAACATAAGCCCCTGGTGTATTCGGCCGTATCAAAATATACGGGTGCGAGATGTCATTGATGAACATATATATAACATAATGCAATTATAAGCAAAAAGTGTTGCATTGTTTATTCAAGAAAGTCTGCTATTAGCGTAGAGCGATACAAATAGTGCGCTAAGCAAGGGATTGGACTAATTAAGCATGTCCCCCTCCAGGGGTGGGCTGCGGACTGATGTATTTAACAAATGTAATGCTCGTAATGGAGACCACCTGAGTGTTCGCCGCAGCCTTTGTCCCTCCCTGGCTGTTGCATCGTGAGTTCGGCAGGTCGCCGCCGGACAGGGCCTCTGGTGAACGGAGTCCTATGTATAAAAAAGAAGGAAAAAAAGAAAAGAAAAATAAAAATGAAAAGAGCGACACACTTGGGAGCCCCTGGTGTGGTCGAGCCGCACTCTGGGCCTGTTGTGGTCGTGCCCCTCCCCCTATGCCCATGGTATCTCCAGAGCGTAATGATGTACGCGGAGGGCTGGTCTTGCAATCATGCGAGGGCTGGGGTTGGGGCCGCATTGCTATGCGTGCTTGGAACGTGCCAGGTGGTCTTGATTGATGTTGCTCCGGGCGCGTTTGGCCGTGTCCGGTCGTTTAACGGCCAGACTAAAAAATTGCCTTAGAAGGCTGCTCTGTACTTCTGCCGCGAGAGCCGCTGTATGTTCCTCCGTTCGGAGGGAGCGTTCCGTATTTCCATTGACCGTGATGACTCCATGAGGGCCTGGCATCTTGAGCTTGAGGTATGCATAATGCGGCACCGCGTTGAACTTTGCGAACGCGGTTCGTCCGAGCAGAGCGTGATAGCCGCTGCGGAACGGGACTATGTCGAAGATTAACTCCTCGCTTCGGAAATTATCCAGGGATCCGAAGACCACTTCCAGTGTGACTGAGCCTGTACAATTGGCCTCAACACCTGGTATGACGCCTTTGAAGGTCGTCTTTGTAGGTTTCATCCTTGAGGGGTCTATGCCCATCTTGCGCACTGTATCCTGATAAAGCAGGTTCAGGCTACTGCCGCCTTCCATGAGGACTCTCGTGAGGTGAAATCCATCGACGATTGGGTCTAAAACCAATGCGGCGAATCCGCCATGGCGGATACTGTTCGGATGGTCTCTTCGATCGAAAGTGATCGGGCAAGAGGACCATGGATTGAACTTCGGGGCGACTGGCTCCATCGCATATACGTCCCTTAGTGCATGCTTCCGCTCCCTCTTGGGTATATGGGTTGCGTATATCATGTTTACCGTTCGCACTTGTGGGGGAAGCCCTTCTGTCCTCTATTGATCGGCGGCCGGGTCTCTTCCTCATCATCGCTGTGCAGCCCCTTGTCGTTGTTTTCGGCAATTAACTTGCCTGCCTGCTTGAATACCCAACAATCTCTGTTGGTGTGGTTAGCTGGCTTTTCGGGGGTGCCATGTATCTGGCAAGAGCGGTCGAGTATTTGGTCCAAATTGGACGGACCCGGAGTGGTTCTTTTGAATGGCTTCTTCCGCTGACTGGGTTTAGAGCCTCGGAATCCGGCGTTGACTGTCGTATTCTCATTGTTGTCGCCGTTAACGCGGTGTTTGTTTTTGTTTCGACGCGACCTGCCATTGTGGTCCTTAGTATCTGGACTGCCAGCATTTTTACTGAGGTTGTTGCTGCGAGCTAGCCAGCTATCCTCTCCCGCACAGAAGCGGGTCATGAGTGATGTGAGGGCTGCCATGGATTTCGGATTTTCCTGTCCTAGGTGCCGGGCCAGCCACTCGTTGCGGATGTTATGTTTGAAGGCTGCGAGGGCCTCTGCATCCGGACAGTCGACGATTTGATTTTTCTTTGTTAAGAACCGTGTCCAGAATTGTCTGGCCGATTCGTCTGGCTGCTGAATTATGTGGCTTAGGTCATCGGCGTTTGGTGGTCGCACATATGTGCCCTGGAAGTTGTCGAGGAATGCGGCTTCCAGGTCCTCCCAACACCCAATTGACTCTGCGGGCAAGCTGTTAAGCCAATGCCGAGCTGGTCCTTTAAGCTTGAGTGGGAGATACTTGATGGCGTGGAGATCGTCGCCGCGGGCCATATGGATGTGAAGGAGGTAATCTTCGATCCAAACCGCGGGGTCTGTTGTGCCATCGTAGGATTCAATGTTCACGGGTTTAAACCCTTCAGGGATTTGATAATCCATTACTTCGTCTGTGAAGCATAGTGGGTGTGCGGCGCCTCTGTATTGAGCGATGTCACGGCGTAGCTCAAGAGAGCGTTGTCTGCTGTGTTCGGCCCGGCCGGAGTTGCTGTATCCGGTGCGACGGTATTTGTCGTAGGTCGTGGGGTGCCCACGTGATCCATAGATAGATCTGGATTGTCTTGCCTTGTCCTCCAATATATCCGGCAAGTCCGGCGCGTTCCCCCATGGCTTCGTACTTTTTGAGCGGTGCCGGGGTACGGTTCTGGTGGAGGGCCTAGATGCCTCTCTGTCGCGGCCACGAGGTGGTCGGTCTGCCGTATTGTGCGCTGGTGATGAAGGTTTGTATGCTTCCTCCTCTAGTCGAGGGAGCAACTTGCGTTTTGGGTAGCTTTTGGAGGGGCGTTCGAGTTTATACTCTTCGGCCGCGAGGATCTCGGTCCATCTGTCGGCCAGCAGGTCTTGATCAGCTTGAAGCTGTTGCTGCTTTTTCTTTAGGATATTTGCTGTGGCCATTAGCCTGCGTCTGAAACGATCTTGTTCGACAGGATCCTCAGGCACGACGAATTCGCCGTCGTCGAGGCTTGCCTCATCTCCGGAGGGAGGTATGTAATTATCATCCTCGACCTCTTCGTCAGCTGCTCTCTCGTGAGGGCTGGCTTCTGTGTCCTCCTGCGCTGAATCTTGCTGGAGGGGATTGTCTTCGGCACTTTCTGGGGTGTTATTATCTCCTGTGCCGGAATCTCCATTCTTGCTTTGGCGGGATTTAGAGCGGCGCCACTAACGTCGGCGCTTGGGCTGTTTCTTTAAGGAATCTGCCTCCGCTGCTTCTTCGCCGTCCCCATCTTTTGGGGTGTCCACCATGTATATGTCGTATGACGAGGTGGTTTTCCAGTGCCCTGTAGGTGCTGGTTCTTGATCGTCTCCGGCATCGTCGTCCATACCGTTGATGTCCTCGAAGTCGTAGTCTAGCATGTCGGTTAGATCGTCGACAGTGGCTACGAAGTGGGTGGTGGGTGGGATTTGAATTTCTTCGTCGTCCACATCCCAACCATCCTGGCCGTAGTTCGGCCAGGGCTCTCCGTATAGCGAGAGATGCTTTAGCGATTTTAGGTCAGTGTTCGGCTCCATCGCCGTGGAAGTTGCAGCTCCAGAGGCGGTGTCCAGCCACCCGTCCTTGATCTGCGCAATCGGCTCCGGACTATGGGTCGGAGCGGTTTCGTGTGCGGCCTCCAAGGTACTGTCCGGCGGCAGAGTTAGATCATGCCCATCGTGACAGTGCGGCACGCTCGGCTGCGGCTCGGATCCATCGAAGATCAAGTCTTCGCGGATATCCGCCGTGAAGTTTAGGCTCCCAAATCTGACCTGATGGCCAGGGGCGTAGCTTTCGATCTGCTCCAAATGGCCAAGTGAATTGGCCCGCAGTGCGAAGCCGCCGAATACGAAGATCTGTCCAGGGAGAAAAGTCTCACCCAGGACTGCGTTCTTGTTGATCGAAGAAGCCATCAAGCCTATCGTTGACGACACAGAGGAACTCTCAATGAAAGCACCAATGTCGGTGTCAAAACCGGCGGATCTCGGGTAGGGGGTCCCGAACTGTGCGTCTAGGCGGATGGTAACATCAGACAAGGGACACGATGTTTTTACCCAGGTTCGGGCCCTCTCGATGGAGGTAAAACCCTACTCCTGCTTGATTGATATTGATGATATGGGTAGTACAAGAGTGGATCTACCACGAGATCAAGGAGGCTAAACCCTAGAAGCTAGCCTATGGTATGATTGTTGTAATGGTTGTTGTCCTACGGACTAAAACCCTCCGGTTTATATAGACACCGGGGAGGGCTAGGGTTACACAGAGTCGGTTACAATGGTAGGAGATCTACATATCCGTATCGCCAAGCTTGCCTTCCACGCCAAGGAAAGTCCCATCCGGACACGGGACGAAGTCTTCAATCTTGTATCTTCATAGTCTTGGAGTCCGGCCGACGATGATAGTCCGGCTGTCCGGACACCCCCTAGTCTAGGACTCCCTCATCCCCCAAGCTTAGACCTCGCTTGTCCTCAAGCGGAAGCCGATATCGAAAAATATGTCCACATGTTTAAAGATAGAGGTGTCGATAAAAATAAAATACGGACATGAGGGCATCATGATCATGATCATTCTTATAAAAGCAACATATAAAGATTTTGTCATATGATTTCTTATGCTGAAGTAACAATCAATTCACAATGTCAAGTATGGTTCATAAACTTCATTGGGAACTAACAAACTATAATGTCAGTCATTGAAGGAATTTCAATTTATCATAACATCAGAAAGAGTCAAGAATAGAGCTTTTCAGCAAGTCCACAATTGATAATACTCACGCAATACTTGTGGTTATGGAGTTTTAATCGGACACTGAGAAAGATAGAGTCTTATTGTGTTGCCTCCCAACGTATTCACCTTTGGGTGATGTCAACAATAATAGTTCATGCTAACTTACATCCAATTGGATATATGTATCAGGATCTTACCAACACGAGGAGCTTGCCAAAGCATAAAATGAAAAAGGGAAAGGTGAAGATCACCTTGACTCTTACATAATGTAAAGACATAAAGTAAAAGATAGGCCCTTCGCAGAGGGAAGCAGAGGTTGTCATGTGCTTTTAGGGTTGGATGCACAAAATCTTAATGCAAAAGAATGTCACTTTATATTGCCACTTGTGATATGAACCTTTATTATGCTATCCGTCGCTTTTATTACTTCCATATCACACGGTCGTATAAAGCTTATTTTCTACGCACTGATAAGTCATACATATTTAGAGAGCAATTTTTATTGCTTGCAACATGACAACTTAATTCAAGGATCTTACTCAATCCATAGGTAGGTATGGTGGACTCTCATGGCAAAACTGGGTTTAAGGATATTTGGAAGCACAAGTAGTATCTCTACTTGGTGCAAGGAATTTTGGCTAGCCTGAGGGGGAAAGGCAAGCTCAACATGTTGGGAAGATCAATGACAATATACTTTAACTGAGATATTCCATCAAATGTTGCCTCAAATGAACCAGAAGAACAATATCATCTTTAGACCGCAAAAATGTGATTTACCAGAATAAAAATGAAGGAATACGTAAGATATTGGAATAATACACAAACATCATGAACACAGCACAATTGCAGTAAATCTACTTCTGTCCTACACATGTGTTAACTCAAGGAGAACCGCAAAGCAAAAGGTTACAAACTAGCTTGATTGCTATTACTACTAGCATGTTGTACTAGAAGCCGATCATTCATTTTTTTTGTGGGTATACTCGATCATTCCTTTTCGAAGACTTTGACTCTTGCGGACTACTGCACCGGTGCACAAAAGATATTCTAGAAGTCTATACGTCACTGAAATGTCTCACAATTGAATAAAGTGGTTGTTTCCTTTTCCTTCTATCTTTGGGAGAAGCTAATTCCAGTTGTGGTGATGCATCTATCATTGACACGTCGATCGGTACTTGAAGGCCCAGGTTTCCTCTCTTTGGGAGAAGCTAAACCCTAGTGCAGGATTCGTTAAAGCGCACGAAGGCAGTTCGTCTGAGGAGTGCATGGTAGCCACTGCGAAAAGGGACGATGTCGAAGATTAATTCTTCGTTGCGAAAGTTGTATGGGGAGCCAAATACTACCTCCAGTGGGATTGAGCGCGTGCAACGGGCCTCTACACCTAGTATCACACCTTTAAAGGTAGTGTTGTATTACAAATTATGTATATGGACTCCAATAATGCAGTTGAATATGAGGCGCTGCTACATGGTCTTCGCATGCCTGTTTCCATGGGTATACAATGCCTGAAGGTGCGCGGTGATTCCAACCTTGCAATATCCTAGGTCAATGGAGAATTCGACACAAAGGACCCAAAAATGGCGGCATATCGAAATGCATATTAAAAATATCAGCTCGGTTCGGCTTGAGTTTCATCACGTCGCTTGAGAGAGCAATTAGGCAGCCGACATCCTCGCTTGCATGGGCTCTAAGCGCGACCCTGTACCACCTAACACTTTCGTGGAAATGCTCTTTAAGCCATCCGTAGTATGACAGGGTGAGAGCAGCGAAGGCAGTACAGACCTGATCACACCCCCAGCTGCCGAACACAATGCAGACACTGTCGGGGGTCCGGATATCAAGGTAATACCCTCTAGTCATGAGATCATGCCTGTTATCGCTCCCTGGACCGAACCATTCCTGGCGTACCTTAATAGGCAAGAGCTTCCCGGCGATCAAAATTAAGCCTAGTGCATAGTTCGGTGCTCTAAAGCCTTCAAAGTGCATGAGGGCGAACTGTACAAAAAGAGCATTACCGGGGTCCTCCAATGGTGTATCTCCGAAGAGGAGGGAAGGCAACTTTTGGCCTAAATACATGCCAGCCTGGGCGGTCATCATGCCGCAGCTCGAGCCCTCGTAAGCAAAGCATTCAAGAGAGGTTTTTTCTGGCCCATGGCTTGTGCAGACGCTCAAGCCCTTGTCCTACATTGCGTGGGTTGTCAGCTTTTCGCCAATCAAAGTCACATGCCTCCCACCGCATTAAGAACAACCCCCATTACTTGGCCCTTCGCGGTCTGGGGGTTTGATATGGTTGGGCCGCTTAAAGGGGCAAGTCACAAAAAGAAATACTTGCTGGTAATGGTAGATAAATTCACTAAATGGATAGAGGCCAAACCGGTAAATACAGCTGAGGCGGGGCCGGTGATTGACTTTATATCCAGGGTAGTCCACCGTTATGGTGTCCCGCACAGTATCATCACTAATAATGGCTCCAACTTTACAGCTGATGAGGTCAAAACTTGGTGTGCTAAGTTGGGCATTGAACTCGACTACGCATCCATATACCACCCACAAACAAACGGCCAAGTCAAAAGGGACAATGGTCTAATCATGAGTGGCATTAAGGCCACACTAGGGCGCTCTTTACGAGAATCAGGTAAGCACTAGGTTGAGGAACTCGATTTCGTACTCTGGGCACTCCGGACCACACCCAATCGAACGACTGGATACACACCCTTCTTTACGGTGTACGGCGTAGAGGCCGTATTGCCCTGCGACATTATTCATGACTCACCTAGAGTTTGCATGTACGAAGAAATAGAAGCCGAATTAGTTCGGCAGGATGACCTAGACGGTCTCGAAGAGGAGCGCGATGTTGCTAAAGCCCGTTCCGCATTCTATCAACAACAGGCCAGGCGTTACCAAAGCAGGGAAGTGCGCGCTAAGACATACAATGTCCGAGAACTTGTTTTACGCCTCCTGAAAAAGAAAAAGGATACCAGGCGGAAGTAGCGGTCAATGGTGCTGGTGGGGTCATTGGTGGCCGGCACCGGAAGAATGGGAGGGAGGCGCGGGTGAGAGCTGGCCAAACCCGCTGGCACCTATGCTACTCCCTCCATTCCACCTTTCACTGGAGCACTCATCTTCTGCATTTGGTGCCCTTGGTGGCTTCTGCCTTGATGATGATGGTGTCCTGCTCGGCCGAAGGAGAAGCAGATATGCCTCAATGACGGACGTTATGCTAGGCGTGCTTCCTGTATTCCTCATGGCAATGGATCTGCACATAGCTGAGCACATCCAAGTGGTGATCGGCGTGCACTGAGCAGAGCACCCACCGATCTCCAATGGCAGAGAATGGGGTGGAGGATACAAACTAAGTAAACTAGCATTGTACCTTCGAACAATTGGTTCAGATCATCCTCAGTCTTAGCTCGGGCTCCTTTGATGATGAACATGGTCTCAAAAACTTTTGTGCCCATTTGATAACAAGAATAAGGAAATGTATGTTAAATTAACATCAGGGTTATGACAAGTACATGGCGAACGGGTATCAAGACGATGAGGAGAAGCCGCTCGCTCATGAGAAGGAAATGCAGTGTGCTGCCGAGTAAGAGAAGGAGGAGCGTGCGGCCTGGCATGCATGAGGCCGCACGTGAGCTACTTGTCTGGAGTTCAATCATCTTCAGTTTGGACTTGCCCCATCATAGCATCACCACCATGTACTCTCACGGCTATGTGTTGCAGTGTTGCGTCCCCCTCGGTCTGCGCTTTTGTGAAGCTACGCGTACCTAAAAGCTACAAAATTGAATTTAAAAGCTACAGTATTTATATTAAAAGCTATGGAATTTAATATACAAGCTACGGGCACCTAAAAGCAACAGGTATATATGAAAAACTACGGGTACCGAAAAGCAACGATGTTTATATTCATCGTCATCTTAGCCTCACGCGCGCGTGTCGTGCATGCGAAATGCATCTTGGTCCTGGATTCAGGGCGAATCCCTCTCGCTCTCGCACCATCGTCCTCTTCGGAGCCGGCGGCTGCGCTGGGCTGGGCAGGGATTGTACGCCCGAGACCATCGTCATCGACGACGACCAACAAGATGTGGGCGGGGCTAGTGGACTTGTAAAGGAGAAGGATGCTGCCGCGTTCTGGCGGAGGCAGACGCAGTGGAGATGCGATCTCATGGTGTGCCGCGTTGTCCACACACTGCCGCAGTCTAGCTTGGACGAGGAGGACGATGGCCGAAGGCATGGCAGAAGGCACCCACGAGATTCCTGGAGGCCTAAGAGCCGCAGGAAGTGGGACTTGGTCGTAGATGGATGGGGCGATGTTTCCTTCAAGAAAAGCTCACTGATTGCTTCGAGGTGGTGGGGTGTCAGGGACCAACAGGCAGGCGACGACGATCTGATGTATTCTCTTTTCGAGAATCATCAGAGCATATCATCAGAAGGAAGAAAAGAAAACCATGAGAAAGTCTCTGCTTCTCTGGTTGCACAAGATGTACACACCTGTCATTAACCGCGTTGTTCTTTTGAGATGAGCACGCACCGAGCTCCAATGGCAGAGAATGGGGTGGCGGATCACCTAGAAACTACACACCAAGCTCCAATGGCAGAAAATGGGATGGCGGATCAACTAGAAACTCCTCCTGACGACACCCTCCAATGAGTTCGTCCAGTTCAACCTAGACCTGAGCAAACAGAGGCCGAGCCGCTGAGTGTGTTGGAAAGAAGTGAAGAAAAACAGGAGAAAGAGAGACCAGATCGGCTGTGATTTGGGACGTGAGCTGCCGCGCGCGTAGGTCGTCATGCTGCTGCAGCCACGCCTCGATCCGCTCCAGCTCCCTGCCCACCGCGGCCGGGAGCGGCGGGGCCGGCGGAGAGCACATTTGCGCCTGGGAGGTCGGGTTGTGGCTGCTCATTAGGGTTTATGGTTTAGGTCCTTTGCTCGCATGAGGCGGAGGACCCAATGGGAGACGGCGGTGAGGCGTGCTCTCCACTCTCTGCTTAAGCTGTTTTGGATGGTGATGGAAGAGTTTGGAAACAGGGGCACGAGCCGAGCAGCAGTAGTACCACTCAAAAGAGACCTGAACTTCTTTCTCCTTTTGTTTGTATCGATTAACCTCCACCACCAATTCATCCACTCTGTCTCGCAAGTCTCCCACCAAATTTGTGATATATTAGACAAAATTCAACTGACCAGAATCAACAAATATCAAAATAAGGAGTAACATATCTACAATGTGGGTAACAACCCACCAGGAGTTACATATCTGCTCCAGAGGGTAACAACTACAATGGAGTAACAGATGTATATAAGGCAGTAACAGCCCCAAAGGAGTAACATAATTTTTTTTTGAGCATCAGTACAGACACAAGCGCTCATATACACGGGCATACACTCACCCCTATGAACGCACGCACGCACACCCTACCCCTATGAGCACCTCCGAGAGACTGAGCCGACATATCATCTTGAAATTTACGAAGTCACCGTAGGCGCCTCGTCGTCGACGGGAACGTCTCCTCCCACTGAAAGCGCATCGCCGGAAATCCTGAAATAAATCCAGGAATAATGCGAGCACCAGGATTTGAACCCTGGTGGGTTGGGGATACCACTGTCCACCTAACCAACTCAACCACAGGTTGATTCGCAAGGAGTAACAGAAATTGGTTCAGAGGATATTGCCATTGGAGATCCGATATGTGCCTTCATCTATATTGATTGGTACTGGAGCAAAACAGGAAAACTTAAATAATATTGCCATCCTTAAATGTAGGAAATCTCGAAAAGTTTAATATAACCTGAAAAGTAGTATAGGTAACCTGGAAAGTCTTCTGGACCAAAATGGCAACTTCTGGACCTGCGAACTTTGCGTGGTAGGACACGATGTAGGTTGTGCCGTCCTCCATGTCCCCTAGGGCATACGATCATGAGTGGCTTCGTTCAACAGGGAGGGGGCATGCGATGTTTCTACATTTAAGGATGGCAATACACCGAGCTCCAATGGCAGAGAATGGGGTGGCGGATCACCTTTATTCTTCAACAAAATAATGTCTGCATGCTAGATGCTACTTCTAGATTTTAGTATTACTAGTGCGTTAATCGATGATGAATACAGAATGCTGGAGAATCTTCAGAAATATTTGATTTTGATCTGTATGCCCCCCTCTCAGATGAACGAAACCACTGAGGATCGTATGCCCTAGGGGACCTGGAGGACGACACAACCCGCATCGTGTCCGTCTTCTCTGCCATTGGAGCTCGGTGTATTGCTATCCTTAAATATAGAAAACCTCGAAAAGTTTTATATAACCTATGAGAAATTCAACTAAACTGTGTTCGGGAATCGAGTGCTTACCGAGGTCCCCGGACGGATGATTGCAGTCAAGGCCGGTGTCTTCTGTAGTATCCGGCCACTGTTTTTTGCCCCAAATTTTTGTCCAGGGGACTTTCCAGGTTACCTATACTATTGTTCAGGTTATACAAAACTTTTCAAGGTTTTATCATTTAAGGATGGCAATATTATTTAAGTTGTCCTATTTTGCTCCAGTACCAATAAATATAGATGATACATTACATCACTACCTACTTTCAGTCAGATAATAGATGGGAGTGATTGTCATTGCTTAGGTAACTGATGGTATAGTTGATGTTCAAGACTACTTCAAAGAAGATCACCGGTTCTTTTGTATAATAATTTTGAAATCAAGTCTGTCAAAATAATGTATCGTCTATATTTATTGGTACTGGAGCAAATCAGGAAAATTGTCCTCGCCCGTTTCCACTCCGGACCCGCTGCCCCGCCCGATGACTCGCTCTCGGGCTAGCACCCTTCGCCCGAGCAATCAGTTGAACGTGTCCAATGCCTTCTTGCACGGCCACCTGGCTGAGCAGGTGTTCTGTGAGCAGCCCACCGGCTTCATCGACAACACGCATCTAGATCATGTATGTTTGCTCTCCTGTTCAATTTGTTGTGGGTAACTTTAAGTTTGGTATGGATAACTTTTGCGTACCAATTGCGATAACTATGTCACTTTCACGTGGGTAACCAATTATTGTCGTTCCTGTTTTCAATATATCATGCATTTTTTGTGTATGCAACTAAAAAGTACCCTTACTATTCTTAACTACAATTAATACTATTGATGCAATCTTGTCAATAGTTACAAGCTTTATTTGATTTAGGTTATACAATGCATGAATTTCTTAATAATTTGTTATTACTAATTTTTGAATTCTAAACATTTTTTAGAAGTTCCAATTTTTTTTGGAAATGCGAATATTTATAAAAAAAGTCCCGCAAATTTTTGCTAAATACTGGATGGAGAAACGTCGAGGGCCAATCTGTGGGCCCAGCCGGCATTCAGCTTGCTAATCAAGAATGAGAAACTCTATGTTGCAGAGACAAGTTAGACAGGATTCATAACATGCTGCGGTATACAGCTTAGCCATAAGAGACGACTAAAGTTTCACACACAAAACACATCACATGACCCTAAACAGGGATAGCACGAAATATCAAAAGGTGTCGGCCTCCCAGCAGCCAACACACCAGCAGCATCCTGTAGAAACAAGAATGGGGCAGCTCTTTCAGGCGCGGAAACTCTGTGAGCGGACCTGTGAGATATAAGCAAACAATCAGCTCCAAGAGGAACAGAAGAATCAACAAAGAGAATAGATTGATCTATTGGTGGAAGGCAGTAAGAAGGATCTGGTAGAGACTAAAATAAACAGAATGATGAGTTAATACTGGTGGGAAGAATCCTTCTGAGACTCTGTATTCTTCCAGATTTTGCAGGAGAACCTTGACACGCTTCTCCTCTGGTTCTGAAAATAATATGCCACTATCTTTGTCTTCTACATCTGGAATAACTCGAGGGGCCTCATCAAGCTATCGTTTTCTTTCATGTTCTGTTCTCAATAGCTGAATCTTTTTAAGGCACTCACGTTTTGTAAAATTCAGTTAAGGACATACAGTAACTGTCGAAGTTCAGTCCTAAGGTAGGTGCATTGCAATGAAGTAGTATGAAGCATAAGTATGAAACCAAGAAAGGGACTAATGAGGTAGGTGCCAAAATCCTTAATAATCGAAATATCTTAAATCTGGCAAGGATATTCTTTATGCCTTCCTGCTAAATTGGCCTTATCAGCCAGGTGGCCCAGTGTGTTAATTTCTGTATCGATCCTCTGTGAAGGAAAGGTTGACTTGGTTAACATTTCAAACAAATTAACAGGAAAACAAAATTGGTCAAATTTCCTAACGAACTTACATGATTGACCATGTCGCAGTGTACATTTTTCTCTTTACCTTCAAGCTCCGCCTGTAAAAGGCACCACATTCAGAGAGCCACAATGTTGTATAGGATAGAGCTAAATACACTGCAAATGTTAGAACTTGCGCGTGGCGGTTAGTTTGGTGCACAAACTTGCAAAATACGTGTTTTTGGTCATCAAACTTGTGCGGGCATGCAAATACATTTACATGTCCTGTTTCAGTAGTTAACACGAAAGTATGCATGTTGAGGTAATAGAAACTTACAACAGTGAGCCTTTTGAAGTTTTTTTTTCTGGACTAACAGCTGAAGATCTTCACATTCTTTCGATTATTGTCAACAAAATGTTTTATTAATATGCACACAAGAAAAGTAGGTAATATGGTATTGTAAAGAACTTATACATCATTAATGCATTTGGGTAAATATTAACAGTGACAATGTTGAGCCTCTTTCAATTAATGGACTGATATTTGGACAGAAAAATGTGTACTTCTCAAATTAAAAAGCATTATAAATTACCTCCGTGATCTTTTCATTTAACAACATTGAAATTTTGACTGGACACCTATCAAAAATATACAAAAGCATGTCTGTAGATGTGTCCCCTGTCTTGTCTATCTTATATTCTTCGGAGGATTTCCCAATGCCTGTTATCATCAGCAAATAATAACTTGATGTGTGTATGGAATTTGCTCTTGTTACTTACTTATTTACTTAGTAGAAGATGGTATAGGTCTGAAAAGAACCAAAACAAGGGAATGCTAAAAGTAGAACATTACCAGTCACTCTTCCAAGCATGCGCCATTCTCCTTGATCGAGTTGATACTTTAATTTCATTCGAACAAAACAGCCAACAACTTTACTTTCAAATGTCTCTGGCTGATTTAGAAACTTCTTAGCTAAAGATCTCCTCAAATAGATCAAATTGATGTTAGCAGGAACAAGAGCAGCAAATGATTCCCTGTTTCCGTGAGAACTCGTTTTGAAAGTACTGGACTTGGAGTTCATGGTCCGAGTTTTCTCTTTCATAAATAAATTACTGTCATCATCAGAATTCTTCAAATTTGACACTTCAGTGAATTTTGGGCTATTATTCAAATAATTGTAAGCCTTTTCAAGTTCATCCAATTTCAGGCACTCTTTTCTATTAAGTGCCTTCCAGTAACGCTTGAAAAAATATTTATAACTCTGTGTTTCAAAATCCACCTTCTAGAAAATAGAGAGTATCATACTCAGAAGTAAGAACTGAGTAAAAAGGAAAGAAACTCGAGGGGCCAAATGCCATAGCCAAAGAATAACTATTAAATACTATCAGAAAATGAGTCAGATGTTACCTTGACTCAAAATTATTTACCATACTTGAAAATAAATCTGTGCAACTGCTAAAACAAAATAAAACAATTATATACTTGATGAATTAAAATTCTCAAGAATATGCGCTTAGTTACCCCTTCAGAGACATCATTATTCCTCTCAATTGTGACCACTATCCTTACAGAGTTGATGCAGAATCCCTTTGTTTCCATCAACCTTGCAAATTGTGCTTTGGTCAGGCAAGAGACACAGACAGATACATCTGGACAGCACAAGCATTGATAGGATGACGGCTGCTTGCAGATAAAGCAAGTGTGCCAACCTGCCACATTTAGCAGTAACTCAGTCAGTAATCAAAGAAACTAATCAGATTCCTAGAATCAAAATTTTCTTATAAAGAACTGCAGGTACTGCGCATCAACCAAGCCACAAGACCTCCTCCTTCTCCCCTAATTGTTCTCTATAATTATGTATGCTAATTATGGTTGATTGCTTTGTGTAGCCAGAGCATATTAGTTGGTCAAGTGGGGCTGGGGTTGAGCCAAAGCATTATTTACCACCTGTTCCTTAGGTGGATTTTGTGCCAAAGCATTATTTATCACCTGTTCCTTAGGTGGATTTTGACTTGTAGGGGGTTTAATCACTCTCAATCCCCTCCAAACCCCTTAAATCTCAAGGAACCGAACAAGGCCATGTGAGAAAATAGCAACACCTTTTCTGAATTGCAATTAGAATAACTGAAAGTACTGATGCTAATACCCCGCAAGAAAAAGTACTGATGCTAGTGGAAGAATAGTAAATACTCACGACATGTAAAATCATCACGCGAACTGTCCTCATCTTTCGTCAAGCATGTTCTATGGTAAGCCTTGGTGCAGATGCTGGAAGGGGCAACAAATCAAGCATAAGATGAAGCAGATAAGAACGAGGAAAGACCGCGGCCAGGGCGAACCTGTTGTCGCAGATGACCAGATTGCCACCATCCTTGCAGGCGAAGCAGACATCATCCGCGCCGTGCAACCCGCTGTTCCCCAACAGCGGCTCACTCTCGGCCACACCCTCGCGGCTACGGGACATCATGGTCGGCCCCCTCCTGCCCTTGCGCTTAACCATCCCGGTGTGAGGGGGCTAAACGAACAAATGTTGGTTGGAGCAGCGGCGCAGCTTGGCAGGAATTGAAGGGAGAGGAAACAAATGTTAGTTGGAGCAGCGGCGCAGCTTGACAGGAATTGAAGGGAGAGGAACAGATTCAGAGAAGGTCGTGCGACGGCCCAGGCCTTTCGCGTGTTGGGTTGGACCAGCGATGACGCGTGTTGTGATTTCGAGGGCACGAAACCCTAGGGCTGACTTTTGCCCTGTGTTTGGTTCGTATTCACACCAGCCAAAAATAAAAGAAAATGGTGGCAAGATATTACTCAACCAAAAATATGTGAGATAAGAAAATAAGGATTACAGTCCAGACTAGAAGGGAAAGAACGTGTGATTCAGTTTTTTGCTAGGAAATAGAGGTGCAACCAAAAAAAGTTGGAAACAAGAATAAAAGGAAGATTTATTTTTATTCCAGACATTTTTAAAATCCTAAACTATTTTTTTGAATATTCTTGAAAAATTCTATGATTTTGAAAATAAAATATAAAAGAAAAAGAAACCAGAGAATGGTGATGACCTCGGCGATATGGGCTCATGATTCCTGAAACTCACACGAAAAATAAATGATGGGAGCGACGCGATGATACTACTAAAGAACGACATTATGATTTTCGGTTTAACTTGTAGGGCTCATTCTTCCGCCGAGATTCCACTGACTGAGGCCTCGGGGTCAAACACCCCGTCCTCTAAGACAGCTTCAACCCAGCCGCCACCTCCCAAAGAACCTAGAAGCGCTCCTCAGGCGGCATCTTCAATGACGCACTCCGCGACTCCTTCCGAGGCCGCGAGTATGATGCTGATCGAGTGAGGAGGATATCTCTGGTTAATCTCATATTTTCGGACCAGCAATTTAACACCCTCCGGATGGTGGATGCATATCTTGGCACGAAACAAATAGGGCTGAAGGAGGTCGCCGATATCTTGGCGAGGCCCTCCAGGCGAAAGGGGGCGTGTCACCTCGGCTTACCCGAACACACCCGACGCCTGGCGATCTCATTGGCACAATAAAGGCCCTCCAAGAAGTACATTTCGGCAGCGTAAGGTTTTCACCACAACATTAGCCTCGTAAAGGGCCCCCAACTCAGGATGAGATAAGCACAACCTGATACGTCCATTTTGCATCATGTTTTTATGTTGATATTTATTGCATTATGGGCTGTTATTACACTTTAAGATACAATTCTTATGCCGTTTTCTCTTATTTTACAAGGTTTATATGAAGAGAGAATGCCGGCAATAGGAATTATGTATCAGAATGGAGCAAATCTGAGATACCTATTCTACACAACTCCCTATCAAAAAAACTTTGGACCATTTAATTTTGACATGCAAGCTCAAGAACATGGTCACCACAACAGCAAAAATTTGGAATGAATAAAGCACTAGAACAAAAACTAATTGGACCATTGGAGGAGTCACATACTGAAGAACAATCCCTCAAAGGAGTTTTGTGAATGGAGCTTTGAGCAAGGATATTGAAAATGGCAGCAAGATGAGCAAGAACACGAGTTTGAGCAATGGATTGATTTTTTCTAGAGGAAGAAGGAGTGGATGGGTGCTGCAATAAGTGTGTGTGTGTGGGGGGGGGGGGGGGCACATGGGGCCCACAAGGTCAGGGGTCGCCCCCCGGGGGTGGGCGCGCCCTCTACCCTTGTGGCCAGCTGGTGAGCCCCCCTGGTGTGTTCTTTGCACCAGAAATTCTAAAAGATTATAAAAATAATCATACTAAATTTTCAGGGCATTTGGAGAACTTTTATTTTTGAGACATTTTTTATTGCACGGATAATTCAGAAAACAGACAGAAAATACTATTTTTCTTCATTTGATCTAAATTACAGAATGTAAAATATGGGTACAGAGAGTTGTGCTTTCTAAATTAATCCATCTCATGCTCATCAAAAGGAATCCATTAACAAGGTTGATCAAGACAGACTTCTCCCGAATGACATGAAACCGGAGAATTTTCGAATAACACTAGGTTACCTCAACGGGGATATGCATGTCCGCAACAATAAGAATATCATATTTCCTTTTGGCAGTATGGAGAGGAAATTCTGACATATCCATAAGAGGGAGCACAAGCGCGCATTAAGGGACGTCTATGCCATAGAGCCGGTCGCCCCAAAATTCAACCCATGTTCGGCTTGTCTGATCACCTTCGATCGAAAGGACCACCCAACCAGTATCCGCCATGGAGGTTCGGAAGCTCTGGTCCTCGATCCAATCATCAACGGATTCCACCTTACACGAGTCCTTATGGGCGGTGGCAGCAGTCTCAACCTGCTTTATCAGGACACTGTCTGCAAAATGGGCACTGATCCGTCAAGAATCAAGCCCACTAAAACTACCTTTAAAGGAGTAATAGCTGGTGTAGAGGCCCGCTGCACGGGGTCAATAACATTGGAAGTCGTCTTCGGTTTGCCAGACAACTTCCAAAGCGAAGACTTGATCTTCGATATAGTCCCCTTCCGCAGTGGCTACCACGCACTGCTCGGACGGACAGCTTTCACCCGTTTTAATGCGGTCCCGCACTACGCTTATCTAAATCTCAAGATGCCTGGACCACGTGCCGTCATAACAGTCAATGAAAACACAGAATGCTCCCTCCATACTGAGGAGCATACTGCGGCCCTCATGGCCAAAGTACAGAGCGGTCATATCAAGACGCACACCACATCGGCCATCAAGCCGCCGGACTTTGTTAAACAAGTCCGGTCAGTTCCGCATGCTGATAGCTCGGCAATTCCAGAGCTAGACTAGCAGTTTCACCTCCATCGATCGCCACACATATTCATGAAATTCGTAACGCGCGTGCATAATTATGCACTCAAAATACCTTGGGCATCAACGGAGGCACAATACGGACAGGTCTATAGTACGGTTCGACCCTATACGGCCTTCCCCTTTTTCTTCGATTATTTTTTCTCTTTTACCACAGGTGCATTAAAACCTATCTACCCTACGGACTTACAAGGACTCTCTTCGAGCCCGGTTTCGTACAAATAGCTGAAGACCATTCCTCTCAAGGAATCTCTCTCTCCATGGCGAAAGCGGCGCAGATGTGCGGCAGGATGTCCAAAGGATTTTGTAGACCAAACTTTATTCAAGGACCTGTATAGAGCTTTTCCCCTTATTCTTCGACCCCCGGCATGTAAAATGGCCTTGATGATTATGGTGCCCTCTGTAAGATCACGTTTTGACGTATCAATCAGATTCTAATGAAGACAATTTTTATTCGGTATCAACTTCATTCGTAAACTGTATTCTGTCTCCTCAGTTTTTTTCACTCATACACGTCGGCACAAATTACCAGGGGCTCTATGTGGCCACATATGTGTTGCCAAACAAAAGCCTGAACAATTTTATAGCACACTTCGGCATCCCAAACTCGGCATTATATGCATCGGCTCCGAATCATGTCTTTGGTAAATAGTTGGGTTGCCCGGCTCCTGTGTTTGCTACCTTACGTTCCGTTTGTTCGGCTAGGGTAGTAAAGGAAGAACTACTGCGATTGTATTTTTGGTTCGTCCGGTCAAGCACCTCAGTAGAGAAAGCTAAAAACTGACTGTCATGATGTGGTGAGAGCTGGCCAGCCATTCGGTGACTTACTAAATCTTTAGCGATTTCTCCGTATTACACGAAGGACTGGTTTTTTTCGGTCAGGTGCGCAACGCATCCGCATCTAGATAGCTGCGTATATACCAGGGGCTATGTTATAGCCCCATCATCAAACTCCTATGGCTAAGTGAGAGTGGTAAAGCTACATAGTCCGATTGCCTGGTTCGCCACAATAAAAATTGCAAACAGAGGAGGCCGATCCGCTGAAGGTGTATTACTAGGCAGCATGGATCTCATCCAACCCGGCTATAGCTCGCGTGCGGCCTCATGCATGCCAGGCTTTGCCGACCCCCTTTTTGGTGAGCTGGGGAATGTTAACTTCAGCTAGGATGAGCAGGTGGTGAGGCCAGAGGCAGGGTAGATCGCTGGCCACCTGCTCTTCCATCCATCCGTCTGAGCTGGACTACGGTGGTGTAGTTTGGGAAAGAAAATGGCCGGGATTAATTAACAGGCAACAACTACAATATGGACAGAGAAGAGCAACGGAGGCAAGGAGGAAGATCCAAGTGGCCCGACTAGCGCCCAGCTGTCAACGAGAGCACGCACTGCACTGAGCTGGACTGTGGTGGTGTAGTGTGGGAAAGGAAATGGCAGGGATTAATTAACAGGCAACAACTCCGTACATGCGGTGACTTTTTCATGAGATGGACAAAGAGGAGAAACGAAGGCAAGGAGGAAGATCCAAGTGGCCGGACTAGCGCCCAACAGTCAGCGAGAGCACGCATTGCACTGCTACTTGAAATAGCAGAGCCCGCGCGGTGGCATGTCGCGCCCATTGATATAGTACCTTTGTCACCTCAACGGGGCGTCGTCGTCCTGGCGTGCATGAGGCCACACGCGAGCTATAGCCGGGTTGGATGGGCTCCAATCTGCCTATTAATACACCCTCTGCGGACCGGCCTCCTCTGTTGCTCAGATCTAGGTTGAACTGGACAAACTCATCAGCAGCCGGTGAGTGTGCTCTTTCATGGTTCTTTTCTATTTCCTTTCGTGTTCTTTTCTTCTTTGACCTCCTTCTTATTGTTCCTCTTGGTTCCTCTTGGATGTGCTCAGCTATATTACAAATGTTACCATCTGGGACTTCTAGTTTGACTTGATCTTATATGTGACCTCTTCGCCTTCACCAACTCCGCCTCCGCCGAGGTGAGACGGCCTTTCACCAGCTCCACCCCCATCACGGCGACCTCGGCCTTCACCTTTACGCGTGGGCCATGCGGTTTCCTCTTGTGGAACCCCTACCACTTCAAGCCTGGGAGGGTAAGGAAGGTAGTGCAGCAAGGATGGGACGGCGGGACGAGTCCTTGTGCCACGTGGCAGGACTTGGCCGTGCTTGAGAATGGCTGCCTGCCAGTGCCAGTAGATAGCAAGTCGCTCATCCTGTTTATCAATGCTGCATCCTGAGTAGTCCATTCGCCTCACACTCTATGCAACAAGCAACACCACATGGGTCGGCATGCTACTGTAGCCGCGCCTCGATCCAACCTAGCACCCAGACCACCACGGCTGGGAGTGGCTGGGCCGGCGGAGCGCGCATTTGCGCCGGGGAGGTCGGGCCAGGGCTGCTCATTAGGGTTCATGGTTTAGGTCCTTCGCTGGCATGAGGCGGAGGACCCAAAGGGAGACGGCGGCAGGGCGAGCTCTCCACTCTCTGTCGAAGCTGTTTTGGACAGTGATGGAAGAGTTTGGAAATAGGGACGCGAGCAGAGCAGCAGTAGTACTGTAGTAGTACCACTTCAAGCCTTGGAGGGGAAGGAAGGTGGTGTAGCAAGGAAGGGACGGTGGGACGGGCCCTTGTGCCACGTGGCGGGACGTGGCCGTGCTTGAGAATGGCTGCCTGGTAGTGTGAGTAGATAGCAAGTCGCTCATCCTGTTCTTTAACACTGCAGCCCGAGTAGTTAATTCGTCTCACACTCCGAGGTGAGCACACAACAAGCTCCAATGGCAGAGAATGGGGTGGCGGATCACCTAGAAACTACACACCGAGGTCCAATGGCAGAGAATGGGGTGGCGGATCACCTAGAAAGTATAGAACATCCAGAAGGAACCAAGAGGAACAACAAAAAGGAGGTCGAAGAAGAAAAGCAGACAGAAGGAAGCAGAAGAGAACCATGAAAGAGTGCACCCTCCGATGAGCTCGTCCAGTTCAACCTGGACATGAGAAAACAGAGGTCGAGCCACTGAGTGTGTTTGGAAATAGGGGCGCGAGCAGAGTAGCAATAGTACTATAGTAGTACCACTTCAAGCCTTGGAGGGGAGGCACGCCGCGCCCATTGATACAATACCTTTGTCACCTCATAGGGGCGCCTGCGTCCTGGCGTGCATGAGGCCGCACGCGAGCTATAGCCGGGTTGGAAGGTCTTCAATCTACCTAGTAATACACACTTAGCGGACCGACCTCCTCTGTTGCTCAGGTCTAGGCTGAACTGGACAAACTCATTAGCAGCCGGTGGGTGTGCTCTTTCATGGTTCTTTTCTATTTCCTTTCGTGTTCTTTTCTTCTTTCACCTCCTTATTGTTGTTCCTCTTGGATGTGCTTAGCTATATTACAAATGTTACCATCTGGGAGTACTAGTTTGACTTGATCCGATATGTGAACTCTTCGCCTTCACCAACTCCGCCTCCGCCGAGGTGAGACTGCCTTTCACCAGCTCCGCCCCCATCACGGTGACCTCGGCCTTCACCATTACGCGTGGGTCATGCGGTTGCCTATTGTGAACCCCTACCACTTCAAGCCTTGGAGGGGAAGGAAGGTGGTGCAGCAAGGATGGGACGGCGAGGCGAGTCCTTGTGCCACATGGCGGGACCTGGGCGTGCTTGAGAATGGCTGCCTGCCAGTGCCAGTAGATAGCAAGTCGCTCATCCTGTTTGTCAACGCTGCATCCCGAGTAGTCCATTCATCTCACACTCTGTGCAACAAGCAACACCACATGGGTCGGCATGCTGCTATAGCCGCGCCTCGATCCAACCCAGCTCCCAGCCCACCGCGGCTGGGAGTGGTGGGGCCGGCGGAGCACGCATTTGCGCCGGGGAGGTCGGGCCAGGGCTGCTCATTAGGGTTTATGGTTTAGGTCCTTCGCTTGCATGAGGGGGAGGACCCAAAGGGAGATGGCGCCGGGGTGAGCTCTCCACTCTCTGTTGAAGCTGTTTTGGATGGTGATGGAAGAGTTTCGAAATAGGGGCGCGAGCAGAGCAATAGTAGTACTATAGTAGTACCACTTCAAGCCTTGGAGGGGAAGGAAGGTGGTGCAACAAGGAAGGGACAGTGGGACGGACCCTTGTGCCACGTGTGGGGGGGGGGGGACCTGGCCGTGCTTGAGAATGGCTGCCTGCCAGTTCGAGTAGATAGCAACTCGCTCATCCTGTTCGTCAATGCTGCAACCCGAGTAGTTAATTCGTCTCACACTCTGAGGTGAGCACACACCAAGCTCCAATGGCAGAGAATGGGGTGGCGGATCACCTAGAAACTACACACCGAGGTCCAATGGCAGAGAATGGGGTGGCGGATCACCTAGAAAGTATAGAACATCTAGAAGGAACCAAGAGGAACAACAAAAAGGAGGTCGAAGAAGAAAAGAACACAGAAGGAAGCAGAAGAGAACCATGAAAGAGTGCACCCTCTGATGAGCTCATCCAGTACAACCTGGATATGAGCAAACAGAGGTCGATCCGCTGAGTGTGTTTCGAAATAGGGGCGCGAGCAGAGCAGCAATAGTACTGTAGTAGTACCACTTCAAGCCTTGGAGGGGAGGCATGCCGCGCCCATTGATATACTACATTTGTCACCTCCTTTAGGGCGCCCGCGTCCTGGCGTCCATGAGGCTGCACACGAGCTATAGCCGGGTTGGGTGGGCTCCAATTTTCCTAGTAATACACACTCAACGGACCGGCCTCTTCTGTTGCTCAGGTCTAGGCTGAACTGGACAAACTCACCAGCAGCCGGTGGCTGTGCTCTTTCATGGTTCTTTTTTATTTCTTTTCGTGTTCTTTTCTTCTTTGACCTTCTTCTTGTTGTTCCTCTTGGTTCCTCTTGGATATGCTCAGCTATATTACAAATGTTACCATTTGGGACTTCTAGTTTGACTTGATCTGATATGTGACCTCTTCGCCTTCACCAACTCCGCCTCCGCCGAGGTGAGACTGCCTTTCACCAGCTCCGCCCCCATCACGGCGACCTCGGCCTTCACCTTTACGCGTGTTCCATGCGGTTGCCTCTTGTGGAACCCCTACCACTTCAAGCCTTGGAGGGGAAGGAAGGTGGTGCAGCAAGGATGGGTCGGCGGGGCGAGTCTTTGTGCCATGTGGCGGTTCCTGGCCATGCTTGAGAATGGATGCCTACCAGTGCCAGTAGATAGCAAGTCACTCATCCTGTTTGTCAACACTGCATCCCGAGTAGTCCATTTGTCTCACACTCTGTGCAACAAGCAACACCACGTCGGTCGGCATGCTACTGCAGCCGCGCCTCGATCCACCGCAGCTCCCAGCCCACCGCAGCTGGGAGTGGCGGGGCTGGCAGAGCGCGCATTTGCGCCAGGGAGGTTGGGCCAGCGCTGCTCATTAGGGCTTATGATTTAGGTCCTTCGCTTGCATGAGGCAGCGGACCCAAAGGGAGACGGCGGCAGGGTGAGCTCTCCACTCTCTGCCGAAGCTGTTTTGGATGGTGATGGAAGAGTTTGGAAATAGGGGCGCGAGCAAAGCAGTAGTAGTACTGTAGTAGTACCACTTCAAGCCTCAGAGGGGAAGGAAGGTGGTGCAGCAAGGAAGGGACGGTGGGACGGGCCCTTGTTCCACGTGGAGGGACCTGGCCGAGCTTGAGAATGGCTGCCTGCCAGTGTGAGTAGATACCAAGTCGCTCATCTTGTTCGTCAACGCTGCAACCCGAGTAGTTAATTCGTCTCACACTCCGAGGTGAGCACACTTCGAGCTCCAATGGTAGAGAATGGGGTGGCAGATCACCTAGAAACTACACACCGAGGTCCAATGACAGAGAATGGGGTGGCGGATCACCTAGAAAGTATAGAACGTCCAGAAGGAACCAAGAGGAACAACAAAAAGGAGGTCGAAGATGAAAAGAACACAGAAGGGAGCAGAACAGAACCATGAAAGAGTGATCCCTCCGATGAGCTCGTCCAGTTCAACCTAGACATGTGCAAACAGAGGTCGAGCCGCTGAGTGTGTTTGGAAATAGGGGCGCGAGCAGAGCAGCAATAGTACTGTAGTAGTACCACTTCAAGCCTTGCAGGGGAGGCACGCTGCGCCCATTGATACAGTACCTTTGTCACCTCGACGGGGCGCCTGCGTCCTGGTGTGCATGAGGCCGCATGCGAGCTATAGCCGGGTTGGATGGGCTCCAATCTACCTAGTAATACACCCTCAGCGGACCGGCCTCCTCTGTTGCTCAGGTCTAGGCTAAACTGGACAAACTCATCAGCACCCGGTGTGTGTGCTCTTTCATGGATCTTTTCCATTTCCTTTCAAGTTCTTTTCTTCTTTGACCTCCTTCTTGTTGTTCCTCTTGGATGTGCTCATCTATATTACAAATGTTACCATCTGAGACTTCTAGTTTGACTTGATCTGATATGTGACCTCTTCGCCTTCACCAACTCCGCCTCCGCCGAGGTGAGATTGCCTTTCACCAGCTCCGTCCCCATCACGACGACCTCGGCCTTCACCTTTATGCGTGGTCCATGCGGTTACCTCTTGTGGAACCCCTACCACTTCAAGCCTTGGAGGGGAAGGAAGGTGGTGCAGCAAAGATGGGACGGCGGGGCGAGTCCTTGTGCCATGTGGCGGGACCTGGCCGTGCTTGAGAATAGCTGCCTGCCAGTGCTAGTAGATAGCAAGTCGCTCATCCTGTTTGTCAACACTGCATCCCGAGTAGTCCATTCGTCTCACACTCTATGCAACAAGCAACACCACGTGGTTCAGCATGCTGCTGCAGCCGCGCCTCGATCCACCCCAGCTCCCAGCCCACCGCGGCTGGGAGTGGCAGGGCCGGCGGAGCGCACATTTTCACCGGGGAGGTCGGGCCAAGGCTTCTCATTAGGGTTTATGGTTTAGGTCCTTCGCTTGCATGAGGCGGAGGACCCAAAGGGAGACGGCGGCGCGGCGAGCTCTCCACTCTCTTCTGAAGTTGTTTTGGATGGTGATGGAAGAATACTGGCCTGCAGGCTCAATACTGGCCACATGGCCTGACCAGTTTTATTTGTTAAACCCAATACTGGCCCATTAGGCAGAATACTGGCTCATTAAGCGGAATACTGGCTCAATACTGCCCATTAGGCAGAATACTGTCTCATTAAGTAGAATACTGGCCCATTAAGCAGAATACTGGACCGAATGAAAGAATATTTGCTCAAGGTGGAATACTGGCGCAATTCTGGCCAAATGGCCTAACCAGTATGGGGAATACTGGCCCATTTGGTACGGTTAAGCAGAATACTGGACCGAATGACAGAATACTGGCCAAATGAAAGAATACAGGCCCATAAACATAACCTAGAAAGTTTTCTTAAGGCGGAATACTGGCCCGCAGGCGCAATACTGGTATCTACTGAATACCGGCTCAAGGTGGAATACTGGCTCATTAAGCAGAATACTGGACCGAATGACGGAATACTGGCCAAATGAAAGAATACATACCCATAAACAGAACAAAGAAAGTTTTCTTAAGGCGGAATACTAACCTCATAGGAAGAATACTGCCCCGCAGGCGAAATACTGGCCAAATGGCCTAACCAGTTTTAATTTGTTAAGCACAATACTGGCTCATATGCGGAATACTGACACATTTGATTAAGCAGTATTACTAGCCAGTAACCAGCCCATTTGGCCAGTATTGCGCCTGCGGGCCAGTAAGGCAGAATACTGGCCCGCAGGCGCAATACTGGCCAAATGGGCTGGCAAATGGGCTGGCTCAAAGGCGGAATACTAGCCCAAAGGGTCTATACTGGCCCGCAGCCGAAATACTGGTCCGCAGCCGCAATACTGGCACCTTATGTTACTGGCATAAACAAGTTTTCTTAAGGTCTCATAGGAGGAATACTGGCCCGCAGGCGGAATACCGGCTGATAGGCGGTATACTAGCCCACAAGGTCAATACTGGCCCATCACTAGTAGAAAAAGGGTCAAACGTGAAGCACATTAGTGCAGGTTTGTATTAGAGCCGGCACTAATGCATACATTAATGCCGGTTCCAACGGCTAGCCGGGCCGCTCTCATTAGTACCGGTTCGTGGCTAACCTTTAGCACCGGTTTGTGCCACGAACCGGTACTAATGAGGGTGGTGGCAAGATGTTGTCAGTCTGGGCCCCCTCCAGCACCTTTAGTACCGGTTTGTGGCACGAACCGGTACTAAAGGTCCTCCTGCATATAAACCCTTCGTCCAGCTCGCTCTGTTATTCCCCCTTTCCCCTCTCCTCTCCTCTCTGTTCTTCCTCTTCTCCCCTCGATCTCATCACACATTTTGCCCAAAATTTGTCAAGATTTGAAGGCCCCCATCCATTCAAGTGATCACAAAGGTTAGCAACTTTGTCCTTTCATCTCTCATTGCTAGATTAGCTCTTGCAATGCTTTATATAGTTACTAATTTGTGAGTTTAGTAATTTGGGAGGAAATATATATATGTGCTAGTATTTGATTTATATGCAATTTGAGGTCAAAAATTACACTTAGTTTGCATATGTAGGTGTGGTTTACTTAGTGCCTTCTAAATCTCCGTCGTAACCACCGTCGATCGCCCGCACCGTCCCGTCGCCGGCACCACCTTGGGGTGAGCCTCTTGTTCATGAAATTTTATATAAAAAATTGATGTTTGTGTGATTTGGATATATAGTTAATCATGTAATAATTATCCTACCCGTACGTTGTTTGTTATACATAGTGCCATGGTTTTGATATCCGTCCCCGTCGGCCCTCGTCCTTGTTATGATTCAGATGTGGTATATTCTCTTTTAAAACTATTTGTTGCATTTCGTGTTTATGACAAATTATGCCCATCAAGTTGACATAGATATTTTTATCTAGGAGGTATGTGAACCGGAAATTCCAATCGACCCTATTATCGAGAGGTTAAATTTAGTTGAAAGAGAAAACGAGTACTTGAAAGAAAAATTGAAAAGAATTGAGGGGGAGAAGATGGAATTGGAGTTCCATGTTGCCGATGTCGTCGATGATCACAAGATCAAGATGGAGAAAATGCGCTTGAAGAATAGAAAGATTAGAAAATATGCCATTGATAGTGAGGCTTGGTATCATTATGCTGTTGGATCAATTATTACCTTAGTTGCGATCTTGATCGCATTTGTTGTTGCATTTAAATGCTTTAGCTAGAGAGTTATTTGTTTGTTGCATTTAAGTGTTGTATGAACTTTATGTATGAACTTGTATTAATTTGGTCTATTCGGTGTTGTGTAATGAAGATGAGCCGGCAATGGATGTACGACGACGATGCTCTCCCCAGTTCGTTGAGGGCGTGCATACTTTTCTGCTTGCGGCTGAGGCAAACAAGCGGGCGGATGGTTTTATGCCTTGTCCATGTGCTGGCTATAAGAATGGTCACAATTACTCTACGTCAAGAACCATTCACGTCCACCTGTTTGAGTCCGGTTTCATGCCCCACTATAATGTTTGGACCAAGCTCGGAGAAAGAGGGGTTATGATGGAAGACAATGAAGAAGAAGAGGACGACGACAGCTATCCTGGCCATGGGTTCCCTGAATACGATGATACAACAATGGGGGAAGAAGCTGAGCCGGTAATGCGGGAAGAAGCTGAGCCGGCAATGCAGGAAGAAGCTGAAGAAGAGCCATCAGATGAGACCGTTGATGATCTAGGTCGGGCCATTGTCGATGCAAAGAGAAACTGCGCAAGTGATTTGGAGAAGAAGAAGTTGCAGCGCATGTTAGAGGATCACAAAAAATTGTTGTACCCGAATTGCGTAGGTGACAAGAAAAAGTTGGGCACCACACTAGAATTGCTGCAATGGAAGGCAGAGAATGGTGTATCTGACAAGGGATTTGGAAAGTTGCTGGTAATGATAAAGGATATGCTTCCAAAGGACAACGAATTGCCCGAGAGTACGTACGAAGCAAAGAAGGCCGTCTGCCCTCTAGGGTTAGAGGTGCAGAAGATACATGCATGCCCTAATGATTGCATCCTCTATCGTGGTGAGTACGAGGATTTGAACGCTTGCCCGGTATGTGGTGCATTGCGCTATAAGATCAGCCGCGATGAGCCTGGTGATGTCGAGGGCGAGCGCCCCAGGAAGAAGATTCATGCCAAGGTGATGTGGTATTCTCCTATAATACCACGGTTGAAACGTTTGTTACAAAACAAAGAGCATGCCAAGGCGATGCGATGGCACAAAGAAGACCGTAAGAAAGACGGAAAGATGAGAGTACCCACTGATGGGTCGCAGTGGAGAAAAATCGAAAGAAAGTACGGGAAGGAGTTTGCAGATGATGCAAGGAGTGTATGGTTTGGTCTAAGCGCAGATGGCATTAATCCTTTTGGGGAGCAGAGCAGCAACCATAGCACCTAGCCTGTGACTCTATGTTTGTATAACCTTCCTCCTTGGTTGTGCATGAAGCGGAAGTTCATTATGATGCCAGTGCTCATCCAAGGCCCTAAGCAACCCGGCAACGACATTGATGTGTACCTAAGGCCATTAGTTGAAGAACTCTTACAATTGTGGAATGGAACAGGTGTACGTGCGTGGGATGAGCACATGGGGGAAGAATTTGACCTAAAGGCGTTGCTGTTCGTGACCATCAATGATTGGCCTGCTCTCAGTAACCTTTCAGGACAGACAAACAAGGGATACCGCGGATGCACACACTGTTTGGATGATACCGACAGTATATATTTGAATAGTTGTAAGAAGAATGTGTACCTGGGACATCGTCGATTTCTTCCGAGCAGGCATCCCGTAAGAAAGAAAGGCAAGCATTTCAAAGGTGAGGCGGATCACCGGACGAAGCCTCGCCACCGTACTGGTGCTGATGTACATGATATGGTCAAGGATTTGAAGGTGATATTTGGAAAGAGTCCTGGCAGACAACCTGTTCCGAAGGACGCGGACGGACGCGCACCCATGTGGAAGAAGAAATCTATATTTTGGGACCTGCCATATTGGAAAGACCTAGAGGTCCGCTCCGCAATCGACGTGATGCACGTGACGAAGAATCTTTGCGTGACCCTGCTTGGCTTCTTGGGCGTGTATGGGAAGACAAAAGATACACCTGAGGCACGGGAGGACCAGCAACGTATGCACGGAGAAGACGGCATACATCAGGGTCATGCAAGCTATGCTCTTACCAAAGAAGAGAAGGAAATCTTCTTTGAATGCCTGCTCAGTATTAAGGTACCGTCTGGCTTCTCGTCGAATATAAAGGGAATAATAAACATGGCAGAGAAAAAGTTCCAGAACCTAAAGTCTCATGACTGCCACGTGATTATGACGCAACTGCTTCCGGTTGCATTGAGGGGGCTTCTACCGGAAAACGTTCGATTAGCCATTGTGAAGCTATGTGCATTTCTCAATGCAATCTCTCAGATGGTAATCGATCCAGAAATCATACCAAGGTTACAGAATGATTTGGTGCAATGTCTTGTCAGTTTCGAGTTGGTGTTCCCACCATCCTTCTTCAACATCATGACGCACGTCCTAGTTCACCTATGCGAAGAGATTAACGTTTTGGGTCCTGTATTTCTACACAATATGTTCCCCTTTGAGAGGTTCATGGGAGTCTTAAAGAAATATGTTCATAACCGTGCTAGGCCAGAAGGAAGCATCTCCAAGGGCCATCAAAATGAGGAGGTCATTGAGTTTTGTATTGACTTTATTCCTGACCTTAAGCCGATTGGTGTGCCTGAATCGCGGCATAAGGGCAGACTGGATGGAAAAGGCACGCTAGGAGGGGAACAAATAATATGTATGGACGGACATTCTCTCACTGAAGCACACTACACAGTTCTACAGAATTCCACCTTGGTGGCTCCGTATATGGATGAACACAAGAATTTGCTACGCTCCAAACACCCGGAGCGGTCTGATGACTGGATTACACATGAACAAACCAGGAGTTTCGCCAACTGGTTGCAGACACGTACCATGCATGACACCTCTATTGAAGATGACATGTACTTGCTGTCCCAATTACCATCTTCGAATATAATGACTTTCAAAGGGTACGAGATAAATGGTAATACATTTTACACGATCGCCCAAGATAAGAAGAGCACCAACCAAAACAGTGGTGTCCGCTTTGATGCAGAAACCAAGTAGGGAAAGGAAACATATTATGGTTATATACAGGACATATGGGAACTTGACTATCAACGTGGTTTAAAGGTCCCTTTGTTTCGATGCAAATGGGTCAATATGACACGAGGCGGGGTAACGGAAGACCCGCAGTATGGAATGACAACAGTGGATCTCAACAATCTTGCGTATGCAGACGAACCATTCGTCCTAGCCAATGATGTGGTACAGGTTTTCTATGTGAAGGACATGTCTACCAAGCCAAGAAAAAGAAAAGATAAGGAAGCGAATGCATCGTACGATGAGCCAAAGCGGCACATAGTTCTTTCTTGGAAGAGAAACATCGTGGGAGTGGATGACAAGACAGACAAGCCAGAAGATTATGAAAAGTTTTATGAAATTGCACCATTCACAGTGAATATTGACCCGAGCATCCCGTTAAATGATGAAGATTTTCCATGGTTACGGCGCAAAGGGACACACGCGAAGAAAAAGTTTCACACCCAAAGATCTGGGATGTGATCGGCTTCACTATCATCACTTTCTTCTGTGTTTCACACCCAGGAGGGAATGTCTGTAATAGTTAGGGTAGTTATTTGTTTTGGCATTTGAAACGCGAAGAAATTTTATGTGCAAACAAATTCTTTTCATGCATTTACTGATTTTTTTTCCAGCTAAATGACCCTGAAATTGAAAAGCAATTCAAATGAACTAAGAAAAGGTTGAAAGTTGGCATGGTATCATAATTTCATACAAATACCATGTGCAAGAAAGTAGAGAGGGTTATGGCAAAAACTGGATGCACTTCGTGTACAAAATGGACAATCTCTTTCGAAGTATCAGGCATTTCATTTTTTAAATAACCTAAGCATTACTAAATTTAATAATTCACAAACTAGTGATTCACACAAAATTCTAATAATTCAAAATTTAAACTATTCAAATTTGAAATCTACCGGCACTAACAGAAACTTTGTAATTTTTTGTACCTAAAGCAAAAATATTCACAAAGAAACTCTAAATACAGCAAAAAACAACTCAAAAATAAATAAAAAAAAATAAAGCAAAAAAAATTAAGAAAAAAAAGGCCGCGTACTGGGCCAAAGCGGCCTGCATACGACTAGCGACACAACCTTTCGTTGGGCCAGGATGCAGGCCCGCAAAGGTCCAGTAGGCCCACAAGGCGAGGAGGACAGGTAGGCCCAGTAGGCCTGATTAGGAGAGGAGCTCGAGAGAGCTACCGCACTGGGGCTTATAAACCAGTGTGGTAGCCCTCGACTAGCGAGGTGGGACTAAACTTCCGCACTGCACCTGCGCCAGCGCACCACCTTTAGTACAGGGTTGTGGCACAAACTGGTACTAAAGGGGGGGCCTTTAGTACCGGTTTGTGCCACCACCCGGTACTAAAGGGGGTCGCTTCCCGCCGCTTGGCCTGGCCAAAACAGACCTTTAGTACCGGTTGGTGGCTCCAACCGGTACTAAAGGTGCCTTCTATATATACAACTGCTACGAAAATTTCAGTTTCCCTCTGTTTTCGTTCCTCTGTTCCGTCGTCTTCGTCACCGTCGCTGCCGCCCTCGATCGTCTCCGACGTCGCCGCTCGTCTCCGTCGCCGCCCCCGTCCCCGTCGCCGCCCCCGTCCCCGTCGCCGCCCTCGTCTCCATCGCCGCCCCGGGCCCGTCCCCGTCGCGCCGTCCCCGCCGTCGCCGCCCCGGCCGTCGCCTCGCCGTCGCCTCGCCTCGCCGTCGCCTCGCCGTCGCCGTCGCCCGCTGTGAGACCTCCATCCCCGAGCCCGTACACACACACACACAAGCATGTTTAATTAGTTTAGATAATTAGTCTTTAATTAGTTTAGATTATTTAGATTATTATTTTGTATGTTTGATTAGTTTAGATAATTAGTGTTTAATTAGTTTAGATTATTTAGATTATTATTTTTTCACTATTATATATGTATGAATGCATGTTAGATGGATATAATTAGTGCTTAATCAGTTAGAAATTAGTGTTATATAGAAATGTTAGAAATTAGTGTTATATAGAAATGTTAGAAATGTTAGAAATTTTAGTGTTATTTAGATTATTTAGATTAGCATAATTAGTGTTATATAGAAATGTTAGAAATTTTAGTTATCAAAATCCAATCATTAAAAAATGTTACTTTTTGCGAGCATATAGCTAGTATTTGTTCTCGACGATGCCCGGCCCGCATCCTCGCCGTCGACCCGTCCGCGACGACGTCCAGCCGACCCATGTCCGGGACTGGGCTCCGCCGGGCTGGCACTGGGAGGTGCTTCTTGGAGGGGCGCGCCGCTTGATGAGGAACCCGGCCGCGGGTCCCGTCGTCGACCCTGATCTCGTTTGGTGGCGTTGGCGTGGGCCAGTTTCGGTGCGGAGGTAACCCGCCCCGCTGGAGGTCGTACATCGCCGTGTCAGGGAGGAGGACGAGCACGTCCATCGCTACATGGTTGCGTTAGAGGGCGGCAGGTTCTCCAATACGTGGCAGTATCTTCGGGGATCTCACTTCAGCTATGATCCTGTGAAGGTTCCTTCTCTTTGGGTGTCCACCGCCCGCGCCGAAGGAACCGCGAGTGTCCTAGATTCTTTTGTAGTATTCGATCTTTATTAGCTAATAGCCAGTGATGTACTATTCAATATTATATATTATTCGAGACGATGTATTCGAGATTATATCTATTATTCTAGACGATGTATTCGAGATTATATCTATTATTCGAGACGATGTAATTTGAATACTAAATTGTTTTATATTTCTTTTGGATTAGTTAAACAAAAGCTATGGCAGACAATACCGACAGAGAGGGAGAACAGACCATGTTCGATATGATACGCGGGCCAGATGATAATCAGAATGAAGAAGATTATGACGGCTCCGAATTTCTAAACAACACCGGAGAGGGTGATATGATATTCGATCGCGACGACGAAATTGATGAAGTCATGAACTATGATTATGACGATGACGAAGAACATGTTGATCCTGAAACAACAAACACCGGCGAGGTATATATATTTATATAAGCAGGCATCTGGTGATCATCACATGTTTTAAATGACTTGAAGACATATTAACGAATCGATCTTTGTTCTTTCAGCCATCCGGATCGAGCAAATCTTCAGGCAAAATGACGAAACGAGGCCCGAACAAAAAGTTGAAGCCGGGCGTAAAGTACAATATCGAGGCATGCGGCCCTACTGGCAAACCATTAGCGCCTAAGAAGATTGCGGACAAGTTCGTTCGTCAGTGCGGAGTTCTTGTGAAGGACCAACTCCCGATCAAACTTCAAGAATGGAGAGCGCCAGCAAAGCCACCTCCAGATGTTACTTTTGTCGACAAGAATCAAAAAGATCTGCTTTGGGATACTCTCATGGAACATTTCACCCTACCAGATCATTTCACAGAAGCAGATGTGCAGAAAGTCAAAGAGGCTGCTCTTAGGATGATGGCGATTGCATTCAAGAACTACAAGAATCGTGAATGGAACAAGTACGTCAAGGGAGGAAGGAAGACTCAAGTATTCAAGGGAACACTGGAGAACCAACGTGATCATTGGGACGATTTTGTGAAATTCAAGGATTCGGAATTAGCTAAGGAACGGTCGAGAATAAACAAGAAGAATGCCGAAAAAAAAGGATAAGTTCCATAAGCTGGGGCCAGGTGGCTATGCGGTGGCAATGCCTAAGTGGTATAAGTCTGAGAAAGAGATGGAGGATGCAGGTGTCACTCCTGCTACTAAGAGCTGGCCCCCCAGGGTCAGGACTTGGTTCTATGCGCATGGCGGGGGAGTTGGACCTGGAGACAGGCAATGTTTCGACGAGGGCAAGTCCGAAGGGAGCCGACGATGCGATACTTTGTTGCAATAGAAGAGGCACGAGCCGGGGTGTTCCAGCCCAACAGAGAGAACGACGAGCTTACGCGTGCCCTGGGAAATCCTGAACACCCCGGAAGAACACGAGGCAAGGGCGCTATGCCGTGGTATGAGGGGTTTTCAGACTGGAACAACGACTACAGAACCCGTGCGAGAAAGAAGACTGCGGAGGAGAAGAAGAGGAAGATGGAGGAGGAGCAGAGGAAGCGGGACTATGAATGCCTTCAAGGCCTAGAAGCAAGTCAAGCGGAATTGGCAGTCAAATTCCAGCGGCAGCAGGAGCAGATCGACTCACTTACCCATCAAAGGGTGTCTCAGCAGCTGCAGCAGCTAGCGGATGATCCAGCATTGGATAGCACCGGCCAATCCATGCCGAGAAGCAGCGTGGGTTCCATCCCGGACGACGCAATGCTGGGTAGATACCCCATGGATGACATCACGGAGAACACTAACTGCGAGCTACACGTCAAAATGAAGAACATATCCATGAATGTGGCGGACGGCTGTGCTTTCAAAAATCCCCCCGAGGCAACCTTCCATTGCAACCCGATTCCAGCGGGCTATGCTCGTGTCTTGGTTGATGAGGTGGTGGACCCACCATATTCGGGGCTACAGCTTGACATTGCTGGAGGTGACGCCGAGCGCTTTCTCGGAGAGGCCAAACATCGTATCATCCTATGAAAAAAGGATTGCATCATCTTTCGAAGGCCACCGACACCACGTCAGCCGAGTCCTCGTTGAAGTCTGCCACCGAGTCAGCAGACTCCCGCTCCTGCAAGTCCACCAAGTCCGGCAAAGTGTCAGGCCACTCCTCCTCCACCAAGTCCGGCAAAGTGTCAGGACAATCCTCCTCCGCCACAGCGTCAGACGTCCACTCCTCCTCCAAGTCCGGCACAACCTCAGGCCACTCCTCCTCGTCCAACTCAGTCCTGTCAGCCGTCTCCGCCGCCTCAGCAATCGCAGAAGAGACACCCCGCAGCTATGGTGCGTAGCGGTACGAGTCGAGGTAGTACAGGAAGTACAGGTGGAGGCAAGCGATATAAATATGGTCCAAGCCTCAAGCCTCTTCCGCAGAGGTCTTATGACAGGTCTGAGGAGGAAATCACAGCCATATCGAAGGCCGAGGTGGAAGCCCATTTTGCAACGAAACCGCCACCGCCGCCAAGGGAGAAAGTGCCTGAGGAAATGATTGACCACTTCATTCGTATGGCTCAACCACCAGCTCCCAAGCCTGTTGACACAGACTATGAGCGCCACATCAGGAAGTTAAATCGAGCACGTCTACAAAGGGAGGCGAGCACGTCTACATCGGGATCGGGCAAACAAGAAGCAGCTGCCAAAAAATGCGGAAAACCATTCCCCAACTGGGAGAACAGGCGGCGCAATCGATCCCCTCGCTTGTTGTGCCAACAACAGGTGATAGTACGCGCGCCCAATATTATTGTGGGCAAACAGTGCATGTTCCTGAGGTGGGCAATGTGGTAATAACGGAGGAGCATATAATGCAGGCTGAAATTCTCAACATCACTGTTGGACAACTCCTCGAGATCGAGCCCATGCCTTTGCTTAGAGAGGATGAAGTAAAACGGAAATATGTCTGGGGCCAACCTTTGGTCGCGCCAGACAAGGTCAAGAACCTCCCAACGAGAATGTATGAATTGCGTCAATGGTACATGAACATTACCAAGATTTCAGATCGATTGTCCCTCATGGTGAATGTCAGGCAGGACCATTACTACCATGAGAAAGTTGTGTCCGTTGAGTATTTAGAACTGTTTCAGTTATACAATCAAGACGCACTCGACAAATCTATCATCAGTTGCTATTGTCTGTAAGTGATTTCTTTCTATAATTCAAGTCTCAAGCTAGCTGTAGTGATCCTTTTGATCAATCATTACCTGTAATTATCCTCACTATATTCTTTTCTGTGGTATTATGCAGGATGAAGATATATGAAATGAGAAAAGGTGGACGCTTTGGCATTGGGTTCATTGACCCAAACACCTTTAATGAATACACATGGAAGATAAATCAACGTTATGCAAAGGAAGTAGAGGACAGCATGCTAGAGTTCTTGAAGCGCCTCAAATACAATGAAGATATACTACTTCCTTACAACTTCCAGTGAGTCACACTGTCTTGTACTACAAATTCTCTGTTTTTGCCTACTAGCTAGCTACATGTTTTTGCTTACATATGCCCGCTTAATTAAGACATGCAAACGTGTGTGCATGCAGATATCACTGGGTCTTGTGTATCATTAAAGTTGACGCCTGAACAATTGAAGTACTGGACTCACTAATCTCAGAAAAAATTGACTATAACATCTTGTATGGGATTGTCAACAGGTAATTTCAATCATTATTAACTATATATCTCGGCCTATTTAGTTCGTCATTTCATGATATGAACTATTTAATAACCCCTTTATTCATTTTCTTTGTCGGCGGGCAGGGCTTGGACAAGGTTCATCACCGTCACGCCCGGAGAATGGAAAAAAAAGCTTAAATGGTTTCGACCCAAGGTAAGCAATTAAGTAGTACTATAGCTCTAGCTAGCTAGCTGCCATCTCTTTAATTATCATGCTTGATTAATTTTTATCTAATCAAATTCCATTCTTGTAAAGGCCCTGAAGCAGGCGCAGGGGACTGATCTGTGTGCATTCTGCGTTTGTGAGAACATTCGCATGATGGCGTCCGAAAGGAGCAGATCTCAAAGACAGGAATGGGTACGCTTGTCAGAACACTATTCATAATTTTTACACCATTATCGATATCTAGTCACACAACTAATACACATGCATATTGATCTCATTCTTAACAGTTCAAAGAGGTGCGGGAGAAGCTCATAGAAATGGAGCGCGTAGAAGCACTTCAAGAGGAAATAGCGGGATTTTTGCTCGACCAGGTCATAAATCCGAAGGGAGAATTCTATTACCCGCTACCGCCCCCATGAAAACCACTTCCAATTGTCATCGTGCTCCGAAGGCACCAATTAGGCTAATGCCACTGGCTCCGAAGGCAACATTCATATGTAGATAGCTATACATGTGTGTATGTGTGAATTAATTAATATGGTGGTTTGTGAGACACTGATGATATATATATATATATGCATGATTGGTTCTACTAGAAATTCTATATATATATATATATATATATATATATATATATATATATATATATATATATATATATGCATAATGTGTACAATGTGTAGTATCATAAAATACCAGCAAACGAAAAATAATTAAAATGGAAACACAAAATTAAATGAAAAAGAAATCATAAAACTAAAAAAACCCCAAACCTTATAGTACCGGTTGGTATTACCAACCGGTACTAAAGGGCTCCAGGCCCCCGGAGCTGGCTCGTGCCACGTGGTTGCCCTTTAGCACCGGTTCGTGCTGAACCGGTACTAAAGGGGGGGGGGGCTTTAGTGACCACAATTTAGTGTCGGTTATGTAACCGGCACTACATGGCCTTACGAACCGGTGCTAATGCCCGGTTCTGCACTAGTGCATTGTAACCTATTTTTATTTTAGTTTGACCAGTGCCTACTGACCAGTATTCCCCCTACGGACCTGTATCCTCACGCAGAAAATTAAAATCGTTTGACCGCCAGGTCAGTATTCACTCAGTCGGCCAGTATTCCCCCTACGGACCAATCTGGTCAGTAGTCTAGTATAGCCTGTGGACTAGTAATCGCTCAATAGGCCACACTTCGAACCAGCATACGATCAATAGATCAGTATCCTTTCAATAGAGCAGTATGCCGTCTACCCACCAGTATTCTGTCAATAGGTCGGTATTCCGCCTACGGACCAGTATTCTCCTTAAGAAAATAAAAATGTTTAACCTTCGGACCAGTATTCTGCTTAAGAAAAGAAAATTGGTTTTAAGCTTCCACACCAGCCAGGACATCTGACTTGATAATTCCATGATAGTGGGCGCCCACCCATAGTAAAATATTATAGTGCATGGTGGTTTTCAGTTCTTGAGGCTCAAGGGGTACGTCGTTGGCCGGATGACCAAGAGTCGTCGCGGCAAGCTCTACATCGACGACGAGGGCGGGGGCCCCGAGGCTTCAGTAGGGGAGGCTTGTCTCCCAGCATAACTGCCAGCCGACTTTAAGGATGGCAATACACCGAGCTCGTGTTGATGCAACTGCCGTGAAGCATAGGCAATTACATGACGATCTTGCATGAGTATGCAACCTAGTCCTTATCGCGGGGCGTCGCAATAGATAACAAAGTCCTTGGAGAGATGTGAGGCAACTTTTTAGTTCCTGAAAATTGTGCTCGCACTGTGGGGTACACTCAAACTTTTTATCTTTCTTGAGGAGTTCAGTTAGAGGTTTAGCAACCTTGGAGAATGTCATGTCCAATATGCGACCCTATCCTAAAGGAACTCTAAGGTCCCACCAAGGATAGAATCGCATATTGGCGACACTTTTGCAAGGTGGATATCATTACATCATACCACTACATAATAGTTGGGGATACATACAAGAGGCATACAATTGTTGGAAATATGCCCTAGAGGCAATAATAAAAGGATTATTATATTTCAATGTTCATGATAATTGTCTTTTGTTCATGCTATAACTGTATTATCCGGAAATCGTAATACATGTGTGAACACTTAGACCCAATGAGTCCCTAGTGAGCCTCTAGTTGACTAGCTCGTTATGATCAATAGATAGTCATGGTTTCCTGACTATGGACATAGGATGTCGTTGATAACGGGATCACATCATTAGGAGAATGATGTGATGGACAAGACCCAATCATAAGCATAGCATAAAAGATCGTATAGTTCGTTTGCTAGAAGCTTTGCCAATGTCAAGTATCTATTCCTTCGACCATGAGATCGTGTAACTCCCGGTTACCGTAGGAGTGCCTTGGGTGTATCAAACGTCACAACGTAACTGGGTGACTATAAAGGTGCATTACAGGTATCTCCGAAAGTATCTGTTGGGTTGACACGGATCGAGACTGGGATTTGTCACTCCGTATAACGGAGAGGTATCTCTGGGCCCACTCGGTAATGCATCATCATAATGAGCTCAATGTGACCAAGGTGTTGGCCACGGGATCATGCATTACGGTACGAGTAAAGTGACTTGCCGGGTAACGAGACTGAACAAGGTATTGGGATACCGACGATCGAATCTCGGGCAAGTAACGTACCGATTGACAAAGGGAATTGTATACAGGGTTTGATCGAATCCTCGACATCGTGGTTCAACCGATGAAATCATCGAGGAGCATGTGGGAGCCAACATGGATATCCAGACCCCGCTGTTGGTTATTGCCCGAGAGTCGTCTCGGTCATGTCTGCGTGTCTCCCGAACCCGTAGGGTCTACACACTTAAGGTTCGGTGACGCTAGGGTTAGTAGGAAGTCAAGTATGTGACCACCGAATGTTGTTCGGAGTCCTGGATGAGATCCCGGACGTCACGAGGAGTTCCGGAATGGTCCGGAGGTAAAGATTTATATATGGGAAGTCCTGTTTCGGGCATCGGGACAAGTTTCGGGGTTATCGGTATTGTACCGGGACCACCGGAGGGGTCCCGGGGGCCCACCGGGTGGGGCCACCTGCCCCGGGGGGCCACATGGGCTGTAGGGGGTGCGCCTTGGCCTGCATGGGCCAAGGGCACCAGCCCCACAAAGGCCCATGCGCCTAGGGTTCAAGGGGGCAAGAGTCCTAGGAGGGGAAGGCACCTCCTAGGTGCCTTGGGGGGGAGGGAAACCCCCCTTGGCCGCCGCCCCCCTAGGAGATTGGATCTCCTAGGGCCGGCCACCCCCCCCTTGGCCCTCCTATATATAGTGGGGGAGAGGAGGGACTTCATACCCTGAGTCCTTGGCCTTTGGTTGCCTCCTTCTCCCTCCCCAACACCTCTCCTCCTCCGTTGTGTGCTCAACGAAGCCCTGTCGGAGTACTGCTTCTCCACCATCACCACGCCGTCGTGCTGCCGGTGGAGCTGTCTTCCTCAACCTCCCCTTCCTCCTTGCTGGATCAAGACGGAGGGGACGTCACCCGTGTCGTACGTGTGTTGAACGCGGAGGTGCTGTCCGTTCAGCACTTGGCATCGGTGATCTGAATCACGTTCGAGTACGACTCCATCATCACCTTGCAAGCTTCCGCACGCGATCTACAAGTGGTATGTAGATGCAAACTCTCTCCCATGACTCGTTGCTTAGATGAACTCATAGATGGATCTTGGTGAAGCCGTAGGAAAAATTTTAATTTTCTGCAACGTTCCCCAACAGTGGCATCATGAGCTAGGTCTATGCGTAGTTCTCTAATGCACGAGTAGAACACAATTTGTTGTGGGCGTTGATCTTGTCATCTTACTTGCCTCTACTAGTCTTTTCTTGCTCAACGGTATTGTGGGATGAAGCGGCCCGGACCAACCTTACACGTACGCTTACGTGAGACCGGTTCCACCGACTGACATGCACTAGTTGCATAAGGTGGCTGGCGGGTGTCTGTCTCTCCCACTTTAGTTGGAGCGGAATCGATGAACAGGGCCCTTATGAAGGGTAAATAGAAGTTGACAAAATCACGTTGTGGTGATTCGTAGGTAAGAAAACGTTCTTGCTAGAACCCAATCGCAGCCACGTAAAAGATGCAACAACAACTAGAGGACGTCTAACTTGTTTTTGCAGCGATTGATCATGTGATGTGATATGGCCAGAAGTTGTGATGAATGTTGAATTGTGATGTATGAGATCATGTTCTTGTAATAGGATTCACGACTTGCATGTCGATGAGTATGACAACCGGCAGGAGCCATAGGAGTTGTCTTTATTTTTTGTATGACCTGCGTGTCATTGAAGAACGCCATGTAAACTACTTTACTTCATTACCAAACGCGTTAGTCATAGAAGTAGAAGTAGTCGTTGGCGTGACAACTTCATGAAGACACGATGATGGAAATCATGATGATGGAGATCATGGTGTCAAGCCGGTGACAAGATGATCATGGAGCCCCGAAGATGGAGATCAATGGAGCTTGATGATATTGGCCATATCATGTCACAACCATATAATTGCATGTGATGTTTATTATGTTTATGCATCTTGTTTACTTAGGACGACGGTAGTAAATAAGATGATCCCTTACAAAATTTCAAGAAGTGTTCTCCCCTAACTGTGCACCGTTGCTACAGTTCGTCGTTTCTAAGCACCACGTGATGATCGGGTGTGATGGATCCTTACGTTCACATACAACGGGTGTAAGACAGTTTTACACAGCGAAAACACTTAGGGTTAACTTGACGAGCCTAGCATGTGCAGACATGGCCTCGGAACACGGAGACCAAAAGGTCGAACACGAGTCGTATGGAAGATACGATCAACATAAAGATGTTCACCGACGATGACTAGTCCGTCTCACGTGATGATCGGACACGGGCTAGTCGACTCGGATCGTGTAACACTTAGATGACTAGAGGGATGTCTAATCTAAGTGGGAGTTCATAATTTTGATTAAGAACTTTATTATCATGAACTTAGTCTAAAACCTTTGCAAATATGTATTGTAGATCAATGGCCAACGCTAATGTCAACATGAACTTCAACGCGTTCCTAGAGAAAACCAAGCTGAAAGATGATGGCAGCAACTATACGGACTGGGTCCGAAACCTGAGGATCATCCTCATAGCTGCCAGGAAGCAATATGTCCTAGAAGGACCGCTAGGTGCCGCTCCCGTCCCAGAGAACCAAGACGTTATGAACGCTTGGCAAACTCGTGCTGATGATTACTCCCTCGTTCAGTGCGGCATGCTTTACAGCTTAGAACCGGGGCTCCAAAAGCGTTTTGAGCATCACGGAGCATATGAGATGTTCGAAGAGCTGAAACTAGTTTTCCAAGCTCATGCCCGGGTCGAGAGATATGATGTCTCCGACAAGTTCTACAGTTGTAAGATGGAGGAGAACAGTTCTGTCAGTGAACACATCCTGAAGATGTCTGGGTTGCACGCACGTATGACCCAGTTGAACATTAACCTCCCAGATGAGGCGGTCATTGACAGAATCCTCCAGTCGCTCCCACCAAGCTACAAGAGCTTTGTGATGAACTACAACATGCAGGGGATGGTAAAGACCATTCCTGAAGTGTTCTCGATGCTGAAGTCAGCAGAGGCTGAAATCAAGAAAGAACATCAAGTGTTGATGGTCAATAAGACCACTAAGTTCAAGAAGGGCAAGGGTAAGAAGAACTTCAAGAAGGACGGCAAAGATGTTGCCGCGCCCGGTAAACCTGTTGCCGGGAAGAAGTCAAAGAATGGACCCAAGCCTGAGACTGAGTGTTTTTATTGCAAGGGGAAGGGGCACTGGAAGCGGAACTGCCCCAAATACTTAGCGGATAAGAAGGCCGGCAACACCAAAGGTATATTTGATATACATGTAATTGATGTGTACCTTACCAGTACTCGAAGTAACTCCTGGGTATTTGATACCGGTGCCGTTGCTCACATATGTAACTCACAGCAGGAGCTGCGGAATAAACGGAGACTGGCGAAGGACGAGGTGACGATGCGCGTCGGGAATGGTTCCAGGGTCGATGTGATCGCCGTCGGCACGCTGCCTCTACATTTACCTACGGGATTAGTTTTAAACCTCAATAATTGTTATTTAGTGCCAAGTTTGAGCATGAACATTGTATCTGGATCTCGTTTAATACGAGATGGCTACTCATTTAAGTCTGAGAATAATGGTTGTTCGATTTATATGAGAGATATGTTTTATGGTCATGCTCCGATGGTCAATGGTTTATTCTTGATGAATCTCGAGCGTAATATTACACATGTTCATAGTGTGGATGCCAAAAGATGTAAAGTTGATAACGATAGTCCCACATACTTGTGGCACTGCCGCCTTGGTCACATTGGTGTCAAGCGCATGAAGAAGCTCCATGCTGATGGACTTTTAGAGTCTCTTGATTATGAATCATTTGACACATGCGAACCTTGCCTCTTAGGCAAAATGACCAAGACTCCGTTCTCCGGAACAATGGAGCGAGCAACCAACTTGTTGGAAATCATACATACCGATGTGTGCGGTCCAATGAGCGTTGAGGCTCGCGGAGGATATCGTTATGTTCTCACTCTCACTGACGACTTGAGTAGATATGGGTATGTCTACTTAATGAAACACAAGTCTGAGACCTTTGAAAAGTTCAAGGAATTTCAGAGTGAGGTAGAGAATCAACGTGACCGTAAGATAAAGTTCCTACGATCAGATCGTGGGGGCGAATACTTAAGTCACGAATTTGGTACACACTTAAGAAAATGTGGAATCGTTTCACAACTCACGCCGCCTGGAACACCTCAGCGAAACGGTGTGTCCGAACGTCGTAATCGCACTCTATTGGATATGGTGCGGTCTATGATGTCTCTTACCGATTTACCGCTATCATTTTGGGGATACGCTCTAGAGACAGCTACATTCACTTTAAATAGGGCACCGTCTAAATCCGCTGAGACGACACCGTATGAATTATGGTTTGGGAAGAAACCTAAGCTGTCGTTTCTAAAAGTTTGGGGATGCGATGCTTATGTCAAGAAACTTCAACCTGAAAAGCTCGAACCCAAGTCGGAAAAATGCGTATTCGTAGGATACCCTAAGGAAACTGTCGGGTATACCTTCTACTTAAGATCCGAAGGCAAGATCTTTGTTGCCAAGAACGGATGCTTTCTGGAGAAAGAGTTTCTCTCGAAAGAAGTAAGTGGGAGGAAAGTAGAACTCGATGAAGTACTACCTCTCGAACGGGAAAGTGGTGCAGCGCAGGAAACCATTCCTGTAATGCCCACACCAACTGAAGAGGAAAATGTTGATGATGATCAAGGTACTTCAGATCTAGTTGCTACTGAACTTCGAAGGTCCACAAGGACACGTTCCGCACCAGAGTGGTACGGCAACCCTGTCATGGAAATCATGTTGCTAGACAACAATGAACCTTCGAACTATGAAGAAGCAATGGCGGGCCCGGATTCCAACAAATGGCTTGAGGCCATGAAATCCGAGATAGAATCCATGTATGAAAACAAAGTATGGACTTTGACAGACTTGCCCGATGATCGGCGAGCGATAGAAAATAAATGGATTTTTAAGAAGAAGACGGACGCGGATGGTAATGTTACCATCTATAAAGCTCGACTTGTCGCTAAGGGTTATCGACAAGTTCAAGGGATTGACTACGACGAGACATTCTCTCCCGTGGCGAAGCTTAAGTCCGTCCGAATCATGTTAGCAATTGCCGCATACTATGATTATGAGATATGGCAGATGGACGTCAAAACGGCATTCCTTAATGGACATCTTAAGGAAGAGCTGTATATGATGCAGCCGGAAGGTTTTGTCGTTCCTCAGAACGCTAACAAAGTATGCAAGCTCCAGCGATCCATTTATGGACTGGTGCAAGCATCTCGGAGTTGGAACATTCGCTTTGATGAGATGATCAAAGCGTTTGGGTTTACGCAGACTTATGGAGAAGCCTGCGTTTACAAGAAAGTGAGTGGGAGCTCTGTAGCATTTCTCCTATTATATGTAGATGACATACTCTTGATGGGAAATGATACGAAACTCCTGGACAGCATTAAGGCCTACTTGAACAAGTGTTTTTCAATGAAGGACCTTGGAGAAGCTGCTTATATATTAGGCATCAAGATCTATAGAGATAGATCGAGACGCCTCATAGGTCTTTCACAAAGCACATACCTTGATAAGATTTTGAAGAGGTTCAAAATGGATCAGTCCAAGAAGGGGTTCTTGCCTATGTTACAAGGTGTGAGATTGAGCTCGGCTCAGTCACCGACCATGGCAAAAGATAAAGAAGAGATGAGTGTCATCCCCTATGCTTCAGCCATAGGATCTATTATGTATGCCATGCTGTGTACCAGACCCGATGTAAACCTTGCCGTAAGTTTGGTTGCAAGATACCAAAGTAACCCCGGCAAGGAACACTGGACAGCGGTCAAGAGTATCCTGAAGTACCTGAAAAGGACAAAGGACATGTTTCTCGTTTATGGAGGAGACGAAGAGCTCGTCGTAAAGGGTTACGTCGACGCTAGCTTCGACTCAGATCTGGATGACTCTAAGTCACAAACCGGATACGTGTATATGTTGAATGGTGGAGCAGTAAGCTGGTGCAGCTGCAAGCAGAGCGTCGTGGCGGGATCTACGTGTGAAGCGGAGTACATGGCAGCCTCGGAGGCAGCGCATGAAGCGATTTGGATGAAGGAGTTCATCACCGACCTAGGAGTCATACCCAATGCGTCGGGGCCAATCAAACTCTTCTGTGACAACACTGGAGCTATTGCCCTTGCCAAGGAGCCCAGGTTTCACAAGAAGACCAGGCACATCAAGCGTCGTTTCAACTCCATCCGTGAAAATGTTCAAGATGGAGACATAGAGATTTGCAAAGTGCACACGGATCTGAATGTCGCAGATCCGTTGACTAAACCTCTCTCGCGTGCAAAACATGATCAACACCAGAACTCTATGGGTGTTCGATTGATCACAATGTAACTAGATTGGTGACTCTAGTGCAAGTGGGAGACTGTTGGAAATATGCCCTAGAGGCAATAATAAAAGTATTATTATATTTCAATGTTCATGATAATTGTCTTTTGTTCATGCTATAACTGTATTATCCGGAAATCGTAATACATGTGTGAACACTTAGACCCAATGAGTCCCTAGTGAGCCTCTAGTTGACTAGCTCGTTATGATCAATAGATAGTCATGGTTTCCTGACTATGGACATAGGATGTCGTTGATAACGGGATCACATCATTAGGAGAATGATGTGATGGACAAGACCCAATCATAAGCATAGCATAAAAGATCGTATAGTTCGTTTGCTAGAAGCTTTGCCAATGTCAAGTATCTATTCCTTCGACCATGAGATCGTGTAACTCCCGGTTACCGTAGGAGTGCCTTGGGTGTATCAAACGTCACAACGTAACTGGGTGACTATAAAGGTGCATTACAGGTATCTCCGAAAGTATCTATTGGGTTGACACGGATCGAGACTGGGATTTGTCACTCCGTATAACGGAGAGGTATCTCTGGGCCCACTCGGTAATGCATCATCATAATGAGCTCAATGTGACCAAGGTGTTGGCCACGGGATCATGCATTACGGTACGAGTAAAGTGACTTGCCGGGTAACGAGACTGAACAAGGTATTGGGATACCGACGATCGAATCTCGGGCAAGTAACGTACCGATTGACAAAGGGAATTGTATACAGGGTTTGATCGAATCCTCGACATCGTGGTTCAACCGATGAAATCATCGAGGAGCATGTGGGAGCCAACATGGATATCCAGACCCCGCTGTTGGTTATCGCCCGAGAGTCGTCTCGGTCATGTCTGCGTGTCTCCCGAACCCGTAGGGTCTACACACTTAAGGTTCGGTGACGCTAGGGTTAGTAGGAAGTCAAATATGTGACCACCGAATGTTGTTCGGAGTCCCGGATGAGATCCCGGACGTCACGAGGAGTTCCGGAATGGTCCGGAGGTAAAGATTTATATATGGGAAGTCCTGTTTCGGGCATCGGGACAAGTTTCGGGGTTATCGGTATTGTACCGGGACCACCGGAGGGGTCCCGGGGGCCCACCGGGTGGGGCCACCTGCCCCGGGGGGCCACATGGGCTGTAGGGGGTGCGCCTTGGCCTGCATGGGCCAAGGGCACCAGCCCCACAAAGGCCCATGCGCCTAGGGTTCAAGGGGGCAAGAGTCCTAGGAGGGGAAGGCACCTCCTAGGTGCCTTGGGGGGAAGGGAAACCCCCCTTGGCCGCCGCCCCCCTAGGAGATTGGATCTCCTAGGGCCGGCCACCCCCCCCTTGGCCCTCCTATATATAGTGGGGGAGAGGAGGGACTTCATACCCTGAGTCCTTGGCCTTTGGTTGCCTCCTTCTCCCTCCCCAACACCTCTCCTCCTCCGTTGTGTGCTCAGCGAAGCCCTGTCGGAGTACTGCTTCTCCACCATCACCACGCCGTCGTGCTGCCGGTGGAGCTGTCTTCCTCAACCTCCCCTTCCTCCTTGCTGGATCAAGACGGAGGGGACGTCACCCGTGTCGTACGTGTGTTGAACGCGGAGGTGCTGTCCGTTCAGCACTTGGCATCGGTGATCTGAATCACGTTCGAGTACGACTCCATCATCACCTTGCAAGCTTCCGCACGCGATCTACAAGTGGTATGTAGATGCAAACTCTCTCCCATGACTCGTTGCTTAGATGAACTCATAGATGGATCTTGGTGAAGCCGTAGGAAAAATTTTAATTTTCTGCAACGTTCCCTAACAACAATGCCACACGAATACAACATCACTAGTAGAAAAAGGGTCAAACATGCAGCACATTAGTGCCGGTTTGTATTAGAGCCGGCACTAATGCATACATTAATGCCGGTTCCAACGGCTAGCCGGGCCGCTCTCATTAGTACCGGTTCGTGGCTAACCTTTAGCACCGGTTTGTGCCACGAACCGGTACTAATGAGGGTGGTGGCAGGATGTTGTCAGTCTGGGCCCCCTCCAGCACCTTTAGTACCGGTTTGTGGCACGAACCGGTACTAAAGGTCCTCCTGCATATAAACCCTTCGTCCAGCTCGCTCTGTTATTCCCCCTTTCCCCTCTCCTCTCCTCTCTGTTCTTCCTCTTCTCCCCTCGATCTCATCACACATTTTGCCCAAAATTTGTCAAGATTTGAAGGCCCCCATCCATTCAAGTGATCACAAAGGTTAGCAACTTTGTCCTTTCATCTCTCATTGCTAGATTAGCTCTTGCAATGCTTTATATAGTTACTAATTTGTGAGTTTAGTAATTTGGGAGGAAATATATATATGTGCTAGTATTTGATTTATATGCAATTTGAGGTCAAAAATTACACTTAGTTTGCATATGTAGGTGTGGTTTACTTAGTGCCTTCTAAATCTCCGTCGTAACCACCGTCGATCGCCCGCACCGTCCCGTCGCCGACACCACCTTGTGGTGAGCCTCTTGTTCATGAAATTTTATATAAAAAATTGATGTTTGTGTGATTTGGATATATAGTTAATCATGTAATAATTATCTTACCCGTACGTTGTTTGTTATACATAGTGCCATGGTTTTGATATCCGTCCCCGCCGGCCCTCGTCCTTGTTATGATTCGGATGTGGTATATTCTCTTTTAAAACTATTTTTTGCATTTCGTGTTTATGAAAAATTATGCCCATCAAGTTGACATAGATATTTTTATCTAGGAGGTATGTGAACGGGAAATTCCAATCGACCCTATTGTCGAGAGGTTAAATTTAGTTGAAAGAGAAAATGAGTACTTGACAGAAAAATTGAAAAGAATTGAGGGGGAGAAGATGGAATTGGAGTTGCATGTTGCCGATGTCGTCGATGATCACAAGATCAAGATGGAGAAAATGCGCTTGAAGAATAGAAAGATTAGAAAATATGCCATCGATAGTGAGGCTTGGTATCATTATGCTGTTGGATCAATTGTTACCTTAGTTGCAATCTTGATCGCATTTGTTGTTGCATTTAAATGCTTTAGCTAGAGAGTTATTTGTTTGTTGCATTTAAGTGTTGTATGAACTTTATGTATGAACTTGTATTAATTTGGTCTATTCGGTGTTGTGTAATGAAGATGAGCCGGCAATGGATGTATGATGACCGATGCTCTCCCCAGTTCGTTGAGGGGGTGCATACTTTTCTGCTTGCGGCTTAGGCAAACAAGCGGGCGGATGGTTTTATGCCTTGTCCATGTGCTGGCTGTAAGAATGGTCACAATTACTCTACGTCAAGAACCATTCACGTCCACCTGTTTGAGTCCGGTTTCATGCCCCACTATAATGTTTGGACCAAGCACGGAGAAAGAGGGGTTATGATGGAAGACAATGAAGAAGAAGAGGACGACGACAGCTATCCTGGCCATGGGCTCCCTGAATACGATGATACAACAATGGGGGAAGAAGCTGAGCCGGTACTGCGGGAAGAAGCTGAGCCGGCAATGCGGGAAGAAGCTGAAGAAGAGGCATCAGATGAGCCCGTTGATGATCTAGGTCGGGCCATTGCCGATGCAAAGAGAAACAGCGCAAGTGATTTGGAGAAGAAGAAGTTGCAGCGCATGTTAGAGGATCACAAAAAATTATTGTACCCGAATTGCGTAGGTGACAATAAAAAGCTGGGCACCACACTAGAATTGCTGCAATGGAAGGCAGAGAATGGTGTATCTGACAAGGGATTTGGAAAGTTGCTGGTAATGATAAAGGATATGCTTCCAAAGGACAACGAATTGCCCGAGAGTACGTACGAAGCAAAGAAGGCTGTCTGCCCTCTAGGGTTAGAGGTGCAAAATATACATGCATGCCCTAATGATTGCATCCTCTACCGCGGTGAGTACGAGGATTTGAACGCTTGCCTGGTATGTGGTGCATTGCGCTATAAGATCAGCCGCGATGAGCCTGGTGATGTCGAGGGCGAGCGCCCCGGGAAGAAGATTCCTGCCAAGGTGATGTGGTATTCTCCTATAATACCACGGTTGAAATGTTTGTTCCAAAACAAAGAGCATGCCAAGGCGATGCGATGGCACAGAGAAGACCGTAAGAAAGACGGAAAGTTGAGAGTACCCGCTGACGGGTCGATCGCAGTGGAGAAAAATCGAAAGAAAGTACGGCAAGGAGTTTGCAGATGACACAAGGAGCGTATGGTTTGGTCTAAGCGCAGATGGCATTAATCCTTTTGGGGAGCAGAGCAGCAACCATAGCACCTGGCCTGTGACTCTATGTTTGTATAACCTCCCTCCTTGGTTGTGCATGAAGCGGAAGTTCATTATGATGCCAGTGCTCATCCAAGGCCCTAAGCAACCCGGCAACGACATTGATGTGTACCTAAGGCCATTAGTTGAATAACTCTTACAACTGTGGAATGGAACAGGTGTAAGTGCGTGGGATGAGCACATGGGGGAAGAATTTGACCTAAAGGCGTTGCTGTTCGTGACCATCAATGATTGGCCTGCTCTCAGTAACCTTTCAGGACAGACAAACAAGGGATACCGCGGATGCACGCACTGTTTGGATGATACCGACAGTATATATTTGAATAGTTGTAAGAAGAATGTGTACCTGGGACATCGTCGATTTCTTCCGAGCAGGCATCCCATAAGAAAGAAAGGCAAGCATTTCAAAGGTGAGGCGGATCACCGGACGAAGCCTCGCCACCGTACTGGTGCTGATGTACATGATATGGTCAAGGATTTGAAGGTGATATTTGGAAAGGGTCCTGGCGGACAACCTGTTCTGAAGGACACGGACGGACGCGCACCCATGTGGAAGAAGAAATCTATATTTTGGGACCTGCCATATTGGAAAGATCTAGAGGTCCGCTCCGCAATCGACGTGATTCACGTGACGAAGAATCTTTGCGTGACCCTGCTTGGCTTCTTGGGCGTGTATGGGAAGACAAAAGATACACCTGAGGCACGGGAGGACCAGCAACGTATGCACGGAGAAGACGGCATACGTCAGGGTCATGCAAGCTATGCTCTTACCAAAGAAGAGAAGGAAATCTTCTTTGAATGCCTGCTCAGTATTAAGGTACCGTCTGGCTTCTCGTCGAATATAAAGGGAATAATAAACATGGCAGAGAAAAAGTTCCAGAACCTAAAGTCTCATGACTACCACGTGATTATGACGCAACTGCTTCCGGTTGCATTGAGGGGGCTTCTACCGGAAAACGTTCGATTAGCCATTGTGAAGCTATGTGCATTTCTCAATGCAATCTCTCAGTAGGTAATCGATCCAGAAATCATACCAAGGTTACAGAATGATTTGGTGCAATGTCTTGTCAGTTTCGAGTTGGTGTTCCCACCATCCTTCTTCAACATCATGACGCACGTCCTAGTTCACCTATGCGAAGAGATTAACGTTTTGGGTCCTGTATTTCTACACAATATGTTCCCCTTTGAGAGGTTCATGGGAGTCTTAAAGAAATATGTTCATAACCATGCTAGGCCAGAAGGAAGCATCTCCAAGGGCCATCAAAATGAGGAGGTCATTGAGTTTTGTATTGACTTTATTCCTAACCTTAAGCCGATTGGTGTTCCTGAATCGCGGCATAAGGGCAGACTGGATGGAAAAGGCACGCTAGGAGGGGAACAAATAATATGTATGGACGGACATTCTCTCACTGAAGCACACTACACAGTTCTACAGAATTCCACCTTGGTGTCTCCGTATATGGATGAACACAAGAATTTGCTACGCTCCAAACACCCGGAGCAGTCTGATGACTGGACACTACTAGGGAAAAGCCTATACACAGAATCTTATCGGCAGCGCGCCTCAAAATAACTCGCTGCTGCTAACTAGCAGTAGCGCGGTCCACAGAAACTCGCTGCTGATACAAATATAGCAGTAGCGCGTCCACCCAAAGACGCGCTGCTGCTATAATTCCTACGAGGCCGCCGCGAGGCTAGTTATAGCAGCAACGCGTTAACATGACGCGCGCTACTGCTACTTAGCATAGTAGCAGCGCCTTTCCCAGACAAGCGCTACTGCTAAGTTTCCTACAAAAATTTAGTCCCAGCTCGCTCTGTGAAGAGAGTTTATACCACCTTAAATATGTTACTTCTCACACTTTGACAAGCACTTGATCTTCATTGAACTCTATGTGTAGAATTTGTGGCTGCAATATGAGTCTTCACCTGTTCCTAAACCGGTGAGGACTCATATTGTCGAATCAGATTGTACACAAAAAGATCGTTGATGATCAATGTGTATTTTTGCATGCTAACATATAGCAGTAGCGCTTTATCTTGAAAAGCGCTGCTGCTAGATAGCTTAGCAGTAGTGCATTTTGCTGAAGAGCGCTACTGCTAAGCCATCCATCTCCCTGATCTCCTCCCTTCGGATCCACTCACACACATAGCCACAAATTCTATCTGCGCCGCGCGCCCCCGGCCGTCGCCCCTCTCCTCCGCGCGTCTGCGCCGCGCGCCCCCGTTGCCGCTCCTCCATCTGCGCCGCGCGCCGTCACCTCCTCCTCCTTGCTGGACTCGGTACCGGCCTCCTCCTCCGTCCTCCCTCTCCACTCGCCGCTGGCCGGCCCCTCCTCGCTCCGCCTTCCTCCTCCGTTCTCCCTCAACTGGCCTGCCGGCCGGCCCCTCCACGCTCCGCCTTCCTCCTCCATCCTACTCTCTTCTCCCTCCTCAAGTCGCCCTCCTTCTCCCTCCTGCTCATATGCAACATTTTGATTTAGTTGATATAATTTAGTTGACTTAGTAGAACATTTTGATTTAGTTGATTTAGTAGGCTAGTTGATTTAGTTGCCTTAGAATATTTTGATTTAGTTGACTTAGTAGGTTAGTTTATTTAGTTGACTTAGAACATTTTGATTTAGTTGATTTAGTAGGCTAATTCATTTAGTTAATTTAGTTGACTTAGAACATTTTGATTTAGTTGATTTAGTTGACTTAGAACATATTGCTTTAGTTGACTTAGTAGGCTAGTTGATTTAGTTGACTTAGAACATTTTGATTTAGTTGATTTAGTAGGCTAGTTGATTTAGTTGACTTAGAACATTTTGATTTAGTTGATATAATTTAGTTGACTTAGTAGAACATTTTGATTTAGTTGATTTAGTTGACTTAGAACATATTGCTTTAGTTGACTTAGTAGGCTAGTTGATTTAGTTGACTTAGAACATTTTGATTTAGTTGATTTAGTAGGCTAGTTGATTTAGTTGACTTAGAACATTTTGATTTAGTTGATTTAGTAATCCTTTGCTCATATTGCTTTAGGAAGAATGGCGCCACCACCACCACTATGTCAACTGTGCAAGTCAAGATGCGCCAGCAGCCTTGCAACTGGCAAGCTGTTCGGCATCTACTTCCGGCCGAGTTTTCGTCATATGGCGGTAAGAAATTAGATGAAATTTAATAACTATTTTATTTTTAGTGTTGGCATTACTGCATTGTGTCATTTTGCTTAGTTTACACAGATCGTCCCATGCAATGTGAGGTTGAAATTCAACAAGCTGACAGGAGACACTGTGACATTTGAGGCTCCTGGGGGGCCGTACACTATGGAGGTCTAGAAAGGACGCAATATGTCGCAGATTGGAGGAGATGGATGGGCCCGTTTCGTCGCTCGCATGCATCTTACTGGTGGTTAGTTGATTAGCTTCAACTTCCGAGTAGAAAGACCCAAGCTAGCTGTCATTTATCTCAACCTGGTGGAAGATGATGAAGATGACGAAGATGATGAAGATGATGAAGATGATGAAGATGATGAAGATGATGAGGACCCACTTCATGAAGCCATCGTAGCTCAAAGAACAAGGCTGAGTGAGGAGGAGGTGTCCAACCTGTGGGACATAATTCCGCCACGTGCTGACTTTGTCGGGGTGCCATTCGTGACCCGCTTGACAAATACCATGGTTGATCGACATGATATGGTATGTTATACTTACAGATGCAAATTAATAGTGTGAATTACTTAGTGTACAGTCCAATGATATGGTATATGTTGTGTGGAATCTAGTCGATGATATATATGTTTTAGTGTAGAGTTCGATCACATGCTTATTAATTGATATGTTTTTCTTATTCAGAAATTGGCAAAGAGCATATCTGTGAGTTATGGTATCGAGCCTGATGAAGAAGGCTCAGCTGGACTACGCCTTACTGCAAGGGGCTCCGTCACAACCTGTACTTACCGCGTGGACACGGACGGTCGCACACACTTGAGCTCGGTTGGGTGGAAGAAATTCCTCGATGGCAAGAATCTTCGTGTTGGACAGGCTATCCTAATTACTATCAGGAACACCAACCGCCCAGGCTTGAGGATGATGATTGTCTTTGATATCATCTAGAACTACATGTGTGTGTGGCTATATCATCTAAAACTACATATGTGTGTGTGGCTATATCATCTAGAACTACATATGATGATCGTCGTCGATATCATCTAAAACTACATATGATGATGGCCGTTGATATGACCATGCATGTACTGCTTGAGGATGCATGTTGGCTGTGCATGAAATTGTTATCTTAGTACTCCCTTCGTTCCAAATTACTCGTCGTGGTTTGAACTAAAACTACGACGAGTAATTTGGAACGAAGGGAGTACTACCGTACCTAGTAATGGTTTATGAATTTGATGAAAGATAGTACCTAGTTTCTAGCTTTTGAAGGGAGAGTTGAAATGGAAAATGATGAAAGAGATAGCAGTAGCGTTGGATGAGGAAATCGCTACAGCTAGTTAATAGTAGCGCGTTCCTAAAAAGCGCTGTTGATATCGTTCAACAGTAGTAGCGCTGGTTGGGGCCGCGCTACTACTATGAGTTAGCTGTAGCGCCTTATTAGTAGCACGGCCACCCGCGCTGCTGCTAGCCTGAAAACCCGCGCTGCTGCTAGCCTTTTCCCTAGTAGTGGGATTACACGTGAACAAACCAGGAGTTTCGCCAACTGGTTGCAGACACGTACCATGCATGACACCTCTATTGAAGATGACCTGTACTTGCTGTCCCAGTTACCATCTTCGAATATAATGACTTTCAAAGGGTACGAGATAAATGGTAATACATTTTACACGATCGCCCAAGATAAGAAGAGTACCAACAAAAACAGTGGTGTCCGCTTTGATGCAGAAACCAAGACGGGAAAGGAAACATATTATGGTTATATACAGGACATATGGGAACTTGACTATCGACGTGGTTTAAAGGTCCCTTTGTTTCGGTGCAAATGGGTCAATATGACACGAGGCGGGGTAACGGAAGACCCGTAGTACGGAATGACAACAGTGGATCTCAACAATCTTGCGTATGCAGACGAACCATTCGTCCTAGCCAATGATGTGGCACAGGTTTTCTATGTGAAGGACATGTCTACCAAGCCAAGAAAAAGAAAAGATAAGGAAGCGAATGCATCGTACGATGAGCCAAAGCGGCACATAGTTCTTTCTGGGAAGAGAAACATCGTGGGAGTGGATGACAAGACAGACAAGTCAGAAGATTATGAAAAGTTTGATGAAATTTCTCCATTCACAGTGAATATTGACCCGAGCATCCCGTTAAATGATGAAGATTTTCCATGGTTACGACGCAAAGGGACACACGCGAAGAAAAAGTTTCACACCCAAAGATCTGGGATGTGATCGGCTTCACTATCATCACTTTCTTCTGTGTTTCACACCCAGGAGGGAATGTCTGTAATAGTTAGGGTAGTTATGTGTTTTGGCATTTGAAACGCGAAGAAATTTTATGTGCAAACAAATTCTTTTCATGCATTTACTGATTTTTTTCCAGCTAAATGACCCTGAAATTGAAAAGCAATTCAAATGAACTCAGAAAAGGTTGAAAGTTGGCATGGTATCATAATTTCATACAAATAGCATGTGCAAGAAAGTAGAGAGGGTTACGGCAAAAACTGGATGCACTTCGTGTACAAAATGGACAATCTCTTTCGAAGTATCAGGGTTTCCGACGAAAACTGAACTGTTACAAAGGCATTTCATTTTTTAAATAACCTAAGCATTACTAAATTTAATATAATGATAAAACACACTAATATTAAACATAAGAAAAAAGAATCACTGAAAAAACTTTTTTCAAAGTTAAGTTATTCACAAACTAGTTATTCACACAAATTTCAAATAATTCAAAATTTAAACTATTCAAAAAAAGAAAAAAGCCCGCCTACTGGGCCAAAGCGGCCTGCATACGACTAGCGACACAACCTTTCGTTGGGCCAGGATGCAGGCCCGCGCAAGCCCAGTAGGCCCACAAGGCGAGGAGGACAGGTAGGCCCAGTAGGCCTGATTAGGAGAGGAGCTCGAGAGAGCTACCGCACTGGGGCTTATAAACCAGTGCGGTAGCCCCTCGACTAGCGAGGTGGGACTAAACTTCCGCACCGCACCTGCGCCAGCGCACCACCTTTAGTACCGGGTCGTGGCACAAACCGGTACTAAAGGGGGGACCTTTAGTACCGGTTTGTGCCACCACCCGGTACTAAAGGGGGTCGCTTCCCGCCGCTTGGCCTGGCCAAAACAGACCTTTAGTACCGGCTGGTGGCTCCACCCGGTACTAAAGGTGCCTTCTATATATACAACTGCTACGAAAATTTCAGTTTCCCTCTGTTTCCGTTCCTCTGTTCCGTCGTCTTCATCGCCGTCGCCGCCGCCCTCGATCGTCTCCGACGTCGCCGCTCGTCTCCGTCGCCGCCCCCGTCCCCGTCGCCGCCCCCGTCCCCGTCGCCGCCCTCGTCACCGTTGCCGCCCCGAGCCCGTCCCCGTCGCGCTGTCCCCGCCGTCGCCGCCCCGGCCGTCACCTCGCCGTCGCCTCTCCTCACCGTTGCCTCGCCTCGCCGTCGCCTCGCCGTCGCCTCGTCGTCGCCTCGCCGTCGCCATCGCCCGCTGTGAGTCCTCCAGCCCCGAGCCCGTACACACACACACACACAAGCATGTTTAATTAGTTTAGATAATTAGTCTTTAATTAGTTTAAATTATTTATATTATTATTTTGTATGTTTAATTAGTTTAGATAATTAGTGTTTAATTAGTTTAGATTATTATTTTTCACTATTATATATGTATGAATGCATGTTAGATGGATATAATTAGTGCTTAATCAGTTAGAAATTAGTGTTATATAGAAATGTTAGAAATTAGTGTTATATAGAAATGTTAGAAATGTTAGAAATTTTAGTGTTATTTAGATTATTTAGATTAGCATAATTAGTGTTATATAGAAATGTTAGAAATTTTAGTTATCAAAATCAAATCATTAAAAAAATGTTACTTTTTGCGGGCATATAGCTAGTATTTGTTCTCGACGATGCTCGGCCCGCATCCTCGCCGTCGACCCGTCCGCGACGACGTCCAGCCGACCCATGTCCGGGACTGGGCTCCGCCGGGCTGGCACTAGGAGGTGCTGCTTGGAGGGGCGCGCCGCTTGATGAGGAACCCGACCGCGGGTCCCGTCGTCGACCCTGATCTCATTTGGTGGCGTTGGCGTGGGCCAGTTTCGGTGCGGAGGGACCCGGCCCCGCCGAAGGTGGTACGTCGCCGTGTCAGGGAGGAGGACGAGCACGTCCATCGCTACATGGTTGCGTTAGAGGGCGGCAGGATCTCCAATACGTGGCAGTATCTTCGGGGATCTCACTTCAGCTATGATCCTGTGAGGGTTCCTTCTCTTTGGGTGTCCACCGCCCACGCCGGAGGAACCGCGAGTGTCCTAGATTCTTCTGTAGTATTCAATCTTTATTAGCTAATAGCTAGTGATGTACTATTCAATATTATATATTATTCGAGGCGATGTATTCGAGATTATATCTATTATTCTAGACGATGTATTCGAGATTATATCTATTATTTGAGACAATGTAATTTGAATACTAAATTGTTTTATATTTCTTTGGGATTAGTTAAACAAAAGCTATGGCAGACAATACCGACAGAGAGGGAGAACAGACCATGTTCGATATGATACGCGGGCCAGATGATAATCAGAATGAAGAAGATTATGACGGCTCCGAATTTCTAAACAACACCGGAGAGGGTGATATGATATTCGATCGCGACGACGAAATTGATGAAGTCATGAACTATGATTATGACGATGACGAAGCACATGTTGATCCTGAAATAACAAACACCGGCGAGGTATATATATTTATATAAGCAGGCATCTGGTGATCATCACATGTTTTAAATGACTTGAAGATATATTAACGAATCGATCTTTGTTCTTTCAGCCATCCGGATCGAGCAAATCTTCAGGAAAAATGACGAAACGAGGCCAGAACAAAAAGTTGAAGCCGGGGGTAAAGTACAATATCAAGGCATGCAGCCCTACTGGCAAACCATTAGCGCCTAAGAAGATTGCGGTCAAGTTCGTTCGTCAGTGCGGAGTTCTTGTGAAGGACCAACTCCCGATCAAACTTCAAGATTGGAGAGCGCCCGCAAAGCCACGTCCAGATGTTACTTTTGTCGACAAGAATCAAAAAGATCTGCTTTGGGATACGCTCATGGAACATTTCACCCTACCAGATCATTTCACAGAAGCAGATGTGCAGAAAGTCAAAGAGGCTGCTCTTAGGATGATGGCGATTGCATTCAAGAACTACAAGAATCGTGGATGGAACAAGTACGTCAAGGGAGGAAGGAAGACTTCAGTATTCAAGGGAACACTGGAGAACCAACGTGATCATTGGGACGATTTTGTGAAATTCAAGGATTCGGAATTAGCTAAGGAACGGTCGAGAATAAACAAGAAGAATGCAGAAAAAAGGATAAGTTCCATAAGCTGGGGCCAGGTGGCTATAAAGTGGCAATGCCTAAGTGGGATAAGTCTGAGAAAGAGATGGAGGATGCAGGTGTCACTGCGGCTACTAAGAGCTGGCCCCCCAGGGTCAGGACTTGGTTCTATGCGCATGGGGAGGAGTTGGACCTGGAGATAGGCAATGTTTCGAGAGGGCAAGTCTGAAGGGAGCCAACGATGCGATACTTGTTGCAATAGAAGAGGCACGAACGGGGGTGTTCCAACCCAATAGAGAGAACGACGAGCTTACGCGTGCCCTGGGAAATCCTGAACACCCGGGAAGAACATGAGGCAAGGGCGCTATGCCGTGGTATGAGGGGTTTTCAGACTGGAACAACGACTACAGAACCCGTGCGAGAAAGAAGATTGCGGAGGAGAAGAAGAGGAAGATGGAGGAGGAGCAGAGGAAGCGGGACTATGAACGCCTTCAAGGCCTAGAAGCAAGTCAAGCGGAATTGGCAGTCAAATTCCAGCGGCAGCAGGAGCAGATCGACTCACTTACCCATCAAAGGGGATCTCAGCAGCTGCAGCAGCTAGCGGATGATCCAGCATTGGATAGCACCGGCCCATCCATGCCGAGAAGCAGCGTGGGTTCCGTCCCGGACGACGCAATGCTGGGTAGATACCCCGTGGATGACATCACGGAGAACACTAACTGCGAGCTACACGTCAAAATGAAGAACATATCCATGAAGGTGGCGGACGGCTGTGCTTTCACAAATCCCCCCGAGGCAACCTTCCATTGCAACCCGATTCCAGCGGGCTATGCTCGTGTCTTGGTTGATGAGGTGGTGGACCCACCATATTCGGGGCTACAGCTTGATATTGTTGGAGGTGACGGCGAGCGCTTTCTCGGAGAGGCCAAACATCGTATCATCCTATGGAAAAAGGATTGCATCATCTTTCGAAGGCCACCGACACCGCGTCAGCCGAGTCCTCGTCGAAGTCTGCCACCGATTCAGCAGACTCCCGCTCCTGCAAGTCCACCAAGTCCGGCAAAGTGTCAGGCCACTCCTCCTCCTCCAAGTCCGGCAAAGTGTCAGGACAATCCTCCTCCTCCAAGTCCGCCACAGCGTCAGACGTCCATTCCTCCAAGTCCGGCACAACCTCAGGCCACTCCTCCTCGTCCAACTCAGTCCCGTCAGCCGTCTCCGCCGCCTCAGCAATCGCAGAAGAGACACCCCGCAGCTATGGTGCGTAGCGGTATGAGTCGAGGTAGTACAGGAAGTACAGGCGGAGGCAAGCGATATAAATATGGTCCAAGCCTCAAGCCTCTTCCGCAGAGGTCTTATGGCAGATCCGAGGAGGAAATCACAGCCATATCGAAGGCCGAGGTGGAAGCCCATTTTGCACCGAAACCGCCACCGCCGCCAAGGGAGAAAGTGCCTGAGGAAACGATTGACCACTTCATTCGTATGGCTCAACCACCAGCTCCCAAGCCTGTTGACACAGACTATGAGCGCCACATCAGGAAGTTAAATCGAGCACGTCTACAAAGGGAGGCGAGCACGTCTACATCGGGATCGAGCAAACAAGAAGCAGCTGCCAAAAAATGCGGGAAAACCATTCCCCAGCTGGGAGAACAGGCGGCGCAATCGATCCCCTCGCTTGTTGTGCCAACAACAGGTGATAGTACGCGCGCCCAATATTATTGTGGGCAAACAGTGCATGTTCCCGAGGTGGGCAATGTGGTAATAACGGAGGAGCATATAATGCAGGCTGAAGTTCTCAACATCACTGTTGGACAACTCCTCGAGATCGAGCCCATGCCTTTGCTTAGAGAGGATGAAGTAAAACGGAAATATGTCCGGGGCCAACTTTTGGTCGCGCCAGACAAGGTCAAGAACCTCCCAACGAGAATGTATGAATTGCATCAATGGTACATGAACATTACCAAGATTTCAGATCGATTGTCCCTCATGGTGAATGTCAAGCAGGACCATTACTACCATGAGAAAGCTGTGTCCGTTGAGTATTTAGAACTGTTTCAGTTATACAATCAAGACGCACTCGACAAATCTATCGTAAGTTGCTATTGTCTGTAAGTGATTTCTTTCTATAATTTAAGTCTCAAGCTAGCTGTAGTGATCCTTTTGATCAATCATTACCTGTAATTATCCTCACTATATTCTTTTCTGTGGTATTATGCAGGATGAAGATATATGAAATGAGAAAATGTGGACGCTTTGGCATTGGGTTCATTGACCCAAACACCGTTAATGAATACACATGGAAGATAAATCAACGTCATGCAAAGGAAGTAGAGGATAGCATGCTAGAATTCTTGAAGCGCCTCAAATACAATGAAGATATACTACTTCCTTACAACTTGCAGTGAGTCACACTGCCTTGTACTACAAATTCTCTGTTTTTGCCTACTAGCTAGCTACATGTTTTTGCTTACATATGCCCGCTTAATTAAGACATGCAAACGTGTGTGCATGCAGATATCACTGGGTCTTGTGTATCATTAAAGTTGACGCCGGAACAATTGAAGTACTGGACTCACTAATCTCAGAAAAAACTGACTATAACATCTTGTATGGGATAGTCAATAGGTAATTTCAATCATTATTAACTATATATCTCGGCCTATTTAGTTCGTCATTTCATGCTATGAACTATTTAATAACCTCTTTATTCATTTTCTTTGTCGGCGGGCAGGGCTTGGACAAGGTTCATCGCCATCACGCCCGGCGAATGGAAAAAAAGCTTAAATGGTTTCGACCCAAGGTAAGCAATTAAGTAGTACTATAGCTCTAGCTAGCTAGCTGCCATCTCTTTAATTATCATGCTTGATTAATTATTATCTGATCAAATTCCATTCTCGTAAAGGCCCTGAAGCAGGCGCAGGGGACTGATCTGTGTCCATTCTGCGTTTGCGAGAACATTCGCATGATGGCGTCGGAAAGGAGCAGATCTCAAAGATAGCAATGGGTACGCTTGTCAGAACACTATTCACAATTTTTACACCATTATCGATATCTAGTCACACAACTAATACACATGCATATTGATCTCCTTCTTAACAGTTCAAAGAGGTGCGGGAGAAGCTCATAGAAAGGGAGCGCGTAGAAGCACTTCAAGAGGAAATAGCGGGATTTTTGCTCGACCAGGTCATAAATCCGAATGGAGAATTCTATTACCCGCTACCGCCCCCATGAAAACCACTTCCAATTGTCATCGTGCTCCGAAGGCACCAATTAGGCTAATGCCACTGGCTCCGAAGGCAACATTCATATGTAGGAGAAATTGTATATAGCTATACATGTGTGTATGTGTGAATTAATTAATATGGTGGTTTGTGAGACATTGATGATATATATATGCATGATTGGTTCTAATAGAAATTCTATATATATATATATATATATATATATATATATATATATATATATATGCATAACGTGTACAATGTGTAGTATCGTAAAATACCAGCAAACGAAAAAGAATTAAAATGGAAACACAAAATTAAATGAAAAAGAAAATATAAAACTAAACCCCTCCCCAAACCTTATAGTACCGGTTGGTCTTACCAACCGGTACTAAAGGGCTCCAGGCCCCTCAGCTGGCTCGTGCCACGTGGTTGCCCTTTAGCACCGGTTCGTGCTGAACCGGTACTAAAGGGGGGGGCCTTTAGTGACCACAATTTAGTGCCGGTTATGTAACCGGCACTACAGGGCCTTACGAACCGGTGCTAATGCCCGGTTCTGCACTAGTGCATCATCATACATAAGAGCAACACCCGACTATGGATGAAACACAAACAGAAAATCAAACGACATCCACCCTGCTAGCCCAGGCTTGCGACCAGGAACCTATCCCCTGAATGATGAAGTAGAAGAAGAACTCAAAACTAGCAAGATTCGCTCTCGCGGCATGATCATCGCATTACCTGTACCTGCAACTGTTGTTGTAGTAATCTGTGAGCCACGAGGACTCAGCAATCCCATTACCATGGGTTGAAAGACTAGCAAAGCTTAATGGGTAAGGAATGGATAGTGGTGAGGTTGCAGCAGCGACTAAGCATGATCTGGTGGCTACCTTATTAATACAAGAATAAGATGATAAGCTACGCAAACGGTCGCAAACTAGTAATGATCAAGAAGTGATCCTGAACTATTTACGTCCAAGCATAACCCAAACCGTGTTCACTTCCCAGACTCCGCTGAAAAGAGACCATCACGGCTACACACGCGGTTGATGCATTTTAAATAAGTCAAGTGTCAAGTTCTCTACAACCGGATATTAACAAATTCCCATCTGCCTCATAACCGTAGGCACGGTTCTCGAAAGTTTATACCCTGCAAGGGTGTCCAACTTATCCCATCACAAGCTCTCACGATCAACGAAGGATATTCCTTCTCCCGAAAAGACCCGATCAGTCTCGGAATCCCGGTTACAAGACATTTCGATAATGGTAAAACAAGACCAGCAAGACCGCCCAAATGTGCCGACAAATCCCGATAGGAGCTGCACATATCTCGTTCTCATGGCACACCGGATGAACACTACATACAGCAATAGAAGACCCCGGGTGAAGGGGTGGCACCACAAGTGGCTCTAGGTTGGACCAACACTCAAAGGAGCACTAGCCTGGGGGGGTTAAAATAAAGATGACCCTCGGGCTCGCGAAAACCCAAGGGAGAGTTATAGGTTGTTAGGCAAATGTAAAACCAAGGTTGGGCCTTGCTGGAGGAGTTTTATTCAAAGGAAACTGTCAAGGGATTCCCATAAACCCGACCGCGTAAGGAACACAATATCAAGGAACATAACACCGGTATGACGGAAACTAAGGCGGCAAGAGTGGAACAAAACACCAGGCATAAGGCCGAGCCTTCCACCCTTTACCTGGTATATAGATGCATTAATTAAAATAAGAGATATTGTGATATCCCAACATAATCCTATTCCAACTTGGAACAATCTTCAACTTCACCTGCAACTAACAATGCTATAAGAGGGGCTGAGCAAAAGCGGTAACATAGCCAAACAATGGTTTGCTAGGAAGGGTGAAAAAGGTTAGAGGCTGACATGGCAATTTGGTAGGCTTGATAAACAAGTGGTAGGAAGCGCGACATAGCGATAACATCGAGACAACTAGCATAGCAATGATAGTAGTGAGATCCAGGGTAATGGTCATCTTTCCTAAAATCCCGCTATGAAGAAGAACGAGTCCATGAAGAAGACAAACGGGTTGAGACGAACCAAGCGTAGTTGAACGAATCCTCATGATCGCAACACAACAGGAACTATCGAGAAGAAGCACAACTAGAAAGAAGCAAACAACATGGTAAACACACAAGACATAAACATGGCATGATGCTCAACCAAGTATGATGCATGACAAGTCTATATGATGCTACTCATGGCAAGAGATGATGCATACAAGAACAACACATCAAAGCAAATTTAAATGAGGCCGGAAACAACATATAGCAGATCCGGTAAGTCCTCATATGCAAATTTCAAAATTGGTCCAGATAGGAAAAAATACATTAAGTTAAAGTTGATAAACAACAGGTTAAAATGCACCAAGATGATCTACGCAAAATTCTAGTCAAGTTACGTATAAAGTTCATTTAATTCAGAGCTACGACGTAGAAGATATGAGCAAAACAAGTTAAACATGGCATCAATGCAAAAATGCATTCAAACATCAAGCAAACACTATCAAAACATAGATGCAACATGATAAGATGAAACTACATGCAAAATTAAGCAAGTTTCATATAGAGCATGCTCAAAACAAAGCAACGGTGCAACACATACACTCCAAACAAGATATAGCAACAATCTACCGAAAACAGCAACTAGGCACTTTGCAATCATCAAAACAACATGCTACAAGAATCATAAGAGCAGAAACTTGACATGAACTTCATGTACAGATAACTTACTCCAAATATCATTAAGGTTCAGGTTCTAAGGAATCAAGATTAAACCAATATTATCAATGCAAAATGCAACTTCATAACACAGGAGCATACACACGAGCATAGATAATATGATGGCATGTTGTTGGCATGAAACAAAGATGCTACAACAACTATACATGGCAAGTAAGGTCATGGCATTAAATTACACATAACAAAGAGCAAATAACATGATGGCATAATATACAGATGGCTCATGGATTAGTAGGAACCAACAAGACAAGATTGAATGTTGAAACAGTTTCAACAGGTAAAACAACAACATTATCATAGCATGTTTGCAAGCATGGAACAGAGGTCATATGGTATCCAAAATTAACAACCATAGCATGTGAACTAATTACTAATAGCATATTTCAAAATATGTAATTGGAGAATCTCCAGAATAGGCATGGATCAATGAATAACAAGCTCACAACAAGGCATCATGAAGTTAACAGAAAACTGGAACAACATATAGGCATGTTCATGGCAATGAAAACGTATGCTAAAGGACATATATAGGGCATAAAAACGCATGGCAAGATAGAGAATACCATGGAAAACAAAACATGTCAACTAAGCATCTCCAGATTGTGCATGGATAAATTGGTACAATCAAGCAAACATGGCATCATGATATAACAGATTCAGCATCGACAGAATATTAATAGCAAGTAGCCCACTTCACAAGCTTGATGCACTCACTACAGGGAATAACAAAATACATGGATTGCACCAAAGAAAATATGGAATAATTATCCTCCTAAAATATGTAGACATGGTGCGCAAAATAAAATCACACAAAAAGATATAAAAATGACAAATAGGCAAGTTATAATAGTTGTCAGTATTTAACAGCAATATGCACTTTTGCAACAGAGATTAAGATACCAAGGTGCACCCAAATATGAATGCAAAGCATAGCAACATGTAGATCATTAAGAGGAGAACATGTGCATATCAATATCATCATCATAGGATCAACAGGTACAATGTCACACCACTCACAAGATGCATACATGATGTTAACAATCAGCAGATTCCAGCAGTTTATATCATTTAGCAGTTTTGCAACGCAGATTAAGGCATCAATATTAATAGTAGCATGCATGCAAATGAAACCATCATGTAGAGCACCAAGAGATGAACATTTTGACATATTATGCATGCAAAACGGAGCAGCACACACGAAGTTATGACATGGCAAAGATGCACACATGGATGATCTCAGGGACTTGGTGCAAATTTCACCTTGTGGGAAAATGGACGGGGAGGACCCGGGACGAGCGGATCCAGGCACTGGGCGGCGTTTGGTTCATCGAACTGGTGGATCGGGTCCACTTCCTGATCCGGTAATGGAGGCGGCTCCGGCGATCCTCTGACGAGGCGGCGGAGGTCATCGGCGTGGGTTGACGGGCGGTGCGGCAGGCTGAGTGGCGCGCGCGAGGCGGGGCGGCGCGACGCGGAGGCGGCGGTGCAGGGACAGTCAGCGGCGGTGGAGCTCGGCCGCGGGCGGCGGAGATCTTGGCGGCAGCGACGGTGCGAAGCTTGTGCGGCCGTGGGGCAAAGCCGGCGGCGGCGCGGGCGGCATGGGGCACAAGGCGGCGCGCGCGGGGCAGCGCCTGCCGGTGGCGGCGGCGACGGGATGGGCCCCGCTGGTCTAGTGCGATGGGAGGAGAGAGAGAGGGCCGGCGGGGGCGACGTGGCAGCGTGGGACTGGTCAGGGTGCGGTGGTGCGGACGCGTCCGGGCGTACGGAGGAGGAAGATAGTAGGGTTAGGGTGGATTTGATCCAGAATTTCGGGGGGAGAGGGCCTATTTATAGGTAGAGGGAGCTAGGAGAGTCCAAAAGAGGTGCGGTTTTCGCACACACGATTATGATCCAATGGCGAATAGCATTGAGGGGGGGGGGGGTAGATAGACTAGGGGGCTTTGTGGAGGGGTGCTGGGCTGCAAAGAGAAAGGGGTCCAACGGTTAATGCGGTTAACCGTTGGGGCATCAAACGACCTCCAAATGGAACGAAATTTGACACGCAGTCTACCGGTGATGTACCAAGGTCACTCGTCAACTCTCGGCCCATTCCGAGAATGTTTTACTGCGGCTCCCAAAACGAGATCTGGGAGGTGCTGCGAGCGCGTGCGAGTGTGGTTGGGCTCAGAACGGACAACGAAGAGAACTAGGGGAACCCGAACGGATGCAAGTTTTGAAAAACATGTAGATGATGACATGGAAAAATGCAACACACAAGAAAATGCCATGGCAACAACGACGAATGACTGGAAGACACCTGGCGCATCGGACTCGGGGCGTTACAACTCTCCTCCACTAACAAGAGATCTCGTCTCGAGATCTTAGGAATGAGACGGAAGAGAAAGAGGAAGAGGTGAAGTAAGAACGCAAGAGAGAAGATGAACAAAGTCGAGAGCACTCGGGTAGAAAAGAGGAACGACAAATATGACGAGAATGAAAAGCTCAAGAAACAAGATAGACTCTGAAACCACTCCGGTTAGAACAAGATAGAAAAGGAATAGAACAAAAGAATATCGGCAGCACTCCGCCTGAAAATGGAAGGAATAGAACATGAACTTCGCAAGATGGGATGGCACTTGACGAGATGAACAACGCAATGCCTCCGGAAGAATTGAAAGAATGGAATGAAAAGAACGAATGAGAGAACAAGAACTTCCACCACGAATGAATTCGATAGCATCCTTAGAGGAAGGGTAGAACGGAGTTGTTGAGGAAATCAAGAACAAAAGAATAAGCTTGTTGTGGACTTATTAAAAACATCCCAAGACTTGAGGTGAAATTATACCACAACCAAAAGTCTGAATAGCTGAGAAGAACGAAGAAATGCAAAACTCTACTTCAGAAGAAAACGGAGAATTATTTGCACTTCGAGATGCGAGAAGAAAAGATACATGAACTCCTCCAACAAAATTCTTGATGAACTCTTGAAGAATGAATTAAATCATGAAGAACCACCATGAAGAACTCCGGTGACAAAAGGATGATGAGATAGAAATGAAGGATGAAAACAATAATATTAAGCCTTGCGGTGATTTAGATGGAGGATCCGACGAAATGGCCGAAGAAATTTTGAACTCCGAACAAGAAAAGATGAAAACACTTCGAACTGCGAAATTATTCATCATGAACAAACTCCGAAGGAAGGGATTAATCACTTTGAGGAAATGTATACCTACTATTAAAGGGAATAGGTATTCTTGGTTTGGTCCTGTTTTGTTTCGTCCCATTTTAAGTCTTTTTGTATGTATGCTATTTTTTACTTGTTATTTTTTTTATTTTGTTTGGTTTGGTCCTGTTTTGTTTCGTTCCGTTTTAAGTCTTTTTATATGTATGTATGCTATTTTTTACTTATGTTATTTTTTTACTTTTGTCTGTTTGACAAACATGTGCAAACAAAACCAGGACGTCGCTATGCAAAGTCAATTGTTCCACTACTTATTTAGTGGTCATTCTTCTTAATAATATACGGCAAAGGAAGTGCGGCAACACATGGTCGCATTGTTTTTTCCTGGCTTCAAGTGCTAAAAATTAATGCGTCTGGCGGGAGTCAAACTCGTAACCATGCAAACTACTCCAACCTCGGTATCCAACAAGCCAAACTAGATGTTGTGAATTAGCATGTTGTATTAAACTTCAAATTTGTATGCACGGCTAGGTTTGCTTCGTTTTTTAGAGGAAGCTAGGTCTGCTTTGTATCAGTTCTCCTGCTGCTTTGTCACCTATACTGGGTCAATACGCTCCTAACTGGGATTTTTCTACAGCCAGCAAAATTCTCTGATGGGCTTCATATTCCTTGGTTTTCTTTTCGATTGCACAGGCTGCGTCATTGTCCCAGAGGATCGAACATAGAAATTGGGTTAGTTACTCAAAAAAGAGTACCACCTTGCTTTTTAAATCAAATTTCACAAATTTAAATACGTCCATGAGTTACCTGAAAAACAGCAATCCATCGCAAGAAAAGGGTGAAGTGTGGGTCTCATTTATATTAGAAAATGAAGGAAGAAATTAATTCATGTATGCCCCAATAAAATAGAGGAATATCCCATGAAAGAGGACCCGATTGGTGAATAAAAGAGAGGAAGATTCGATGAAAAAGGACCTGGTTAGATCATGCCAATAAAATAGAGGACTGTTTGATAAGAAAGGACCCAATTCATCATGAAATAAAAGAAAGGAAGATCCGATAAAAGATGACGTGATTTTCAATGAAAGTGCATGGCTTAAGTGAGATTGTTGGAAGCTTTGAGTATGCATCCAGGAATAAAAGTGGAGGGAGTGACTAATGTTGATCAAAGGTGTTGTACAAAAAGGGCACCCATCTAGCATTTAACAGAGAGAAAGAGATCATATACAAAAATCATAGCCAAGCAGTTTCAAAAATCTGTTGCTGAGGGATGTTTTCTCTAAAATTTGAGTTTTTGTGGTGTTTTTGTGCAAATGTCAATTATCTATCCTGGTGCAACGCACGGGCATATGTGCTAGCAAGAATAAGATTTATTGTATGCTTTTCCTTAATCAAATTAAATTGATGACAAGCAATGGATTTTTGCATACTACTTATTCTTGTTGGAAAATGATTGAGGGGTATATGGCGCAACCTTGAGGAAGGTCTTCAATGAACCACCGGTAGGATTTGAAAGAGCGAATGAATTGATATGATGACAAAGGAAGAGGAATGATGAAGGAACCAACGTAAGAATTTGAAAGTGACTGTGAAAGAGAATGAATCACCGGGAAGAATTAGAGGAACAAATATGCTCTGAGTGGATTTAGATGCAAAAGAACGAAGAGATCACGAGTTGATTAAAGAATACTTGACAGATGCGCCGGGATAAATAAAGAGCGATGGCCGGAATGATGGCCTCCGGTGAAAAGAAATGGAAAACAACTCCTGACATACTCTGGATGGGTAATAAAGAATAACTAACAAACGGAATAATTCGAGAGGATAACATGAAGCTAGAACCACGAATCTTCGAGAGAACGGGCAAGATTTAGAGGAAAAACTCTTCTTCAATCCTTAAATGACGACGAGAAGCACCACCAAAAATTGTTGAGGCACTCCGGAAGAATGAATAGAGGAAAAGTTGAACCAAAGATGAATAGAATTTGAAAGCGATCTTGGAGATGGCATGTGATTGATGGAATCCATTCTTACGTCACACTTTGAAAAGAATTTGAGAATAACTCCGGAATAATTAGAAGAGTTAGGTAAGATCCCGGGAAAGGACCTGTGGGTTAGGGCCCACTAAAAGAAAACACCGTTGAAAAAGGATTGTTGAACAGATAGCTGATGCACCAGAACAATTAAAATATTTGAATGAGGTGACAACCTCGAATTAATTGAAACACAAACGAATCTCCTGAGATGTCTTGAGCACTCCGAAAGGACAAACTGGCGAGAGGAGAACGAGCAGGGAAAACACTTGATCCAAGGAAAAGAATATGATCAACCCGAAAAACTTGAATTGAGTCCACCGGAGAAGAAAAAGAGATGAAGAATGTCAAACAAGACGAGAATTCGCCGGTTGAAATAATTGAGGGAAGACTAAAGAGGCTCCGCACGAATGAAATTGATGCTCGAAAGAGACTCAAGCGTTGGGAAGAAAAAGGGGTGGGAGGGCGGGAAAAACAAAGGCAACTTGGAAGGGAGAACCGACGAATAACTTGAATAGAAAAGCAGTGGTTGAAATAATTTAGGAAAGAATGCAAGGGCTTCGCACGAGTAGGATGGATACTCGATTACGGACTCCGGATCCAAGAAGAAAAAGGGTGGGCGTGTGGGAAAAGAAAACAACTGAGGATTGAACTTGGCAAAGATGAAGAGGCTCGAGTCAACTTGACGAGAAATGCACCGGATGAAAAGAGCTGACACACAACTATCGGAAATCTAACCACATGATCCTAAAGAAAAATTTGAAGGGGAAGAGGAGTAAGTCAAAACAACTACGTCAAGATTCCTCACCAGAGCGACGAAGGGCCGAGGAGTAAAAAGAATTCCTACTCTCCGATATAACTAGACTCCGAAAACAGTTTTCGTCTAGAGTCGACATCAGCCAAACTACGAACAATCAAGGGGGATCCAATGGTCGATCGACGCTCTGATACCAACTTGTCACGCCCAATATGCCACCCTATCCTAAAGGAACTCGAAGGTCCCACCAGGGATAGAAGCGCATATTGGAGACGCTTTTGCAAGGTGGATATCATTATATCGTAGCATTACATAATAGTTGGGGATACATACAAGAGGAATACAATGCCACACGATTACAACATACATAAGAGCAACATCCGACTACGGATGAAACACAAATAGAATCTCAAACGACATCCACCATGCTAGCCAAGGCTGCTGAACAGGAACCTATCCACTGAACGATGAAGTAGAAGAAGAACTCAAAACAAGCAAGCATCGCTCGCGTCATGAGCATCGCATTACCTATACCTGCAACTGTTGTTGTAGTAATCTGTGAGCCACAAGGACTCAACAATCCCATTACCATGGGTATCAAGACTAGCAAAGCTTAATGGGTAAGAATGGATAGTGGTGAGGTTGCAGCAGTGACTAAGAATGATATGGTGGCTAACTTACGAATACAAGAATAAGATGAGAAGCTACGCAAACGGTCACAAACTAGTAATGATCAAGAAGTGATCCTGAAATATTTATGTCCAAACATAACCCAAACCTTGTTCACTTCCCGGACTCCGCCGAAAAGAGAACATCACGGCTACACACGCGGTTGATGCATTTTAAATAAGTCAAGTGTCAAGTTCTCTACAACCGGATATTAACAAATTCCCATCTAGCTCATAGCCGTGGGAACGGCTCTCGAAAGTTTATACCCTGCAGGGGTGTCCCAACTTAGCCCATCACAAGCTCTCACGATCAAAGAAGGATATTCCTTCTCCTGGAAAGCCCCGATCAGTCTTAGATTCCCGGTTACAAGACATTTCGACAATGGTAAAACAAGACCAGCAAGACCGCCCGAATGTGCCGACAAATCCCAATAGGAGCTGCAAATATCTCGTTCTCAGGGCACACCGGATGAACACTACGTACAACAATCGAAGACCCCGGGTGAAGGGGTGGCGCCGCAAGTGGCTCTAGGTTGGACCAACACTCAGAGGAGCACTGGCCCAGGGGGGTTAAAATAAAGATGACCCTCGGGCTCGCGAAAACCCAAGGGAAAGTTATAGGTTGTTAGGCAAATATAAAACAAAGGTTGGGCCTTGCTGGAGGAGTTTTATTCAAAGCGAACTGTCAAGGGGTTCCCATAAACCCGACCGCGTAAGGAACGCAATATCAAGGAACATAACACCGGTATGACGGAAACTTAGGTGGCAAGAGTGGAACAAAACACCAGGCATAAGGCCGAGCCTTCCACCCTTTACCTGGTATATAGATGCATTAATGAAAATAAGAGATATTGTGATATCCCAACATAATCCTGTTCCAACTTGGAGCAATCTTCAACTTCACCTGCAACTAACAATGCTATAAGAGGGGCTGAGCAAAAGCGGTGACATTGCCAAACAACGGTTTGCTAGGAATGGTGAAAAAGGTTAGAGGCTGAAATGGCAATTTGGGAGGCTTGATAAACAAGTGGTAGGAAGCGCGACATAGCGATAGCATCGAGACAACTAGCATAGCAATGATAGTAGTGAGATCCAGGGTAACAGTCATTGTGACGCCCAGTTAATTAAGCTACAGTAAACCTCTGTTAATGATGCCATGTCACCATGGTTACTGTTCCTAATCTTGCGTTAGTTCGGAACCGATTTAAATTCAAATTCAAAATCAAGTCAAATGGCAAAAGTTTTCAAACAGTAAAACAAAAATGTTCGGATGGTGGCAATTATTCCATACTAAATATTGGTGAAGAAACCACACTTCTGGAAAGTTTTTAAGTGTACTATATCAATTAAAATAGCAGCAAAAACAATTATTTAAATGATTTCAAAATAATAAATTGTTACAAACTATTTCGTCTTAGGTGCCAAGCTAATTGTGGTAGTGGCATAATTAGTACTCCCCTTTTAGGTACAAGCTTTGTATTTTATAAAAGCTAAAGTTTCATAAAGTAGAGAAGAATATTAAATAAAAAGAAAAGGGAAAACAGTAAACAAAAATAAAAATTGAAAACAACCCCCCTCCATTGGGCCGAATGGCCTAGTTGGCCGAGGTCGGACCAGTCGCCCTGACCTATATGGCCTCCCCACCCCGAAACCCTAACCCACTGCCCACTCCCCACGCACTCCCCCCCCCCCACTCTCCTCGATCCCTTTCTGGATCGGGGCAACCACCTCGGCGCCCCGTTCGCGACCTCGCGGTAGCCGGCACCCGCCGACATCGCCATGTCGCCGCCTCGCCGTTCTATCCATCCTCAACCTCGTCCCCGCCATTGCTGGACCCCACCGCATCGACCTCCATCGAGCCTGCTGCCCTGGACCCTACACCCCGCCGTGAGCCGCTGCCTTTCACTCCTCCTCTCCCCGCGACGGCTGCGCACTTGCCTTCCCCGGCTCGCCTCGTCACCGCTCGCCCCGGTCCCCACCGTCGTGCACACCCGATGCGCGTTCACCGTGCTACTCCCTGCTCCACGCTCGACCGCTCCGGTTCCCGCTCGCCGCTCGCTTCCCCCCCGTGCTCCGCTGCCCTCCTGACTCTCCTGCCACGCTTGGCCTCGCCCCGTCGTACCGGCCTACGTGTGGCCTTGCCCGGGGACGCTCGCGGCCAGCCACCATCGTCGCTGCCTGTCGGCCGAGTACCGCCGTCGCCGGCGCCTCTGTGCATGTGTGCACAGCCGCGGCCAGAGCTGGTTGTGTCACCGCCACATGGGGCCGGTCCCTAATTAGTTTAGGGGCTAATCCCCTTTTAAAACAAAGTCCCCCTGTGAGTATGACAAGTGGGCCCTGCCCCTATAAAAGAATAAAAAGAAAGATTTTAAAAAATAAATTAAAAAAATAAATATAAAAATATAGATAATTAGGACAATTATTTAATCTAATTAACCTGGGTTAGTTAATATAATTAGCTAACTAATTTAGTTAATTTGTTAATTAGATAGGTCTATGACAGAACGACCCCACACGTTAGCTTGACCCAGTCAACCGTATTGTTGACTGCTGACGTCATACATACGTCATGCTGACATCATCAGACACTAGTCTGGATAATGCTGATTTAAATTAATTAAATAAATTCCAAAAATGATTTAAAACTTTGAAAATTAATATAAATTAAACCGTAAGTCGGATGAAAATACTTTGTACATGAAAGTTGCTCAGAACGACGAGACGAATCCGATACGCAGCCCGTTCGTCCGCCACCCATCCCTAGCATAGCAAACATGCAACTTTCCCCTCCGGTTCCCCTGTCCGAAAACGCGAAACACCTACTGCCGTGTACCACCTACTGCCGTGTTAGGGCACACCGAGCGCCGTTACTTGTCATGTCATGCATATGTTTTCATTATATTTATTGTTTCCTCCCCCTCTTCTCTCGCTAGACACTGAGACCAATGCTGCTGCTACCCAGTACGACTACGGAGTTGACGACCCCTCCTTGCGAGAGCAACCAGGCAAGCCCACCCGATCACCAGATATCGCCTAGTCTTCTCTCTACTGCTTGCATTAGAGTAGTGTAGCATGCTACTGCTTTTGATTAATCCTATTTTGCTGCATAGCCTATCTTTGTTGCTATAGTTGTCGATACCTTACCTGCAATCCTAAATGCTTAGTATAAGATGCTAGTTTATCATCTGTGGCCCTACATTCTTGTCAGACTGCTTGCTATACTATCGGGCCGTGATCACTCGGGAGGTGATCACGGGTATATACTATACATACATACTATTAAGGTGGTGACTAAAGTTGGGTCGGCTCATTGAGTACCCGCAAGTGATTCTGATGTGGGGGCTGGAAGGAC